>CM053613.1:8381466-8418389 GCA_028646535.1 Procyon lotor
TTTCTTTTTCAACATTTCCTTAGCAATTCGGGGTCTTTTCTGGTTCCATACAAGTTTTAGGATTGTTTGTTCCAGCCCTTTGAAAAAAACTGGTGGAATTTTGATCGGGATGGCACTGAAAGTATAGATTGCTCTGGGTAGTATAGACATTTTAACAATGTTTATTCTTCCGATCCAGGAACATGGAATGCTTTTCCACCTTTTTGTGTCTTCTTCAATTTCTTTCATGAGGGTTCTGTAGTTCTTCGAGTACAGATCCTTCACCTCTTTGGTTAGGTTTATTCCCATGTATCTTATGGTTCTTGGTGCTACAGTAAATGGAATCGATTCTCTAATTTCCCTTTCCATATTTTCATTGTTAGTGGATAGGAAAGCCACTGATTCCTGTGCATTGATTTTGTATCCTGCCACATTACTGAATTGCTGTATGAGTTCTAGTAGTTTGGGGGTGGAGTCTTTTGGGTTTTCCATAGAAAGTATCATGTCATCTGCGAAGAGAAAGAGTTTGACTTCTTCTTTGCCAATTTGGATACCTTTTTTTAGTTGTCTGATTGCTGTCGCTAGGAATTCTAGTACTACGTTGAACAAGAGTGGTGAGAGTGGGCATTCTTGTCATGTTCCTGATCTCAAAGGGAAGGCTGTCAGCTTTTCCCGTTGAGAATGATATTTGCACACCTGGTTTTAATGCAACATCTCAGATCACTTCTTCAGTGCCTTCCCTCAGAAGTGACTTTGTACTCCTCCAAAGATCATACTTTCAAAGTAGAATGCTGTGACGTGGGCTCTTCTTTTCCATGTGGTTGGGATTTTTTAAAGATTTTTTTTTTTTTTTTTTTTTTTTTTATTTGACAGCGAGAAACACAGCGAGAGAGGGAACACAAGCAGAGGGACTGGTAGCGGGAGAAGCAGGCTTCCCGCCGAGCAGGGAGCCCGATGCGGGGCTCGATCCCAGGACCCTGGGATCTGACCTGGGCCGAAGGCAGACGCTTAACGACTGAGCCACCCAGGCGCCCCTGTGGTTGGGATTTTTATAGAATGTTTTGGTAATCTCAATTTCAGGCAGTGAAACAAATATGAAAAAATGCTATATTTATTCTACCTAGTAATCTACAATATGCACCAAAGGTGTAAGAGTGAGACTTCGACATGGAGTAGGCTTAAAAAAAACCAAAAAACAAAAACCAGTTTGGGATATAGCCTGGAAATTTTTTTTAAAGGTGAATCGTATATATTTTAGACCATGTCCAAATGCCCACGTTGAAAAGACTGCAGCTAAACATCTTGCAATACCTAGCACTTTAGCTCAGGTAGGGAGAAGGAGGGGGAGGAGGAAGCGGAGGGGATAGAAAAGGATGGGAAGGAAGGAGAGAGGGAGGAGGAGTGATAGTAATAAAATGACATATTCAGTGCTGACCATATGACGGTACTCTTCTAAGCCCTAATCGATTCATTTAATGTATTAACTCATTCAGTCCCCACAAAAATTCTATAAAGTAGCGCTATATTATCCCATCTTCTTTCGAGGTTGTGAAAATCAATAAAAGGCATCCTTTAGAATGGACTCGGGAAGCCAGCAGAGGGAGCTCTGGCTTTCACTGCAGACACACAGAAAGTTGGCACCTTCTTACTCTAGTTCCTACCTTACCAGGTCCCAGGAAGGAAGGTTTCCACCTCCCTTTGGCAACAGCCCAGCTGCTGAGCAATGGTCACAACTCAGCTGATAAAAAGCCTCTATACTTGGAAACCTTCCTTTCCTCCAATGGACTTTTTGTTTAGAATGGCTTTCCCAACTTCTCTCTTACTTCTATAAAAGTGTTCCTCTCCTTTGTTCTCCAGACTTGCCTACCATTTTCTACAGCTTCCTTATCCTGAATTGCAATTTTTTGCTAGTCCCAAGTAAGCCATTTTGATGGTAAAGAAACTGGCAGTTTTATTTTTGAGGTTAACAGAGGAAACCAAGGCCTGGAAAGAGTAAGTAACTTCCCCAGTGTTAGCCAGCTCTTTACTGGTGGGCTCGGAAGAATCACTGATGGCAAATGAATTTCAAAAGATGTTACATATGCTTAAAAATGTGCTTGTTAATCTAAAGTGAAACTGATGGCTGGAATACACTGACGTGTAAGAAAGTGAACTAAAAAATTGTAGAAAGGGCCTCCGGTGCTTTCAAATATGCTCAGCCTTCCTTGGAGTTGGTAAAGACTTTAGTGAAGCTCACGAGGATGAAGAGACACTGAAGGGGGACTGGATCATTGGAAGAGAACTTACTACTCATTTTTCTGAACTGCCTCCAGTTTCTTCTCATTCCTGGCTGTTTCTTGGTTCTTCCTCTAGGCTAAAGTGTCTTCCACAATGTTCCCATTGCAAGGTGCCCAGATGCTGCAGATCCTGGAGAAATCCCTGAGGAAGAGCCTTCCTGAATCTTTAAAGGTGACAGTAGAAATTCCTGGGGGGGGAGTAAGGAATAGAAATTTCCTGTGAAACAAGAAAAGAGACGAACATTTATTGAGCACTTTGAGCATATTGAGCACCTAACCCCTGTGTTGTTCAAGGGCCAACTGCGATAACTAAAGTAACCCATTTTGGTAGATTCTCACGAACATTAATCTCTATTACCTAATATTTAATTACTTTCTCTTGGTAAGCCTTACGATTCAGGCAACCTTGCAGAGAGATGGTCAATTTGGGGGAAGGAGGTTACATTAGTTAGACAACTCTACAAATAGCTGCCTAAGATATTTTTATGGTAAGTAGCTATTTTATAAATTCTTCAGGTCACAAGTTTTTCTTTATGTTTTAGTGTAGAATTTTGTCATTTAAGTTTCTCTTTACCCCTTCTGTTAATTGGACCCCAAATATTTTGAGAAAATTTTTGGTGCATCCCAAGTGTCCTTTCTTGATACATCTCTGTGGTAGGATATGGTGGCCCTCTTAGTGCCTCAATTTTCGTGAAGGATTAGCATTCTCCTTTGGCTGTCTACTAAAGATATACATTTCTCCCTAATTGAAATCTAAAATATTCATATGCCAGGTACTTTTAATGGATGTATAACCTAAAACTCAAAACTTACTTGAGTCTCCGTTGAGGAAAAAGTCCAGCCATTCCTCTAAGTGTTAGATATTAAATACATTGTAGTGCTTGGGTCAACTCCATTTGAGTCAACTTAGAGTGGCTGCCTGATGTGCTCTGAGTTCAGCAGGAAAAAAGAAAAATCATTTTAACTAATTAGGCCGTGGCAATAACAAAGAGTAACAGTTCTACATGTTTTCAGATCCCACCATGGATAATATTGGAGTGAAAATCAACTTTACAGGCCCCAAAGGCAAATGTGTAAAAAGATAACATCTGTATTTTGCCAAACTATATTGAATTTTTAGCTCAAGACTCCACTTATGGTTGAAAACAAAATAAATTTAGATAAACTCAGTCAACTAAGAGTTTTTTTTTAAAGATTTATTTATTTTAGAGAGAGAGAGAACATGCACAAGCAGGGACAGGAACAGAGGAAGAGAGAGCAGCAGACTCCCCACTGAGTGCAGAGCCTGATGCAGGGCTTGATCCTGTGACCCTGAGACCCTGACCTGAGCCAAAACCAAGAGTCAGATGCTTAACTGACTGAACCACCCAGATGCCCCTCAACTTTTTTCCCCTTCTCTTTATCCCTGGTTTAACATCAATAATGTGGTCATTTATGTGAAGGAGCTTTAAACATGTGCATAATCTTTGAGCCAGAAACTACTCTTCTGGATATTCTAAGAAAATAGGTGCCCATGCAAAGATTTTTGTGCCAGCATGTTCTATGAAAAATTATTTGTCTAAGTGAAAAGTTGGAAATGGCTAAAATTACCACCAAGAGGCAAATAAATTAAACTGTGATACATCCCTACAATGGAATCCTGTGCAGCCATTATAAAATAATTGAAAAACTTTCTGTTTACGAAATAGAAATATGCCCACAATGCATTCAGTGGGGGGAAAACACAATGTATCAGATCATTTTATTTTTGTAAAATTGTTGTATCTCTATGTGTATGAATAGAAGAAAGTCTTGGAAGAGATCATTTTATTTTTTTTTAAAGATTTTATTTATTTGACAGAGAGAAACACAGCGAGAGAGGGAACACAAGCAGAGGGAATGGTAGCCGGAGAAGCAGGCTTCCTGCAGAGCAGAGAGCCAGATGCGGGGCTCGATCCCAGGACCCTGGGATCATGACCTGGGCTGAAGGCAGACGCTTAACGACTGAGCCACCCAGGCGCCCCAAGAGATCATTTTAAATCCTAAAATGAAGAATGGTATTCTTAAAATTATCAAATTTTATCTATCCAAACATTTTACTATATGCATGTATGATTCATAGTAGATGGGGAGAGAAAGCTCTCCTTGTTAAAGGGTAAATGTAGTACATGGGGTTTGTTTGACTTAGATGCCCTATTTGGCCTTATTCCAACATAAAATTCCATGATTTCCTAGAAATAATCCCTGTCCTGATCAGCCAGGACACTTTACCATCCCTTCCTAACGAGCCAACCCTCTTTCCCTTACTTGGGATGCTGCAGGTTTATGGGACCGTCTTCCACATGAATCAGGGAAATCCATTCAAGCTGAAGGCCCTGGTGGACAAGTGGCCTGACTTTACAACAGTGGTTATCCGCCCACAGGAGGAGGTAAGTTGCCAGAGTGGAATGAATATGCCTCTGTGTTCATTTTTGCTGTGAGCCTGCCATGCACCCAGCCGTGTGGCAGCCCCAGGGGACACAGAAATGAATTAAGTGATGGTGAGTAATCCTGTCCTCAAGGAGCTCACAGCCTGGAGGAAAAAAATCCATAAGCAAATAAAAGAACATGGTGTGAAGTGTGCAAGAACAGAAGCTGTACAACATAGAAATAGCCCAGGTGAAAGCTAATTCAACTATGAAGGTTGGAGATAGAGGATACAGGATAAGGTCAGAGATACTTCCTGATGAGAGGTTTCATCTGCACTAGATTTTGGGCATATTTTGTGGATAGTGTTAGGCTGGCAAGAAAAAGAGGCCATTCTCACCGGAGAAAAAATAGCAGGGGCCAAGATAGGAAGTTATGAGGCAGCACAATGAATTAGAATGATCATAAAAAGTAAACTTATAAAACCATAACTTCCATATGCATTTAGGGAAACATTTAAAGATTTAAACATTTAAAGAGAGAGAGAACATAAGTGGGGGGGAGGAGTAGAGAGAGAGGGAGAGAATCTCAAGTAGACTGTGCACTGAGTGAGGAGCCTGAGGCAGGGCTAAATCTCACAACACTGAGATCATGACCTGAGCTAAAACCAAGAGCTGGACACAACCAACTGCACCACCCAGGAGCCCACATTTTAGGGAAACACTTAAAAACTAGAGAAGCTAAATGGTTAATACATTTCAGACAAAAACTCCTAAGCTTACTTTTAAACACCCAGTAAAATTATTATAAATTTATAAAAATACATATTTCATAGAAATAAAATTATTTGAAAACCACTAAATTAAATAATATATAAAGAAATTGGTATCAGTAATAAAAACTGAACTGAAATAAAATTATTTGTTCTTTTATATTAAATGTGATCTTAAGGAGCAAAATGTATTAGTGGGTATCCTCCTGATTTGTCAGTGTATTTTGGGGCAACATCTTCCAATTATTTTTTAAGAAGCTTTCTAACTGAGCTGTGGTAATATCTTCCTGTGCCTCTTTCATCCCCAATAGTCTCATCTGTTATTGGAAGGAGTTAAGATGATGGAGGAGTAGGGGGACCCTAAGTTCTTCTTGTCCCTCAAACACAACTAGGTAGGTATCAAATCATTCTAAACACCCAAGAAACCAATCAGAGGTCTGAAAAAAACAAATGCAAGTCTACAAGTAGAAAAGTGAATGCCGTTCGGAAGGTAAGATGTACAGAGACTTGAATCTGGGGTGATACAGGTGAGAGGATACAGAGGCAAGGAGGGAGCTTGCTTAAGGAGGCTACTGGAAAGTGTTAAAAGCAGTGGAGTGCAGAATGGGAACTTTTGGAATTCTGTACAGTGGAGGATGTGCCTGGCGTAAAGATGCTCAGGAGGTGAAGCGGCTCAGATGGTGAATCGGGGCAGAATCCCAGGTGTGACAGTGTGGTCTCAGTATCCCCTGGGTGGCAAGAGGAAAGTGTGGTGCCTAGGCGAGGCAGAGTTTCCAAGTGTAGGAACAGGGCTGAGGACATTGAGTGTAGGTGCCGGCTTTCTGCTCTGTGTTGCTATAAACTGCAAACGGCTCTGTGGTCGTGTGACAGCTTTCTTGGGAACAGGTCCAGCAAAAGGCAGGAGCATATTGAGACCCTCCCTGGGAAGAACAGCGCAGGTCCCCGCCACAGAAGTCCCAACAGTTTTGGAGTTTGAAACTCAGTCATGTGCCTGCGATAAAAATGCTTGGACACATGTAGGGTGAATACAGAGTTCGGAGGAAAACCAAGGAGACAAGTGATTGATTGCTTTTCTCTGAGGGCTCACAGAAGAGTGGGAGCTGAGAATTTTCAGCTCCAGTGCTAGTGGGCTGGGCACCGCCATTTTCATCACCCCTCTTCAGTGCTGAAAGCCTTTAGGGAGCAAAACTGCACCACCTAGTGGAGTCGGGAGCTGCTTCCACGGAGCCCTGCCTCTGCGCACTGGAGGCGCATTTCCACTAGGACAAGTCCACCCCAGAATCAGCTCAACTGGTGCCTTCCCCAGAAAACCAGCACAAACAACTCGCTCACACCAAGTTAACTATTCATAGAGGGCTGCAAATCTTCAGCTGTTGGGGAAAACAGTATATAGCAATCTTTGTATTTTTATTCTTTTAGTATTATTGTTCAGTTTATTTTTTCAATTCTTTTTTATTTTTATATGACTTTATATCTTTATTGTTTCATTTTTTGTTTCCTTTCATTGTATTATATATATATAATACAATACATATACATATAATACAATAATTATATTGTATTATAGATGCATATATTTAATGCATATATACATTATGTATTTCATTGTATTGTATTTTATATATATACACATGTGTATATATTTTCTTTCTTTCTTTCTTTCTTTCTTTCTTTCTTTCTTTCTTTCTTTCTCTCTCTCTCTCTCTCTCTCTCTCTCTCTCTCTCTCTTTCGGGATCTAGTTTTTTTTTAGCAAGCAGACCAAAACACACTCAGGATTTAGGGGGTCTTTTCATTGTTGTTGTTGCTTCTTTTCTTTTCTGGACAAAATGATAAGACAGAAAAATTCACCCCAAAAGAAAGAACAGGAGGTAGTACTCACACCCAGGCATTTAGTCAATATGGATATAAGTAAGATGTCTGAATTAGAATTTAAAACAACAATCATAAAGACACTATCTGGGCTTAAAGAAAGCATTGAGGACTCTAGAGAATCCCTTACTATAGAGATGAAAGAACTAAAATATAGTCAGGCTGAAATTAAAACTGCTATTCCTGAGTTGCAGCCCCAAGTGGAGGCCATAAAAATGAGTATGAATGAAAGAGAAGAAAGAATCAGTGATATAGAAGATGAAATAATGGAAAATAAGGAAGCTGAAAAGAAGAGGAAAAGAAAAGTGTTAAATCATAAAGGTAGACATAGGGAACTCAGCAATTCCACAGAACAAAATAATATCTGTATTAGAGGAGTCTCAGAAGAAGAAAAGTGGGGGAAAGGGGCAGAAGGTTAATTTGAACAAATTATAGCTGAGAACTTTCCTAATTTGGGAAAGGAAACAGGCATCTAAGTCCAAGAGGCACAGAGAACTCCTCTCGAAATCAGCAAAAATAGGTCAACACCGCAACATATTATAGTGAAACTTGCAAATTACAAAAATAAAGAGAAAATCCTGAGAGCAGCTTGGGACAAGAAGTCCTTAACCTACAAGGGCAGAAACATAAGGCCTGCAGCAGACCTGCCCAAACAGACCTGGCAGGCCAGAAAGGACTGACATGATATATTCAACAGGCTAAATGGGAAAAATATGCAGCCAAGAATACTTTATTCAGCAAGGCAGTCACTTAGAATAGAAGAAGAGACAGAGTTTCCAAGACAAACAAAAACTAAAGGAATTCATGAACACCGAACCAGTCCTGCAAGGAATATTCAAGGGAACCCTCTGAGCCCAAAGAGAGACCAAAAGTAATAAAGACTAGAAAGGAACAGAGATAATCTACAGAAACAGTGACCTTACAGGTAATACAATGGCACTAAATTCATATCTTTCCATAATTACTCTGAATGTAAATGGACTAAGTGCTCCAATCCAAAGACATAGGGTATCAGAATGTATAAAAAAACAAGACCCCTGGAACAAACTATCCAAAATTTGTATGGAACCAGAAAAGACCCCGAATAGCCAGAGGAATGTTGAAAAAGAAAACAAAAACTGGAGGGATCCCAATTCCAGACTTCAAGCTATATTACAAAGCTGTAATCATCAAGACAGTATGGTACTGGCACAAAAATAGACACACAGATCAATGGACAGAATAGAGAGCCCAGAAATCAACCCTTAACTCTATGGTCAACTGTTCTTCAGCAAAGCAGAAAAGAATATTCAATGGAAAAAAGACAGTCTCTTCAAAAAATAATGCTAGGAAAATTGGACAGTCACATGGAGAAGAATGAAACTGGACCATTTTCTTACACCAAACACAAAAATAAAATGGATGAAAGACCTAACTTTGAAAAAAAAAAAAAAGACCTAACTTTGAGACAGGAATCCATCAAAATCCTAGAGGCGAACACAGTAACCTCTTTGACCTCTGTCACAGCAACTTCTTGCTAGATATATCTCCAGAGGCAAAGGAAACAAAAGCAAAATGAACTATTGGGACTTCATCAGGATAAAAAGCTTTTCAAAGCAAAGGAAATAATCAACAAAACTAAAAGGCAACCTAAAGAATGGTGGAAGATATTCACAAATGACATATCTCATAATGGGCTAGTATCCAAAATCCATAAAGAACTTACCAAACTCAAGACCCAAAAACCAAAAAATCCAGTCAAGAAATGGACAGAATCCCTGCTCAGCAGGGAGTCTGTTTCTCCTTCTGCTTCCCAAGGCAGGGGTGCTTCCCACCCATCGCCTGCTTGTGCCTTCTCTCTTTTGCTCTCTGTCAAATAAATTAATAAAATCTAGAAAGAAAGGAAGAAAGGAAGGAAGGAAGGAAGGAAGGAAGGAAGGAAGAAAGAAAGAAAGAAAGAAAGGGAGGGGGGGAGGGAAAGAAAGAAAGAAAGAAAGAAAGAAAGAAAGAAAGAAAGAAAGAAAGAAAGAAAGAAAGAAAGAAAGAAGAGAGAGAGAGAGAGAGGGAAGGAGGGAGGGAGAGGGAGGGAGGAAAGAAGGAAGGAAGGAAGGAAGGAAGGAAGAAATGGGCAGAAGACATGAGCAGGCATTTCTCCACAGAAGACATACAAATGGCCAACAGACACATGAAAAAATGCTCCACATTACTTGGTATCAGGGAAATACAAATCAAAATACCTCACACCAGTCAAAATGGCTAAAATTAACAATGCAGGAAACAATAAATGTTGGTGAGGATGAAGAGAAAGGGGAACCCTCTTATACTGTTGGTGGGAATGCAAACTTGTGCACTGACTCCAGAAAACAGTGTAGAGGTCTTTCAAAAAGTGAAAAATCGTTACCCTGTGCCTCAGCAATTGCACTACTATGTATTATCCAAAGGATACAAACAGTGATTCGAAGGGGCACCTGCATCCCAATGTTTATAGCAGCTATGTCTACAATAACCAAAATACGGAAAAAGCCCAGATGTTCATTGATAGATGAATGGATAAAGAAGATGTGGCATATAAATGTACAATGGAATATTACTCAGCCATCAAAAAGAATGAAATCTAGCCACTTGCAATGACGTGGATGGAACTAGAGGATATGCTAAGTGAAATAAGTCAGAGAAAGACAAATACCATATGATTTCACTGATATGTGGAATTTAAAAATAAAACAGATGAACACAGGGGAAGGGAAGGGATAAAAAAAGATAAAAACAGAGAAGGGGGCAAACCACAAGAGACTCTTCAACAATAGAGAACAAACAATGTAGCTGGAGGGGAGGGTAGTAGAGGGTGCAGTAACTGGGTGATAGGCATTAAGAAGGGCACTTGAGGTGATGAGCTCTTGGTGTTATAGGCATCTGGTGAATTGTTAAACTCTACCCCTGAAGCTAAAAATACTTATTATTAAATACACTTATTTATTCCTAAATAAGTGTATGGTTTCTTTCTTTTTAGAACTATACTATGTTTAACTCTAGCATTGTATTAAGAAAGCATTTCTAATTTTTCCATCTTCTTTGGCTTCATTAAGTATAGATGGTTATTTTAATCCAGAATTAGCTATAACCAAATATAATACTGCCACATTCATAAATGGTGTGTTCTGCAAGTATCTGAACTATAATAAAATTTATTCTTGCAACAGATACTTTTCCTTATCACTCGCTTTCCTCTTCTTCCCATTGGGAATAACAGAAATATAGAAAACTGTTTTCTAATAATTATCTTTGATTTGAAATTTTAATGCACTACGTGGATAGAGTGTACTATTGTTATACAATTTTCTATCATAAATTGAATACTTGACTCTCCCCTCTTGATCTCATTATTTAAATGATTTAGGAATAATTGTAATGCACCAATAAAAATACCAACATTTTAGTACTTAAAAATATCACAATAAATCTCACATTTTGGTCCTTAGTACATTTTGAGTGTGTTCTGTGTATGGTGTAAGAAAGTGGTCCAGTTTCATTCTTTCCCACGTAGCTGTCCAGTTTTCCCAACACCATTTATTGAAGAGACTGTCTTTTTTCCATCGGATATTCTTTACTGCTCTGTCATAGACTGTATAAACAGGAGTTTATTTCTGGCTCTCTATTCTGTTCCATTGATCTGTGTATTTATTTTTGTGCCAATATACTGTTTTGATTACTACAACTTTGTAATATATCTTGAAATCTGGAATCATGACATCTCCATCTTTATTTTTCTTCCTCAAGATTGTTTTTGCCATCCAGGGTCTTTGTGGTTCTCTACAAATTTTAATGTTATTTGTTCTAAGTCTGTGAAAAATGCTGTTGGTATTTTGACAAGAGTTTACACTGAATCTGTACTTTGGGTACCAAGTACCCAAAATGTATGGACATTTTGACAATATTCATTCTTCCAGCCCATGAGCATGAAATATCTTTCTCTTTGTTTGTGTCATCTTCAATTTCTTTCCTCAGTGTTTTGTAGTTTTCAGAGTACAGGTCTTTCAGTTCGTAGGTTAAGTTTATTCCTACGTATTTTATTCTTGCTGATGTAGTTATAAGCGGAATTGTTTTCTTAATTTTTCTATTACTTCATTATTAAGTGTATAGAAACAATCAATTTCTTTTTTTTTTTTTTTTTAAAGATTTTTATTTATTTGACAGCGAGAAACACAGCGTGAGAGGGGACACAAGCAGAGGGAATGGTAGCGGGAGAAGCAGGCTTCCCGCGGAGCAGGGAGCCCGATGCGGGGCTCAATCCCAAGACTCTGGGATCTGACCTGGGCCGAAGGCAGACGCTTAACGACTGAGCCACCCAGGCACCCCAGAAACAACCAATTTCTGTATATTAATTTTGTCTTAGGATTTTCTATATATAGTATCATGTCATTTGCAAATGGTGACAGTTTAACTTCTTTAACAATTTGGATGAATTTTCTTTCTTTTTCTTGTTGCATTGCTGTGGTTGAGACTTCTAGTACTGTGTTGAATAAAAGTGGTAAGAGTGGGGGCACCTGGGTGGCAGAGTCAGTTAAGTGTTGGACTCTTAGTTTTGGCTCATATTGTGAGTCATGGTCGTGGGATCCAGCCCTGTCTCTGGCTCAGCACTCAGTGTGGAGTCTGCTTGAGGCTCTCCTTCCCTCTCCTTCTGCCCCTCCCACTCAGGCACTCTCTCTCTCTCTAAAATAAATATATAAGTCTTTAGGGGAAAAAACGGCAAGAGTGGACATCCTTGTCTTCTTCCTGACCTCAGAGGAAAAGTTCTCAGTTTTTCACCATAACAGCTTAATATCCAAAATCCATAAAGAACTTACACAACTCAACACCAAAAAACAAATAATCCAATTTAAAAATGGGCAGAGGACCTGAATTAGATGCTTTTCTGGAGAAGACATACACATGACCTACAGATATGAAAAAATGCTCTACACCACTCATCATCAGGGAAACACAAATCAAAACCACAATGAGATATCATCTTAAAGCTATCAGAATGGCTCCAATTAAAAAGATAACAAGCATCAGAGCAGATGTGGGAAAAAAGGACCCTCATGCACTGTTGGTGGGAATGTAAATTAGTACAGCCACTGTGGAAAACAATAAGGACGTTTCTCAAAAACTAAAAATAGAAATACCGTATGACCTAATAATGGCACTATTGGGTATTTACCCAAAGAAAATGAAAACACAAATTTGAAAGATATGTGCACTCCTATGTTTGTAGCAGAATTGTTTTTAATAGCCAAAATATGGAAGCAACCCAAGTGTCCATCAATACAGGAATGGATAAAAAAAAGATTTAGTGTTTGTGGAGTATTACTCAGCCATAAAAAGAGTGAGATCATGCCGTTTGTGACAACATGAATGGACGTAGAGGGTATAATGCTAAGTGAAATAAGTCAGACAAAGACAAATATCATATGATTTCCTTCATATGTGGAATCTGAAAAACAAACAAGCAAACAAACAAAAATCAGAAACAAATCCATAAATACGGAGAACAAAGTGATGGTTCCCAAAGGGGAAGAGTGTGGAGGGATGGGCAAAATGGGTGAAGGGGAGTGGGAGGCACAGGCTTCCTCTTGTGGTATGAATAAGTCATGGGGATAAAAAGTACAGCATAGGGAATACAGTCGGTGGTGGTAGAATAGCACTGTGTGTGAGAGACGGTAGCTATGCTTGTGATAGGCACGGCATAAAGTATAGACTTGTTGGATAATTATGTTGGAAACCTGAAACTAATGTAACATTGTGTCAACTATACTTCAATTTAAAAAACTCACAGTAGAGTGGAACTTAGAAAAATGTATTGCAATCATGAAATATAAAGAATTTGTTTCATTCTGCTTTTCCCAATGATAATAGGAGATGATAGATGATTTTGATCACTACACCAATACTTACCAAGTCTACTCCAAGGACCTCAAGAACTGTCAGGAATTCCTTGGCTCACCAGAAGTCATCAACTGGAAACAGTATTTGCAGATCCAAAGTAAGAGAAATGGGATGTGTGCAGACTCACTTCTCTGTCCTGAACAGTTTTCCCTATGAATCATATCTAACCTCCCCCAAGCTCCAGACCCTCAAAAATTTGGCCCACTGCCAAATTTTTAACTCACTCGTAAAGGGAGAAAAAATACTCTTGCAAAGAATGGATTTTGTAGGGAACCATAATAGAATTTCTTGATAGCCAAGGATTTATGGCATATTTTGCAGACATACGCAGGATCCCTCAAGTGACTGGATACCAAAGCAGAGCTTCCCTTAGGACCTTTCATTCCTGGATTAAGTATGGCAACTTGTGCCATAAAGCACCTCCCAGACATGCCCCCAGTCAGACTCCTTAGAATGGCATCTGCCTGTTACTTGCTATGTGATTCTAGTCCCATGACTTAACCTCTCAGACACCATGACTTTCATATACACCAATGAGGATAGGAATAGTTTCTAGAACACTGGGGGCACTGAGAAGATTAAATGAAGTCTTGAATAGGAATTCCTTACAACGATACCTGGATGGATCTGTTAACTTTTCCTGTGTAGCAAACCTCCTAATTCCGTGAATTAGCAGTTTGGGCTAGGCTCCGCAAGGCCATCTTGTTCTCACTTGGGTTTACTTGGCCAGTTGCAGTCAGTTGGTGGGTGGACGAGGGGCCAACTGCTGTGCCTGGCCTCAGTCACATGTCTGATGGCTCTGGCTGTCAGCATTGGCTGTTGTGGCGACGACTCGTTAGGGGCACGTGACCTCGACCTCGGCAGGCTAGCCTAGGCCTATTCACATGGTATCGGTTAAGGAGAGGGCTAGCCCCAGTGTTGAAGCACTTTTAAGTTTCTCCCTTCCTCCTCCTGTTCCCCCCACCATGTCAAATTTGTTTTTCCCCACTGGCCAAAGCAGATCACATGGCCAAGGTCAGATGCGGTGCAGGAGAGGGCTGCTCCAGGGAATGCATACAAGGAGGCGTGGGTGAATGTAGGCCATTACTGCAAAAGTCTATTGCACTGAGAACATCGTAAGCGCAGTGGATATTGGCAATTATTTTTCTAAAGCCTTCCTCTCCTTTCATTGTCAAAACTACATGATTATGAAGTCCGGAAAATGTAGTTCCAGTCTTGCTTTGCCACTAAGGGCTTAATGAATTTCTGGGCTCATTTTCACTCATGTAAAATGGGGAAAATTGCACAGATGGTGATGATGTGACTTGGGTCACGCAGCAGCACTGAGCCCAGGTTGTCTGTAAATCCCAGACACTTCCTGCTCCCCTGGAGCGCTTCTCCACAGAATGTACTTATTAAATCACTGTCTCTCCTTATAATCCCATCCAGGTACACAGCCCAGCCTGAATGAGGTGATAGAGAATGTTGCAGCCACTAAATCCATCCAAGTCAAGCAGACCCGGTGCTTTCTCTATATGATGGCAAACGAGGTAAAGAAACTGGATCCTTCCCTGCTGGACGTAAAGAAGTTATCACCCAGCGGTGGCAAACCCAAGGCCATGTGAGTTGGATGCGTGCGAGTCAGTCTGCACTACTCACAACTCCCACTACTGACCTAGCCTCCCATCTTCTCTCCCTGCTTCCACTCAGGCCCATCCACAATCAATATTCTTCAATGTAGCCAGAGTAATCTTCTCAAAAAACATGTAATTCAGGGGTGCCTAGGTGGGTCAGGTCATGATCCCACGGTCCTGGGATCAAGCCCCGCATCGGGGTCCCTGTTCGGTGGGAAGCCTGCTTCTCTTTCTCCCACTCCCCCTGCTTGTTTCTGTTTCCTCTCTCTGTGTCTCTCCTTCTGTCAAACCAATAAATAAATAAAATTTTAAAAAGATGTAATCCAGATCAGTCCCTCCTCTGCTTAAAACACCCCACCATTTCTTTTCTCATCTGGAATATATCAAACTTCTGCCCAATTCTTCGACCTATCCTGTCCTTCCTGCATACTTGCTCCAACAGTGGCCTTTTTTTGTCCTTCTGTGACCGCAAGCTCACCTATACTCAGGGACTTTGCATCTGCTATTTCTCCTGCCCACTCTGTCTCTGGAGACAATAGAGGTAAAGAACAAACACAAACCTCCATCCATACTCATGGACTTTGCTTTTCTCTCACAGCAACCAAGAGATGTTTCAACTCTCCTCCCTGGACGTTATCCACGCTCCCTTGGTGGATAAATTCTGGCATTTCGGCGGCAATGAGAGGAGTCAGAGGTTCATTGAGCGCTGCATCCGGACCTTCCCCACCTTCTGCCTGCTGGGGCCTGAGGGGACCCCTGTGTCCTGGAGCCTGATGGACCAGACAGGCGAGATGCGGATGGCGGGGACCGTGCCTGAGTACCGGGGCCAAGGCCTTACCTCTCACGTCATCTATTCCCAGACCCAGGCTCTACACAAGCTCGGCTTCCCCCTGTATTCTCACATAGACAAGAGTAACAAAATTATGCAGAAGTTGTCTTTCACTCTGCATTTCATCTGCATGCCCTATGACTGGAACCAGTGGCACTGTGTGCCTCTGTGACGTAGCCCTGCACAGAAGACCGGGTGGGATGGGCCCAGGCCTGGGGGGAGAGAGAAAGAAGACAGTACAGTGTTACTGTAACCACTGCTAAAGGAATGGCAGGCACTATTTGGGCTCGGGGGAAGCGGCATGATTGGCCAGCAAGGCCGCCCTCGTCCTTGCACACAAATCACAGATAGGCTTCTTTAGATTTATCAGTATGAAGCAGCCCCAGGTGTTCCTGCGGTGGCCCCCATATAAGTGAAGCCCCCCACTCTTCCGGGATCTCAGTGACACTGCTTCATCAGCTACATGTTGCCCCAGATCGCTTCTCCTGGAATTCCTAGAACATGGGTTAGTAGAGCCTTGACAAATTTTCCAGGGAGGGGTAATATTTTCTGGGCAATTATGACTTATTCCTGTTCCTTTCTACGGCTGTTTCCTTAGTGATCAGCACGTGCGTTCTGCTCATTAGGTTGGTAGAGATTATCTTTTCCTCTGATTGCTACTTCAGAAGTACATTAAATATACACAAATATATATGAGATGTAAGGTGAAACATGGTAAACATGGTACAACAGGGAGAGTTAATAAGAAACAGACACATGTTAGCCGGTCCTCTCCTCACTCCCACACTTTCCTAAACGCACCTGAACCCACAAACAATAAAGAGATTTTGTGTTTCACTCTATAAGTTGATATACAGTGGTTTGTGATGGGGAGAGCATGGGTGAGTTTATGGAGAGAGGGAAGTAAGAGCAACCAGGGGGTGGAAATTTACTGAGAAGACACAGAAGATAACAGGGAGGGTATGGATAGGTGCTGCCCCACTCGCCTTCAGCACGTTATTTCAGGATGCCTGAATTCTATGAAGTTCACGGGAGAACCTGGTTGGGAGTGTGGTGGGGTATTCTTCCCGGTAGGGACAGGTGTGCTCAGAGGGTTCCTTTCCCCAGCAAATCACCTGGATTAAGAATCTGTTTCCTTCTGACCCACTTAAGCTTGGCATTAGGCTATGGACCTGGGGATGGAATGTCCCACCCACCCTCATACACAGAAATTGAGTGAGGTTTAGTTTCTTGGCCAGTGAGTGTTCTTAACCTTGGCACAGTGGACATTTTAGGCTGGACAACTCTCTGTTGTGGCATAGAGACTGTCCTATGCATTCGCAGAATGCTTAGTAGGACCCCTGGCCTCTACCCACTGAGGCCAGTAGCATCCTCCATCCCAGTTATGACAACTAAAAATGTCTCCAGATATTGATAAATGTGTGCTGCAGGCAAAGTCACCCGTGACAGGGAGCCATCAGTCTAAGCAGGGATTCTCAAACTTGGGCCTGCATCACAATCACGGACCGTGATTTAACTGTCAGGCCTGTTAAAGCACAGATTATGGAGCCTAAGTCCTAGATTTCTGATTCAGTAGATTTTGGGGAGAGTCCCAGAATTTAAATTTCTAACAAGTTTCCAGGTGATCCTGATGCTGCTGATCCACGAACCAGGCTTTGAGAACCACGGGTTTAGAGATATTACGTCCTAAATCCGTAGATGAAAATCATATTGTACACTACTTAGGTATATTGCTTTACTTTTGTGGGTATAGTGTAGATTTACATTCTAATTGATACTATTATTTCATTATTAAGGAGGGCACATGTTGCAATGAGCCCTGGGTGTTATACACAAATAATGAACCATGGAACATTACATTAAAAATTAATGATGTACTGGATGGGACTAACAACATGATAAAAATAAATAAATTCCTAAAGCTTCTAAAAACACTGTCATTAAGCGATGCAATAGGCAGACACCAGACTACACTGTCCCTACTCATTAAATAAGACTTGCTCATTACGGAAAGATTTTTTAATAAAGGAAAAGAGTATCTTCAGCTATTGCATGTTGTTCCATGGAAAAACACAGACCTTTGGATGCTAAGAGCTGCCCAGCATGACCATTTACCTGGGCTGTTGGAAACCTGACCTGAAGGATCTTCCGTAGTCAGGCTTCTGGTATGGAATGAGTAAGTCACGGGAGTAAAAGGTACAGCATAGGGAACACTGTCGATGATACTGTAATAGTGTTGTATGTGACAGATGGTGGCTGCACTCGTGGTGAGCACAGGAGAAGGTAGAGAGATCTGAATCACTATCTTGTGCACCTGAAACTAATGTAGCATGGTGTGTCAACTCCCCTCAGTTTTTTTTAAAAAAATGAGAAAATAAAAGCAGGTGATTCTGGAATAAGAAATCTAAAAAAAAGACTGCCCTGGGCCTTCACTGGAAAAGACTCTGTTGGGTTTTCCTGATAACCAATATAGCTGTAAGCTTGCACAAAGACTTATCCCTAGATGATAAGAACTGGAAGAATTAACCCACTAAAAGTTATAAAATGCAGTTTTTCTAGGGAACCTCTGAAAGCAGATAGAACATAGAAGATGACTGCCTGAAAACAAGCAAAACAAATACAAAACCAGAAATCCAGTTAAATTTCTCAGCTTCCACTAAAGACCACAGAAACGATTCTAATAGTCACATTTTCCTTCATATGTTTATGTCCTTTCTTGTTTTGATTTTTTATTTTATTGTATTATCTTTTTTCCGGTTTAAGGTTATACAATTCTGATTTTCTTTAAATATTCCCCTTAACTGCTAATTAACTTCTTTAGGTTCTTTTTTGTTGTTGTTTTGAGAGAAACAGAACACAGGGGGAAAGGGTCAGAGGGAGAGAAAGAGAATCTTTTTTTTGTTATGTTAGTCACCGTACAGTACATCATTAGTTTTTGATGTCATGTTCCATGATTCATTTTTGCACGTAACACCCAGTGCTCCAAGCAGTCTGTGCCCTCCTTAATACCCATCACTAAGCTCACCCATCCCTCTCACCCCCCTCCCTTCTAAAACCCTGTTTGTTTCCCAGAGTCCACAGTCTCTCATGGTTCGTCTCCCAATCCGACTTCTCCCTCTTCATTTTTCCCTTCATTCTCCTAATAACCTCCATGCTATTCCTTATGTTCCACAAATAAGTGAAACCATATATGCTAGTTGACTTGCTCTGTTTGACTTATTTCACTAGCATAATCTTAAGTAGGCTCCAGGCCAGTGTAGAGTCCAATTAGGGCTCAAGATTGAGACCCGAGCTGAAATCAAGAGTCTGACACTTAACCAACTGAGCCACCCAGACACCCCAACTTCTTTAGGTTCTAAGGACAATTCCATTTTAATTCTATAATTTATTTCTTTCAAGCTACTGCTAATGCAGTCAGCTTAAAGCATTTCTACACATGGCAGCTCCTGGGGAAAAAAAACCCCACAAATAATGGACATATATTCAACTGATGCTTTTGAATTTAATTGTGAACAATGATATTCTGGTCAACTACTAGCCTTTAGGAAGATTAGAATGATACTATTGATAAACATTCATGGAATGTTTTCAGGAACAGTACTTTTCTAAAGTTTTGTCAACAAGAATTGACAAAATTTGATAAAACTTATCAAATATTATCACTCAATCTAATCACATGAATCACTCCAACACTTGGTCATACTAGCTTTTCGTGAATTTTCAGAGGTATTTCCTTGGTAGTAATACTGCAAATCAGATCCCAAAGCATCAGACATTTTCTTTTTCTTTTTCTTTTTTTTTTAAGATTTATTTATTTGAGAGAGTGAGTGAGTAGGGTGTAATGGCAGAGGGAGAGAATCTGCAAGCAGACTTCCCGCTGAGCACAGAGCCCCGCGTGGGACTGGATCCCACAACTCCTGAGATCACGACCTGAGCTGAAACTAAGAGTGGGATGCTTAACTGACTGAGTCACCCAGGTGCCCACCAAAGAGGCTCAAACGTTTGAAACCTTGAGGTATCCTAACAAACTCATACAAGGTTCAATATTCTTAGACATAGAAAGAAGTAAAGATGGAATCGTACAATTACATTAATCTTACCAATAATTATACTCTTTTCATACAATATACAGAAGAAAGAAATATCCTCGTGCTATAAAGGTGGACATATAAATATTCCTGAGAATCAGAAACCGTTCATAATAAAACCAAGATGTGCAAAACCTACAGGATCAGCAAATTTAAACATACCTCATGAAAGTCTCTTGTCTTCTTATCCTCTGAGGGAATCACATTCTTTTTTTTTTTTTCAAATACTTTTATTTTTTCAGTGTTACAAGATTCACTGTTCATGGACCACACCCAGGGCTCCATGCAATATGTGCCCTCCTCAATCCCCACAACCAGGCTCGCCCAACCCCCCACCCTCACCCCTCCAAGCCAGGACTGTGGGAATCCAAGTTAGGCCATTCCAGTGTATCTCTCCCCAACTCCCTCAGTAGACTATGTGCCCTTTCAAAGGGTCTGAAAAGGTCAGGTATACCTGGGATTATACCTGCTAGCTGATGAGAACTGGAACTGGACAGCCCAAGGTGGTCATTTATTACTGTGCTTCCAATAATCTATCATAACAAATAATACACATCAAGCTGTACAACAATACCACACTAGTTTATGTACTTTAGCCCACGAAGTTAGCAGTAATAGAATAGCCTTGAATTTTCTTTGGCAACCTGGTGGAAATCTGTGCATTGCAAACACACTGAATTAACACCAAAGGTGACTTAGAACAATCTAGTCTAAGATAAATAAAATCCTACCTGGCTTCAAACTGTTTCTTCCTCTCCTAAGTTAGTTCCCTTATGAGATGGAGACAACTTCCAATACTTTTATCTGTTTTCAAGTTACTTCATGTCTGCTAAGATATCTGGTTATATTTTGATAATGTTTTAACATGATTTTGCTTTTCTTGAATACTAGGAAACTCAAATCAAGGCAAAGGTTGATCTAACTTTGTGACTTGAGCGTTTCCACTTACATAAAATGAGCTGGTTAGGTATAGTTACTTTGAGTCCACACAGATGAGGAATTTGATGAGGATGTTTAACAGAAAAAGCACACACAGTTACCTGGACTGTGTAGGACTGTGCTGTAGGGCAACATATCATCTCTTTTTGACATTCTCGTCTTCATTGCATCATTTTTCTCTTTATTAGCACGATCATATCAAAAGGGGCTGCATCTACAACCACAGGGGAAAGTATTTCACTCACTATTTTGAGAGACACATTTACATGTACAACCTAACCTAGGGTAATTCTGTTTTGTTTTGTTTCACTTAAGAAACACTAATATATATTTTATATTTGTCAGGAACTTACCAAAGCATTTCACAAATGTTAGTATATTTAATTTAAAAAGAACTAGTAATAGTGGATAGTATTATTAATGCCATCTTTAGAAGAGGAAACTAAAGCACAAAGAATTAGATAACTGGCCAAAGACACAAAACTGATAAATTTAGCCTCTGGATCCAAACCGTGAGACACACCCAGAATACCAAACCTGTAGAACCAGTTTGCTGAAACTTCGACCCAGAGGGAGAAACTGAATGCCTCTGGTTCCTATACCAGCTAATAGAAACTTATCCCCACCTCCAGCTTTTAAAAGGGCAAGGTCTACATTAAGAGCTTCAGCTTAGTGATTTTTGTGGAAAATTTATTGGGACTTCATCTACAAATTGGTAGATTTAGAAGGGGGAAATGACAGGTTGGTATCCCCAAAGGACTGATGAGCAAATGGAGATGGGGGATAGGGCACATGGACATGGAAAGGTCAAGAATATTAACTCCTTTAAGCAATCTCAAACCTGTTCATGCAGCAGGTTCCAAAAAGTTAGTGAGATCTTTGGAAGCAGGAACATTTTCCCACTGAAAGTAAACAACACTGGTTTCATCTCTACAAGTCTGCATCTTTAGTGATCATCCCAAAAGACATGTGTTTCTAAAAAGAAGAAAGACAAGAATGTGCTAGCCACAGATCTGGGAAGCCAAAGTGCCTCAGCACTGGAGGACTAAGTACATAAAACCATCTTTTTCCTGCTTCCTCCAGGGAATGATAATAAGAAATGCATATTAATACCATTTTATGGCAGGCACTCTGCTAAGAGTTTTACATGTACTTTTTCATTTCCCTGGTGCCAGGGCATGGATCACCTCACTTGATCATCATATCCTCACTATGATATATATGTACTGGTATTTTTCCAAGGGCACTATTCTCACCAAAGGCATTAACCATTGAGGTCTAAGTTAAAGTTAACTTCCATGTCTTCAATACAGAAAAACAACCCAAAAGATTATTTGAATTGTTGTGTAGTTAACTGTCACTGATAATATTAATAATAACAATATTTTAAAATAACATTTTGAGTTAATATATGCTAGAAACCCTTCTATACACATAAATGCACTAACTCATTTAATCCTTATAACAATTTTGAGTTAGGACCTGTTTACGGTAGAATTTATTAATGAGGAAACCAAGGTACAAATGGTTAAGTAATCCTTTTTTTTTTTCGAGATTTTATTTATTCATTCATGAGAGACAGAGACAGACAGGCAGAGACAGAGGCAGAGGGAGAAGTAGGCTCATCATGGAGCAGGGAGCCTGATGTGGGAGTTGATCCCTGTCCCAAGGTCCTGGGACATAAAGGCAGACACCTTACTGACTGAGCCACCCAGGCACCCACTTAAATAACATTTTGAAGATTACATAGCTTGTTAGTGGTGACAGTGGGATAATCACAGATAGAAACTTAATTCCAAAAGATGCACTTGTGTATTTAAAGAACGCGTTGAAAATAAATGTGTCTTTAATGACTTAAAATGAAGGTAGTGTTAGAAAGTGAAATGGAAATTATCAGAAAGACCCTGTGCTTTCTGCCAGTCTCATCCTCCCTTGGAGGCAGTGAGTGACACCAATAAAGAGCACTGAAGAAGGTCCTGAACTTGCACATTAGCATAGAACTCGCTACTCTCCTGTGTTCCTAGTGTCTTCTATAAGGTCATCCTCTCAGAATTTTCATGATGCCCCCTCAAACTCCGTCTATCACAGTAAGTCTAGAAATCTAGAGTAATTATACTTTCTTTCTTTCCTCCTCCTAAGGCAGTTATTTTAGAAGTGGGAAGATTCATCTCACCTACTTTCTATGGTTCAGGTAAAAGTATGTGGGTCTAGGTCCTATTGAGTCATAATCTCCCATTCCTGGCTATTTCTTGGTCCTCTCTCCAGATGAAAGTACCTATCAACATGCTCCATTTGCAGGGTTCACAGATGCTGCAGATGTTAGAAAAATCCTTGAGGAAGAACCTTCCTGAGTCCTTACAGCTGAGAAAGGGTCATTCTTAAGGAAACAAGCAGTAAAGCTACACGCAGTCCCTCTAAGCCAGGGTATCAGTGGAGGTCTGGTGGGAACTGGAAGTCCATTACCATAACAACAGGTAGACTCTATTGCCTTCTGATGTCACTGAAGGCTGAATGGGGAACCTGAACTTCTACCTCCAGCTTGCAGTAAGGAATATCCCACCCCTTACCTCTTCCTCTGCCAGAGCAGTGTCAGAGAAAGCTAACCAAAATGGAAAATTTAAATAATATCCAGAGTCTCATAACATACTGTCCGATATGTCCAGGCTTCTATTTAAAAATCATTTATCATTTAAAAACCAGGGAGGGGCGCCTGGGTGGCTCAGTCGTTAAGCGTCTGCCTTCGGCTCAGGTCACGATCCCAGGGTCCTGGGATCGAGCCCCGCATCGGGCTCCCTGCTCAGCAGGAAGCCTGCTTCTCCCGCTACCATTCCCTCTGCTTGTGTTCCCTCTCTCGCTGTGTTTCTCTCTGTCAAATAAATTAAAATCTTAAAAAAAAAAAAAAAAGGGAAAAAACATCACTTGACTGAAAAATGAAAATCAACAGATACAGTAAAATACACAGATCTTAAAATTAACTGACAAGGATTTTAAAGCATCCATCATAAAATGTTTCAGTGGACATGGGGTACCTGGGTGGCTCAGTCATTAAGCATCTGCCTTCGGCTCAGGTCATGGTCTCAGGGTCCTGGGATCGAGCCCCACATTGGGATCCCTGCTCGGTGGGAGGCCTGCTTCTCCTTCTCCCACTCCCCCTGCTTGTATTCACTCTCTTGCTGTGTCTCTATCAAATAAATAAATAAAATCTTAAAAAAAAAGTTTCAATGGACACTTACAAAAACACTTGCAACAAATAAAACACTGGGGAATAAAGAGAAGAGAGTTCCAGAGACCTATAGGACAATATTAAAAGGTCTAACACTTGTATTATTATAGCCCAAAAAAACAGAGGAGACAGAGTGGAACTGACAAAGTATTTGAAAAGTAATGGCTGAAAATTCCCCAAATTTAGCAAAATACATGAACTTACAGATTCAAGAAGCATAGCATAGCGTAGCACAGATCCCAAACTCATAAGCCCAAAGAAATCCATGCCAACACATATAATCAAACTTCTGAAAACTAAAGACAAAAGAAAAAAATCCTGAAAGCAGCAAAGGGGAAATGATACCTTATTTATAGGGGGAAAAACCAATTTGAATGGCAGCAGATGTGTTATCAGAAAACATGGAGGCTAGAAGAAAATGTCATAGATATTTCAAGGACTGAAAAAAACTGTTAACCCAGAATTCTATACCCAGTAAAAATATCCATCAAGAATAAAGAGGAAATCAAGACATTCTCTGTTGAAGGAATTAAGAGATTTTGTCTCCAGCAGACCTATCCTAAAAGAATAGCTAAAAGAAATTATCTAAATAGAAAGGAAACAACAAAAGAATACATTTTGGAACATAAAAAAATAGAATGGAAATTATAAATGTGGATAACTACAAAAGACTTTTCTTCTTGAGTTTTCTATATTATATTAACTGTTGACATCAAAATTATAACACTGATGTGGTTATCAATGTATATAGAAGGAATACTTAAGATTATATAATATGAAATCTTACTATAATTGAAGGAGGGTAAAGGGATATCAATGTTGAGAGAGGTGAGGGTGGGTGTGACTAAAAAGGGGTAACACTAGGGGTGGTGGCAATCCTGTATCCTGACTGACTGTGGTAGTGTTTATATGGATCTACTGGATAAAATGCCATATGTACACCATACACAGTGTGCCAATGTTAGTATCATTAGTTCTGACATTGCATGACAGTGACTTAAGATTTACTGTTGGGGAATATTGGGTGAGAGTTAGATAGGACCTCTTTGTACTATCTTTGCTACTTTATGTGAAGGAATAAAAAGCTTAAAAAAATGAATGTTGGTTCATCCCCATTATAGAATGCTATGCAGTCATTAAAAATCATTTTTATTTTTTGTAAAAGAAATATGGCTATAATGTATTTATTCGATGAGGGGGAACATTTCAAAATCAAATGTATCTGAAAATTTTCATTTTTGTAAAATGTACTGTGTTTGTACATGAATAGAAGGAAATCTATTAATGATCTTGAGTTTTACAAGGGGAGAGTTCGTGATTTTTATTCATAAATTATAAGGTCTGAAAATGTTACCATATGAATATTTTTTAAAAGATATATTTATTGGGGCCCCTTGGTGGCTCAATCAGTTAAGCATCAGCTCATCTTGCAATCTCAGGCTTGTGAGATTGAGCCCCATGTCAGGCTCTGCACTCAATGTGGAGTAGGCTTGCCTGCACCTCCCCCTGCTTGCACTCTCTCAAAAATAAAAATAAAAACAAAAATCTTTAAAAGATATATTTACTGAGACAAAAATTAGAACCTAAAAACTATTTGGCATAAATGCTCATTCGGTACCTTCTAATCATAAAACTTCATTATTTCATGGAAATAATCCTTGTCCTGATCAAACACAGCACTTTACCATCCCTTCCTAACAAGTTGGTTCTCTCAGTTTCTTGGAATATTGCAGGTTTACGGGACCATTTTCCACACGAACCAGGAAAACCCATTGAAGTTAAAGGCCCTAATGGAGAAGAGGCCTGATTTCTAACACAGTAGTTACTTGCCCTCAGGAGCAGATCAGGTGCCAGATGTGGAATGAACATGCTTCTGTGTTCATATTTTCTATGTGCCTACCCGTCCCCAACAATGTGATAGACTCTAGGGATACAGAAATGAATCACAGTGATAGTGAACAAGTCCTTATCCCCAAAAAATCCACAGCTTAGGGGAGAATATAGGTTAAGTCACAGACATATTACAACATGGCATGAAATATGCAGGAACAGAAGAATGAACAAGATAAAGTAACAACACAGGCAGAAAGTTAATTAATACCATATGTGGTACACTTCCATACTCATTCATTGTTTTGATTTCAAAAGAGACCCCCAAAGAGCGTCCCACTGATGCTGAAGACCAGACACACTTTGTCATTTCTTGCTTCTGCTTTGTGAGAATAGAGGCAACCAATGGAAGAATGGGCTAATTTAAGATTATGTTGATGGCTTAGGTAAGAGGCTGATCTTTTTTTAAAGATGTTAAAGGATTAATATACTAAGCTATAATTAATATACTAGGCTACATTTCCAAATTGTAATAAACCAATAATATATTTCCTACCTTTAAAAACACCAACTTTGATTCTTTTTTATGGCTGAGTAATATTGCATTTTATACACACACACACACACACACACACACACACACACACACACACACCCCACATCTTCTTATCCACTCAAGTCGATTGACATTTGGGTTGTTTCCATAATTTGGTTATCATAGATAATACTGCTATAAACACTGGGGTGCATGTATCCCTTTATTTATTTTTTTAAAAGATTTTATTTATTTATTTGACACAGAGAGAGAGATCACAAGTAGGCAGAGAGGCAGGCAGAGAGAGGGGGGAAGCAGGCTCCCCGCTAAGCAGAAAGGCTGACGCGGGGCTCAATCCCAGGACCCTGAGATCATGACCCGAGCCAAAGGCAGAGACTTTAACCCACTGAGCCACCCAGGTGCTCTGCACGTATCCCTTTAAATTAGTATTTTTGTGAACCATACCAACTAATTCACACTAACTCACAACTTCTCATTGTGATACTGCCTTCCCATTGAGATGCTGCATGTTATTGAAACCTACTGTCCTTAATAAGGTCAATAAAACAAGGCAGAAAAATTATATGTGGTGGAGATTTCAGGAAGACATTCAGAGATGCTTCTCGGTGGAAATTTTACCAAAGCTGGATGTCGAAATAAGATTTTTCTACATGAAGGCAGGGTAGGATGAAATTCAAAGCAGAGAAAATAGCAACTGCAAAGCATAAGGCCTCAAAAAACAGAGTGGATTAAGGAAAATTAAGGAGTAAAATGACATGTTTGCATCTTTAAGTTCTTTCATCAAAGTCTTGTCATTTTCAGTGTACAGATCTTTCACCACCTTGGTTAAATTTATTCCTAAGTATTTAATTATTTTTGATGCTATTGTGAATGGAATTTATATATTTTTTAGTTAGTTCATTGTTAAAGTGTAGAAATACCACTGATCTCTGCATATTGATTTTGTATCCTGCCACTTTACTGTATTCATTCATTAGTTCTACCAGTTTTTGTTCATCTTTAGAATTTTCCATATAAAGATCATTTGATCTGGAAACAAAGACAATTTTACATCTCCCTATTTCTTTTTCTTACCTGCTTGCTCTAGTTAGAGGACTTCTAATACCAGGTTGAATAAAAGTGGAGAGGGTGGGTGTCCTTGTCTTGTTCCTGATCTTAGAGGCAAAGCTTTGAAGCTTTCACCAATGACTATGACATTAATTGTGGGTTTATCATATATGGCCTTTATTATGTTGAGGTATGTTCTTTCTATACTCAATCTGTGGAGAGTTTTAGTATGAAAAGATGTTTTACTTTGTCAAATGCTTTTTCTGCATCTATTGGGAAAACTCATATAATTTTTACCTTTCCTTTTTTAATGTGGCATATCACATTTATTTATTTGCATACATTGAACCATCCTTGCATTGCAGGAGTAAATCTCACTTGATCATGGTATATGTTCCTTTTAATGAGTTCTTAAATTTGGTTTGCTAATATTTTGTTGAAAACTTCTCTATCTATATTTTTGCATCTATCTATAGTTGTTTATTTATGATTATTTATTTATTTATTCGACAGAGAGAGATCACAAGTAGGCAGAAAGGTAGGGGAGGGGGGGAGCAGGTTCCCTGCTTGAGCAGAGAGCCCAATGTGGGGCTTGATCCCAGGACCCTGGGATCATGACCTGAGCCAAAGGCAGAGGCTTTAACCCACTGAGCCACCGAGGTGCCCCTATGTTCAGATTTTCTATCACTTTGTGATTCATTTTTGGTAGGTGAGTCCCTCTAACAATTTATCCATTTCCTCTAGGTTATCCAATTTTTTGGTGTATAATTGTTCCTAACAGTGTCTTATGATCTTTTTTTATTTCTGTGGTATCAATTCTAATGTTTCCTCTTTTATTTCTGATTTTATTTGAACCTTTTTTTTTCTTAGTGTAGCACTAAAGTTTGTCACTTATTTATCTTTTTAAAAATCAGCTCAGTTTCTATTATTTTTCTGGTCTCTATTTCATTTATTTCTGCTTTGAGTTCTGTTATTTCCTTCCTTCTGCTAACTTTGGGTGAATTGAAAGTTCTAGTGAAACTAGTGAAACTAGAACTTTTTCTAGTTCCTTGAAATACACATTTAGGTTGTTTATTTGAGTTGTTCTTTCTTAAAATAGGCATTTATCACTATAAACCTCCCCTCTTAGAACCATTTCCTAGCATTCCATGTGGCTTTCGGTATATAGTATTTCCATCTTCATTTGTTCCAAGGTATTTTTTTAAATCTCCCTTTTGCTTTTTTCTTTGACTCATTGGTTATTCAGAAACGTGTTATTTACTATCTACATATTTGAGAACTTTACAGCTTTCTTCCTGTTGTTGATTTCTAAGTTCATACCGTTGTACTCAGAAAAGATACTTGGTATGAATTCAATCTTCTTAAATTTGTTAAGACTTGTTTTGTGACCTATCATATTATCCAACCAGGAAAATGTATCATAGCAGAATGCCTATTCTGCTACAGTTGGATGGAATGTTCTGTATATGTGTGTTAGGTCCATTTGGTCTAAAGTATGATTCAAGTTCATTGTTTCCTTACTGATTTTCTGTCTGGATGATCTATCCATCGTTGAAAGCGGGATATTAAATTGCCCTACTATTATTGTATTGTTTCTTATTTCTCCTTTCAGATCTGTTGGTATTCACTTAATATATTTAGGTGCTCTGCTTTACTATTGTTATATCTTTTTTAAGTTTTTATTCAAGTTCCAATTAGTTTAAATACAGTGTAATATTAGTTTCAGAGGTACACTTTAGTAATTCAACACTTCTATACAACACCTGGTGTTCATCACAAGTGCACTCCTTAATCCCCACTATCTATTCCATCTGTCCCCTACCCCCTCCCCTGAAAATCACCAATATGTTCTCTATAGTTAAGAATTGTTTCTTGGTTTGCCTGTCTCTTTTTCCTCTTTGCTTCTCAATACCCCAAAAATGAATGATCTAATTTTAAAATGGGCAGAAGATGGCAGAAGACATAAATAAATATTTTCCAAAGAAGACATCTAGATGGCTAACAGACACATGAAAATATGCTCAATATCACTGAGTATCAGGGAAATATAAATCAAAACTACAGTGACATATTACTTCACATCTGTCAGAATGGCTAAAATCAACAACACAAGAAATAGGTGTTGGAGAGGATGTGGAGAAAGGGAAACTCTCTTATACTATTGGTGGGAAAGCAAACTGGTGCAGCTACTCTGGAAAACAGTAGGGAGGTTCCTCAGAAAGTTAAAATAAAACTACCCTATGATTTAGCAAGTGCACTACGAGGTGTTTACCCAAAGAACACAAAAATACTAATTCAAAGGGATACATGCACCCCAATGTCTATAACAGCTATATCTGCAAAAGCCAAACTATAGAAATAGCCCAAGTGTCCACCAATGGAGAAAGAAGTGGTATATGTATACTATGGAATATTATTCAGTTATTAAAAAAATAATGAAATCTTGTCATTTGCAATGTGGTGGATGGAACTAGAGAGTATGATGCTAACTGAAATAAGTCAGTCAGAGAAAGACAAATACCATATGATTTCACTCATATGTGGAATTTAAGAAAACAAATGAGTATTGTTCTATCTTCTTGATGAATTAACCCTTTTATCATTATATAAGACCCTCTTTGTCTCTTGTAACCTTTTTTTTTTCTTAAAGATTCTATTTATTTGACAGAGAGAAACACAGCGAGAGAGGGAACACAGAGGGAGAAGCAGGCTTCCCGCCGAGCAGGGAGCCCAATGCAGGGCTCGATCCCAGGACCCTGGGATCATGACCGGAGCCGAAGGCAGACACTTAACGACTGAGCCACCTAGGCGCCCCTCTTGTAACCATTTTGAGCTAAAGTCTATTTTGTCTAAATATAGCTACCCCTGCTCTCTTCAGATTTCCATTTGCTTCATTTTCCATTTCCCTTCACTTTGAGTATATATGTTTCCTTATGGATGAAGTGTTTCCTTATGGATGAAGTGAGTCTCTTGCAGGCAATATATAGTTGGTCTTAGTTTTTTATCCATCTAGCCACTCTATGTCTTTTGATTAGAGAATCAATCCATTTACATTTGGAAGAATTATCAACAGGTAGGTACTTGCTAATACCATCTCATTGTGTTCTGCTCTTTGTAATTCCCTTGTTCCCTTTTTCCTCTCTTGCTACCTTCCTCTGTAAAAATTGATGGTTTTCTGTAGTGGTAAGCTTTGATTCCCTTCTCTTACCTTTTGTAAATCTGCTGTAGGTGTTTGCTTTTTGTTGCCAAGGGGCTTACATAAAACATAGACATAAATGGCCTGTTTTACTCTGACAACAATTTAACTTTTGTCACCTACCAAAACTACTTCTTTAGTTCCTTTTCTTTTCTGGTTTTATTGTCACAATTTACATTTTTATATCATGTATCCATTAACAAATTACTGTACTTATACCTATACTAATTTTCTTTTTTTTAGATTTTTATTTATTTGACAGAGAGAGAGAGATGGCAAGTAGGCAGAGAGGCATACAGAGAGAAAGGGGGAGGCAGGCTCCCCGCTGAGCAGAGAGCCCGATGCGGGGTTCGATCCCAGGACCCTGAGATCATGACCTGGGCTGAAGGTGAGGCTTTAACCCACTGAGCCACCCAGGTGCCCCACCTATACTAATATTTTTGTCCTTGAACCTTTATATTTAAAGTGCTTAATCACTATCATATTACAGTATTAGAATGTTCTGAATCTGACTACTTATATGATTACCTTTAGCAATGTGTTGTATTTTTTCATGTTCTCATGTTACTAATTAGCATCGTTTCATCTCAGTTTAAAGATCTTTCAGCATTTTTTTAAAAAATAAAATCTTTTGGGGCGCCTGGGTGGCTCAGTCATTAAGCGTCTGCCTTCGGCTCAGGTCATGATCCCAGGGTCCTGGGATCGAGCCCCGCATTGGGCTCTCTGCTCGGCAGGAAGCCTACTTCTCCCTCTACCATTCCCTCTGCTTATGTTCCCTCTCTCGCTGTGTTTCCCTCTGTCAAATAAATAAAACCTTTAAAAATAAATAAATAAATAAAAATCTTTTTTAAAAATGCTGAAAGATATTGAGGAGGGCACATATTGCATGGAGCACTGGGTGTGGTGTATGAACAATTAATCTTGTAACACTGAAAAAAATAAAATAAAAGTATTTGGGGAAAAAAAGATTTTATTTTTAAGTAATCTCCATACCCAATGTGGGGCTCAAACTCACAACCCCAAGATCAAGATTTCCATGCTCTACTGACTGAACTAACCAGGTGCCCTGCCTTTCAGCATTTCTTTTTAAGGCAGGTCTAGGGGTAATGAACTCCCTCAGCTTTTGTTTGTTGGGAAAGTCCTTATTGTGCCATCCTATCTAAAAAACTTTCCTGAGTAAGGTATTTTTGGTTGGCAGTTTCTTTCAGCATTTTGAATATATCATTCCATTCTCTCTGGTCTACAAGTTCTCTGCTGAGAAATCTGCTGATAGCCTTATGAAGGCTCCCTTATAGATTATAAACTGGTTTTCTTTTATTTCTAAGATTCTCTCTTTGCCTTTTGACAGTTTTATTATAATGCTTCTTAGAGTGGTTCTCTTTAAGTTCATTTTATTAGGTGACTTATGAGCTTCATAAACAGGTATCCAAATTTCTCCTCAGATTTGGGGGATTCTTGCCATTATTTCTTCAAATAGCTTTTTGTGCTTTTCCTTCTCTTCTATTTTAAAATTCCCCAAATTCACAAATTGGTTCCTTTAGTAGTATCCCATAGATCACATAGGCTTCATTCACTTTTTTTCATTCTTATTTGCGTTGTTTTGATTAGTTTCAACTGATCTGACTTTGAGCTCACTTATTCTTTCTTCTGCCTGATTCAGTCTGCTGTTGAAGGTCCTTATCAAATCCTTTGATGCAGCCATTGTATTCTTCAGCTCCAAAATTTCTGTTTGGTTCTTTTTTATGTTTTCTTTCTTTGTTGAACTTCTTATTTAGTTCTCATACTGTCCTGATACTGTTAAGTTGTTTATCTGTGTTCTCTTTTGGTGCTTTGAGCACCTTTGATAAATTATTTTGAATTCTTCATTAGGAAATCCCTGGATCTCCATTACTTTGGAGCCAGTTACTAGAAGTTCACTGTATTCTTTCAATGGTATCATGTTTCCCTGATTTTTCATGATCCCTGGAGCCTTATGTCATGTCATGATCCCTGGAGCCTTCTTCATATATGAAGAAGCAGTCACCTCTTCCATGATTTTGGTAGGAAAGACTTTCACCTGTGAGTGGGGGCATGCTGAGTATGCTGGGACCCGAGGTCTAGTGGTGTAAGGCACCATGTGCAGGAGCATGTGGTGGTATCAGGTCCATGGAGGGGGATGTCTCTTTGACTCAGTCCACTGGGGTCCTCAGTGGTGCCTTCAGGCCCAGGTTCAGGCCCACAGAGGCTGGAGTCAGTGCTGGGAACACACATAGCTATGGGGGCCAACTGCAGGTGCCTCTGTTGTGGCAGGGGACAGTTACAAATACATATATAGTGGTGGGGGCCAGGGCAGGCAGTAAGGGCCAGGGACAAATGCAGAGGCACTGGCAGTCATCAGGGCCCTGGCTGTTGGCATGCACTACCATAGCTACTGAATCTTGCCACAGGTGCACAGCAGTGGAAGTTGGTGATGGGGGTAAGACTGGGGGCATGCAAGTACACAGCTGGAGGAGCCAGCTGCAGGTGATTGAAGTAGTGCAGGCCAGTGACAGAAAATAGCCTAATCTAGGCACAGAAGCAGCTGCAGGGAACCTGATTATTGGCGTACTCTCTCAAGGCTGCATAGTCTCTGTCTCAGCATTCAAATGGCAGCAGAAGCCAGTGACAACTGGACAAGTGCTGGGTGATGGGTGTCAGCTGCAGTGGTCTAGGTTGATGTGTTACACTCATGCAGCCACAGAGCCCTGGGCTGACTAATGGTGAAGTTCCCTGGCTCCAGGAGCGGCCAGCAGAGGAGGGAGTGAGGAGGGATTCAGGTGGCTGGCATCAGAGCATATGAATACCTATGAAGCGAAAGACGGTGAAATCTGCAGAAGGTCCACAGTGGCTATACTGGTCATTGGTTTCTTTAGTGGAAAAAGCTGCTACTTTGTCTGCAGAGCAGATCATATTGAACTATGGATCACTCCCACTACATGGCTGCCACTAGTAGCCCTTACATTTCTTTCTTGTTCCAGCCATCTCTAAATGTCTTGTTTTTGCCATTCCGGGTGGGATGAAACAGAAGTGGGATTTTCATGTAGTGCCCCCAAAAGTCTGGGGAAGCTTGTCATTCACCCTGCTATTTCTTTCCTGATTGGGGAGTAGAGAAAGCGAGGGAGTTCCCTCCTGGCACTGAGCAATGCCAGCCTGGGGGATGGGGTAATGCAGGCAAAAAGAAGCTGTCTTCTTCCTCTTTTTGTGCAGATCGTCTTGGGTTTTTGTTCCACTGTTTTGCTGAAGGTCCTCAAGTGGACTCCAGAACTCTCCCAGGGTTATTTTTGTTCATGGGTAGATGTCTAATTGTTGATCTTTGTGGTGGGACAGAGGCTGGGGTCTCCTACACTGCCACTTTGGTGACATCATGTTTAAAAGTAAAGCTTGATCAGTAGTATCCTTGATGAACAGGAAATGTATTTTTGTTTAATACTTTCCAGATATCATAGGGGAAAACAGCTTTTTGATTTCATACTGCTTAAAGTAATATTTTCCTCTTTTCTTCAAATAATACCATGTCGGTTTTGAAATTTTTGCCAGATATATTTGAATGAGTATGTTAGTTTCATGAAATTACAGTATGTTTAACAATGGTACGATTTTTTTTTTAAAGAAGAAAGAATATTTAGTTCATGATCCTTTTCTGGGTTACATCATTTAGAGATGTACACTGTAATCCTATTATCTGTATCAATTTTAATAAAGACATGTTTTTAAGTCTACACGTTTTTATAATCTTTGCACTAAAGCAAGATGCGTTCTTTTGGCTGGATTGTTCTTGTCAGTTATCATTTTCCATGAGCTGGCTGGATTGGATTGGTCACAACCACAAGTCTGGCTGCTGATGCTAGCTTTGTTTGGATTGGGTTTTTGTTAACTGCTGATGGAAGTAGATTGAGCAATGAGAAGTCACAGGGTTCTCAAGAGTAGAAAGAAAAGGTAGTGCACAGTCACTTCTCAAGCTTCTCAATAAGTTTTACAGATACAGAAATATAATTCCAAATGGGTCATTTTTGTTTGTTTGAAATTTTAAAGCAATAGCTGAGTTAGGAATAGTTTTGTTCAAACATTTTTCATTATTAATTAAATAAGGGAGTCCTTGACCCTACAATGTAATAATCCCTAAATAAACTCAATATGTTAACAGAAAATACTAATAGTTTAGTATTTAAAAATATCACGGTATAATGAAATCCTGAAAACTAGTACAGAATCAGTAAGTAAAAACATTTTGGTCGATTTTACTTTTCCCAACCCAAACAGGAGATGACAGATAACATTGATTACTTCACCAATACTTATCAAAGACACTCCAAGAAATACCAGGAATTCCTAGGCTCACCAGCAGTCATCAACTGGAGACATTTGTAGATTCAAAGTCCAGGCACTGGATGTGTGCTGGCTGCTGGTATGTCCTGTGTCTACAACTACAGGGTCACTTTTCATTGTCAACAGCAGCCCTACATCCCATATATCTTTACTCCATGCATACTGTCCAATCTTCATATCAGCTGTCAGCACCTCCACTGAATTAAAACTTGAAGACTGCATTGTTGGGGTGTTTACAGGAAATCATGAGCAACATAATTTTTTAATAGCTGAAGACTTGTGAATTATTCTCCAGGATCTAACAGACAGCATGAGTGGGAGAGAAGAGCTTCCCCTCTGTCTCATTTCTGTTTTATCATTCTGTCACATTTATAAAGGAGGAACTGAGTGGTTAAGAAAATGCTCTTTGGAGTCAAACTACCTAAGACTGTGACTCTGCTGGGACTATGTGATCTAGGGCAAGACACAATCTCTCTATAGATAAGGCTTTTTTTTTTTTTTTAATGAGGATTATGGCACTACCCCCAATATAGAACGATTTAAAGATTAAATGAGATTTTGAATGAGAAGTGCTTAGCTCTGTGCCTTTTTATCAGTTAGGTTTCAAACCATGCCCACATAGTGCCTTAAAAATAACATTAATTTTTAGCTCTCAATTTTGTGGGTCAGCAGTTTGTACTGGACTCAACTGGGTAATTCTTCTGCTTGTCTCTTCTGGATTCACCCATGTGCCTGCAGCCAGCTTGGGGAATCTCTGAGCTGGGAAGACAGGGTTAGTCCTAATTCCACATCTGGCCGGTGACGCTACCTTTGTTTGGCCTGGATGCTGATTGGGCTGAAGGAAGTGGATTGGGCAACATACAGAAGTCACAGAGCTTCAAGAGTAGAAAGAGAAGGCAAGCCTTCGTGCAATCATTTTTCAAGTTTCTCACTGAGAAATGTTTTTATTGTTCCACTGGCCAAAGCAAGTTTTGTGATCAAGCCCAGATTCAGTCCAAGAGGGAAAGTCAGGACAGTGAGGAAGGAACAAACTGAGACCACTGTAGAACTGTTCAATAAAGTTTGATTATTATGTTTAAACCTCATGCCCTGTGATAGGCACAGCTACACTGTGACACGTTCATGGATTGTAGTGTTATCCCAATTTTAAATTTTAAAAATGTGGGAGTGATTTAGCCATTACCCTACAGAGGCCACGTCATGACCAAACACATGGTTTGATGTTAAACCCACAAACTTTCCAGCTCCTGGGCAGCTTTTCTCTGACCCAGAAATAAACCGTTTCATCTCCTGTGATTTTGCATTTTCCCTGCGTAGGTTCATAGTCCAGCCTGAATGAGGTGATAGAAAAAGTGGCAGCTGTTAAACTAGGCAAGGTCAAGCTAACACAATGCGTTCTCTGTATGATCTCTGAGACAGCAAAGAAGCTGGTTCCTTCCCTGCTAGATGCAAAGAACTTAGCACCAGTGGTGGCAAACCCAAGCATGTGGAAGTCTGACAGCCGCGGCTCTGCACTATCCTATCTCTCACTGCTGATGGAGCCCACATACTAGTTTTCTAAGACTGCCACCAAAATATCAATACAAACTGGAGTGGCTTAAAACAACAGAGATTTATTCTCTCACAATTCTGGAGGCCAGAAGTCTGAAGCCAAGGATCAGCCACCCCATGTTCCCTTCAAAGCCACTAGGAGATAATCTTTCCTTGCTTCCTCCAGCTTCTGGTGCCTCTAGGCATAACCTTCGCTGTGGCTTCATTGCTCTGGTCTCTGACTTTGCGCTTCTCCTTGTGTGTGTGTCTTCTGTCACTGGACACTTGTCACTGGATTTAAGGCCCACTAGAAAATCCAGGATGGGGGCGCCTGGGTGGCTCAGTGGGTTAAAGCCTCTGTGTCAAGGTCCTGGGATCGAGCCCCGCATCGGGCTCTCTGCTCAGCAGGGAGCCTGCTTCCCCCTCTCCCTCTGCCTGCCTCTCTGCCTACTTGTGAACTCTCCCTCTGTCAAATAAATAAATAAAATCTTAGAAAAAGAAAGAAAGAAAGAGAGAGAGAGAGAAAGAGAGAGAGGAAGGAA
>CM053613.1:8425606-8498422 GCA_028646535.1 Procyon lotor
GCTTCCCCTCTTCCAGTCAACCCCGCACACGGAGCACCACGCTTCCACCTCTCCAGGTAACCCCGCACACGGAGCACCAGGCTTCCCTTCTTCCAGGTAACCCCGCACACGGAGCACCAGGCTTCCCCTCTTCCAGGTAACCCTGCACATGGAGCACCAGGCTTCCACCTCTTCCAGGTAACCCCGCACACGGAGCACCACGCTTCCACCTCCTCCAGGTAACCCCGCACATGGAGCACCACACTTCCACCTCTTCCAGGTAACCCCACACACGGAGCATCAGGCTTCCCCTCCTCCGGGTCACCCCGCACACGGAGCACAGGCTTCCCCCCTCCGTGTCGCCCCGCACATGGAGCACCAGGCTTTCCAGTGAACACGGGTACGTGGCCCACACAGGCAGGTCTTAAAGGGGGACTTTGGTGCCCCCACTTCCAGATACATGACATACCAGGAAGAGCTCAAATCAAGAAAGAGGAGACGGTATGACATCTGCATATTGTGCTAAAGGCAAAAGCAATCATTTCAAAAAGGAAGGAAAGCTCAACACACGCCAGGCATGCGGATGAATCCTAAAGATCTTATCCTAAGTGACATGAGCCAATCAGAAAAAGACAAGCACTGAATGAATCCACTTCTCTGAGACACCACAGCAGTCAAATTCCCAGAAACAGAAGGAAGGGTAGTTTGCCAGGCGCTATGGAGAGGAGAGAATGGAGAGTGGTGGCCTAAGGGGTGCTCGGCTTCTGTAAGATAAAGTTCTGGAGGTTGTTTACACGACAATGTGAATAGACGGAACACTGAGGAACTAAACCATCAGAAATGGTTACAGTGGTAAATTTTATGTTATGTGAGATTTTTGTGTGTTTTTGTTTTGTTTTGTTTACCACAATTGGGATTAAAAAAATCTTTACAAGTCACCCCATGGCACAAACCACCTGCAGTGATGCCACTCGCTGTCTGCACTGCCCTCTGCTGGTCACTGAAGCTGATGCAGTGAGGAGCACTTCTGGCTTCCAGGATAAAATCAAATTCCCCGTTCCATGAACCTTTTATTTTATGGTCACTTAAAACAGGCAGAAAGTAGATCGTGGGGGTAAAAACACAGCCAAAATCCTGCTCCATAAACCAAGGAGTTTGAAAGCCACCCCATCCTTCACATTTCCCCTTCATACTTGCCCGCTGACTATATCCCCTCAACAGTTATCCCAGCCTTTACAAGATAAACTACATGACTTTAAAGAATGAAACTTATTTAGAGGTTTAATCCAGAATCCCCAACCGCTTGAACACGGGGTGAGAAAGGCCTTAAGACTCCCATCTGAAATTTAGGCTCCCTGGACCAGCACTGACTTGAACTACAAATAGCCCACCAGACTAGAAGTCTCCCAGACCTCTCAGTCTTAACTGGTGTAACCTTGATTCGATTCCTCTTTGCTTCTCCCCTCCCCCTTCAGGTTCACAGACACCTACAGAAACCAAGTTCAAGGAGATTAAGTCCAAGGTTACAGAGCCACGGAGGGCAAGGCTGTATCCCAAAACCAGTTCAGCCAAATTCTTCCTTTTGATATTTTTCATTGTTGTCTCTTCCTTTCTCTCAAGCAGCACGATTTCCTTATCCTTATTCGTTTTAATTTTGTTTCAATTCAATCAACATGTAATGTATCTATTAGTTTCAGTGGTGTTCAGTGATTTGTCAGTTGCATGGAACACCCAGTGCTCATTACATCACTGCCTGTCACCCGTTTACCCCACTCCCCACCCCAGGCCCTTCTAGTAACCATCAGTTTGTTTCCTATAGTTAAGAGTCCCTTATAGTTTGTCTCCCTCTCTGATTTAGCCTTATTTTGTTTTTCCCTCTCTTCCCCTAGGATCCTCTGTTTTGTTTCTTAAATTCCACATATAAGTGAAATCATGTAACAGTCTTTCTCTGATTGACTTACTTTGTTTAGCATATTCTCTGGTTCCATCCCCGTCTCTGCCAATGGTAAGATTTTATTTTTTGATGGCTGAGTAATGTCCCATTGTGTGTGTGTGTGTATACACACATACATAATATATATATATACATACTATATATATATACCACATCTTCTTTATCTATTCATCTGTCGATGGACATCTGGGCTCTTTCCATGTTTTGGCTATTGTGGATATTGCTATTGTGGGGTGCAGGTGCCTCTTTGGATCACTATGTTTGTATCTTTTGGGTAAATATCTAGTAGTGCAATTGCTAGGTTGTAGGATAGCTCTGTTTGTAACTTTCTGAGGAACCTCCATACTGTTTTTCAGAGTGGCTGCACCAGCTTACATTCCCACCACCGGAGTAAGAGGGTTCCCCTTTCTCCACATCCTTGCCAACATTTTTTTTTTCCTGCCTTGTTAATTTTAGTCATCTAACTGCTGTGAAGTGGGATCTCATTGTGGTTTTTTATTTGTATTTCCCTGATGCCAAGTGATGTGGAGCATTTTTTCAAGTGTCTGTTAGCTATTTGCGTGTCTTCTTTGAAGAAGTGTCTTTTCATGTCTTCTGTCCATTTCTTGACAGGATTTTTTGTATCTTGGGTGTTGAGTTTGATAAGTTCTTTATAGATTTTGGATACTAGCCCATTATCAGATATGTTATTTGTGAATATCTTCTCCCATTCTGTAGGCTGTCTTTTGGTTTTGACTGTTTCCTTTGTTGTGCAAAAGCTTTCTATCTTGAAGTCCCAATACTTCATTTTTGCTTTTGTTTCCCTTGCCTTTGTCCTTATTTAAAAAAATAATAGGTAGATATAATAATAGGTAGATAAAGCCTTTTCTTTCTTCCCCTACGGTTTTATTTAAGACCATTTTGCATCTTCCTTCCTTCCTTCTTCCCCTCCTCTCTCCCTCCCTCCCTTCCCGTAATCCCGTCCCAACTATGCATTGAGAGACAGGTAAGGTATGAAATGAGACCCCCACACGCAGGGTCAATATTTAGCTAGTCACCTCAAGAGGGCCATTTCCAGCCAGTATGGATTTTGATCGGCTGGGACCACAACATATGCGGCATTAAATATCTGGACTACTTCCTCTGTTTATCCACAAGGGTAATCGCACGTGTGCCCCCTGGAAAGCTCAAATGAGTAAGGATGGCCTGGAGGCCGTAGGAAGGGTGGGGGAAAGGTGGGGTGTGGACTGAGCCTGGGACTGTGGAGTCAGGAGGCAGAGACTCAAATCCAGCCTTGCTATAACCTCTTTTGTATGACCTTGTGCACATCACTTTCTCTGGGAATCAATTTCTCTGTGGCTGAAATGTAAAAGAAAATGGTGTGTGTATATGTGCCTTTCACATGTGGGAAAAGAGATATACCCGTCTGTTCACGGGGTAATCTCTGGGGGGCGGAACGGGCTGAAGGAGGTCTTTTCCACTTTATCTGACCTCTTTACCCTTTTAATTTTCCATAACAAGCACTTGTTGTAATTTTTTTCAAGTTAATAGCGAAGAAAGTCCTATTTGCTCCTGTTTTGCAGGAAGTCACACTTCTTATCCGAGGTCACAGAGCCTTGGCATCTAACTCAAGGCTGTCCTGCCTGTATGTTCTTATGCTGCCTCTGAACAATTAGGGGATGTGAGTGCTGGGCACCATTTGACCCGCGAGTCCTGAGGCCTCAGCAAATGCTGCCCAGGGCTGGTAATGAAACGTCTTCAGGATTTTCCTTGCCCTCCTGCTTGTATTTGATCCACATCAGCAAATGCTTACCCACTGCTCAGCCAAAGCACATTTATTTTCTCTTGTGTCCGCTGCTATAAAATGCCCCAAACTGCCCCAGGTCCTGGGAAAGAGCTATCACCAAACAAGATGAATTTCCAGACTCCTCTGGATTTCCAGTGACATGAGGTGTTTGTTCTCAAGTCACAAGCCCAAGGGACTGAGCAGGGTGTGGGAAAGCAGCATGATTACTTGTCCTTGTCATAGGAAGATACACCAGCAGGGGAAAAAAGGCTTTACTGTCTCCCCAGAGAATAGTCTTCTCTCTAGCAAATAATCCACCCCAAAGTACCTTCTGAGAAATCAATTACGCTTTTTAATAAAAAGAATGCAAAAATAGAGATTGGAAGGAACCACATGTAGCTTTGGATTCAGACCAACCTGGGTGTAAATCCAAACCTTGAGCAAGTCACTTAACCCACTTAACTAAATGGACACCTTATTTTGTGCCAGGCACTCTGCTGGGCATTTTACACTAACAGCTCAAGCCTGAAGAAGTTTGCATTGTTCTCAATGTATAACAGATGAGAGAAGTGGGATTCTGGGAAGAAAGCCACAATGTGGGAGGGTTCAGCTGATGAAATTGCTAAGGCCCAGACTTCAGCTCGTATCGGGACATCAAGGCCAGCACCTATTCCTCTGGATGGTGCTCCCTCTCCCACACATGCTGGGGAGCAAAGACTTGCTCCAAGCGCGCTGCAGAAACCAGATCTACCCGGGAGCGATCCCACTGGGTTAAGGGATCCCAAATCTAGACCCTGACACTGCTTAGGAAGAACAGGCACAGATCCCTGCATGGAAACTGTGCATTGGCATTCAATGAACCTGGATTCAAATGCTCGATCCACCGAGTACCTAACTGCGACCCTGGTACTTTACCTGACTTTTCTGGGCCTCAGATTCCTAAAATGTAAAAGGCAACTGGTGAGAGGTTAAAATAGGATTATACAGCACCTCACCCAGGGTCACACTGAGAGGAGCTGCTGATCTCAGGAACAGAGCACCCCGGGAGAGCTCCAAGCTGGGAAAGGAAGATGACAGTTCTTGGACCCTAGACTGTTCATGGGTAGCTAAGCCCCCTTCAGGAGCTCAGCGTGCCCACACACCTGGGCTCTGGAGCAGGGACACTGTCACCTTAGGACTACTTCGAGCCTGCCCCAGCCAGAGGGGTCTCCTTTCTGCAATATCTGCCGAAGGCCCACAAGGAAATCAGCCTGCAGTAAATAAGACCTCCCGGCCACAGTGCCTCACTCACAAGCTGCCTGGTCAAGGGGTGAAAGACCCAGTTTTCCAGATTGAGCCCCTGGGCCACTTCCTCATTCAGTGCAATAGCATTAGCAGGGCCCCACCCGCGTCCTGGGGCCAGGAGCCACAGAGAAACTAACACACTAGGTGCTCAATAAATGAGATGTGATTTTCTTCACAGAGCTCAACTGGGAGGGCCCTCGGGTGGCTTGCTCTTCACCAGCCCAGCTCCTGTTCCCAGACCAGCGCAATCACTCCTCTTGGTGCTTCTCATCAGGGCCAAGCTTGTTGTTCTTTCCCCTGAAGACTTCAAGGGGGCCAACGTGGGAGGGGACTACTCGTTGGGGAGGGACCTAAGTCTTGCCCAGTCACTGCCCTTTGACTGGACATATTTCCGCTCTCAGGCCATGGGGTCGCTGAGCGGCAGCAGGCTGCCAAGGTGAAGCTCTCCTCTAGCCTCTGCCCACCCTGGCTGGCGCTGCCCCAGGCCGGGCTCATCGGGCTGGGGGAGCAGGCCCTGGCCGCGGGGGTGCACGGAGCTCTCTAGGGGGGGGTGGGGAGGGCTACAACGTGAGCAGCGTGGAGCTGGGGCTGCGGCGCCACTACTCGCTGTGTCCCACCACCGAAGCGGGGACAACCTCACCTCCGACCACGTGCACGTGGGGCGTGGCGGGAGGGGGAAGGGAGACCCGCGCCCAGCTCACTGCCCACTGGCTCGGCGGCACCCACACCTGGGCGGCCTCATCCACGTCCCGCTGTCCTTCCTCCGGGGCCTCCGCGGCGCGCTCTCCGTCCACTGCCGGGACGCCGAGATACACAGCCTGGGGTCCCAGCCGGTCCCGCCACAGCACCCACACGGGGAAGGCCCCGAGCCCTGCACCCCAGGCCCGCCGCCCGCCTCTCGGCAGCATCTGCGGCCCCTGCGAGCGCAGGACAGCCGCGGGGCCGCGCGCGTACTCACCAGACGAGAGCCGGGTGAGCCCCCGGCAGCCGCTCGCTGGCAGAGCGACGACACGTGTGCCGGCTCCTCGCGCTCTCACACGCGGGCCGCTAGGCGTCAGCCCGCCAAGGGGCGGGAGGCCCGAGACCACCGGAAACCGGCTCGCGCGCCGCCGGCCGTGCGGACTGACGTCGGGGGAGGGGGCGTGTCCCCGGAGGCCGAGGCCGCGTGCAGGCCCGACGCGCGCCGAACCTGCTCGCCCGCGACGCCTCTTGCCCGCTCTTCTTCCCCCGCGGCCAGGCCGCGCGCCCCGCCGCGAGCAGCATGGTGTGGGCTGCGCTTCGCAGGCCTCCCTGCCCGCCGCCTTGGGCGTCCTCTCCGGAGGCTCCGACCGTCCGCAGCCCAATCCCGCTCACCTGGGCCGAGGGCTGCCCCTGCTACTTCCACCTGCGGGCGCGCCTCGTGACTCGGAGCTGCGTGCAGCCCAGGCCGTCCCCTTTGGGGGTGTCTTCAGCTGCCAGGTGGAACCCACCCAAATGGTGGGCCTTGTGAAGCACCAGAGAGCCCTGGGCCCCGATCAGGACAGCCCCACGAACCACCCCATGAAGTGCCAGTGCCCCTCAGGGTACAACTAACACCAGGGGGGCCTCAGTGATGACGGCCAAATCCTCTCCTGCCTCGGGGCTGGGCCTCTCTTGGACCAGCAGCAGACAGCTGACCGGGTGCCCCCATTTCTTCCAGCCACCACCCCACCCCCCAACTTGCTTAACGGCAGCAGCACCCGCAGGCCCTCTGTCCGGGTTGAGCCCAGGGCTCAGCAATCAGGGTGAGGCTGCAACGCTGGTAACAGGCCGGCATCCGTGACCCGTCTCTGCCCGCCACACGCTTGAGCCAGGCTGCCTCGGGGCCCAGAATGTGGGCCATTGCTGGCATCTGAGTGGGCACCACTGTGACTGCGGTGGCTCTTGCTCCGGGCATAAGATCTGGCTGCAGATGCTGCAGGAAAGGGGGCGGGGGAGGGCTACAGGGAACTGTAGGGAGGCATCCTGACAGAGGAACAGAGGGCCTACGGGGCCACCCGAGCGACAGCGGAGCCCAGCCCCGTCCGAATGCGCAGATAATGACAAGAATTTTGTCTAAACTTAAAAAACAAAACAAGGGGCGCCTGCGTGGCGCAGTGGGTTGAGGCCTCTGCCTTTGGCTCAGATCGTGGTCTCGGGGTCCTGGGATCGAGCCCTGCGTCAGGCTCTCTGCTCGGCGGGGAGCCTGCTTCCCCCCCTCCTCTCTGCCTGCCTCTCTGCCTACTTGTGATCTCTCTCTCTCTCTCTGTGTGTCAAATAAATAAATAAAATCTTTAAAAACAAAACAAAACAAAACAAAAAACAGGTCTGCTGCATCATTACCAATTAAGTCTTTAGCGCACTGTCTTCTACCACCTAGATAAAAAAGTCCCATACCCACAGAATTGGGGGCACTTTGGGAAGGCACCATTGTAAACTAAACTGCTTCCTCGGACCCTCCTCCAAATCACCTAACACTCAAGTCCTGTCAGTCCCTTGCCCTGACACCCTCTGGCTGAGAAGTCACAGGTTGCTCTCGATCCCTTTTTTGCAAGGAGCCAATAAGCCCAACTCTGTTCAAATACAGTTATATTCCTGATGGTCTTTGGTTGGAAGGGATCAAAAGGGCCATTGTTTGAGAGGGATGTTCCATGAAGCTTAGCTTTGGAAAACTTACATATGTCCCCAGAATCTCCTTCACTCCCAACCACCCCTATCAGAAAGCCTTCCCTTTAGAGGTGCTGTTTAGCGCGGGTATGCCAGAACGAATTGCCATTCCCTGACCCAAGACAGTGGTCTCTTGGGAGCCAGTTTTGCAGTGTTCTTGAAACACAGGCTGCATCACAGTTTAACCCCAGAGTGGGTCTGTGGTTGTCACAGGAGCAAACTGACAGTGTCCCATTAAGCCCTAAAGCTTAGAACCATAGGGCACGCAGAACCTAGTTCAAATAGCCCCTGCAGGTGTGAATTTTTAGAGCCAATTCTGAAGGCACATAGAAAGACTCCAGGGGCTGGTAGTTGAGAAGCATGACCTCACAGGGTTGACAAGACCCCACTTGCCCAACTTGGGTTTTACTTCTCGGTATTTCAACTGCTCAAGCTACAAATGGAAAGATATCTGGATACTGATGAGGTAGTATTGGTGCAAACTTTAAATCCTGAAAGGAAGAGGCAGTTGAAATCCAAGTTATACTGGGTTATTTGAGATCAGCTGTCCTGCTGATTTGATGTATGCACATTGGAGTTGACCTTCAACTAAGGACTGACTGTTGCTTCTCCTGTGCTTTCTCTGGACTTGTGATCACTACCATTTATACTTTATGTGAGAAGTACCTTTCTAAAAGCATCTCACTTTATCTTCAAAACCCTAAGTCCAGTAAATAATTTTCATAAGAGGAGAATGGGGCTCAGAGAGGTTGGGCTCAGACTTGCCCAAATTCACATGCCTCCAATACTATGAATACTAATGCCTGGTACTGACTGAGTTTTAGACTTTTGCCCTTTGCGAAGGTTGACTGATTGATTTGTAAGTAAGTCGGCTCCATGCCTAGAGTGGAGCCCAACATGAGGCTCAAACTCATGATCCTAAGACCAAGACCTGACCTGAGATCAAGAGTCGGACACTTAACCAACTGAGCCGCTCAGGAGACCAAACATTGTTTCTTTTAATTCCTTGAAAAATGATTTTCGTTAGGCACAGGGAATATCCTTATTTTTGCCAGAGGGGAAACTGAGGTTCAGAGAAGCGGGAAAGTGCAGCTGAGCAAAACAGTAGATCTATAGCTTTGATCCGAGTCAAATATCAGCCTCTGATAAATTCCTTACGCCTCAGTTTGGTCCTCCATGAAATGGAGGGAGCATGTTAAATTCCTACGTTACTTGAGAAGACTAAATGAGCTAACAGATACAAAGCATCTTGAAACAGCCCAGACTGTTAAATAAATTTAAATCTTAATTTTCTAAATTGAAATTGAAATCTATAAGGTCTGATTTGCCACCGCTTTAAGAGTGGGATCCCAGAGCCAGATCAGACAGACCTGAGCTCACATCCCAGTCCCAGCACACCTGCTTGTTTACAGGGGCAAATCGTCTCACCTCTCTGAGAACTAATCTCATCTACAAAATGGAGATAATCATGAGACTGATGTCATAAACTGTTGCAAGGATTAAACAAGATAATACAAGGATATCCCTTAGTGCAGTGCCTGGCATGTCACCCTGAGCTATCACAGTGTGCAGATAATTTTTTTTTAAGATTTTAGTTATTTGAGAGAGAGCCTGGTGGGGAGGGGCAGAGGGAGAAGCAGACTCCCCACGGAGCAGGGGCCCTCCCGCCGCCATGAGGAGCTCCATCCCAGAACCCTAGGATCATGACCTGAGCTGAAAGCAGATGTTTAACCAACTGCTTGTTTAACCCAAGCACCCCCACAAATGTGCAGATAATTCTGTTGGTGCTGTGCGGAGGTGAGCAGCAGTGCTCTGGACACACAAAGATGTATCATCAAGACTCACAGTTGAGTGGGTCAGACACCCACAAAATAAAAATTACTCATTGTGGAAATGCCATAGAGCTTCCAACCAAACGTGATGAGAAAGTGAATGAGGGACACAAATTCTAAGTGGGAAGGGTCTGGGAAGGCTTCCTGGACGGGACAGGACTCTTGGGCTCAGGCAGGCACATTTTCAAATGAGTTCGGTTCTGCTGGCCTCGGAGGATGCTTTCAACAGATTCCTTCCTTCCTGATGGTCTCGATTCTCCCCTGACAATACATTTCTGTTTGCCTCTTCTTGCCTTACCTCACACACTCCTTCAGTCTTCTGAGAAGAATCCTCTCTTACTCCTAGCAACCTCTTAGCTGCTCGTCACTGTGAGTTTGTTACGTGGCCTGAGTTCTTGACCCACACTGACTACGAGCACTTTTGTTGGGGGGGGAGGCGGGTGTGTGCTCACTGCAGTTACTTCCAGAACTCAACATTGGGCAGAACCCCTAGTGAGTACAAGCTTGCTGAATGAAAGAAGACCAGAAGGTGACCTGCTCCTCTTACATTATTAAATGTATTATTTCATCAATAAACCAGTTTTTAGCCCCATTTTGCCCATTAGAAGTGCCCGAATAAATACAAACGTGAATAAAACTGAAGTTCTCACTGTCACTCAATAAATAAATAACTAAATAACTAACTAACTAACTAAATAAATAAAAGGAATGGGCAAAGGGGAAGTGGCAGCATGGTGCAACAATCCAGCATCCTAGCCCCTAACTCTGGTTAGTGGTGGAGAAACTGCTACAGTCCTATCCCAGCCGCTGACAGAATGGAGACCGCTGGGCTACTGTGAGGGAGTTGTTCCTCAGACACCGTGCAACGTCGTCTCCTGGAGCAGCCTTGGACAACTGGGTTGTTGCTATCTTATGGACACTGTGGTTCACGGAAAATAAGGAGGTCTGTGTCCTTGTTTTGACTTCTGGAAAGCCTAGAACCAAATTTTGACCCTTTTTCTACATTTTTGTTGCTAAGTTCAATCTTACTTCCAACATGGCTATAATGAAAAACCTTCTTGGGAGACGCAAATTTGCCCAGTTTGGGAGGCGGAGAGTAGGTCGATTTCCTGATATGCCTTAGGGCAACTAAAGCTCTGGTGACCATCAGAATCACAGCGGGCTCTGCACTTGGATTTGGACAAGGGGACCCTTGCAGGTCCCTATAAAACTAAGGCAGAAGAACTAACCTGACCCCTGGTGATTTTTCCTTATCTTTCCTTCCTTCTGGTCCTGGTCTTGTTCATGCTAACTTTAAGAGGGTCACTGATAGTAAAACCTTGAATGGTTCCTTACTGCCTGTGGAATGAAGCTCAATTCCTTAGCATGATGTTCAAGGCCCCTGTGGTGGAGCCCTAACCTCTATCCAGCTTCATTCCTCGGTGCTCAGCTCCTTACCTTCTTCCACATTCAACTCAATGTATTTATAAACTAGACTGGTGCTCTCCTATGCCACCTGTAATATCTACTCCCCCTTCCATGTTTCCTGCCTAATTTGTTCACTCTCCTCCTAGTTGGGACACGGTACTGTTTGCTTTTTCCCACTTCCTAAAGCTCAGTCTCCTTCTCCCCAGCTTCCCATGCTAACTCTGCCGTGATTATCAGAGCTATCCCCTTTTCTCCATCTCCGGTCACTTTTAATTCAGCCTCTCCATCATCTGGACTTTTTGCCTCCATTCTTGTCCCTGTAAGCCCACAGGGGCTTGAGTGCTCATTTTAAAAATGTAAGTCTTATCATGTCACTTTCCTGCTTAAAAATTTCCGATGATGTGTCTTTGCAGTATCGGTACCCTTTAGCCAGATTCCTAGGACAACACCTGCAGTCAGAGTTGGGTTTATTGGCTTGTTGTAGTGAAGGCAACAGCAGCATATCATGGGGGACTTTGGGGCACCTCAATAAGGAAGTGTTAGCAGGGATTCATTATAGGCCTGGGACTTAGGTTAGTTTGGGTATAGTTTTGCTCTGCATTGAGTACTGCTGGAAAGCGGGGGCAAGTCTATGATTGGCCTCATTTTTATCTAGAAGGAGCACATTTTGGGGTGGCCTGCCCGGAACCCCATCAGTACCTACCTCATAGAGTTGGAAATACTAACCACACACTGGCTGCTGTCAGAGTTGGTTGTACACTCGTTGTCTGTGCTCAGCAGTTAAAACAAAATCCAGATCCCTTTCCACACATACTCTTGCTGCCCATGAGCGAGAAAACGTGCAGGCCCTGATGTGCAGCCTCGATCCAACGTGCGCAGCTTGATCGCCGTAGCGTTGCGAGCTGCTCAGAGGCTCACAGCCCATGAGCCTGACCATCTAAACAACCTCCTAGACCCATCACCTCCCACAAAGCTATCCTGAGACCACAAGTGAGACAAAACAGGACCACTTCCTAATTTTGTCTAAACAGACAGAAGCAAGGTCCCTGTGGTGCCTACAAAATCCCCAGCCATAGAATCGCCCTCACTCTCTGACAGCATCCACGCTGGGGCAAGCCTCGGCCTTCCCAGGCCCTACCCCGAGTCACCCAGCAGAAGCCACATTCTACAGGAAGTTCTAACACTCTCTTACTGACATACCTCACAGCTTCCCATGTGCTCGTTCCTCCTCGCTGTAACAAGTAATAAAGCCACCTGTTTAGCCACAGATGAGTTTCTCCTGGTCTTTGGCCGAGGGCTTTGGCTCTGGCATCCTTCCCCGGTCCCTCCTGGTTTCTACTGGGTTGGCCTCCTTTCAGTTCCAAGGGAATAGGAAGCACTGCCCATGGTACTTACTCTCAGGTCGTTTGGGGGCTGACTCCCCATCCTTCAGATTTCCGGAGAAAACAACCACTTGAGAAAGCCCATCATGCTCCCTTCTCTTGGTAATTTTATAATCACAGCTTTTTGATTTCCTATATAATTCTTTTTTTTTTTTTAAGATTTGATTTATTTATTTGACAGAGAGAGAGAGATCACAAGCAGGCAGAGAGGCAGGCAGAGAGAAAGAGGGAAGCAGGCTCCCCGCTGAGCAGAGAGTGGGATGCGGGGCTCCATCCCAGGACCCTGAGATCATGACCTGAGCCGAAGGCAGAGGCTTTAACCCACTGAGCCACTCAGGCGCCCCGGATTTCCTACATAATTCTTGTTCCTCTCTAAATTATGTGTTGCCTGTCTTCCCCCACCAGAATTCAAATTTTAAAAGATCAGGGATTATGTTGTGTTCACCTCTGTATCCTAGTGCCTCTAACATTTCCACAAAGAGCTGAAACATATCCTACCTTGAGAATAGCAACATCTTCCTAATGGATCCCTCTACTCCCGGGGAACTTTCAAGGCCGGTACAGCTCTTACAGAACCGTCTGAATTGTTTCTCTAAAACACAGAGAGTCTCCCCTGAAGGTGTCAGCCCCTCTCTGCACCTGTGGCTCAGTTTGCAAACATGCCTCAAGCCTTCCAGCGGCCAGGCCTTGACTAGTGCTGCTCCTTCTCTCCAAAATGTTCTTGCCCACTTCTCATTTTTTTTCCTGAAGCCAAAATCCTAGTCCTTTTTTCAAAGCCTAGCTCCCAAAGTGCCTGTTTGGAGTTCTCTCCATTCCTTCCTCCCCTCCTTGGGGCTCCCGTGGCTCTTCTTTCACACTTCTGGTGCGACCAGCTGCACCCTGACTTCTGTCCCCGTGGGCTGTCTACCTGTTGTCTTTCTCAGAGCCGTCCCCACCTGGAGGGTTTGCAGGGCAGGGAACCCCCTGCTGTCTGGGCCACTTTCTTCGGTTGCACAATAAGAATCTTCGTACTGTAGGGGAAGAAGACTTCTTTCTTCCCCTCTAGGTTCATTGGCTGGTCTAATAATTAAATTGACAGAAGACAGATTAAGAGGAGAAAAACACATCTAATTTCATACATACTCATATGAAAATAGGAGACTCAAAGAAGTGACCAGAGGCAGCTTTTACACTTTTTAGACAAACACATCTGTGAAGAATTGACAAGACCAAGGGATCTGGGCTTGGGGTAGTAAATGAGTGAAGAAGTAATAAGGCTGTTTAAACAGCCTTCTCAGCCCTCAGTTCTCTCTGGCAGATGAGGTCCTGCCCTGGCATAGGACCACGGAGATGTATTTCTTGCTTTCAGGGGACAGAGAGGGGCCAGAGCATCCTTTTTGCACAGGCTGTTTTAAGTAACTTATCAATATGCCAAAGCAGCACATTTTGGGGTAGCCTACCCTGAACCTGGTCAGTACCTTCCCCATAGAGTTTTTGTGAGGAATAAAGGAGTTAATGCATGTAAAGCACTTGTAACAACGATGGGCACAGTGTAAAATGAACACTGAATAAATGTTTGCTACTATGATTAATGCTCTTTTCTGTAGCTTTATTATGGGTCCAAAGCAGGCATCAGTACGTACGGCTGTTGAGTTTGCTTGGGGCAGGGAACTGCTCAAAGCCTGAGCTTTGGAGCTTAAAACCAGATTGGTCTTTTTTCTTTTATTTTTTTTTAGCAGCCTACTAAGTTCTCTGTGTAACTTCCAACTCTCCCTCCACCCCAAAATTTGGGGATAAGAGCCAGGGGCAATTGAGAGAAAACAGTCCTAAACGTCTATCTACTGGTATGGCATAGGGCTGGTCTGACCTAGACAGACTTGCCTCAGAAACGTATTTTTAAAAAGCTTCCCTGGATCCCTCGTTTGAATGACACTTATCCCGGAAGGAATAGCGTCTTTAACCATTACCTCAGCCTGGGTCCTACTTTTCCCATATCTGGGGAGGGACGGCATTATAGGGCCACCAGATGATAGTAGAGGTGGCGGCTGGGGTGGCCAAAGTCTGGGTTACGAGCTGTTCCCACAGTTTCCGAAGGCTTGTTAGAGGACGGGTTGCCAGAAAGTGCTGGATGTGAGGGAGTGAGGAGGATGCAGAAACACCAGGTGCCTCCTAGGGTGAGGCTGGTCTAACAGAGAGGCAGGAAGACTAAGTCGCAGTGCTAATTCTCCCACTCTCTAGCCCCGGAGGGTGCAGGCGGGGGACCCTAAGTCTAAATGCGTGCTTGAACACCCCCTGGGCAGTGTCAGCCGGGGGCCTCCTTGTCTGACCCCACCTTCTGTGAATGGCACCTTGTGGGTGTAGATGACAGCTAGCCTCAGGGAGGTCGGGACTCCTGGCAGCTGCCAGGGAGATGTGGCTGGTCTCTAGTGGCCAAAAGTTCACAGGCACAACAGGGTGACGTCTAGGCTGTGACCAGATGGGATCTGGGGGAGCCACTGGTATTTCTCTGATCCTGAGATACTTTGAGAACCTTTCTCGGAGAGAACAGAGCTCTCCCCTTAACTAAAGGCATTACGTGAATCTAAGCTGTTTGAGCCCTTACATATTCGGTGTTTGTGTCTTTCACAAGCACTTTCAGATATTCACTTGTCTAAACCATCGATCAACCTGTGAAGTTGTCATTTCCATTCATAAATGAGGAAGCTCAGAAAAAGTGACTTGTCTCAAAGTTTGGAAACTTACCAGGTTTGTCACAGAGCAGGATTTGGCACAAGTTTATATTGGCTTTATTCAAGGAAAGTGAATTACAGAGATGGAGGACCTATTTCAACATAAAATGGCCTCAGTGGCCAGGCGGCCCATGGCAGTGGGTGTAGTGAGTCTTGGAGCCACAGCTAGAACTCCAGGCCTGTCGGGTACTAGGGGAGGGACTTGGCCAAGTAAATGCTCATTCTCACTTCCCTCATTTGCGAGATGGTATTTCAGAGGATAAAGGACACTACCTAAGTAAATGCAGTATTCATACTACCTTGAACATGAGCATAAAAATACAGCATCTCTTGGTAATTATCTTTCCTAGCTTAGTTTCTACCTTCAAACTAGACTAGAAATGGGCTAACTGGGGTTCTTCTCTGTCCTTCAAAAGTTTGCCTTGGGTTCAAATACTTGAAATTAAACCATAGGAAAGGAAATCTGCGTCATCTCCAGGTTGGCTGATAGGTAGGGGGCAATCTACCTTCTTTAGGCTGGCTGGCCTTGGGAGATTTTCCCGGTGGCCTGGCATCATGGTGACTTACCCGGCACGCTTGACTGAGCAGGGCCCTGGCTGGGAGGATTACATTTCATCCAATGTTGAAATCACTTGAAATTCCTCTTGCTCATCCAAAGATACAGAAATAAAAGAAGCAACTCATGGTCCTGCTGAGGCGAGATCTTTATTGTTAGCCATTCTTGCATCTTTTATTTTCTATTTGCCAAAAACAGATGGCTCCAAGTAATGTAAGAACCACACGCACATGGATGTTACTGCACAGCCCACACACACATTTCACCAAAAGATCAAATTATATTTTTACTGTCTTTATCTAGACTTTAGAGCTCTATAGAAGCTTTTGAGTGGAAAGATGACATTTTTATCACTTTCTCTTTTTCAATGTACCAACATTCAGAGGGTTCATTCTTGGGTGGGATGAGGCAGGAGGCCAAACCATTCTTCCTAAATGCCCTGGTCTAAACACTGTCTAGAGACTAACCCACACGCGCACACCGTTAAGTCAGCTGAAGTGATAGTCAAACTTCCCCCGCCCTTTCCTCTTCACCAACCACTTTCTCACTGTGGTGAAAGCCCCTTCACTTCCTGCATTTCTATTTTACTCCTTAGTATTAATACAGAGAATGTGCTCAGCTACTTGAGGAGCTGAGGATTCACAGTCATTCTAAACCACTTCTGAGATAGGTCTCCCTGAAATATTTACTTGTCTTCTCTTTGACCAGTGGTCACCAGAATGAGTCATCCATCGGGCTTTAATCCACAGCAGGCTTGGAATGACAACACCAAGGCTATGACTTTATTAAAACTCACTTCCCTCAAACTTACTTCAAAGCTAATTTTATTCGATGCTTGCCTGTGAGTTTGTGCCAGTGGGCAAGTTTTTTTCCAAATCACCTTCTTAAATCAATGTAAAAAGAATTTATCTTCTCTCATATATGCAATTCCTTAACAGATTCAGGAAAACAGAATCTCTCTCCCACAGAGGACTTTTCTATAGGCTGTGAGATAAAAGGAATACTCTTTACAAAATATGAGTTAGGGGTTAGGAACTACATTCATGCCTTTTAATTATATCTATATATATACACACACACATACATATATATATCACTATATAGTTACATGTTATACATTATATATAAATTTTATAGTTATGTATTACATAATATAGTTTACATGTATATAAAAATATGATTCCCCAGAGATCCAATCCATATATAGATCTAAGGAACAAGGAAAGTAAAATTTAAAGACCAAAAATTTCTTTTGGGTTCTGGATCCTTAAAGAAACCATACTTCCAGTGTTGCCATTATTCCTATCTGTATTTAAGACACACACCTAGAACACGGACCTATTGTTGGTCCTTTCTTCACTGTCTTGTCCATTTCAGAAAGCATGATGCAGTCTACACATTCAGATCCATTCATGTTTATGACTTTGTTTTTAAAGCTAAGTGCTCATTCTCCCTTATTTTATCTACACTTTTCTAAGGATTTTCTCCATACTTCTTTTGAGGCATATTGCAAGTTTTTTTTTTTTGAAGAAGAAACTGGTACGGAACTCTCAGCACAACACTGAGAGTACTCTGGGGACTTGCTGCTTGTGATCTAATCGAGACTTGCATAGCTTCCTATTTCCTCCCATTCAATAGTTAGTACTTGTACCTTTTCTGGACCCTCTGCCACTTCAAATGTGCCTCTTACATATAAATATTCCTTCACACATAACTCAGAGCTTAAGCCTCATTCCATTGATTTTTGAAACTTCTGGTGATGTCTGCTCTGCCACATCTCCTGAATATAAACACTTGCAGAAGGGTCACTCTTTACGGATTCAGCAAGTTTGTAATCAGTTATTCCCCACTAAAAATTTGTAGTCACATTTTTATCCATTAAAGAGAGTCTAAAATACTTCACAGATAAATATAAGAGTTTCACATTAATAAGCAGGTATTTACCAATGAGAAATATTGCTCTTGAAGCAGAAGAACCAGTTGGAAGAAAAAGCTTGAATGAAATAAGCCTCTCTGCATTACCGAGGAAGTATCTATACCCCAAAATTACAAATGAAATAAAGCCAAACGATAAACTTCTGGTGGCAGTGGGACCCAAATGTTTATTATTGCCTCACTTTTTTCTAACCAGGCAACTCCTTCTTGTCTCTGTCATTTCTCTTCATTTGGTAGTCAGCCAACCTCTGAGACACAACCAAACTCTCCCCTCCTCCAGAAAGGGATTTCGGGGTCCTTGTTGAGCTCCTTTTAACTCCCTGACACTTAAACCTGTGCCTCCCAATTCCAACCAGTATAGAGTCTTCTCTGCATACAAGCTCGTTTCCACAAATGCAGACTACAGAGCAGGCCTTATGTCCCCTGTGTTGCCACAGTGCCCAACCCAGAGTTCTCATAACACTGAGCTCATGGAGTTTTGGGACAGGATCCCTGTGGGAAAAAGACAAAAGCTAGGTCACCCCATCCCATCTCATGCAACCTATGGGTGCTAGCCCTCCTGATTTACTTAAAAAGCACAGGAGCTTCAAATAAGTAAACTAAATTAATCTGGGTCCCGCATCCAAGATGGTGGGTTTAACTAAGTGTGAAATAACGTTACACCTGAGAACTTCTGGATTTACATTGCACCAGTGGTCCACAGGCCTGACCACAAATGACCTTTCCATTAATTCCCACATTTACCCACTCGTGTCTTTCACACTGTGTTTCTCTCAAGAACATTAAACACAGAGCTCTGACCTTTTGTTGTGAAGCATGGAGGCTGTGCTATATATTGTTTCAGAATCGCTGGCATTCCCACTGGGAACAGAGTGGGCCTCACCCTCTCCTCATGACTAAGTCCAGAGAATGTGTGGTAAAGGAGTTTTGTGACATTTTAACCTGAGTACTATTCCAACCATTGTCTGTGAATGCTTGCTTAGAGGGCCTGTATCGCTACACTGCTGATCACAATAAATGGGTGGTAAGCTGCTATGTGCTGTGCCCAACCCAAAACATTTGTGGACACTTTATAAAGCAGGCTGCATTACTGCACATCCTCAGTTTCCTAATTTCAGAAGTCTAGTGGGCCTACTCTTTTCCCCAAACAGAATCTTAACATCTCTACTGCTCTTGTCTTTGCCAAGCGTGGGCAACAAACACCGCCTTTAACACTAAAATTGTGTCACTGACCTGTAAGGACATATAATGGGGATTGTTTTCCAGTGCTGGGGATAGAACACATGAACTTATTTTCCAACTCTGCAAAGAGCTGCAGTGATAGAGGGTCATAATCAGGCCTCGAAAGTAAAGGGCACATAGGCTTTGGAATGAAAAATATCTGGGTTCAAACTTAAGTATGCCATTTGCTAGTTGGATAATCTTGACCACGTTAGAACTTTGCTCATCTGCCAGATGGGAATAACACTACCTCCCTTGAGAGAGTTGTTGTGAATATTTTAATATACACAGAGCCTCTGGCATACCACTACAATATAGTAGATACTCAATAAATATTAGTTAGTATTTTTATTATCCAAGAGTTTGAATTGGTTAGAGTCCAGGATTTTTAATTAAGTTTTAATCTTCCCAGAAAGTCATCTAGGGCTAAAATTAAACATATTTATCCCGTGAGACTGTTAAATCCTTGCAACGTTAACTTAGTGGGTAGAAAAGGTTAGAGCACTATGGTGGAAGGATGTTGCCCTTGCTCCCATCCCCAACACACACACACACACACACACACACACACACACACACACACACCAGTTTAAACCTGTATGCCCAACTGATCATGTCTCTAACCCTACTTGATGAAAATGCCTATGGTCTCAAAGACTAGAAAACTTTCAACCTTTCAAAACTTAAGAATGGGTAACTGAGGCCTCTGGGCAGTGTATATTCCATTAGAAAAGGAGGGAGGGAGAGAGAGGAGGGATAACTGCTATATTTTGTCATTAGCAATATAATGGCTCCCATGTGTTGGAATCCCAGTCTGATGAGAAGAAATGACTCGAAGGTCATGGATAGACCTCACTGTCCACTGTGAAAGCTCTCGCAACACCTTTAGGCCCCACAGCTTCTTCTCGAAGAGACCGCCACCTCCACCAATCGTGGGCATCCCGTCAGCCTCGTTGGGGGGGATCCTGTGTTCCAAGAGCATCATTAATTCCTCCAGCTGGTAAGCAAAGGCAGCAACTTGGAGCAGAACGGTATGTATTGCTTGATGGAAATCCCCTTCAGCTGGAGTAAAATGCACCTGCTGGTCTTCTAAAAGCCTGGCCAACATAACATGGAAGGCGCGGTAAGCTTGGAGGTTCTCTTGGAGTCGTTCTGCCTCAGTCAGCTCACTCCAGTGATCAGTGCTTGCCATTGGCACACCATCCACAGAGTCCAGGTTTATGTTCTCGTTCAGGCCCTGATGCTTCATCTGGCCAAGGATACATAAAAACATCACATCTTCTGTAATTATCGCCAAATTTTCATTTAATCCCTAAATCTCATGTAAAGTCTTATAAACCTTCCTGGTCAAGGATCCAAATGGTAAAGAAAATAAAAATTTTCCAAAAGGAACTCTTCATTCGGGATCCAATGACTGGACTTTAGGACGACTTTATTCTCCCTGAAATGATATATATTGCTTTGACTACCTATTCACTTTTTGTGGGAGAATCTGTAGCTTTCATTAGATTCTAAAGGTTGAAAAACACTAGTCTATAATTTTTCCTTCCCGCTTCGAACTCCCTCCTGGAAACTGGAGTTTTAACTATTTTAAACATACTTGACACTGACCAGACCTATTAGGAAGCCCTAGAATTAATCCACTGCTGAATTTTTCTAACCTCCTCTCCATTATCCACTCTAAATGGTGAGGACAATCCTTTAAAGAATTCAGTGGGAATGAAACAAATAAAAATGAAAAAATAAAGGCACTTCCAAGAGTCTGGTTTCTAACTGGTGAGGCTGTACAAAGATAAACCAATTCTCAGACAACTTAAATTTAGAACTCTCCTTTTCAGTGTTTCTATAATAGTAGGCCTTAGGTGGAGACTCCCTGTATCAGAAAACCAACCTGGAAGGAACTCCATGGTTAGCTCCTTTGACATTTTCCTAAGTCCCCAATGAATCTTCTAGGGAATCCTTTTGATAGTATAAGTGACCATTCTATTTAGACACACAGATACTTGATCTATGTAATCAAAGAGTGGGTGGCTAATACTGTACAGATGAAATTCTTTGTTTATGCTGCTCTTCTCCCAATCCTATAAACCTCATTCTTTCACTCACATAGCTCAAAAATTCAGAACAATGTGGATGAAGAACCCACACTTAGAGGGCCCATGGTTAATCTATTCTGGTAGAATTCAGACTGTAGGCAATCAAATTAGGAATAGCCTCCACAACATGCAGCCAATCCCACCCAGAAACCTATGTCTATTTTCTTATCCAATGAACATGTCTCCTAAACAGATTAGAGAAAAAAATAAGGTCATAGGAGTTTCCTTAAGGGAAGGAACCATGTCAAATAATACGTGCCCAATCTAGGAATGATTATACGATCGGGGACTTCATGATTGGTAATGGGGGCTGGGGGCTGGAACATGGTGATAAGGAGCTGCATCAGAAGAGATGAAGTGAAAACAGACAACAGAAAATCAGGCAACTTACATAAGATTCCAAAAGAGCAGTCAGGTCTGAACGAATCTTCCTTGCTAGCCAGATAGAGCGGCTACAGAGGTCCCGGCGGTGAGGGGTCAGCGGTGAGTGCTCTGCAAAAGCCATCCCCTAACTCAACTGTCCCAGGAAACAAGTGAGCTGGGTTTGCTTCTGTCTACACTGGTCCAAATAAGAAATGTGACTCTCAGACTAAATCCACTGGGCATTCTCTACTAATGGGATTGTGCACCCCACCCCCACCCCCCTGCCTGACTCAGAGGTGGCAGCAAATTCCTGGCTGTGGATTTTTGTGCCTGTGGAATCAAAGGCCCCTTTTTAATCAGCTTTTTTTCCTGCAGTGTCTGCCTCCATCTCTCTCCTCCACTCAGTGCCGAGCCTACTTGTTTTTATGTCATTGTTTTGCTTTTGCACTTAGCAACAAGGTCACTATCACACTAATCCTCATGACACCTCTGCCTAATGTGATCTACTTTATATACACATAATCAGTTCATTTTGTTATCACCCTCCCTTGCACTCCCCATGTCCTCTTCTTTTTTTCTTTCCTTTTTTGGCCTGGAAAAGTATTCAGTAATATTAAGTTATCATTGTCAATATAGCTGCCATTGATTAATAAGCAGCTACTCTGGCCAGACACTGTGTGAAAGGCTTTAAAGCCTTTATTTGATCTTTAGGATAGTTCTATGAAATAAATATTTCCCCCATTTTACATTAAGAAACCGAGGCTTAAAGAAATGTGCACAAAATCCAACAAGCAGGCACAAAATTTAAATACAGGTCTCCGATTCTCCCACTGACTTTTTGCAATTTCATTCTTTAGGTTTTTCACATTTTGTTCGAGAAACAAAATTTATGCGAAATAGGTCCTTTAAAAACACAGCATCTTTTCACTTCTATTGTTTTGTTACGTATTTAGTTTCATTTACACTTGACTAAAAATCAGCAAAGTAAATCATCTCTAACCTCGACCATGGCGCCTTCCTCGCAACTACAGGATGAGAAAGGTACTGTTTAGGCCTGTTCTCTTCCAAAGGACAGGAAACACCCAACCCTGACTGGGAAACATTTCTAAGGCAGTCTCAAGTGACAACATGCTTTTCTTTTTCTTCCTTATCCCAGTCATACCACATTGCTTCTTAACAAAATACGAGAATGAGCTGGGCTTTGAAATGAGGGCCGAGGAGTTTAAAAGCACGTGCAGAGTTCTCTTCTATTGCAACTGACTTAACTCTGTAGGTTAGAAGATGATGCTTCCAGAGCAAGAGCTGTTAAGTGTCATCCCCAAATCAATTAGCTTTCACTATTTCATACTATAGACATTGTCTCTAAATGGAAACACAGGCCTTCTCAGGTGCAAACTTCCGTAGGGAAACAATAAACAAGGGGTGGAGTGGAGGAGAAGTGAGACTGGCAGCCCACAGTAGGCCTTTTAAGAAGGTAGGAGGATTTTATTTTTTTTTAAGTTAGTACTTGCTGTAGACACGGAGTTTTGTGGAAAAGCACTGATATTAAATGCTATCGAGGTTTTGTCATTATCAGACTAACATAAACCTCACAGCATCCTTAAAGTTCTCTCTACTAGATTAATAAGGTCATCTTTTCTAGAAGGGGTTTCCTTCTAGAAAAGGAGGGGTTTCACAGTTGGCAGTTTCCAAGTTGGCCAGATGATCATAGTATCCTATGGCAACTCAGCATTAGAGATCAAGAACAAAGAATCAGAAGTCAACTATCTGACTCTGCCCGAGAGAAGCAATAGCACCTGCCACATAAACGCCGTGCTCTGGGCACTGGATTCTGTTAACAGCATCAATTGTTTTAACCCTTAGGATAACTGTAACTCAGTACAATCAAGGAAGACAAGTTGCTTCCATGAAGACAACTTTTATTTTTCTTCTTTACATATTTATTTTGGATATGCCTTACCTAGATTAAGAGAAAACAAGGATTTGAAAAGCAGAGTATCCCTTTTATTATAATTTCTTTTTTTACATAACCTTTTCAACCTAGATTCAGGTAACTACCTGTCTCTCCCATCAAAGGAGAAGGGTCCTGCACATTACAACAGGCAAAAAAGGCTTTTAGGAAATAAAAATATTTTAAATTGATCCATTACACTTTTTCAATTTTCTTGAGTACATTGGAAAGTGGGAAAAAGGAGGAGGAGGGAAAAATGGTACTTCAAACAACCAGACTGTAATAACCTTAGCTGGGTTTAGTACACTCTTTATATTTTTTCCAACAGGTACAAAGGAGGTTCAAGTGCTCTATGTAGATGCTTTTCCATACCTGAATTCTTTTTTAACTCCCAGTAATCCTGGCCAGTGTTTTTCCAGACTCTCTGGAGCATAGTAAGTCTCAATGCAGAATAACCCTGGGCAACCGGAGACTAGGGGAAAGCGCATCTCCCAAAAATAATACTTGTATCTCAATTACATTTTCAGAATTTTGAACTGCCAATTCAAATTGGAGAATATGCAATGGGAAGAGTTATTAAAAATGTAACCCAATTTGACTAAGAGTAGAAAATGCAGAATTTAAGACTACCTTGGAAGAACACAGAAGTAAACAGCATGAGAAGCAGACAGGCAAAGGGAAGAGGGCCTAGTGTAAGACAGCTTACTTACACCACTCTTTATTGTGCTAGCATCTCTTTCTCCAAAGGAAAAAAGATAAAGTCCATAGAGAATATTTTACGATTGACTGCAAACTGCTATAATTTATTGAAGCAAACTGTAGGCAAGTGGTACCTATAAAGAGGTCAAAAAACAAAAGGAGGAAGAACAGAAAGTTTCTAATTATTAGAACTAACCTGTTGCTTTGGTGGGGAGGAGTGTGATATAAGGAAAAACATATTTTCCCTCAATATCATCAAGTTTTTTTATGCAGTTTGCTTTTGTGTAGGTGGTTAAAATATCTGATGACTAACCACTGCAAATATAACTTACAGAGACAAAGAAGATAAATGTGACAGAGACAGAAAGTGTGGGGTACAGATGTGAGCTAGTGAAACAGTACAAAATGGACTTACAATGGGAGTGGAACAACTTTGTTGTAAACCCACCCAATCAACCTGATAAGTATTTGCAAATGTACTCAACATACCAAGTCAATTCCAAATCCTTACTGTGGGCAGGAAAGCATATTCTACATCCCTTCTATCCTTATTCCATTTTCTACCCCCACACTGGAGGGATGGCAAATCTGCAACACTCTGAAAAGAAACAATAGTGCATTTAAGTCTATTCACTGTAGGTGTCTGACTCCCTATTCCCTGGCATCCCAACCACTGACACTAGTGGGCGTAAAGTAAGCCTCTTTCAGAGATGACATTTTGTTACCCCTCTCTTTTGGGAAAAAATAAAGAGAAAATTGATAAACTTTGTAGTTTTAGTGTTTGTGAAAAACAAGCTGTTCCTTATTTTGCTCTCAGCAAAACTTCATTCTTTCCAACAGCCATCACACATTTCTGACAATTAATAGGGCAAGCCTTTAATTCCAGCTTGTGAGGTACACAGGATAGAAACTGCCCTTCTAATTCTCTAAAAAGGAGCCAAAATAGGTTTTTAGCCTTCTGGGAGTTATAAACTTGTACAAAACACCACCTGCCTCTCCCATGGCCAGTAATAAGCAATCCACCCTAAGAAAATCCCTATCTCAATGGAAGTGGTAATTCCCAGAATTTTAGGTGAAAGCCAAAGCCATTATTATACAGATTATTAACTTTGTCTATGGAAGCCTTTCCTCTCCTAAAGTGTTTTTATAAAAGGGAAACAGAGTGATATTCTTTGACTTCAAACTGTATGAGTCATAGACTATCTCTTCACTAATGGTAGTGTCCTTCACTATTTGGGAGCTGGAATAAAACAATGATAAAGCAAAGCAAAACCAAAAACAAAGCAAGGGGTCAGAATTGGGCCAATAGGAAGGTGTAGAAAGAAATGATGGGGATAAAAAAAGAAAATAAATTCACTAGAGAAAATCTCTTATCTGTAATTCAGACCCTGAACAACCCTTCTCATCCCCTCAAAATTTCTATATCTCAATGCTCTAAAAACTCAAAGAGCACTAATTACCAAAAACCTAACATCCTTCCCTAAAAAGGCTTCCGAGAAAGCACTAGGCTACTGTAGTGATTTTGTTAGTGCTGAGGACCAGCTTTCGTTAAAGGCCACTGGAGAGCTATGATTTTAGAGGCTGGCTGTGCTTCTTCAACCCTATATCCTGCCTTCAAAAGTACCTCTTACGGAAAGGACCCCATGTCAGAATAACCTAATCTCTCCCAGCCCCACAAAATATAGCAACAAAGACCCGCCCTCCCCCCACAAAAAAATCAGACTTTCCGTTAATAAATAAGGAATCTCAGGTTCCACAACACAAAAACACACATGTTCAAAGTGCAAATTTCTGCCATTAGTCTGGGACTTTTCTCACTGATACAGAGCCCTGTCTTATGGTCAGAGAAACCACGTAGAGGGCAGAGCCCCCTCCCTGTTGGGAGCCTGCTTCCAAGCTAGTGAGCACCACTGAGAACCAGATGGAGGTGTTGGAAGGGGACTGAAGTGCTGGGTCACAAAGGAGGGAGGTGGTCCCCATGAATCCTTCCTTTCTGAAACCCAGCGGGGAATGGAGGAAATGGGGTTGAGTGAGAGAGGTGTGCTGTTTTAACAGCTCACCCTGCTAAGGGGCCTAAAGTGCCAAGTCAAGCTGCCAGCCTCCAGAGATTAGAACTGTATGATACTTTGGGGTAAGTGTGCTGCAGTGGGTAGAAGCCAGAACCATAGGGCAGCAGTGAAGGAGAAGGAGTTTAGAGGACAGTAATATAATATCAAGAGTTAAAAGCTGATCCAGAGCACGTCAGAGTTACAGGTTTAAGAAGGGATCTGCCGGTGAGCAGGAAGTCTGCCTGGCTGAAACTGAGTAGGAGGATAACCCTCACTTTAAGAGCTTCTTTTCTGCCTACCTTTTTGGTAAAGGCAACATCAATTTTATAAAGGGGATAATAGAGGGAGAAGAGGGTGGGTGTCGGTGTGTGTGCTGTGATCCACAATGGAAAGAGCAGGCCCTTCAGTTATTTTACTAGATTTTAAATGCTTTAAATTTTTTTTTTTTGTCCTTTTTATCTTTTAAATACAAAGTCTGAGCTGTCCCACTGCCCAAAGTCTTCCCTTCCACTAAGGTCCAGTAGAGTCTGAATCTTCGATCAGAACCTCTGTGGTAGCACCGAGTAGATCCGAGTTCATGACCAGCCCTTCAGTGCCCCCACTGCTGCCACTTCCCACAAAGATCTTCCCATCAGCCATCAGGCTCACCCGTTCTGTCCCACTACAGTATGACTTTGACATCCCTTCAGCTTCTAGCAGGAGGCACTCTCCAGACGTGGAGTTTCCCAATGGCTCAGGAAGAAGAGGAAGACCCTGCCCATCTGCAGGTTGTGTCAGGGACTCTGGGTTAGTGCCCAAGATATCTGTGCTGGTGATGAGGGCGCCCGCATTGGCAGCCAGAGCTTCGGCAATCAGCACCTCAGGGTGGCTTTTTGCTTTGTGTGCCACTACGCTGTCCTTCTTCTCAAATTTTTTGCCACAGATATTGCAAGAGAACTGGTAAAAGGAATCTGCATCGTGCTTCTTCATGTGCCAATTAAGGGATGCCTTCTGCCGACACGTGAATCCACAGATCTCGCATCTAGGAAGAGTAAAAGAGGAAACGGCTGCTCAGAGAAATGAAGAGAGCTCCTCTTCGGGGTCAGGGCACGAATTTAGAGGTCACATATATAGGCGATAATCAGTAACACACTTTGGGGGAAAAATTTGGAAAAGCTAACTAGATGGAAAATTAATCTGTTTCATTTGTTTAAAAAAACGGAAGGAGTAAGAAAAAGTTCAGTAATTAGCATTCCCAATCAATACTCACTCTGATTTGGTAAAAGTCAATAGCAGTGGCAACTGAAATGTTTGCAAGGGGGCTAACCAGTAAGTAGGACAGACAGCACTTCTCACCCACATGTCCACCACTAATAACACTCACTGTAATGGCTTCTCGCCAGTGTGAATCATCCGGTGCACTGCCAGATTGTGAGAACTCTTGAAGGCCCTAGCACAATATTCACAGATATAATCCCTTTGATCTAAAAAGAAAAATAATGTGGTTAGGGTTCCATGTGGAATCCCTGTATTTAATTTTCCCAGTTCACAATAAGTAAGCAGATAGTCAAGTCAGTTACAATAAAAGCTGTTTTCAACGTATAAAACACCTTGGATGAAAAAAAATTTTTTTAAAAGAAATACACCATTTTCAATTTTTTTTTTTTAAAGTCCATACATTCAGTAGCATAAGGCTTTTGTTTAAAAAAAAAACAAACAAAACTTAAAGCAAAACAAAAACATCTTAATGGCAACATGAGAATTAGAACTCCAATCTCAATCCCATTATCTAGATCTTTTTTTTTTGCTTAGTAAGTAAAGAACATTTTCCCTGGATTTTATTTTTTAAAACAGTTTTTTCAGACTGTGAAAGCTGAAAGCTCACATATAAAGAATTTGGTGCTCAAACCACCACCACCACCACCACCACCACAGAATTTGGCATTCCTGAGAAGAAAAGTGATCATTACCACGATTAAAGTGGTAATCACATCTTCTGTTTCAGGTTTAAAAACTGTTACCCAAGATAAACAAATTCCTCTTAAGAGGTTCATCAAGTTGCTGCTATCAAACATACACAAACAGCATCTGCATTCTTCACCTTATTCTCCTAACCCACATCTTCTGTAGCATTCAACTACCTCCCTTTCTGTCATTTCACAATCCCCCCAAATTTCACAGCATTTTTTATGAATTTGGTAGCATGGTGTTGAATCTATAGGCCAAAGGAGCACTGCACTTAATCATTTAATTATTTCTTTATCACTTGGTTTGGGAGAGAAGCAGATAAGCAGACACTCTGTATCTCTTGAATTAATGACCACTATTATTTTCTATGGCTTTCACTTAAAATTGCTACAAAAAGTCACAGTGAAAACATGAGGATAAGTTAAAAGGCAAACAGTATCCAATTTAATTCTATATTCCATCCCAAATAGTTCTAAAGCCAAAATGAGAAGAAGAGCCAAATTTGTCTCAAGCTTGAATACCCTTAGGACTCACTGGGAGATCTTAGTAAATGCAGATGGTAGTTGAACAGGTCTGAGACAGAGTCTGAGATGCTGTATCTCGAACAGCAGCTCAAATGCTGCCAATGCCTATTGGGCTATCTTCTACATGCTGAGCAAGCAAGGTCTCAAAATGCACTTGTAACCCAAGGACAACTCTTAGTGTCTCCCAGGTCTTGTCCACCTTTGTAGCTTTATAGTCGCATGGCAAACCTGGGTGGGGCATCCATTTGCTTAAATAAATCACATCTTCAAAGGGAATCTGCACTCATTTGGAAAAAGAGAACTACAATAACATCATAAAACTGTGCTAACCAGAAGTAAATATTTGGAATGGACTGAACTTCTAAAAACAATCATAGTTTGTCATAGTAGGCCTATAACATTTAGCTAAAGTAGTCTAAACTGGTTGTCAGAAACTATTTTTGTAGAGAATAAAACATAATTAACAGGAGGAGTGGAGAAAAGGCAGCACGCTGCAAGGAACAGAGTGGAGAGAGCCCTCTCCCTGAAGCAGCACGGTACAACAAGGAGACTGTGACTTTGCAGTGATTCAGGCCTGAGCTCAAGTCCTGGTGCTCTGAAATGTCTACTGTGTGCCAGGCCCCTTGCAGTAAACAGCACTTTCTTTATATGTCATCTCATTTCATCCTTACACTAACTCCACAATATCAGTGGCATTATTATCCCTTTTTTTCAGTGAGAGAAAGAGAAGTAACTTCTTTAAGTCACACATACAATAAAAGATGGGAAGGATACATGTATCAGTATAACCGTGAGTAGGAGACAACTGGAATTCCTAGTCTTACCCTCTGTGACTGTGGAGAAGATTGGCATGTAATAACACAGTATGTGGCACCTACTCAATTAGCACTAATACCCTGCTTCATTTGTTCCCATTAGCTGAACTGCATGGAGATTGTCAGTGGCTAAAAATGAATGCAATTTGAAATCACTCTACATTATGTATAATGAAGACATTCAGTTGCTCTTTTTGAGTCAATAGCTCTTACAAGAGAAGACATGTGAATTCAGTAGCTAGCCTTCATGATTGCAGCAGCAGCAGAAGTGCCGGAAGCTACTTAGTAGTTACCATAAACCAACAGGCAAGCCTCTTTACCACTGAGGTTCTCTCTTCATAATCCCCACTCTCAGTCCGTAAAAGCTCCCGCAAGTATCTACTGGAAATGGAATTAGAAAATCCTGGTTCTGCTAGAAACTAGCAGTGTGACCAAAAGCAAGTTACTTAATGTGCAAAGCCTCTGGTCTCTTAGCTGTAAAACAAGGATAATACAAGCAAACTTGGTGATGTTTAACGGATAGATAAGCAATAATAGTTGATACAGGATATGTGCTCAATAAAAAATTATCCTGGTCACAGAAGTTCTTTAGAAAGTCAAAGGAAAAAAAGTAAAAAGCCCTAGTTTGTTCATTCCTTGCAAAATCTGTTTTAATACATTTTATTTTCATACCTTTCTCTCACATTTGACTGTAGACTCCCAAGATTTACATTAGAAAAAGATATCATCAATCTACACACATTTAAAAGAAGAATGCATTTAACACCTGATAAAACACTTCATTTCAAAAAGTACCTGTATGATGTTTGGCATGTCGTAGAAGTTGCTTCTGGAGCCTGAACAGTCGCCCACAGGAGGGATGAGGACATACATATTTCTTCTTCAGCAAATGCTGATACTTAATGTGGTGCTAAAATAGTAAGAGAAAACAAAAGAAGAATAAAAATGAAGGCTGCCTGAAAGCTGGTTCCTTTGCTAAGTTGAAAGTTTTAAAGAGGGGCACTTGGGTGGCTCAGTGTTGGTTAAGCGTCCAACTCTTGATTTTGACTCAGATCATAATCTCAGGGTCCTGAGATGGAGTCCCCTGTAAGGCTCTGTGCTAGAGTCTGCTTGAGATTCTCTCTCTCTCTCCCTCTGCCCCCACCCTCTGCCCAAAACAGTGCTAAAGGGAAACCAAATACAAAGGGGAGGTACAGTATAACAAAACAGTTAAGAACATAGGCTATGGAAATAAGACAGACCTGGGCTCCAACCTGGGTCTATCATTCACAAGCAGTGTGACCTCAGGAAATGTGCTTAAATACTGTGAGCTAAGTTCCCATGTGTAAAATGAAGATAACTGTAAATGTCTCACAGCATTACTGAGAGGATACAGATATCACATGTTGTATGGTGCTTAGTGCAGCACACGGCATACAGTGGCAGAATAGAAGCAATCATTATTATCACAGAGACAGAATCAGAGTAAGGCCTTAGTCTCACATTATCCTTGCTGCTAAACTAAAAATCAAACATGCATTTCTTAAGCTTTAGTGATAAACATTTCACTTTCATGTTTTCTGCCAGACCTAAATATAAGTTGTATCTTTAATTCATTAAAAAAAAAAAAATCTGGGGGGCGCCTGGGTGGCTCAGTGGGTTAAAGCCTCTGCCTTCGGCTCAGGTTGTGGTCTCAGGGTCCTGGGATCAAGCCCCACATCAGGCTCTCTGCTCAACAAGAAGCCTGCTTTCCCCTCTCTCTGCCTGCCTCTCTGCCAACTTGTGATTTCTCTCTCTGTGTCAAATAAATAGATAAAATCTTTAAAAAAAAAAAAAATCAGGGATGCCTGGGTGGCTCATTGGTTAAAGCCCCTGCCTTCGGCTCAGGTCATGATCTAGGATCCTGGGATCAAGCCCCACATCGAGCTCTCTGCTCAGCAGGGAGCCTGCTTCCTCCTCTCTCCTACTTGTGATCTCTCTCTCTGTCAAATAAATAAAGTCTTAAAAAAAAAATCTACTAAAAAAACCCTCAAAATCAAAAACCCTAAAAATTAACTTTTTATTTACTTTAAACATTATTTAAGAAATCACAGGTTAGAGTTGGCAAATTTATTTTTTTAAAAACACACATTAAAATAAAGTTTGTTCAACTGTGTCTTTGGTGTGCTGGTACAATCATCTATCAGAACTATTTACAAAACCACAATGAGAAACACTGGAATATTCCAAGATTCCAAGGAAATCTTTTACTTACCTCATGTTGTTAGACATTTTTTTTTTAACACAATGACTAAAGTAATTTTATGCCTTCTTAAAGAAAGATTTTTGTTGACACTGTATGGAAATGATAAAGCCTACACAAGTTCACAAATTATAGCATCTCATGAAATATAAGAACCAGTAATGGAACACAACCTGAAAGGCTGCCTTACGTAACAATTTACTAACCTGCAAATAGCGAGGGTGAGCAAGAACAGTTCCACATCCTTCCATCTCACAACGGACATATTGGATTGGAGGCTTTTTTCTATTATCAAGACGTAGGAGAAAAGTTAAGCAAACAGAAGAGGCATTTTGCACAGTGGCTTAACTCAATGCACTATAGAGAAAAGCAATTTTACAGCATGAAGAATTAAAATCTCTTTGCTAGTATATAGCTTGCACAGAATTTATGTAAGAAATAACCAGAAACTACCAAATGTTTGGTAAGAGTTTTAAAAAACAGCACAAAATAAACTAGTAACCCCCCAAAAGGGAAAAAAGTGTTAAGATTTTTAGAAACTTTAAGACCCTACAATGGAAATAAAAACACAGGAATTCTGCATCAAGGACATTAGTAAAGTTGCATTTGAGAAATTTTTAAATAGCTATTCCTGCAGGGTAATTATGAGTAATTATGTGAGTAAAGTGCTTACCACCAGGAATAAGGAACAAAGTAAGAGTATAAATTACCTCCTTTTAGGTAATCGTGGACTTTTGTCATCTTTTCGCCTTCTTCCTCTCCTATAATTAAAGAACAGAGTAACTTTCCACATATTCCAGAATGAAGCTTACAGAGTGAAGGATGGCTAAAGACATATACTCAAGATCAAAAAGCAGGTGGCAGAAACAGAGAATAATGCAGAACACATAGAATCAAAAATGTATCTTACAAGCTGAACAAAGATGTCATTCTGAAATAATTTCACTTAAATAAATCTGCACTACAATTAACTATATACCTATCACAAACTACACACTACCATGGAAGCTTTGGATAAACCTCAAGGTTACTACCCTAAGAATCGTTCCAATAAAAACTCTACCACTTAAATTTAATCAATTTAAGAAGTAGAATAGAAGAGTCTATTATCTAAAAACCCTAAGAATATAAACTATTATTTTAATAGAACCAAAAAGACTAAACAAATCTTATTTCTGCAACAGGTAATGATTGCTGGACAGGAAGTCAAGATTCTTCAATCACTTGCCCTCATTTGTCCTTCTTTTGAGGATTCACATTTGCCATACTTTTTCTGCTATCTCTACTCGCTCTGCATCCCATTAGCGACTGTCTTGCCCACTCATTTAGAAGTCTTTAAGTACTGCTTTGGATTAAATTTAAACTCTTCAAGCTTTTGAGAGAGCCTCTGCAATGAAACTGTCAGCTGCTTCAGGCAGCAATATGCACCTGTCAATAGCCCTCCTCACACTCCCACTCTTTTTCCCACCAGTGGCTTCAAAATCTGTTAGGTTTCCATTTTTGGTAGTAATTGCCTACTCACTTCCTAGGAGGTTCCTCATCCTCCCTAATTTCATGCTCTTCTTCTTTCACCTCTACCTCTACTTCCACTTTAATTTCTTTCTTCTCCTTCTCTTCTTTCACCTTCCCTGATTTTCTCCGTGGTTTTGGGGTTTCCCTGAAAACACAAACACATTTCAACATTGGTATCCAGCAAAAGATCTTTGCAAGAGGAACTGTGACAAAAGGGTAAAATGTGCAGTTATCAATCTTCTGCAAAATTGTGATCCTTAGCTCATGAAATGTGACTTCCAGTCAACTATTCCTCACATGCATAGTAAAAGCTGTTAGGCTAACAATACCTGGGAGTCAGAATGCACTACAGTTGTAAAGAGAAAGACAAAAGTAAAAAAACTCTAAGTATTCAGGCAATTGATCCCTTGTATCATCAAGATAAAACATGAAGACATCCAATAATTTGGATATGATTAAATAAAGTTCTATAACTAGAAGAGAGGGCTGGGTGAAGGAGATATAAGACAATGTTAAACTGGCAAAACAAATACATGATTAATTATTCATTTAAAATTAAGTTTATATCCATCAGTTCAGCAACAAGGTGAAATAAAAGCATGCAACAGTGCTTTCCTAACTTATTTTTTATCAACATGTCTGCAGTAAAATCCAAGACATGCCTCTCTAAGTGGGGTTTGTAGGTCTCATCTCTTGGGTCATCTTTGAATGGTATTTCCTCTTCACTGATTAACATCTCTTCTTCCTCTTCCTCCTCCTCCTCACTACTAAAAAGAAGCAAATTTCTGGATTAGAAATTCTAGTTGTAAGGATTATATCCCACTGGATTTTGTTAATTTATTTAGAGGTTGCCAAAGATTCACAGTAAGTTATCTAGAGTTTTCATCCTTATGGTCTAATTGGACTGCAATTTAGCTATTTTATCCTCATAATGGTAATTGTAACTAAAAATACATAAATCCTAGAAATATCATTCTTCATTAAATAAAGTTAAGGTGAAGATTGCTCAATGTCACCAAGAGCTAAAACAACAACAAAAAACGGACCTTATGCAATGCCTGAGTGGTTCAATTGGTTAAGCGTTTGATCCTTGATATTGGCTCAGGTCATGATCTCAAGTCGTGAGATGGAGCCCCCACATCAAGATTCTCTCTCCTCTTCCCTCTACCCGTCAACCCCCCTTCTCCCTCTCTTAAAACACAAACAAAAACAAGGGACTTTATAATCCTGTGTCTAGTAATCCAATGATCTGCTTTATCAAAAAGATGAACAAGCCAAAAAAAAAAAAAATTTCACATGACTTACCATGTAATACAAATTTCAAAAATCCTAGTCAAAACATCTACACTACTTCACATTAGTGGCTAGCACAGAATACACCAGAATACAGAAAGTACTCAAGACCTGCTTTCTGAACTAAGGTTCAGAGATTACATGGTTAAAGCTATAATCAAGAACAAAGTAATATCTAAACTAAATACCAAAACCAAAGTTAATTTTTTTAAAGGCTCAATGCTCTTTCAAGCAGAAAACAACTTTTATGTGTGTTCTATGACCCCAAAGGTTTATATATGAAATATGAAGTTTCTTACCTAATGCCACCTGGAGACTGATGCTCTTCTGCTCCATCTGGAGGAAGAAAGCAGAACAAAAATTTTATCTTTATAAAGGAACCCCTGTATCACCAATTCCTACCCGTGAAAGGTAAGCTATTTATTTAACATTACATTTAAAATCAGCAGGCAAATGGTTATTAAATAACCATACTCCACTTGTACTGTACCATAATCAAGCTGATCTGTATTTGGTTCTGACTTGCAGATGAGCTGCAATGAACCAGTCTTTGACCTAGAACTTCGGGTGTTCTCTGTGTCAAGATGCCGAGAAACAGATGTCCTGCTACTACTGCGCCAGCCCCGGCTAGGCCTAGTTGTAGCAACGGAAACTTCCTGAGGGAGGGTAGAATCATCTTCTTCCTCTTTCTCTTCCTTAGGATCTAGATGAAAACATATACCATTGCTTATGATTAACCAATAACCATTTCAGTATATCTACTATTGTAAATTAAAAGTTAATAAAAAAGAAGGTAAATTAATTTATTTTTCAGGAGAAAAGTCCCTCTGATTTTTATACTGAGATAACAGAAACAATATGAGAGAAAATTTACCCTTATTGTTATCATTCTAAAAACTTCCAAGTTGTCATAAGAAGCAGTTTTATATTGTTGCGTATACTAAAAAATGGACTAAGAGAAGTATGAAAAATACAACAAATTCAATTCATGGGATTCTAACAGTTTCACATCCAAGACAAAAGAAACTGAATTAAGTGAATGGTCCCAGAAAGATGGCCAGAACTTCTTATAGAAGCACAAGAAAGAAAAAAATCACAGGTCCAGATGTTTCAGCAACTGAACAGCGCCGAAAGAAATTGCTAAAGAGGAATCTCATACTAAAAATACCTTCCCTTGACTCTATCCAATAGTTCTTAGAACCACATCATGAATGTCAATTCATCTATATGGCAATCATGACAAGTCCTGCTTTAGTCATCCTATGTGATGATGTGCAAAGGTACACACACAATTTGTGCCTGTTATCCTTTATTTTCTTCACGCTTTGAAGGGTGAATGAAGTGTGGTAGGTATGGCCATTCACTCCTGAGCAATAAATAAATAATAAAAAGCTTAATATAACTTTCATCCCTAGAGTAACTTATTAGTTATATATATGTTAGAATATTAAAAGTATATTTTGACTATGGGCAATTCTTTTAATACTCTTAGGATGGAAAAGGCCTAAGAATAACAATATTTTAGGTCTTAATACTGATACTTGTGATTATATAAACATAAAAACAATTTTCTGCATGGCAAATTCCGCTTGTAAGTGAAGTCTAACAGCCCAACAGAAAAAGAGCAGTTCAGTAAAAACACATGGCTTTCACACAAACAAAAAGGTCAATCCTCTCATAATGGGAGAAACTCAAATGAAAACAGTTAGTGTGATATCACTGTTCCCTTATCATACTGGCAATGATTTGAATGTCTGACAAGGGTGTATTGGGAAGGCTGGAGGAAAGAGTAACACAGATGACAGCACATGCACAGGCAAAACCTCTATGAAGGACAATTTGGCAGTATCAATCAAAATTATAAATGCACATCCTTTCACATCAATTTCAACTACTAGGAACTTATCCTACAGAATTATAATCATACTTATGAAATGACCTATGTATAGAGGCAGTCACTATACCCTATTTTTAGTAGTGAAAGAGCGGAAAACTACACATCAGGAGGGGTCTGGTTACATGAATTATGATACATCTAGTCAGTAGATAACTGCATGGAAGTAACTCCATGATACTTTATTATGCAAAACCCCCCCATATCCATGTAATATCCAAATATTATATAGGTATAAATTTGTTATATATATAGATATAGAAATAAATATTATATATGTAAGACATGTATCTTTTATATAATAATACTTCTGGATGGATGTATAAGAAATTGGTAAGTATTGGTCACTTACAGAGAAGGTCCAAAAATATGCCCAGTAACCCCATAGTTATCTACCCGAGGAAAATAATCTGGCACATGGAGGTTCATGTTTTTAACAGCTAAGGCATGGAAATGACCTATCCTTCGCTCAATAAGAAAATGCTCAAATGAACCATGGCATATTACTGAGATGGAATATTATACAAAGGTATCTGTAAAGAATGACATGGAATTGCTGGCAAAAATATTATGTTAAACAAAAATTAAGCAAAAAAATAAGACATGAAACTATAACTTTTTTTTTAAGATATGAAAAATACAGTTTCATCCACTGTGGAACAAGGTGGTGAATGGGGAGCTACTGAAGCTTTAACTATACTCTTTGAAAGTTTTATAAGAATTTATTGAAGCAATGAAATAAAACTAGTTTGAAATGGAGAACAGTAGTGAACTCCAAATGACCAGACATAATTATTAAATCAGAAATGCATTTCCTTTCCATTTTCCTTCCCACTCATTAGTGCCTTTCTCACTGTTCTCGTATCTTAACTACTTTAAGTATCAAAATAATGTAATTATAATAACAATAATAGTAAAAAGGTTAGAATTGAAAATATCTTCAACTATATACAGTCCACAGTTTGGCTATTGCGGACACTGCTGCTATGAACATTGGGGTGCATATTGCCCTTCTTTTCACTACATCTGTATCTTTGGGGTAAATACCCAGTAGTGCAATTATTGCGGGGTCGTAGGATAGCTCTCTTTTTTATTTCTTGAGGAATCTCCACACTGTTTTCCAAAGTGGCTGCACCAGCTTGCAATCCCACCAACAGTGGAAGAGGGTTTCCCTTTCTCCACATCCTCTCCTTGTTGTTTCCTGTCTTGTTAATCTTTGCCATTCTAACTGGTGTAAGGTAGTATCTCAATGTGGTTTTGATTTGACTTTCCCTGATGGCTAATGATGATGAACATTTTTTCATGTGTCTGCTAGTCATTTGTGTCTTCATTGGAGAAGTGTCTGTTCATGTCTTCTGCCCATTTTTGGACATTATCTGTTTTTTTGGGTGCTGAGTTTCAGGAGTACTTTACTCTTCAACAGATGAATGGATAAAGAAGATGTGGTCCATATATACAATGGAATATTACTCAGCCATTAGAAAGGATGAATACCCAACTTTTGTATCAACATAGATGGGACTGGAGGAGATTACACTGAGTGAAATAAGTCAAGCAGAGAAAGTCAATTGTGGAACATAAGGAATAACATGGAGGACATTAGGAGAAAGATAAGAAAAGCAATTTGGGGGAAATCAGAGGGGGAGATGAACCATGAGAGACTATAGACTGAGAAACAAACTGGGGGTTTCAGAGGGGAGCTACCCCTCTAACCCACCTCTCCAAGCCTGGTGGTGGGTATTAAGGAGGGCACATATTGCATGGAGCACTGGGTGTTTTACATAAACAATCTTGGAACACTGAAAAAAAACCTAACTATATACAGTCCAACGGATTTTACCCATAAAGCAACTGCAAGGCCAAAGACAACTTACTCAAGATCACAAAGCTAGCTAAGCAGACTCAGATATAAAAATCATGTCTTGAGACTAATAATCAAGGACTTCTCCATCTAGGTCATGGTTGCTTTTAAGATAATTTCTTCAGAGGGAACAATTCAACATCCTCTATAAAGAAGAATAAATAATGCAGAGAGAGTCTTCCTTTTTACTCAACCCAACTACACTAATTTGGACTTTAAAACCACTCCATACCCTTCTATAAAGGTTTTCTTCTTCGTGATGAAAGGATTATATGGCCAGCCCCCTCTCCCCCATCAAATGAAGGCAATTTGACAAGAATTGCACGATTTGATGAGAATTGCTTTTTCCTACAAATAAAGCATAATAGCCTATTTTATGAATACTATCCCATTCCCCCAAAACTCCTGGCTTAAAAAGCAGCATCAGAGACTGATGTCAGCAAAAATGTCCCTCAATAGAAACACAAATGCATTCATATGCGTACATGTGCAGGTGCAGACACACACACACACACACACACACACACACACACACACACACTCTCTCTCTCTCTCTCTCTCTCTCTCTCTCTCCAGAATCAACTTTGTAAAAAACTCTGGTTTTTAACAACCAAGTGAACACTTTAAAAAGACAAGTTAAACAAGGCATTTAAGGAAATCTTGACTAAATCACTTACTGAACACAAGCTAAAGGAAAGAGCGCCTTTAGAGAGGACACAAGACAAAGACTATAGTTTTAAAAAACATGCTCGAAAAAGCTAAAGACTTTAAAACATTGACAAATAACAGCAAGTATAAGAATGTCTCAACAAATAGAGAATGTTAATAAAGAGGTGGTAATTATAAAAAAACAAATTTTGGAGCTGAAAAGTTAAATGAAATGAAAAATTCATTCGAGGAATTCATTTAACAGACTTGAGAAAACAGACAACTGGCAAACTTTAAGATAGGTCAAATAAGAGTATCCACTCCAAAGAACAGAAAGAAAACAGAGCCTCAGATACCCATGGGATCATTAAACATAGTGACATACACATGAGAGACTCAGAAGAGGGCAGAGAATGGAGCAGAAAGAAGACTATTTGAAAAAAATAAAGGCCAAAAGTTTCTCAAAATTAGTAAGCTACCAATCTACACAAACAGGAAGCTCCACAAGCTCCAAAATCCAGTAGGACAAATTCTGTGAAACTGAAAAAGGAAACATATTTACAATGCAGTTGGCTAGCCCGAAAGTGGAAAGTGGAGCTCTCATGCCATACCGTTTGTTGCAATCCTTCCCAGATCCAAGAGAAAGAAGCCCAATCTATACTATCCCAGCAGGAGGAGGGAAGATTTTTTTCCTTGCCTGGCAACAGCCCAGCCAATGAGACAGTCACAACTCAGCCAATGAAAGTCTAATACATTTCAAACTCCCAGTTTACTCCAATGAACTCTGTATTTATAACAGCCCCCTACCTCCCACCCCCACCCAAAAGTTCCTCTCCTTTGTTCCAGGGATTTGCCTATGGCTTTTGTTATTGCTTGCTTGTCTGGAATTCTAATTCCTTTGCTATTCCTGAATAAACCTATTTTGCTGGTAAAATAATTGGCTGTTTTAAGGTCAATGACTCAAGAGATCCATACCAAGACACATTACAATCAAACTGTCAAAAGCCAAAGACAACCTTGAAAGCAGTGTAAGAGAAGTGATTCATCAGGTATAAGAAATGCTCAATATGATTAATAGCCTATTGCTCATCAGAAACTACAGAGACCAGAAGGTAGAGGGATTCTATATATAAAGTGGTAATGTCAAGCAAGAAATCTGTATCTGGCAAATTATTCTTTCAAAATGGAGACATTCTCAGATAAACAAAAGCAGAATTTGCTGCCAGTAGACCTGCTGAACAAAAAATGCTATAGGGAGTCCTCCAGGCTGAAAGGAGTAACTCAAAGGTAAGAAGTAACTCAAAGCTGTTTGAAGTAACTAGGAAGTAACTCAAAGTTGTTTGAGGAAATAAAAACACCGTGATTACATAAGTAAATATAAGACAGTATTATTGTGTTTTTGATTTGTAATTCTTAATTTTCCCCCTACATGACTTAAAAGTCAGGTGTATAAAACAATAAGTAAAAACCTATTTTAATGGGCACACAATATAGAAAGATTCCAAGTACTGGTATCTTTTTTTTTTTTTCCTTAAAGATTTTTTATTTATTTGACAGAGAGAAACACAGCGAGAGAGGGAACACAAGCAGAGGGAATGGAAGCGGGAGAAGCAGGCTTCCCGCTGAGCAGGGAGCCCGATGCAGGGCTCGATCCCAGGACCCTGGGATCATGACCCAGGCCGAAGGCAGACGCTTAACAACTGAGCCACCCAGGCGCCCCTGTACTGGTATCTTTTTGCTTAACAATTCATTCCTTAATTTATCTAATTCCTGTCATTTTTAGTATGAAGTGGTAAGAAGAAAGCAGACTGCACTTACCACACTTTACTTGGAAATCTTCTCAGCTAAATATACAGGTTTCTCACTTAGAAGTTCTACTTTCCACCCAAGAGAACATAATTCAGCTAAGTTATCTGCCACTTTATAGCAAGGATCACCTTGCCTCCACTGTCCATCAACATGTCCATCATTTCCTTCTAAGGCCTCCCCAGATTACCTTTAACATCTGTATTTCTGCCCACCTTTTTTTTTTAAGGCAATTCAGGTTGCTTTATGATTAACTGCCTTACAATTGCCCCAGGTACTAGCCATTAACCAAAGCCATTTACACATTTTCAGGTATTTTGTTGCAGCAACACACCACTTCCAGTACCAAACTCTGTATTTGTTTCCTAGGGCTTCCAGAACAAATTACCACAAAGACCTATTTATCTGTGAAGAAGCTATTTCCAAATACATTACATTCACAGGTATTCAACATCTTTTTTGGGGGAAACAATTCAACCCAAAGCAAGTGACTCTACTAATAGAAGACAAGCTAGACTTCAAGTCAAAAACTGTTATGAGACAAAAAAGGGCACTGTATATTGATAAAAGGGTCAATCAAGAAGCTGTAAGGATTATAAACATATATACACCTAATATATGAAGCAAAAAAATGACAGAATTAAAGGGAAAAACAGCTAGTACTAAAATTAGAGAGAGACTTCAATACCTTACTTTCAGTAATGGATAGAGTAACTAGTCAGAAGCCCAGTTAGGAAATAAGAGGACTTGAGCAATCCTATGAAAAAATTAGACCTAACTGATAGATAAAAAATACTTCACACAAAACCAGAAAACACAGTCTTCTCAAGTGCACACAGCAGATTCTCCAGGGAAGACCATATGCTAGGCACAAAACAAGTCTCAAGAAATTTAAAAAGACAGATCATATAAAGAATGTTCTCTGATCACAGTGGAATGAAACTAGAAATCCATATCTGAAAGAAAACTAGAAAATTCACAAATATGTGAAAATTAAACAACACAGTCTTCAAATAGGTTAAAGAAATCACAAAGGAAAACACAAGATAGCATAACTTACAGGCTGCAGCAAAAGCAGTGCTTGGGGAGAAATTTATAGCTATAACTACATTAAAATAGAAGAAAAAAAAAAAACCCACATGGCAAATCAATAATCTATACCTTTGGGGCACCTGGGTGGCTCAGTCGTTAAGCATCTGCCTTCGGCTCAGGTCATGATCCTAGGGTCCTGGGATCAAGCCCTGCTTCGGACTCCCTGCTCGGCAGGAAGCCTGCTTCTCCCACTACCATTCCCTCTGCTTGTGTTCCCTCTCTCACTGTGTTTCTCTCTATCAAATAAATAAAATCTTTAAAAAAAAAAAAAAATCTATACCTTTAAAGAAATCTATACCTTTGAGAAAAAAGGGAAAAAAGGTAGCCAAAGCTCGTGGAAAGAAGGAAATAAAGATTAAAGCAGAGATAAATAAAATAGAAACCAAGAGAGAAAAATCCATAAAACCGAAAGTTGGCTATTTGGAAAGGTTAACGAATTGAAACCTTCCTTAAGTTAAACCTAAAAAGAAAAAAAGACTAAAATTATTAAAATTGGAAATTAAAGTGAAGACATTACTGACCTTACAGAAATAAAAAGGATTGAGAGCACAATTAACAACTATATCAAACAAATGAGATAGCCTACATGAAATAAACACCTAGACACATACTAAAAAACTAACTCAAGAAGAAATAGAAACCTCAACATACAAGTGAAGACAAAAAATCAGTAATCAAAAACTTCCCAAAGAACATTATCAACCATAGCCAAACTATGGAAAAAGCCTAAATGTCCATTAACTGATGAATGGATAAAGAAGATGTGATTTATCTATATAATGGAATACTACACAGCCATCAAAACACCAGGTATCTTGCCATTTGCAAAGACGTGTATGGAACTAGAGGGTATTATGCTAAACGAAATAAGTCAATCAGAGAAATAAGTCAGTTGGCAATTATCATATAATCTCTCTGATATGAGGAATTTGAGAGGCAGGGCGGGGGTGGGGGGCGAGCTGTGGGGGTAGGGAGGGAAAAATGAAACAAGATAGGACCAGGGAGGGAGACAGACCATTAAGAGACTCTTAATCTCAGGAAACTGAGCATTGCTGGGGGGTAGAGGGGAAGGGATAGGGTGCCAAGGCTATGGATATTGGGGAGGGTAGGTGCTATGGTGAGTGCTGTGAATTGTGTAAGACTGGTGATTCACAGACCTGTACTCCTGAAGCAAATAATACATTATATGCTAATTAAAAAAATGTGGTGTGTGTATATGTGTGTGTGCATGAGCGTGTGTGCACGTGCGCGCGCACACACACACACACACACACACACGATGGAGTATTACTCAGCTATCAAAAAGAATGGATCTTGCCATTTGCAAAGACATGGATGGAGCTAGAGAGAATTATGCTAAGCAAAATAAATTAGAGAAGGACATATACCATATGAATTCACTCATACTTGGAATTTAAGAAACTAAACAGATCAACTTATGGGAAGGGGTAAAAAAAAAAAAAGAGAAAGAGAAGCTACCATAAGAGACTCTTAACTATAGAGAACAAATTGAGGGTCCATGGAAGGAGGTGGGTGGGGGGTGGGCTAAATGGGTGATGGGTTTTAAGGAGGGCACGATATAATGAGCACTGAGTGTTGTCTGTAAGTGATGAATCACTGAATTCTACATCTGAACTAACATTACACTATATGTTAACTAACTAGAATTTAAGAATTTTGAAACAAATAAAATAAATAAGATGATGACTTCCAAAAACAAATACCTCCCAATGGGGGAAAAAAAAGCCCAGGAGCAGATAGTTTCACTGGTAAATTCTACCAATCATTTAAAGAATTAACACTGATGCCTCTCAAATTCTTCCAAAAAATAAGAGGGAACACTTCTCGATTCATTCTGTAAGGCCATCATTACTGATACCAAGGACAAAGACACCACAAGAAAACTACTGACCAATTTCCCTTGCAAATCAAAGTCAGCAGCACATTAAGATTATAAAGCATTTTAACACTACGATCAGATGGTAAGTATCCTAGGATAATCAGGGTCGTTCAGTACACAAAAATCAACTGTTATAATATACCACATTAATAGAATGGAGAATACCACAATCACCCCAAATGATGTAGAAAAAGCATTTAACAAAATTCAGAAGACTTTCATGGTAAGAACACACAGCAAACTAGGAACAGAATGAAACTTCTTCAACCCATTAGAGGGCGCTTACCAAAACCCCAGAGCTAATATATTCAATGTTAAAAGACTGAAAGCTCTCTCCCAAACATCAGGAACAAGACAAGGATGTCCCCTTTCTCCATTTCTTTTCAAAGCTGTACTGGAAGTTTTAGCCAGAGCTACTAGCTAAGGGGATGGGGGAAGCCACCCAAATTGGAAACAAAGAAGTAAAACTACCTCTATTTGCAGATGAAATGACCCTATTTCTAAAGAAAATTCTGAAGATTCTGCAAAACTATTAAATGTTAAAGACAAATTTAGCAAAGTTGCAGAATATAAGATCAACGCACAAAAATATTTTGTTTTAAATATACCAGCAATGAGTAATTCAAAAAGGGAAAAAAGACAATTCCATTTACAATTCAATTAAAAATAAAATACTTAAATATAGGTAAGATGTCAACAGTCCCCAAATTGATCTACAGATTAAATATAATCCCTCTCAAAGTCCCAGCTTCCCTTTTTGCAGAAATTGACAACCTAATTCTAAAATTCATATGAAAATGTAAAAGACCTAGATTATCCAAAACAATCTTTTTTTTTTTTTAAAGATTTTATTTATTTGACAGCGAGAAACACAGCGAGAGAGGGAACAGAAGCAGAGGGAATGGTAGCAGGAGAAGCAGGCTTCCCGCGGAGCAGGGAGCCCGATGTGGGGCTCGATCCCAGGACCCTGGGATCTGACCTGAGCCGAACGCAGACGCTTAACGACTGAGCCACCCAGGCACCCCTATCCAAAACAATCTTGAAAAAGACTCACTTCGCTCTTCCCAGTCTCACAATTTACAACTCACAACAAAGCTGCAGTAAACAAGGGGCCAGGATGGCTAAGTCCATTAAGCAAGTGTTTTCGGCTCAAGGCAAGGACCTCAGGGTCCTGGGATCTGGCCCTACGTGAGGCTCCCTGCTCAGCAGGGATCGTGCTTTTCCCTCTCCCTCTGACACTCCCCCTACTTGTGCTCTCTCTCTCTCTCTAATGAATAAAATCTTAAACACACCCCCGCCCCACACAAAAACAAAAAACAAACAAAAACCAAAGCTGCAGTAATCAATCAATACCACAGTGTGGTACTGGTTTAAGGACACACAGAATGACAAAAGGAACTGAATTCAAAGTCTCCATATAAACCCATACATTTTCAACAAGTTTGCTGAAACCATTAGCCAGGATAAGAGCAGTCTCTTCAACAAAGTGCTAGGACAACTACATATCCACATGCAAAGAATGAAGCTGAACCCTTACTTTATGCCATATATGAAAATTAACTCAAAATGGATTAAAGACCTAAATATAAGAGCTAATGCTAAAAAACCCTTAGAAGAAAAACCTACAGAATGGGAGAAAATTATTTACAGGCATTATATCTAATAAGAGTCTACTATTCAGAATATATAAAGAATTCTCAGTTCAACAAAAAGACAAACACCAACTAAAAAATGAACAAAGAACTTTTAAGATATTTCTCCAAAGATACACAAATGGCAAAAAAAAATACACAAAAAGATGCTCAATATAATTTATGAGGTGCAAATAAAAACCACAATGAGATTACCATTTCACACTAACTAGGATAGCTCCAATAATAACTTTAAAAAAAAAAACAACCCAGAAATAACAAATGTTGGAGAGATGTGGAGAAACTACAACTCCTGTACATTGCTGGTGGGAACATAAAAGGCTACAGCCACTGTGGAAAACAGGCAGTTCCTCAAAAAGAAACATGAAATTACCATATAACCCTGCAATTCCACTCCTAGGGATGGTCCCCCAAAATTGAAAACAGGTATCTGAACAAATACTTGTACATGAATGTTCATTTCAGTACAATTCACAAAAGTCAAAATGTGAAAACAATCCAAATGTCCATCAAACACTGAATGGATAAGCAAAATGAAGCATATCTATACAGTAGCAAATTACTCATAAAAAGGAATGAAATACTAATATGTATTAATACATGCTACAACACATGGATGAACTTTGCAAGTACCATGCTATGCAACAGAAGGAGACATAAAGTCATATGTAGGATTTCACTTACAAAAAATATTCAGAATAGGTAAATTCAAATTAATGTTTTAAGGTAAATGAGGTAAAAGCAGATTAATCTTTGTCAGAGGCCAGAGAAAGGTGGGTAATACGGAATGACTATTTTTTAATGGGCTTGGGGTCTGGTTTGGTGGGATAAGTTTGGAACTAGATAGAAATGATGTTGTATAACATTATAAATGTACTAAATGTCACTAAACTGTATGTTTTAAAATGGTTAATTTTGGGGCGCCTAGGTGGCAAAGTTGGTTAAGCATCCAACTCTTGCTTTCAGTTCAGGTCATGATCTCAGGGTTGTGAGACTGAGCCCGGAGACAGGTTCCATAGTGGGTGTGGAGCCTGCTTGAGATTCCCCTGATCTCCCCCCCCGATTCTTTTTCTCTCTGAAAAATAAAATAAAATAAGAAAATAAAATGGTTAATTTTGTTGGGTGAATTTAACCTCAAAAAAATCCCAAAACAAAAGGCACTGTCAGGTTCCCACAGCGGAAACTGACAACCAAAGGATAACCCCATACATTAGGATAAACGATCATGACCAGATATAAAAGAACCAAGTTTCTTTTGCATGGCACTTTAATAATTTCTAGCTATTTCTCATAATAGCAGTTGACTTTGAAGAGGCTCCTTGATATATAAGAAGAAGAAAAAAAAAACCCACAATAGCCTAAGTGAAGGAAGAAATCAGGCAAACTACTGTCTTGAGCAACATAACATGTAGGCACAGAGACTACAATCACATTCTTGAAAGAGGAAGAAAGGACAAAGAAAAAAATGTTTGATACTATAATTAAGACAAAAAGATACACTAATGGCAGGAAAGTTACTCCTAATTCTTTTAGGTAGCAAAAGATGAAATGTAACAGTAATTTATCTCAATCCTACAGCAACAGATAATTCTTTCAAAACAACCTAATTCATCAAATTCCAAAAGATGAGAGCCACTTCACCATGATAAACACTTCAAGTCAGATGGGTTATCCTAGTATGATCTGGTTCTCTTTCAGGTTGCCTTTGTTTTCTAACTGAAGCTTAGAGAAATTAAATGACTTGTTCAAGATTACAAAGCTAACATTGATTGTAAGGTGAAAACAGGGAATGGTTAGTTGGTAAATTGGGAGAAATCACAGTAAAAGTCTTCTCATTTCTATTTAAATATTTACATTTTTTTGCTTGGAAAACTAAAAAATACTTGACAAGTATTAAGTGCCTGACAATATATATATATATATATATATATTTTTCAAATTTAGTCCCATAACTTTGTCAAGTAACTTTTATTCTTGTTTGTATAGATGAGGAAAGCAAGTAACTTTCCCAGCCTCACAAATAAGCTGTGGAGCTGGGATTTGAACCCAGATATATCTAAGTTCAAAGTCTGTATTCTTTCTATTATACCACTCCCAATCATATAAAAGAGAAATGGGAAAAGTGCCAGTGAAGGGCTTAATTCAGATTTGGCTCACAACCACTCAGCAGAAGGTTCAAGGTGTCAAGAGAGGGTCTCATTTATGCGATAAACTGACTTAAAGACCATAAGAATTATTCCATGAAAGTGAATTTTTAATCTAAAACTGTACATATTTGTTTTAAAACAAATATTTTTGTTTTAGAGAAATAGAAGGAATACTTTGATTAAAAACCAGAACAAAGCTAAGAGATTTTCAAATTTCAATTAAGAAATCTGGTTTACTCTTTTGTTTTTTTTTAAGATTTTATTTATTTGACAGAGAGTGTGTGCAGAAATAGGTAAAGCGGCAGGGAGAGGGAGAGGAAGAAGCAGGCTCTCTGCTGAGCAGGGAACCTGATGAGGGGCTTGATTCCAGGACCTTTGGATCATGACCTGAGCTGAAGGCAGCTGCTTAACCGACTGAGCCACCCAGGCCCCCCTGGTTTACTCATTTTTAAATCAACAAAACTGTGTTTGTACGCACGTGTGTACACATACGTGTTAATACTTAAATTTTTCTTTTTTTTTTTTTTAAAGATTTTATTTATTTGACAGAGAGAAACACAGCAAGAGAGGGAACACAAGCAGAGGGAATGGTGGCAGGAGAAGCAGGCTTCCTGCCGAGCAAGGAGCCCGATGTGGGGCTCGATCCCAGGACTCTGGGATCATGACCTGAGCCGAAGGCAGCCGCTTAACGACTGAGCCACCCAGGCGCCCCTAATACTTAAATTTTTCTTTCTTATTCCAGTTATTTTCTTTCTAACCTATTCCAGGGCAGCTATCAACCACTGGCACACCAAGAGAAAGAAAATAAAGGATAAAAAAAATAAATAATGAGCATTTATAAAATTTCTATGGATCTTAAAATTTCCGGCCAAAAAATGAGAATCACAAACTAAGCTATTAATTTTTTTTAAGGATTTTATTTATTTGACAGAGAGAGAGAGAGATCACAAGAAGGCAGAGAGGCAGGCAGAGAGAGGGGGGAAGCAGGCTCCCCGCTGAGCAGAGAGCCCGATGCTGGGCTCAATCCCAGGACCCTGAGATCATGACCTGAGCCGAAGGCAGAGGCTTTAACCCCATTGAGCCACCCAGGCACCCCAAGTTATTAATTTTCAAAGTACAGGTGAATTAGTTCTATCTCTTAAAAACATAAAGAGACTTTGCTTAGAAGCAGATCTGAAAAAGTGAAAGGATATATTCTTGACACTGTCACTTTGAAAACTAGCATTCATTATGAACAGTCTCTATAGCTCAAAATTTAACATTTAAATTTGAATAAATATAGCTGGACTCTGAAGGATGAATAAGTGCTAGCTAGGTGACAGACAGCAGGAAGGAAGTGCACGTGCAAATGTCATGAGATGAGGACAGAAAGTAAGACCAATATGACTGGAGCAGAGAGAACAGGACAGAAACTGTCATCATTTATACCGTTGCTGAAAAGGCAGGCAAATGTCTAATAAAGAAGGTCCTTGGGGAGGCTGGGTGGCTCACAGTCGGTTCAACATCCAACTTTTGATTCTGGCTCAGGTCATGAACTCAGGGTCACGAGATGGGAGCCCCATGGCGAGCCCTACACGGGGCTCTGTGCTCAGCATGGACTCTACTTGAGATTCTCTCTCCTTCTGCTCTCCCACCTACCCCCCTGATCAAGTGCTCTCTCTCTCTCTCTCTCTCTAATAAATCTTAAAAAAAAAAAAAAAAAATCAAAGATCTTTGAAGGATTTTAGATTTTATCCTAATAGCCACAGAAAGCCAGAGGAAGAATTTAAGTTGGGATGTGGCATGATGACATTTGCAGTTTTAATGTTCACTCTGGTTGCAGACTAGAGAATGACCTACAAAGGGGGAAGAGTGGATTCAAAGAGATCTAGTTAAAAGTCTACTGCAATAGACTAGGCAACAAATAATAGCTTGAAAAAGATTAATAGCACTAAAGATGAAAAAAATTGGAGATCTGCAAAATACTTAGAGGAGACCGACCACAGAGGACTAAAGAATGACTTCATAATTATGGACAGAGGGGGATAGAAAGAGATCATGGATTTAGTTTTTAGATTTATGACCTGGACAACCTAGATGGTGAAAGAACTCTAGGAAAAGATCAGGTGTCTTTTGTTGTTTTGAGGAAACAGCGAGAACACGTATTCCATTCTGAACAAGTTCAATCTGAGATGTCTGCTGAGTAAAACATCAGTGGGTCTGAAGTTCAGAAGAAGGGGTCTGGGCTACGTATGTACAATAGAGAATTGGCAACATCATGTTTGATTACAGTGCTATGATCTAGATTTATCATCTTCCACATAAAATGATCACCTTCAACTTTCATGAAATATGTTTTTAGGTATTCTCAACATTTGCTTATTCACTGGTTCCTCAACATTTGCTTATTCACTGGTTCCTCTGTTCCAGAAGTAGTTTTGTGTTATAAAATCTACTTTAAAAAATAACCATAGTACAGTTTTGCTTTATTCAGTCTTTCAATCCATTCTTTCCTAAGTACTCTGTCATATTTTGATGGTAAAATGTGGCATAGCAGAGTAGCTGGGGATGTAAAGACAGTTGTATGGGTGTGACACTGACAATGAGGATAAATTTAGGAAAAGGAAAAAAGCACAATAGTGCTGGCAAAACAGAAAAGCTCAGAGATAATGGGGGTTTGGAAATACTAGGGAGAAATCTGGGAGTCCACCCAAGGAGAATTGTGAGCAATAAGGCTGAGGAAATATAATTCATCTACACTGTAGAGGCTCTGAATCCAAGCCTAAAAAATTTGAAGTTAGACAAGTACTAGAGAATCTCTGAAGGTTATAGAGTAAGGGTTACAGGACTGGAATGGAGATCAAGCTGGCACACAGTGAATTCAAAGTAAGAGAGCGGTAGTTTTGAGAGCTGCAATTAAGAAAATGAACTGGGATGCAACTGTAGTATATCTAATTTTACTAAGGACCTTACTTAAAAATTCTAACAGATAAAAGGCTGACAGACTTGAGGTCAGGCTTGGGCAGAAGGTACATAAAACGAGAACATCCTGACCACACTGAGATGTAGAGGTAAGGAAGAAAGAGGCATGGGTATGTGACCTCTGCCCCTGCTATTCTACCAGAACAGCTGTTGTTCAATGTCTTCCATGTAGTTAAATCTAATTGACATTTTTCAGTTTCCATCTTAGTTATCTTTTGACAGTTGGCTTTCACGGTATCACACTTTCTTGGTCTTTTTCCCATTTCTCTGGTTTCCCCTTTTTCAGTCTTCCTTGCTAGCTTTTCCTCCTCCTCTGTCCTTTAGATTTAAATGCCACAGCTCAGTCCTGGATTCTCCTCTTATTCTATATCATTCTGTCTGTAATCTACTTCTGCCTGTCAAATAGTATCCATCATAATAGCCACCTTCCTAGGGGTTTCAATATGTACTCAGTATAGTGAGCATACTATATACTCACATTGTCTGCTTTGTGGGGAGACAATGGTGCTGCTTTAATAGGGAGGCACTCACCATACAATGTGAAAGAGCTGCCTTTTATTAAAAGTACAAATCAATATACAATGAAAATACAGCCCATATGCAAAATCACCTAAAAATGGATCCAAAGCACGTGAGCTAACCTAATGACCAATAATAAGGAATATTAAAATGTGACTGCCACTGTTTAAGTAGTTCACTGATTCACCTTACATTGAATTCTCAAAGACTCTCATTAAGTACTTATTACATCCTTAACTAATTTTACAGACAGGCAAACTGAGACATGGAAAAGTTAAGAAAACTTCCCAAGGTCATGTGGTAAGTTCAGGCAAAGCAGAGTTCAAATCCAGGTTGTCCAATTTTGAAGACTATGCTCTTTAACGGTGATACTCTCACAGTCAAGAAACTCTCAACTTGCTTCTGTCCTCTACCTGCACTTTCTCTATCTCGGCATTATGTATCATCATCTCTAGATCTGGCACTTTGGTTGGAATACTACTGTTCCTTTAAAACTGCTTTTGCCAAGGTCAACAATGTTGAGCAGGACCTCTCACCTCTGTGTGTCATGGACTCCTCTGGAGGATGTGGTAAAGCTTATATACTCCTTCTCAGGATTATTACTTTTAAGTGTATAAAATAAAATAGGATTTGAAAAAAAGACTTACAAAGAAAACTATAATGGAATATAGTAAATCCACAGATCCCTAAACTAAAGCTAACAGATACCTTTTTGTTCTTAATCATGCATAATCTTTCGGTAGCATTTGTCCCAGCTACCCCCTCCAAAAAAGTAAAATGCTTTGCCTTTCTTTCACTTCTATCATTTGTTCTTCTTGGACCTTTCATCCTTCTTGGTCTCATTTGGGCCCTCCATACTCTACCTGAAATGGTGGGCGTTCACAGGCCTGCTTCTCTTCTTACACCTGTATGTAAGAAGACATACCTGAAAACACCTGTATGATCTCATCCAGGTGTTTTCTCATCATACAGAAAACACCTGTATGATCTCATCCACTCTGAGTTTAAGTACTGCCTAAAAGCGCAAACTTTTATAACTATCTCCTCTTTAATTTTAAACTCGTGAGACCCAAAGTGGAGGACATAGCTGTGTCCAGACTCCTGACCCAGAGGAACTAAAAGGTGGTAAATGGGTGTTGTTTTCAGCTTGTGGTAATTTGTTACACAGCAAAAGAAGACTAATCCAGTGGTCAGACATCGTGGTTCTGGTAACACTTTCAGAAATGGATGCATGAGTTACCAAGTAACTTGATGCTAGGAAATGCTGGAATCACATAATTCTCCTTCTCCTAGAATCTTTTTTCTAATGCCATGTTCGCCAAGCAACTTTCTAATTCTTTGGTTTTATGGCAGAGCCCAATATTTTCAGTGATACGGAAAGTCCAAACCAACAGAATATAGAGTTCTGGTGATGGCATATAAGATGCAAACGTGACACAAGCAAAGGTCTGAGAGGCACTTTTGCAAGTGAGGCTTAGCCTTTTGGAAAGCTGCCCAGGGAGTGCCATGTTATTAAGACGCTGGACTAGCCTAGTGGAGAATAAGAGGCCATGAGGAGGAAAACCATGGCGCTGGCTCACAGCCACACAAGCCAGCGTACCCATCTTGCCCCATCCAGCCTTTCAGCTGTTATGTGACTGCAGCTGCCCAATGAGCCCAGAAAAACAGCAGGAGAACCACCCAGCTAACCAAAGAACATGAAATAAACTGTATTAAGACACTAATTCAGGATGATGTGTTCTAACGCAAAAGACATAACTGATAATCTCAATTTTCTCATCTATAAAATTATGATCTCTGAGATTGTCTCCAACATAAACATTATGATTTACTTTCACTCTTCACATTCTCAGATATAAGAAACAAAACAACAAAAATAGATTTGGTGGAATGTTACATAGATTCGATAGAATTAAGAGGAATACTAGAATTAATCGAAGTTTTAAGTTTTAAATAACATGCTGGGGAACTTCTATTAAACACAGCAGACTGAAATACACTTTTTTGTCTGTTTCCTTATAACACATCAATAAAATGACAGAAAAGAACTAAAAATGACTAAGAAACACAAAGTCAAAGGAACTCAAAAGGAGACAACAGTTCTATGATTTCATTTCAACAGAATTTTAGAAGACCAAAACCAGGATAGTGATAAGGACTTTATACATCAAGTAGAGTTTAAACTTACACTAGAAGGTGGGGAAATAAACAAGTAGCAAGCAAGAACACACATATATACATATATACTCTTAGCCACCTCAGAAAGAAATAAGAATCAGAGTCACAAGGTGCCTCTGAAAGAGGGCACAAAGAGTTAAGACTGAGAAAAGAGCAAGTGGAAGGTTTTAAAAGTAGTTTGAACTCTCAGACCCTTTCATCCCATGCTGCCTGCAACTATCCCTCCTTCTGAGCAGAGGTTCATGATTTATGAAAGGTTGAACAAGACAGGCTCTGGCATCAACAGTTTTAGCTAAGAGCAGAGGTGAAGTATTATTGGAGAATAGAAGTAATTAAATGGAAGCAAAAATAATCAATGCTGAGCACCCTCCTCACTGATTTCCCTCTAAAGAACAGAAATGGCCTGTAGAAAGACCAGGCCCACATCATCCCTACATAGTGGATAGAAGTCTAATCTATGCATACAAACTTCCCAGTCAGCATTTAGGTACTTTACTCTAAAAATCAGAAGAAAGGTAAGGAACACCCAAAACTTGATGAAAATTTCTCAGAGGCTGAAGAAACAAATGGGAAAAACAACTTGAAAGAAATTGGCACGTTGGGGCGCCTGGGTGGTTCAGTGGGTTAAAGTCTCTGCCTTCGGCTCAGGTCATGATCTCAGGGTCCTGGGATTGAGCCCTGCATCGGGCTCTCTGCTCAGCAGGGAGCCTACTTCTCCCTCTCCCTCTGCCTGCCTCTCTGTCTAAGGAACACAGGCACCTGGGTGGCTCAGTCATTAAACATCTGACTCTTGATTATGCCTTGGATGGTGATCTCAGGGTAGTGAGGTCAAGCCCTGCACTGGACTCTGTGCTCGGCGGGGAGTCTGCTTAAGATTCTTTCTCCCTCTACCTCTCCCCTAACTCACACTTGCTCTCTAAAATAAATACATCTTCAGGGCGCCTGGGTGGCTCAGTGGGTTAAAGCATCTGTCTTCAGCTCAGGTCATGATCCCAGCATCCTGGGATCGAGCCCCGCATCAGGCTCTCTGCTCGGCGGGGAGCCTGCTTTCCCCTCTCTGCCTGCCTCTCTGCCTACTTGCGATCTCTCTCTGTCAAATAAATAAATAAAAATATTTTAAAAAAATAAAATAAATACATCTTAAAAAAAAAAAAAACCCCAAAAAACAAAAGTAATACACTCAGAAAAAAGCTCTTAGAAATTAAAAACATGATAGCAATAATTAAAACCTTGAAGAAAAGGCGTTAAGCTGAGAAAACAGAACAAAAGTAGAAGGAGTTAAGAAATGGGATAAAAGATCAAATTAAACAGAGAAAGCAAAAGTGACAGTTAACAAATAACATCTGCTATAAACTGAAGACATGAATTTTAATTTCATTTAATGTCATTTATGTGTTAATTTTACGTGTCAACTTGGCTAGTGTGATGTTGTGATATGTAAGAAAAATATGTATTAGGTCTTTATCCACAGGTTCCTAACTTCAGCTCTCTAAACCCTTGGAATTTCCTGTTAAGAGTGACAAAGGTGTTTCTTGTCAGGTTAATAATGTGACTTTTGGACCCCACCTAAGGAAGGCAGGTTGCCAGAAGGTTGAACTTTTATTCCCCCCACCCTACTTCTGGAGAGACAAGGGCCTGGAGGATGAATGGAACACCAACAGCCAATGACTTAATCAATCATGACCACAATGAAGCCTCTATAAAAACCCAAGACAGGGTTCCAAGAGCTTCCAGGTTGGTAAATACATGGAGATTTGGGGAGAATGGCATTCTTTGGGGAGGGAAGGGAAAAGACACCAGCTAGACCCCAAAACCTGACCTTTCCGGCCCACCTGCTAGTACTCACTGACCTTTGTGTCACATTTTTTACTTAAGTTCTTCTGCTTATCTCTTTAACTCAGGCAAATGGAAACCGAAACCACCTCTTGAGCAATAGTGACTGTCCAGACAAGACCTCCAGCTAGCCCAGACCACTCAAACCAGTTTGAGTGTAACCCTTGACTTGCACCTGCCCAGATGGACCATGGATGGAGTAACCCAGAATGACCAACTACTGTTACCTTATTATAATACTAAAATCTCTAACCAAGAAGGAGCACAAGCCTCATTTACATAACATATATATATAAGCATGTTTCCTTAAGGCACATATATGGTCTTATACCAGCCTCTACGTATGCTAAAGCTTCTCTATCTAAATATTCATCCTACCCTAAATAAAAGGAACCCATTCACCCTTACTAGGAGAGTCATAGCTTTGGAAGTTATTCTCTGAGATCACCTTATTTCTTGCAAATAGTTTCCTTTCTGTAACAACTTACCTGGTATAGTTTCTATCTGTGACTCACCAAGTAGTGAGCTCATCATGTTGGTTCAGTTACAGAAGTTTCTTGCCCTTTCCCCCATACCTTGCCCTATACATCTTTCACCTGGCTGTTCTTGAATTACTTATATCCTTTTATAATAAACCAGCTACCCGGTAAGTAAAATCTTCTGAGTTCTGTGAGGAGCTCTAGCAAATTAACTGAACACAAGGAGGGAGTCATGGGAACTTATGATTTATAGCTAGTTATTCAGAACAGGTAACAATCTGGACCTACGACTGGCATCTGAATTTCTAAGACGGAGCCCTTAACCTATGGAATCTGAGGCTATTTCCTTACAGACAGTGACAGAATTTAGTTGAATCCTTAGGATACCCTGCTGGTATCTGAGAATTGCTTGGCTGCTGTGTGGGAAACCTCCTCCTCTCCAACCTGGCTATGGTGCCTAGTTGTTTGTTCAAACACCAGCCTAAATGTTGCTCTGCAGGTCCTTTTTAGATAAGATTAACATTTAAATCAGTAGACTTTGAGTAACTACCCTCTAAAATGTGGTTGGGCCTTATCCAATCAGTTGAAGGCCTAAGAGCAAAGATCTCATGGAGTTTAGTTTTAAGACTGCAAGACCACCTCTTATCTGAATAGCCAGTCTTCTGATTTGCCCTGTGGATTTTGATAGCTACCATAATCACATAAGCTAATTCCTTAAAAAAATAAACCTTTCTCTGTATACATCCTATTGGTTCTGCTTCCCTCAAGGACCCCAACTAATACTAATACTCTAGTACTGAAAGTGCTTCTAGAGGAAGATAATCTTTTAAATTTCATAAACATTTCTAAAATTTTAAATCCAGTATAATTAACATACAGTGTGATATTAGTTTCCGGTATACAATATAACAGCAATTCTATACAAGTGCTCATCATAGTAAGTGTATCTTATCTTAATCCCCTTCACCCATTTCACCCATCCCCCAGGATCCACCTCACCTCTGGTAACCACCAGTTTTTTCTATTTAAGAATCTGTTGTTTTTTTCTTTCTTTTTTTCTTTGTTCATTTCTTAAATCCACATATAGTAAAATCATAGGATAGCTATCTTTCATTTATTTCACTTAGCATTATACCCTCTAGATCCATCCATGTTGTTGCAAATGGCAAAATTTCACTTTTTTTTATGGCTGAGTAATATCCCATTATACATGTATATATAGCCACTTCTTTACCCATTTCTCTATCAATGGACACTTCAGTTGCTTCCATAATTTGGCTATTATAAACACTGCGGCAATGAACACAGGATACAAGTACCTTTTTGAATTAGTGTTTTCGCATTCTTTGGGTAAATACCCAGTAGTAGAATTACTATATCATACGGTAGTTCTGTTTTTAATTTTCTGAGGAACCTCCATACTGTCTTCCACAGCTGCTGTACCAGTTTGCACTCCTGCCAACAGTGCAAGTGTTTTTTCTCCACATCCTCACCAACACTTGTTTCTTGTGTTTTTTGATTTTAGCCATTCTGACAGGTGTGAGGCGGTTATCTCTTGCTTTTGTTTTTTTTTCCATTGTGGTTTGACTTGCATTTTCCTGACGATGAGTGATGTTGAACATCTTTTCATGTGTCTATTAGCCATCTGGAGTCTTCTTTGGAGAAATGTCTGTTCATGTCTTTTGCCCATTTTTTTAAATTGGATTTTTTGATGGTGAGTTATAGTTTTTTATATATTTTGGATACTAAAACTTCACTGAGTATGTCATTTGCAAGTATCTTTTCCCATTCAGTAGATTGTTTTGTTGATTATTTTCTTTGCTGCACAGAAGCATCTATTTTGGTATAGTCCCAAGAGTTTATTTTTGCTTTTGTTTCCTCAGGAGACAGGAAAAAAGTTGCAATGGCCAATATCAGAAAAATTACTAGTTATGCTCTCTTCTAGAATTTTTATGGTTTCAGGTCTCACATTTAAGTCTTTAATTCATTTCAGGTTTATTTTATAATACGGTATAATAAAGTGGGCTAGTTTCATTCATTTGCATGTGGCTATCTAATTTTCCCAACATCATTTATTAAAGGGACTGTCTTTTTTCCATTGTATATTCTTGCCTCAAAGACTAATTGGCCAGAAAATCATGGGTTTATTTCTGGACTCTCTATTCTGTTCCATAGATACATGTGTCTATTCTGTGCCAGTACCATACTGTTTTATTACAGCTTTGCAGTATAGCTTGAAATCAGGAATTGTTTTATCTCCAGTTTTGTTCTTTTCCAAGATTGCTTTGGCTACTCAGGGTCTTTTGTGGTTCCCTACACATTTTGGGATTATTTGTTCTAGTTTTGTAAAAAAAAAAAAAAAAAATGCTGTTGGTATTCTGATAGGGACTGCATTAAATCTATAGATTGCTTTAGGTCACAGGAGACATTTTAACAATATTTGTTCTCCCAATCCATGAGCAGGAAATATCTTTCCATTTGTGTCATTTCAATTTATTTTATCAATGTGTTATAGTTTTCAGAATACAGGTCTTTCACCTCTTTGGTTAAGTTTATTCCTGGTATTTTATTATTTTTGGTGCAATTGTAAATGGGACTATTTTCTTAGTTTCTCTTTCTGCTACTTTATTATTAGTGTCTAAAAATGCAATGGATTTCTCTATACAGATTTTATATCAAAGGACCTTACTGAACTCATTTATCAGTTCTAGCAGCTTTTCGGTGGAGTCTTTAGGACTATCTATATCTGCAAATAGTAAAAGTTTCACTTGTTCCTCACCAATTTGGATGCCTTTTATTTCTTTTTCTTGTCTGAGTGCTGTGGTTAGGATTTCCAGTACCGTGTTGAATAAAAGTGCTAAAAGTAGACATGCTTGTCTTGTTTCTGATCTTAGAGGAGAAAGCGCTCAGTTTTCCACAAATGAATATGATGTTAGCTGTGGGGTTTCATATATGGCCTTTATTCTGTTGAGGTTTGTTCCCTCTAAACTCTTTGTTGAGGGTTTTTCTCATGAACAGATATTGTACTTTGTCACATGCTTTTCCTGCATCTATTGAAATGATGTTTTTATCCTTTCTTTTACTGATGCGATGTATCATGCTGATTGCTTTGCAAATACTGAGCCAGCTTTGTGCCCAAGGAAAAAAAATCCCACTTGGTTGTGGTGAATGATTTTTTAAATGTATCAATGGATTCAGTTTGCTAATATTTTGTTGAGGAATTTTGCATCTATGTTCACCAGATATACTGGCCTGTAGTTCTCTTTTTTTGGTAGTGTCTTTATCTGGTATTGGTATCAAGGTAATGCTGGCCTCATAGAATGAACCTGGAAGCTTTCCCTCCTCTTCCAGTTTTTGGAATAGTTGAGGAAGAACAGGTATTAACTCTTCCTTAAATGTCTGGTAGAATTCACGTGTGAGGCCCTCTGGTCCTGGACTTCTGCTTGTTGGGAGTTTTTGATTACTGATTCAATTTCATTGCTGGTAATCAGTCTGTTCAAACGTTCTATTTTTTCTTGATTCAGTTTTGGGAGGTTATGTTTCTAGGCATTTATCCATTTCTTATAGGTTGTTCAATTTTTTGGCATTTAATTTTTCATAATATTCTCTTCTAAATCTTTTATATATATTTTTTTGAAGTAGGCTCTATGCCCAGTGTGAAGGCCAATATGGGGCCTGAACTGACGACCCTGAGATCAGGCCTGAACTAAAATCAAGTTAGACGCTTAACAGACTGAGCCACCCAGGTGCCACAGTCCTTTGTATTTCTGTGGTAATATGGTACATATATATTTCTCCTCTTTCATGTCTGATTTTGAGTCCTCACTCTCTTTTTTAAATGAGTCTGGCTAAAGGTTTACCAATTTTGTTGATTTATTTTTATTTTTATTTATTTATTTTAGAGACAACATGTGTGCAGCAGGTGTGAGCAGGGGAAGGAGTGGGAGACAGAGAATCTCAAGCAGACATCCCGTTGAGTGCAGAGCCGGAAGCCCAATGCAGGGCTCGATCTCACAACCCTCAGAGCATGACCTGAGCCAAAATCATGAGTCAGAAGATGCTTAGCCAACTGAACTACCCAGATACCCCTAATTTTGTTGATTTTTCAAAGAACCAGCTCCTGGTTTCTATTTTGTCTATGTCTACTCTACACTTTATTATTTCCTTTCTAATGCTGGGTTTGGGTTTTGCTTGTTCTTCTTTTTCTGATTCTTTAGATGTAAGGTTGGGTTGTTTATTTTGAGATTTTTCTTGCTTCTTGAGGCAGGCCTGTATTCCTATAAACTTCCTAGAAGAAGAGAATCCTAAGGATGAGTTTTCTGAATTGGTTCTAGAATTTCTGGAACTGTTTCTTTGAATACATTTAAAGGCACAAATGACTCTATTTTTCAGTAGTAAAGAGAACACTGAAAGTCTGTGGCATGATATGGCAACAAAAACAGGTAAAAAAAAAAATCACCAACACATACTCCTGATCAAATACTTCTTAAATAAGAGACAAAGTTCTGGTTATCATGTATTCAATACCTTAGAATATTTCAAGCTGATTAAGATGAAATTGGCTAGCTGCTTCTAAATGCACTGGACGAAGTTGAGAAACACAGGCATGCGCTTAGGGATTCAAATTCCTAGCTGATGTATCACATAAATGACCTGAAAGTTTCTATGCCTGCCCTGAAAGAAAAGCCTACCTCCTACAGCTGTGGAGCTGAAATTGCTGGAAACCAAACCAGAGTCTCACCAAGGACAACCTGGGTATAGGCATTGCTGAGGGCTGTCTGCTAGCAGCAGAGACCAGCAATAAGTGCCTCACCATCCTAAAGTAACTGGCTTGACAGAATAGTGGATTGACAGTAACAAACACTGTTGAGGTTGTGGAGAAACAGAAATCCTCATCTATCACTAGGGAACATAAATGTCACAGCCACTAGAGAAAATTCTTTGTCAGTCTCTTTAACATATATTTACCATATACTATCTAGAAATTTCCCTCATAGATACCCAAAAGAAATAAAAACATCCATCCGCACAAAAGCTTGCCCATGAATATTCACACTATCATCATTCACGATAGCTAAAAAGTAGATTATAGCTGATAAAGGAACAAATCAAATGGAGTATTTCCATACAGAGAAATACCACACAAAGGAATGAAAATACTGATATGTGCCACAACACAAATTAACCTCAAAATTATGCAAAGTGAGGGCGACTGGGTGGTTCAGTTGGTTGGGCGACTGCCTTTGGCTCAGGTCATGGAGTCCTGGGATCGAGTCCCGCATCGGGGTCCCAGCTCCAAAGGTCTGCTTCTCCCTCTGACCTTCTCCCCTCTCATGCTCTCTCTCACATTCTCTCTCTCATAAATAAAATCTTTAAAAAAATTATGCAAAGTGAAAGAAGCCAGACACAAAAACAAAAAACACATATTCTATGTACAAGTCCATTTACAAAATGCCCAGAGAAGGAAAACCTATGTGGATAGCATTATACACTTGAAATGGGTTTATTTTATGATATGTAAATCATGTCTCAATAAAATCATATTAATAATATATGTATCACATCACTAGAGTCATAAAGGCCAATAACTAAAAGCTACACAAATACCAATCAATAGTAAAATGAATAAATCATACTTCCACGATGGACTACAACAATGAAAATGAGCAATCTCTAACAAACATAACCTAGAAAAACCTCATATAATGTTGAGCAAAATGGTAAGTGCTGTGAAATGTGTAAGCCTGACGATTCACAGACATGTACCCAGGGGCAAATAATACATTATATGTTAATAAAAATTAAAAAAAAAATGTTGAGCAAAGAAGTCCTACCTAAGAGTATATACTCTATTATTCCATTTATATGGAATCCAAAAAATGGCAAAACAGATTTGTGCTGTTCGAAGTCAGAATGGTGGTTATACTTGGGGGTAGTCGATCAGGTTCTATTTCTTGAGCTGGGTGATGATTACATAACTGAGCTCGCCTTGTGAATATGCACAAAGCTGTATATTTATGATAAGTGTACTTTCTGCCTATGTATCGTGTATCTTAAAAGACTTTCACAAATATCACCTATAATCCTAGAAAAAAAATGAGGATTATCAAGTGTCCTTTAATCAAATAAGGGTTAAATAAACTATAGGATATACATGTGTAGTAGCCAGGGTTACAAGTGCCCACCAAGTATCTGTTTTACCCCTACCTCTTTCCTTAAACAATTAACCCCACTCTTAGAAACATGGTGGGGTTCTTGACCAGTGCAAGCTTAAGGCTTTCAAAGTAGTTTGTGAACACCTTCAAGAAGTGCGCAAGGGCAAACACACAAACCAAACAAACCTGTACTGGAATTTTGGTTTGGATTAGATTTCACGTGTAGATCAAAATGGGGAGAAAAGACATCTTAACAATATCAAGCCCTCAAACCCATGACGGTACATCATTTGTTCCATTTATTTAAGTCTTTAATTTCTCTCAACAGTGTTTTGTAGTCTGAGGTCTTGTGAGATTTATCCCTAAGTAGTTCATATTTTTTGATGCTATTGGAAATGGTATAATTTTTTCATTTTATAATTTCAATGTTTGGTTGAAATATATTGTTTGAAATATACTTGTTGCTAATATACAGAAAGACAACTGATTTTTGTATGTTCATCTTATATCATGTGAGGTGGCATCAAGACACCTTACAGCTTTTGCCTTCAACCTTTTTGGAACACTGCTTTGAGACCACCATGGCATGAAAATGTCTACACTGAAAGACCAATGGGAGAGGGAACAGCCCAACTGAGAAATAACAAATTTTTGTATTTTAAACCACTGAGTTTTTGGATAGTTTGTTATAAAGCAACAGATACCTGATGGAGGAGTTTAGGGAGAGTCACAGTAAAGAAAATAGGGTTTAGAAATTCTAAAAGAGGCAAAGTCACAACCAGAATCAGCCAATAAGAAGCTAGGATACAAGCTGGGAGCTTAACTAGGATCAAAGCAGAATGTGTATAGGCAGAAGACGCAACCACATGTTACCTCTAAGACAGTTACTTGCACTGAATCAAAAGAGGTCCTTGCCTTTGCCTTGATGTAGTTAGATCAGATCAGTCTGGCTAGTTTTAATTCAGAGGAGCTTGATCCTTCTTGGACTTAAAAGATCAAGGGGAATGATACCAGAGCCAGTTCCTTTTTGTCAGAGCTTCTTGTCCACTCCTGCTTCAGTTTACTTTCACCAGTGCATTCTGCTGTACCTCCCAAGTGGTGATGGCAGGAATTGGATCTCAGTATAAAATAGTTATTATATGTTACAAAATAAACTAACAACTTGTCTGAGCTAGTTTCTATATAAGTTGAATCAAAATAGGTGAAATGTTACAGAATTATCTCTTTCTATGTAAGGGACAGAAAGACTCATTTATCTGAATGATAAAATATCCCCAACTGAAGTGAGCCCACGTGCTTTCTAAGCCATGTCACAATCCACATATATGTGAGGTATATTTGTACTTCTAGAAAACTAGAATGGAGTGGAAGAACCACAGGAGGTCTAGATATTTGAACTAAAAATGGTTTATAAAGGACAGAGGGCATTCCCAACAAGGAACCAGATGCCCGAGAAGATCATTCTCATACTGAGAGAATAACACAGTTCTTGCTACCTTAAGATAAAGGCCTAGAAAGTAGGATAGATGAAATGCTTTGTGTACTGTCAGCCATTTGAGACATGAACAGTACTGTAACAGTCAGAAACTCTAGTTTCTGAAACTTGATCAGGTGTATTTCTATAATTAGCTCTATTTGTTTCCCATAAATAATTAGTAAAGTCCATTTTGAAATATTCCAGTATCAGCAGTACTAAGAAGTGAAGGAAAGTGAGGCTCTCTTTTTTAAACTTCTATCTAAGCCAACTTCAGAAGAGTATCATTTAATTTGTGAAAGCTTCAGTTAAAAGTGATCGTACACTGAGAGTTAAGACTGAAACTAAGTATATGCATTTCTTAACCTAGTGAATCTCATTCCAGAACACTTCTATTCAAAACCAGTAAGACTTTAACTAGGGAAACCAGGTTATCAGCAAGGAGACTCAAAATCTTTCAAGAAAGAATTGTGAAGACGATGTTCTGAGTAACTTCTCACATCACCCTTCCTTACAAAAACTAAATGGTAAAAATTAAAGTTAGATTTTTCTCAATGGAATCGGAAAAACAGGTGGGAATGACTGTTCTATATATTTAAGAATAACATAAATATTATTTAAGGGTACTGGAAATGACTGGATAAGAAATTATCCAAGGTATTCTAACATAGGAAAAATGAGATATTCTGATGAAGTCAAAACTATAAAAATTGTTAGAAGTAAATAAATTCTAATTTTTCGAAAAAAGAGGGATGCTTGGGTGGCTCAGTCAGTAGGGTGCCTGCCTTCGGCTCAGATCATGATCTCCAGGTCTTGGGGCTGAGCCCCACAACAGGCTCCCTGTTCAGCAGAGTCTAGCTTCTCCCTCTCCTTCTGCCCCTCCCTCTGCTCATGCGCTCTCTTTCAAATAAATAAAATCTTAAAAAAAAAAAAAAGGAACACAAAACTATTCTCTACAAATTATATCAATGAGAACAAAAACTGAGGATGTGCCCAGGAAAGAAATATCAAAACAAGCTAATCATTTTCGTAGTAATTTCAGGAAATATGTTGATTATAAACTAAGTAAGCCAAATAGTCAAAGCTCTAAATAATCAAAGTAAATTCCCAGATCTGTTATGAACTTATTTGATGATTCCGTCTAGGCAATCTTTTCTAAACATTACTACCCCACCCATAACAAGAGTAACTAAAAACAGTAAAATGATTTTAAATAAAAGGTGAGACCCAGAGTCTAATACAATCAAATTTTCAAGCACCCAGTGCTTCAAAATATTTTCTACAAATTCTATATCTGTTAAAAGGGGGGTGGGCTATCATATAGTCAATTAAGTTAGGTAGTTACGGCATATTTTGGTGCTTATATTGCCTTTTTTTAAAATTTTATTTATTTATTTGTCAGAAATAGCAAGCATGCACAAGCAGGGGGAGTGGCAGGTAAAGGCAGAGGGAGAAGCAAGCTTCCTACCGAGCAAGGAGCCCAATGTGGGACTCGATCCCAGCACCCTGGGATCATGACCTGAGCCAAAAGTAGATGAAACCGACTGAGCCACCCAGGTGCCCCAGTATTTATATTGCTTATTACTCACAATCAAAATCTCGTGAGAGGTCCTGCAACAAATAAACTAGCACACTGATGACTCAAGCACCCACCACATTTGAATCTAATACTCACTATTCCATGAAACATGTGAAACTCACTTTAGTAAACATTAAGATATTATAGTCTCCCTTTTTAAATAAGGCTTTATCTTGTACAGTTTTAGGTGGAGGTTTGAAAGTGAAAGAAAATTAGTGGATAAACTAACACTAGAATTACTAAGAAACTACACTGAGGCAAACTATTGCTATACTTCATTACCATAAGAGTAGTATCGGTTGAAACAGAGAACAGAGTGAAAACATGAAACCACGTTAAAAGGACCCTAATTCTAACTCTATCTAGATCCATCCCTCAAAATTTCTGCTAACATTCTTGGAAGCTCCACTGTGATGACGACATTCTCTGGCAGTGGTAAACTAAGCTTTCATGTTTCAAGTTTCCCCCTTTTTGCTTCTTCTGTGTGGGATGCTCTTCATCTGGCTATCTATTTGCATATTCAGATCTCAGCTCAAATGTCACCTTCTCAAAAGAGGTCTTCCCTTGACATCCTAACTTCATCAAACACTATATCACATTATTTTAATCAACTAAGTGTTTTATTGCAGTGATTTAATTATCAGCACAATCTAGTATCTAGAATGGTGCTGGACATATAGTGGGATGTTCAACAATTACTTGTTCAATGAATTAGTAAACACTATTTTTGCAAATTTCCATTTGTTTTTATATATGTCCATCAGGATTAAATAAATATAGCAAGAACAGGGACCACTATTCAATGTGAAGAATGAACATGCCACTTTGCAACTTAATAATTTTAAAACGACAGCAAGTTGTTTTTTGTGTGTGCACAAAACTATCTGTTCAAACATGTCAAAGGTTCTTATTTTTGATGGAAGGCAAGTATATAATTTCAAATCCTTTGGGATAAATAAGAACAATCCCGAAAACAAAACAAAAATCCTGAAAACATCTTGTCAATATTCATGAAACAGAGAGCTAGTCATACCTCTACAAAATATCAAAACCTGTTCAAAGTTTTGAAAAAACCTCAAACTCTGAAACAAGTTACTTCAGTTAAAATTCAGCAGACTTAACATGAAAACTATTCCTGAGTAACAGAACAACTTTCTGAGAAGTAACAAGAAAAAGAGAAAGAGCTGAGGTGAATTCTAAATATTAGAGAGCACAGGGAAAAGTGACCATCACAGCCTCTATTTCTTTATTCTCTGATCTAGTTGTTTAAATGTATTTAAGAATCAGTTACGTACCTATATACTATTCAAAGTTGAACAGCCACCATAATAGATAAACCAAGAGATGAAGATGGGAGTTGGAGAGTACTTTTTCAAAATTTTACAAACAGCTACTCTTTACCGTGTGTTCAATGGATTTCAGGTAGTGAATTATTTGCAGTAAAAGGCAGAACTTGAATTCAAATCCTGAGTTCTAACTCTAGATCCAGAGCATTTAACGGGTGAATTAGAGTGGGACTGATTTTGAGACTGATGTTACCCAGAATGCAGTTTTAATCTTGCCACAGCTGCACAACTACGTTAACAAGTCAACTTTTCTGGCTTAAGACATCTAACATCTACACAAAGAGCAATTAATTTATCTCCACCAGGGATTCAAAATTTCCACCACACCCTCCAAGTTCTCCTCAAAGCAACCCAAATAATTTCTTTATACATGCCCTTTAACACATAAAATAATTTTAGCTTGATAAAGACAGGTTGGGGGTTTTGTCCTTTGTTTTAATAAAAACTGCTCTGGTACTTGATTGCACCTGTCTCTACATTTCTATCATATCATAACATTTCAAAATGATCTCTGAATAAGGAGCACAAGATCTTCCATTATTGGTACACATATCCTATTTTTCAAGTAACAGCAGCAACAATACCAAGAATTTGCTAGACACATTAATCAGGCAAAGTTTTCTCACAGGAAAAATTTGCCTAGAACAAATACTTCTGCCTGGTAAACTATGAAATATTACTCTCAGATTCTAAAATTCAGAGAATAAAAGAAACCTGATTACTGATAGCTAATTATTTACAAAGCACCCAGCAATTCAAGTTATTGGTTCCTAACCCCAGTATCATTCTTTTAAGTAGCATAAAATCCAGTTTTAAACTTGACTTATACATGTTACATATGTTACATATTCTCAAAGCATTCTTTGTGAAGGGAAAAATCTTAACTTTTTTATATATAAACACATGCACATATATAATAACTTGGCCAACCTCAGTTATTAAGGAGATTTCTGTCAGACATAATAAATGAAATACACTTAGGAGTTTATCCAAGTTTTAAGAAGGATGCTGCATATTTGAATTTAACATCAAGAAATGTAGCCAATAATTACAAAAATATAGCATTTCTTATATGAACATATTTTATATGAATAATGAATAAAGTCCAGCATATTAGGGGCAATTTTTATGACCCCAATCTGCAAAGCCAGAATGAAATCTTTTTAAACAAGTGTTTAAAAAGGGGCGCCTGTGTGGCTCAGTGGGTTAAAGCCTCTCCCTTCGGCTCAGGTCATGATATCAGGGTCCTAGGATGGAGCCCTGCATTGGGCTCTCTGCTCAGCAGGGGGCCTGCTTCCTCCCTCCTGCCTGCTTCTAGGCCTACTTGTGATCTCTGTCAAATAAAAAAATAAAATCTTAAAAAAAAAAACAAAAACGTTTAAAAAGAAAACGGTGGACCTTAGCTTTCCTTTGTAATCCAAATAAGCAGAAGACTACATTTAATACATATATTTGGTTTAGTAAAACTCTTTAAAGAGAAACAACCAAATGATCCCATTTAATTATTCACCAGGCTGAAATCTTAGAACATTTTTCTTTCCGCATTCTTCAAATTGCATTTATAATTTGAGTCTCTACTAGTACACCAAGGTTTTGTCTAAGCTTTACTCTCTATGTTGTATATCATTCCTCTCCTACTTTATTAAAAAGGCAAATAGCTAAAAATAAATTGTAATAAATTGACATTAAATAATCTGATTTCCCATCACTAGGTTTTCAAATAATGCCAAAATGTTTCACCAGCCCAAACTATTAGCTAAAGAGGTTCTAACTATTCCAATTATTTTTTTTACTTAATGAAGGTTACTCTTAAATGGGAACATCAGGCTGAAGCTTATTCTATTTCCTATCAGATCATAAAATAATCAGTGTTAATATACATGACAGATTAACAATGACGAAGTCTTACCTTTGTCAGTTGTTACTTTGTCTACACATCTGAAAGAAATGAGAACCAAATATTAAATTAACAATCTTGCACATATTCCTAAAACACAGATATTTATCTCTTTCAGGTTCATCTTCAGAATGATGCAGAAAACATCTAGAGTTGTGTGGTCAATAGAACTTTCTGCAGTGATAAAAATATTCTGTATCTGCACTGTTGAACATGATAGTCACATGTGTATACTTGAGTGCCGGAAACAGCTTGTTTGTAATTGAGGAAGTGAATTTTTACCTTTAATTAATATAAATTTAAATAGATATCACAGAGCTATCATATCTGTCAGCACACAGCTAGAGTTTTTAACTATAAAAAAAACTAATACAAAGAAAATATTGCTGATTTTGTTTTATTAAGTGGTTATATAAGAAAGTATCCTTGTTTTACCAAATGCAGTAACTAGGGGTGAAATAATGTTTGAGATTTTCTCTAAAATACTTCAGAAAAAAAAGAGGGACAGGGAGATAAAGGTAATAAGCATGGCAAAATCTCGATAATTGCTAAATCTAGTGGTAAATACTGGGCATAGGCATTTCATTGTACAATTTTTTTTTTTTACTCTGTCTATACTTGACAATTTTCATAATAAAAATTTAATGAACCTAACAGAAAACCCCAAATTATTTTCATTGTTATACCCAAGTCAAATCTATTTCTACAAAGGCAACAGACTGGATCTCAGAAATTAATATAACTTATACTTTACAAATTAGCAACAGTAAAGACTCTAATGTGTTATAAACTGTTAAAGACTGTTGCTGTCATGTTTTTAATTCGGTAACATTTCTTTCAATCATAACTGTTAAGCTCAGTATAATGAACCTCCACCCTGGAGCCATTACCCAAATTCCACAGGTCTTGGATCTTTACTATAAAGATGTCACATAGTATCTCAAGCTGGTACAAAGTTTTTTTGTTTTTCTTTTCTTTTCTTTTTTTTTTTTTTTTGCTTTTTTGAAAGTAAACGTGATGTAAATGAGGACTGTTATGTTACAAAAGAGTATCCAAATAAATAGAGAGGCAATGTAATACAAATTCTGTTCTCTTTAGAAAGAACAGCTGTCATTTTCTCATTCCACTTTTTAAAATGCTGGGTATTACTTTATTTTAAATTATATCATCAATGTTCCAATTAGGAATTAACACAAGACAATCGATCATCCTAACTCTACAGAGAAGTACAGATGTAATACTTAAATTCTGAAACATCACATAATAAACTTCCCTCCAAAAACCTTTTGGAATGAGAAGATGTTTCTATTACCACACTGATTTCCCTGGGAGGAAAACTCAGAATTTTAAACTGACACAACTGGAACTTTCTCCAAAGAGCCACAAAAGCTGTTTCGACTGCCTTTTCAATCTCACTATCCATGACATTCACCTTTTCCTTACGAAATGATATACCAGGAAAAGGTGACTTAAAGGTTTACTACTATTTTACCTCAAGCAAGAAAATAAAGCAAAAAGAAATTCCGTATCCCAGAAAATAGAGCATTGTTTGTTTCTTTCATTTGGAGCCCACCTGAACCTGTAGGAGTACCTCTAAGAATACGCAGTTTTAGCCAATAGGGTTACTCAATAGCTAAATTAGAAATTTTAAAAAGTACTTATCAAAGTTCTATGAAATGCATTGGATACGAAATGCAGAGAACTTATGGTAGAATGAAAAGCCTTCTTGCAATTTAACTTAGTCTTAGTTTAACAATTAGTTTTCATATTAGTAGAAAGCATGGATGTTTTAACTTTATGAGTCAGAAAAATTGGTACTATATATATTTAAAATTAGACGTGTATATAAACATCTGCATTTAAAATATAAGAATCGAACTCTGGAGTTTATGGACCAAAATACAGCAAATGATGAGCCTAATTCTTAAGTAGTACTGATATATATAATCTCTCTTCAAATTTGGTTTATCTTTCCTTATAATTGGCTTTAAGTTTTATTTTAAAATGATTTCAGCATTTAACTTTATGCCTTTTGAGCAAATTCACTAATTATTTCCTTTCACAAGAATTTCCTGCTCCTTTCATTAACTTTTGAATATTTCAAACCAAATGAAAACTGTTATAAACATAAATGAATATAAAATTGTAACCTAATTATAATTTATACACATTTATGCTTGTAACAAATCATAAATTATCAGTTATAGATGAAGACACAGATTTAAAGAGCTTAAGTGACTGGCCTGAGGTCACTTATTGAGTAGCAGAAAGCTGAGACCAGAAACTTTCTGACTATATAGTCCAATGTTTTTTCTACTATACTACTTTGCCTTCTAACAGAAAAAGAGGTTTCAATCAGTACAAATCTCTGTATTTTGACCTTTTAAACTACTGTACATTTTGCTGTCTCTTCAATCAAGAGAAACAAATGTAGGCAAAACAGCTATTACTGAGAACTTATAGGAGGAAATGGTGGGATATGGTCAAAGAACCTGAACAGAAGAGGTAATTAAGATACCTCACATGTTTTTAGGAAAATAGAGGTCAGAAGGTACTTGACCAGGATTCAGTAAACTGATACTCGAAATGTCATGAAATGTCTTAAAGGATTAATCAAATTTCTTAATTAGTTTTAAAGTTTACTTTTATCAATTTGAGAATCTGTAAACCATGGGTACATCTGACAAACCTCAACGAATCAATGCATCTTCCCCTCATACTGCAAGGTCCTTGAAGATAAGGGCCATGTCTCATTTACCTTTATAAATACTATCACAGCATAGTACCAGGCCCAGGTATTGCTCGGTTATGATTTACCTAGCTGAAATGCTTCAGAACTCCTTTGATTTCCAGGACATGCAGTAAATTGAAAACGTGTAACAAATAAATTATCACTATGAAAATTTATTTCAACAATCTGATCAAAACTGCATAACTTAAAATAATCAGGAGACAGTTCTGAGGCTAAGAGAAGATAAAAGCACCCTACTATCTTTTATGATATAGGATATGAGAGGGAGGGACACTAAGAATTAAGACTCTTTCTCCCCACAGGAAATAACATGAAGAAAAAAACTGAAGGGATTGAATTAAGTCATCTTCATCCAAGTTCTACTGTTTTAACATTTATATTGTGGAAATAAAGACTGGTAAGTACTTTTTTGCCAAGGGTTAGTGGAAGAAAAAAAAAACTATGAGGTGGATAAAACTACTTCACTAGTGGTCATTACCTTAAGATAACATTTCTGTAGTGGTAGAATAGTGGGAGGGAACTGCAGCACGGACATCTAGGTGTATTTTACTCTCAAATGGGTAGGTGAGGATGGAAGGGCATTTAAAAAATATATTACTAAGTAATTAACCTTCCCAGGTATGGTAATAGAAATATATGAAAAAAATTTCAATTCTGCAGAGTTTACATAAAAATCACTACACACCACTTATACCTCTATCATTCCATCACAACACAAAACATTTTTAACAAATATTGTATGTACTATGTACCAGGCTTTGTGTTAAGGTCTTCACATGCTTTATTTAATTCTCCCTAATTCATCTATCTCATAAGGATTAACATTATTTCGTACAGATAATGAAACTAGGGCATATGCAGTTTAACAAATTTGTTCAAGGAATTTAATTCAAGTAAGGGTAATGACAGCTCTTTTCAAACTGGTAAAATGAAATATAGAATTTAAAATTTTTGTGACTGAAATTCATCTATAGCAATTAGAATTCTAATTGCAGCCAAGTGATTTGTAAGTACAGATCTGTATTGACCACAGAACTATAGTTACACAATAAATTCTCTAAATTATGTTAACTTAAATAACATTCAAAAACTTGAAGCATATCTAATACTGCAACATGATACCTTTTAATTTTTCTCTGTGAGAAGCTTCAAAGGCAAGCAAGTCACAGACTCAATTATTTATTTTGGAACAGGTGTGTTTCAAGTTTTAAATTTGGTATAAGCCAAATCTTGCCATAATCTCTATGGGAGGGGGCACTTAAAACTGTGATTCTCCCACTTTAATTTCTCCTTTTATCAGTTTTTTTCACTTTAAAGTCAGAAGACGCAAATGTTTTCAGTAACGAACTCAATGACTAATAGGATTAATTTCTACAATTTACGAACACATGCACTTCAGTATTTTCAACATAGGAACATTTTAATACTAACAATTTAAAATATGTATTTTTCTGGTCCCTCCATTATCTCTAAGTAATAAAGTAATTCCTTTCAGAGTAGTCTAATTTTTAAGGACGAAGTTCCTACATTAAAACACAAGCACAAGCAGACAAGCAAAAAATAAAAAAAAAACCAAAAAAAAAAACAACAGAAAAAACCCCACTAAAAATTACCCTGCTAGTCTTGTATGAAAGACTTGCAGAGCCACGTTTTACCCAAAGTACCAGATTTGTAAAACAAGTGAAACGTGACGTGAAAATTTAGCAGAGTGGAAAAAGCTACAAGAAGCTACCGGTACAACTGCCTCTTGAGCTAATTAATGGGGGACACGGACAGACGGACGAGGACACACACACACACACACTTTTAAAGGCTGTTGATTTCCTAATGGGGATGTGATGTAATACTGGAGAGCCGCCGAACGAGGGGGACAGGCTGACAAAGGGAGTGCAGATGCCAGAGTGCGGGCGAAGCCTGCGGCGGCAGGGGAGGGAAGGGTCACGGAGGAGCAAAAGAGGTGTACCCACAAAGAATGACTTCAGGGAGAGGGGAAGTGGCCCCACAGACACAGGACAAGGAGGGAGGGCCAAAGAGCAGCAGTAAGACAGCTAGCGGGGGAGCGGCGTGACATCTGGCGTGCGAGCCGGCAGGGGGCAGAGCAGGCAGGATGTCACGTGGAGTGGGCGCTACGGGAGCCGAGAGGGTTGCGTGGGGACAGAGGGGGGTCTTTCCCACCGCCTGAAAGACTGCGTTACTCACAGGAGTCGCGGACTCTTCTTGCCCTGAGCTGGAGACGGGGGCTTCGCGGCCTGGGACTGCTGCCCTGGGGCGTCGGGAGGCCTGGCGCTGGGGCTGCTCCTCCGCCGGCGGGGATACTCGGCCTTCCTCCGGCGAGACACAGCGGCGGCCGCAGCGGCCCGGCCTCGGTCCCGACCTCCCCTCAGCACGCGGCTGCTAGTGGTCCCCGCAGGCGCCGCCGCCGCCGCCCCCTCAGGGGGCTGCTGTTGGGGCTCCTCTGGAGCCGCCTTGGCCGCCGCCGCCTCTCCC
>CM053613.1:8498522-8517374 GCA_028646535.1 Procyon lotor
CCCTCCGCCCGGCTCCGAGGGCGCCCCCCCCGCCCCCTGCCACTCAAGGCCCGCTACCGCTGGTGGCGCGCGCGCGCCCGCCACAGACGTTCAGCGGACCAATCGGAGAGGAGGGACGGCTTCTTCGCCCTGCCCCTCGTGGTCTCGCACGCAGCGACGTCCCGGGTTCCCTCCCCCACTCCTCCCTTCAACCAATCAGGAAACGGCTCTGAGGGAGCGCGCGAGGTTTCCTTCCCCGCGCACCCGTTCTCACCGTTAAACGGCTGCGTCTCGCGACAATCCTAAAGTGACCTTCCTCCACCCCCACCCCTCGCGCCACGAGCTCAACGCGCGCTAGGGGCAGTGGGAGGAGCAGGTCCCGCGAGGAGATTGGTGGGAGGAAAACGCACCTTTTTCCCCGCCTTGCGCGCCCCCTGGACTGGCTGCGCGCGCACCTGCCTCCCTAAGGAGCCGCTAATGCCACAGGGCTCTTTCTATCCTTCTTCCTTAAGCCGCGGAAGGAACCTTGGCGTTCTTCTGATTCCACCCCGATCCCACTTTCCTGTGTGTGGCCTTTCTGTCCCCAGCGCCGCCAGGTCTTGCGGGAAGAAGGGGGAAATTTTTTGAGTTGTCGCTTCTCCTTTAAGAAAAAAAACCCCGTCGACTGCCGGATGAAAGTCTCTGAAAAAATGGCGGCCGTAGAACAGAGGCGGGGTCGTGAGGGCAAGGAGGACCCGCCTCTTGGCGCATGCGTAGGGTTAACTTGTCAAAAGGCATCTTGGGAGATGAAGTCCCAAATAGCCTAAGCTTTAGGAAAAAAAGATGAGAAAGAAGAAGCGGAGAGGATGCTGGGAGGTTTTTGACTGATGCACGGCGGGAAAGGTAGTTTACCTTTTCTGCAGTCGGCGTTTGCCTTCAGGGAGGTAGCGTTTCCGGGTTAGGTCGGTACACCCGCTCAGATCCGAGCGGAAATGGCGATCCATTTGGTGGTTGGGATAGCTCGGGATGGTTTTCCCGACTTTTTAAGTTGGTGTTGGCGAAACATTTCTTGGGTGGCCACGTCAGTAGCCCTTAGTTCGGGTTGGTTACTTCGCATCTGCTAGCGTTCATGCCTGCAGTATTCGCTTCGTCATCCTGTGACTCACTAACCTGTGAGCTTCTGGAGGTCAGGGACTGAATCTGGATCTGTCAGGTGCTCGAGTAGCACAATTCCCACCACTTATTCGGTCCTTAATAAAAGTCTGGAAAGAACTGTAGAGTTGCTATTCTACTAAATGTTTTAGGTGCCAAGGAGCTGGCGTCGGCTGCTTAACTTGGCTGTAGTCCCTGGGCTGCAGGGAAAGGGGAAGGGGGAAGGGTTGTTAGCGTGATTCTGTGACCTACTCACAGAAACCGAAGGCTTCCTTTGTGCTCCCTGCTTCGAAGCCGCTTGGCTTCTGTGGTTTTGAATGTTTCTGCTGCACAGGAAGCACAGTCAGAATAGTAGCTTTGTCAGAAATTACTTTTCTGCCCACTAGCGCGTGCAACTAAATTATCCTAATGCGTCAAATGGCAGTTTCCATTTGTTTTCCAACTTGCATTCAATGACAGCAGTGGGTCTCCAGCATTCCTTTCTTTCTTCCTTTCATGCGCTATAATCAAGGAGTGGTTTGAAAGAACGGTTCTTACCCCAGGAAAATAAAGCATCTACGGATTGCAACCTCCCCCCCGCCCCAACACACACACACACACACACACAGAAAGCGGGTGGAAACAAGATCTCGGGATCCAATTCTAAATTTCACATTAATCATTTAAACTGCAGGTAGAGTCTAATATTTGCAAACCTAGGGCTGAAGTGCATTTTTCCTTTGAGTGTTTTGGCTGAGTTACCACCACAGATTAGGCACATGTCTTATATTCTCCATCAAGTGTTCTGCACTTTCAAAGGACTAGTGGCATTTCAGTTGTACAAACTATTATGGATTAATGTGGATGGGAATTTTTTCAAACCCATTTGGACTTTTGAAACGGACTTTTGGAACAGCACTGACATCCAATGGCTGCTCAAAGTAATGCAGAGCGGAAATCTCCTTTTTATTAAAAAAAAGACAACAGCAACAACTTAGCATCACAATGGAATGGGAGAATGAATGATTCCTTTACATCACCCTAAAAAAAGACATGTATTGCAGAAGAAAGATAACAGGGATTGAAACTAAATATGGATTATAGTAAATAGTAAAGCTACCTGTAACTCTTTTATCTTTAGCAGGTTACTATTCCTTGAATCTATTTCAACCACTGGCAAATGGAGATATTATGTTTCACAGAGCCATAATTATAGTTCTTTACATACTGCTTTCTCATAGTAGGCCTTTTGTAAATGTTTTCTTTCATTCAAGGTGAGTAAAATCACAGTGGTAAAAAAGGTGAAGGAAAGTTAATCTCAGAGTCCGTTTTCAGAGAAACTGCTATTAGGCAGCATAATTAGGCAGAAATTATCTTTCCCGGAGATATCTGCAGCTAAACACCTTGTATCTTGTCTTCCAGTTTCATTCTTCATGATCACTATAATTGTTCATGTGTTGGACCACAGAAATAACCAATAGCCCCGAAAATCCAAATGTGACTGCTACTCTGCCCTGCTTTTAATGGATTTACAGTTTATTCAGGAAAGCAGGTAAGCATAATTTCTGGATCATTAAGTAAATAGAGACAAGAAAATGAATTGGGTGCTGGTTAACTCTGATGGAAATTTTATGAAGGAAACCACTTCCATGGTCATCAGTTTTACACACATACACACACACTCACATTCACACACATACGGCAGGTTTTCTGATGCAAAGTCACAGTGGGATACCCACACTGGGGAAAAACACAAGTGCAAGTCTGATATCCCATGAATTCAAGATGAATCCTGGTACATAGTAGGTACTCAATTTTTTCAAAGTTAATTTTGAATCTTTTTCACCCTTGCCAATGCACTAACAGAACTCAAAAAAAAAGAACGAAAGAAAGAAAAAAAAAACCTCACCAAATCAAAAGAGAGGAAGTGCTAAGCAAATACAGGAACCAAAAAGGGTTATAGAGGCTGTTTCACTCTGTCTCATTCAGTTCCTTTGCAGTCCTCTTCAGCACATGCCAAAGCACTTCCTCACAACCTGTGGGACCAGAGCATCTTGGGTGTGTGACAATGGAAGAGTTGGGTGAGTGAGGACCTTCTTGGAGGAGAAACTCTGAGGGAATGAAGACTTGGCTGCCATCTCTGTGGTGGGGTGTTTTTCTAGTTAGAGGGTGGTGCTGGAAGATTTTGTTTCCACTTCTCTCATGACCTCAGTCCAACCAAGAGTGAAGCTTGAGGAACTATTGTTTTGGGGAACTATAGGTTCACTCTTTTCAGTGGCACAGATAGGCGGAAAGTTTAGTGCTCACCAAGATAAACTATGCACAAATACTTTTAGACCGAATTGTGATTGAGGTTGTCATTTTATTATGAGCGTTTGCCCCTTGGGGGCTGTTGCAGGTCATAGAATGGTCACACAGTTGGCACCTGCAGATTTGTGATTTAGGAAGAAAAAAAAGGAAGAGGGAGTGGGACTAAAGCGGGGGTTGTTATAAGGAAAAGAAATGGAATAGAGGAACAAGAATGAGGCATCTGTAAACGTTGGAGCAAGGCCAGGGTGGTTTGATTTGTTCCATGGTTTAGTATTAAATCAAGAAGAATTAGTGCTAAAACTCCAGTGATTCTGTTGCTAAGCTTTTTATTCAGAGGACTTCTAAAGGAACAGATTACTGTGGCCTGCAAATATGATACTCTTTCCATTTCAAACAATTAAAACCAGCAGTGAAACAATTGGCTACATTGCCCAGACAGATCCCTGATTTCCAATCTTTGGAGTAATGGAAGGTTTGTCATTCTTCGGATTCATTCCTTATCCTTTGCTGACTTTTGTTGCTGGCATCCTTACTAACACTGAGTCACTAACCTTTTACTCATTTTCCAAGCTGTATTAATTCCACAATGTTCTGGGTTTTTGTACGTTTGGGGTACATCGAAAGTGTGAACAACAATGAAAAACGTATCTTGTGTATTGTCTTGGTGGTGTTGTTAATTGTTTGCAGTGTAATTTGAGAACTAGAGGATCAGAGAGGAAGACAGGCAAATTACAAGAGGGAAGAGATGTTAATGAAGAGGGAAAGGTGGTATTTAATAAATATTGAACTGGGGGTGCCTGGGTGGCTCAGTGGTTTAAGCCTCTGCCTTCGGCTCAGGTCGTGATCTCAGGGTCCTGGGATCAAGCCCCACATCGAGCTCTCTGCTTAGCGGGGAGCCTGCTTTCCCCTCTCTCTCTGCCTGCCTCTCTGCCTACTTGTGATCTCTCTCTCTCTCTGTCAAATAAATAAATAAAATCTTTAAAAAATAAATAAAAATTGAACTGTTTTGGAAGTAAAGTGTTCTGGACTTGGAGCAGAATAGATTCTTAACTCAGTGTGAGAGCAGGGGAAGTTCACACTTCTGCCCGAGTTCAAAGTCCATTCACTAGAATCTAGCCCTTCTTTCTTATTTTAGCGATACCTAATGGCTTTCATGCAGGCAATTCAAAAGAGAAGTAGTATCTATTTAGTGACTTAAACTAAAACTTGATGTTTTTACATATATTAATCATGTTAGTGTCTGAAGCAACTGTCTGAAATAAGTATTACCTGCTTTTTTTTTTCCCAATAAGATAACTAAGAAAAATAATAAATGTGTTCGACGTCACTCTCAGGACCCCCGACTGATTAGGAGCCCCAAAACTGATTAAGCTACAAGTCATTCTCCTCTTTTAGCAGTGTGTTGGCTCAGGTGTTCCAACAAATAGAATAACCCAGATAATTAAAAAATTAAAAATTAGATGTGCACAGTTTTGTACTACTTGAGCAGATGAATGGTAGAGAAATCTGGTCCAGAAATGTAGAAAGTACCAAGCCACCTGGAAGGTAACATTCATGTAGTCTTTGTTCAGATTGTCCGCAGCTCAGCTCACCCAGACTTAGGGTGGGTCTTTCTTCCCTGCTGCAGAGAAACAGGGTGCAAGACAGGTCAGCAAAGGCAGGCGGAAATTTCCTTTTTGCAGTACTTCCTCCAACGTTGATGGTTTATTTCTGCCCAGCAGATTTTACTCTAAACTTTCATTACTGGGGAATGCTAGATAAAGAGGAACCAGGAGCAGATTCTGGCTCTGAATGAAATCATTCCAATCCAGTGAGATCCTCCAACAGACCTCACTTTATCCCGTTTATAAGTTACTGTTGCTGTTATCGGATTTCTGAAGATGAAGGGAAGGACTTCAGAGTTTTCCATCTAAAACTGCCCCCCACCCCGCATAATCCCACGTTTGTCATACTGATATTAGTCATCTGCAAATTACGGAATCTGGCAGAAGGCAAGATAATCTTGGGTGTTGGTGTTATGTGGACTCCGAGGAAACAGGAAGAGAAAGCCTTGTTAACTCATGACCCAGAGTGGAGGGAGTTTCACTAACTTTGGTTCACTGGTGCTTCTAAGGGTAACGTTCTCCTCTTAGAGATATGGTTTGCTTCTCCTACAGGGAGTCTCCCTTCTCCCCTAATCTTTACTATAAATGTCTTTTTATTTGAATCCAAGAAGATCCATGACTTCTGGTTGGAGCAAAGCTTAGAAAATAGAAAAGGGCTATATCTTAACAGAGGACTATAGAACAAAAATTTGGAACCCGGAAGTTTGGCATTCAATCTGGCTAATAAAGTTATGAGAAAATAAGTTTTTCTTTCTCTTTCTTTTTTTTTTTTTTTTAAGATTTTTATTATTTATTCATGAGAGACAGAGGGACAGAGAGGCAGAGGGAGAAGCAGGCTTCCCACTGAGCAGGAGCCCAATGCGGGACTATGACCTGAGTTGAAGGCAGATGCTTAACCATCTGAGCCACCCAGGCTCCCTTTCTACATTAGTTTTTTTCTTTTCTTTTTTCATTCTTTTTAAAAACGTTTCATTATGAGGAATTTAAAAACACACAAAGGTGAAGAAAATAGTTTAATGAGATCTATATACCCATCAACCAGCTTAAACAATCATCAACTCTTGGCCAATCTTATTTCATTAATATATCCACCCATTCCTTTCACTCCCGGATTATTTTAAAGCAATATCAGATATGTCAGGTTCATTAGTAAATATTTCCCTATAGCCCTTCATTTGCAGAAATCAAATAATGTCAAATAATATAATCCACTGTTCTGCAAAGTTTTAAAAATCATGACCTGTGGTAAAAAGTCCACCAGAGATCCACTAATGGGTCTCAACCCACAATTTGAAAAAAATTGCAATAGAATTGCTGGCTTGTATAGATGAGGAAACAGCTTCAGAGAAGAGCATATCATACCATGATCCTGAGAATCCACATGAAGATGGGGACTGGAATTTTTGACATGAAGTTAGTACAGGGGCTGGGATCAAATAGCCCAGGATCAGACAAGATCTGCATCAGTAACAGTGTGACACTACTTTTTTCTTTCTCTTTTTCTTTACTTTTTTTTTTTTAGAGGAAGAGGGTGGGTAGGGGGAGAGGAAGGAGGAGAGGGAGAATCTTAAGCAGGCTCTGTGGGGCTCGATCTCACAACCTTGAAATCATGATCTGAGTCGAAATCAAGAGTTGGATGCTTAGCCAACTGAGTCACCCAGGTGCCCCAGGCTCTTTCTTGATCTAAGATAAGGGCAATAATATCACCTGCCTTAAAGCATTAGGGTGACTAAATGAAATATAGAAATTCCTGAGCATAGTGCCTTTAAAAATTTTTTATGAATTATTATTAATTTGAATGTGACAGAAAAGTGGTAGTTTGATACTTGCAAAGTGCATTGTTTTTTTTCCAAGAAAACTACAGAAGAAACAAATCTCAAGATTTGGATTGCAGCATCATCTTACTTGATTTTGCAATATCTATTTTCTCCTTGATCCCCCTCTTTTTTTTTTTTATACCCTATATGCCCTAAAAGACAGAATACTTCAACTTTGTTTTAAAAATTTTGTTCCATGGTTGGGATATAAAAAAACAATAATCAGGGTTAAGAATAAGCATTACTGTCTTGGTACATTTACAGACATTGTAATTATACTTTTCTGATAGGAAAAATATATAGGATTTACTTTTTTTCTAATTGAGGGGTCTTTGTGGGCAACCCACCCTAAATGGATGATAAAAATTAACACCCCACAATATAAGACATCAGATGATGGAGAGATGCTGTGAAATTGGATGCAACCATAGGAAATAGGTCACAGTATATGGAGGCATTAAACATCCTCTGGGAGAATAGATCACATTCTTGAAGTAAAATAAGGAGTAAGGGAAGATATTTGAAGATAGTCTTAACCCAAGAGAGAAGAAGGAGGTAAATGGAGGCACGGGGTGACATATAAGGGGGAAATCATCCCAGAGGGGAGTCATTGCATGTTCTGCATTATGATTCTCTTGTATTTTATGATATAGATGCCCTTTTGGAGGAACTGGAGCGCTCCACCCTCCAGGACAGTGATGAACCCTCCAGCCCAGCTCCTCTTCCTCTGGACCAGTGCTCCAGAAAGGACAGTAACCTTGCTGAGACTTCAGAGACCGTTTCTGTTCAGAACGATACAAGTCCCTTGCCGGTAAGTCTTCATTTATTGGAGTACCTTGAATATACATAGTTTGAGTGCTTTTCTGAAAAGTAATTGTATCATATGTAAAGTGATGTGAAAGGAGAATCATGTATCCAGGAAAGAGAAAGAAAAATCCCTCTATGAGAACTTGAAGGTAGTTGTTTTTGGAAAGGATGAGGATTCAGAAAATCACCGTAGAAGAATAAGTCTTTGAGAACTGAATTTTTTTTTCTAATGAGGGCACGATAACATAGTATTCCGTTTACTCGGAATATTCTGGTATGACTTTCTGGGTATCAGAGCTGCACGTTGCAGTTTGAGTAGAATGGCACGCACCAAGGACCGGAGGTCACCTGATTGAGGCCAAATGGCAGCTCAGACAAGTCTTTTCTGCATGACTTTTCAAAATCACAACTTTCCAGGTCTTATTTTCTGTTGAATGTATTAGGAAACTCAATTATTAGTATACCTACAGATGATGATGCTCTAGGGAACCAACACAAACAAGCTAAACTCATAAGAAATGGTATATAAAAAAAAAATCCCAGAAATTCAATTTATTAATTTCTGGCTAGAATCAAAACCATTCAAGTAGAACAGAGAATGGTATTTGCTGACACATATTTTCCTTTCCCATTGGTAAGTCTACATGAATCTACTTCATAATTAGGAAGTTGCTTGATGAGAATGGAATTAGTTTAAGAGGAATTAAATAGATACTCTTCGTATGCAGTGTTTTGAACCACAATATTCTGATTTATCCTTGTACGCTTGGTATGAAATCAGTTTGCATGGACCCAAAGTTTGAACCTGTGTTTCATTCTCCCTTTAACTGTTCTTCCCTCCAGCTACATATATACAGTTTTAAGGATGTACATTTATTTCTCTCCTAGGAAGTTATTGTCTTTTCTCTTCAGTGCAAGATCATAGCCAGAGGCTCTTAGCTGGTTTGGTACACTTGCCCTCTGCATTTTATTTTCAGAATAGCAGCCAGAGTGATCCCATAAAACTTAGATCATCTCATTCCTCTACTCAGAACCCTGCTGTGAATTTCCATCTCCATCTGAAGTAAAACCCATGGTCTTTATGCTGACCTTAGTGAGGTGACTGTATGTCTTGGTTCACTTGGAAGAGCCCTGGGTTTTTGCTTGTTTTCTCAACATTCTATTATTGGCTTTGCCATTTACCCTAGATTTCTCTTATTTTATGAAGTTTTCTTATTAGTATTCCCACTAACGTAAACCAGCATGGGTTGATAGACCTCCATTTGGTTCTTCTGGCTTCTTCCAACGTCTCATCTAATAACATGTGAAATATATTCAGTGAACAGAGTTCTAACTTTATTATGGCTCCATCCAAAAGATGGCTAATGATAACTCATCTCTTCTTTCCCCAATCCTGTTCAGACAAATCCTAACCAGTAAGCACCCTTTCATGGATAATGTGCAGGGTGCTGGTTGTTAAAGCTAGGAGCTTAAGCACAATCAGTTAGGAACAAACAACTCCTCTGGTCTTAGGTGGTGGCAAGAAAACTTCTGAGGCTTTTCCCCTAGCTGGCCATTTGGTATACCACCACTCATGCTCCTGCGGTGCTTTGGAGCCTCCTCAGGGTCAGAGAAAAATAGGGGAAACTGTGGCTTAATGTCATACAAATTGTGTTTAGAAAATAGAGGCTAAGCATTCTTGTTGAGTGTAGCATAATCTAAATGTTCTCGGTAAAGCAGTAGCTATTTATTTTATTATTTGGCAATGCTTTTATTTTTGTGGTAGATGCTTTTAGCAGCATTTGGCTCAAACCAAAACCAAATCCAAAATTTTATGTTTAATTTTCTCAAGAAATTGATGACGAATGTGTAATTTGCACAAAATATTTTCCTACATTTCCTGGCTGACCTGGAGGCAAGTAGAGAGGTTACTGCCCCCTTGAAAGACAGGAAGACACAGCTACGGGGAAGAAGCATCAGCTTCTTCTGAAGTAGTTACTAGTTTAAGAAGAGTGTGTCCGATGATTTAACATATACAGCTGCAGGAGTTGTGTCTACCTGTCATGGGGAAGCTCACCTTTCCATTTGGATCAAGTGATGCCTCTAAATTGGTTTTGCTAATTGTCAGTTTCAAGGTGTCTTGTGCTTGTAACTAAAGTGAACAGGATGATTGAGTTGACTCCCTTTGTAAGCCACCAAATAATGTCAGCTTTATATTGGTGCCATCTCAGTCAGAAGATTTGTTAGTTCCAAAAGCTTTTGTTTTTTTTTCATCCAATCCAAAGGGTTGAAATAAAATACTTGGAAATTCATTCTTCTGTCAAAAAGAATTGAAACATCTGATATTGTTAATGCCGTTGTAAATTTAGTTGAAAGTTCAACATTGAAGACAAAGTGAGTGAGGTGGGGTTTTTTCGGTGGTAATATGAATACAGGTTTTGGTGGAGCACAGATTTATGGTAAAAAAAAAAAACAAAAACTGTTTTTTACAAATGTAAAAACCTATGAAGCAGAGGTGTGCTTGGAATTGGTTGTGATGTACACAAAATTCATGACTGCCTCCAAAGAAGCTGCAGGATTCTACCAATCAAAGTAGAAACTGCAAATGTCAAAATTTACGAATATATACTTACACAGTCACAGTACATATATATAACTGATCTACAAAGCTCTCGTGACAGAAGCTGATGTTGAATACAGAAACATTTCAGCATGGCTGTATGCTTTTTCTGTGTTGCCTGTCATCCATCAGATTTTAGAAATGCCTGGGCCTTTGAAAAAATGCTTTGTAAAGCAATTTAAATATAGGTTGCATTATGTGCAAAATCAGTCAGAAATATTTAATCAAATTATTCAGTGAATGTAGCATGAAAATTCAGCTTTTGAAGCTTTTAGCAAGTTGCAATTATGTAAAATAAAGCTTGCAAAAAGGAAGGAGCTCAAATGTCTCTTGACAAAAGCTGGGGAGGAATTGAACAAGTTAAAAGATGAGAGCTCAAATGGTTTAATTACCTAATTTGAAAATTGTGCTTTGGAAAAATCTTGCCTTTGACGGAGCTTCTAATTTTAATTGGATAAATTTATATTCTCCACCAGAATGGGATGGAATTGTGAAGGCCTATGATTTTGCAGTATCTACTTTGGCAAAATGGTAAAAAGAATCATGAATAGAGACAACTTAAGAGCTCATCTTGTAAAAACATTATTGAAGAAAGGTGCTCTGAGTGGAGGCAGAAATACAGCACCTATGAAAATATTGGGGTAGAAATATTTCTACATTTTAATAAAAGAAACAATTGAGGATATCCTCCATTTAGCAGAATATGCCCTGAACGTAGAGGATTAGCAGCAGCCGAGAGGGAGTGTTTTCTCAATTTAAAAAATAATGGTTTACAGAGAAACATCAATTAAAAGTGTCAACAGCTTCAAAATATATTAACCATAAAATGCAGCTCGGCCGAAGTTTGCAATTTTATTTAAAAATATGAAAATAATAAGATCGTATTAAAAAAAGATATCTTTCAGAAAAATTTTCACATCACAATGTTAGAGACAACAATGGCTAGGTAACCAATTAAGGTATATGAATCTATATCAAGAATAATTATATACTGTGCTGTTTAAAAATATTCAAATAATATAAGTTCTTTTTTTAATTAATGTTTGGGGTGACTGATAACTCAGTTGGTTAAGCATACATATAACTCTTGATTTTGATGCAGTTCATGATCTCAGGGTCATGAGATCAAGCTTCACGTCAGACTCTGCACTCAGTGGGGAGTCTACTTGAGATTCTCTCTCCTTCTCCCTCTGCCCCTCCCCTGCATGCGTGTGTGTGTGCTCTCTCATTCTCTCTCTCTCTCTCTCTCTAAAATAAATAAATAAACCTTAGAAGAAATTAATATTTACAGCTATGTGTCATTTAAAAATATTCTAGAAAATTTTATTTTGGAAATAAATTTTCAATAGAATTATTTTGTAGATCCATCAATACAATAAAACCATTTTTTGTCAATAAATATATATATTTTAAATTATAGAGTATTAATTATTTTTGGTACCTTCCCCTCATTCACTTTTAAGAACATCCCAGTTTGAACAATAAATTATATGGTCACTCTACCTGCTTGATCTGGCCCCTTTTACTCCCATCCCTGTCTTACCAGTTTACTGTGAAGGCTCCCCTGGCCTCCTTTCTGTACCCACAGATGCTCCAGGGTGCTGGCCCCCCTGGACTGTGTTCCCTCTGAAATCTGCTTACCTCCCTCACCTTCTTCTTCTTCTTCTTTTTTAAAAGATTATTTATTTATTTATTTATTTACTTGACGGAGAGAGATCACAAGTAGGCAGAGAGGCAGGCAGAGGGTGAGGGAGAAGCAGGCTCCCTGCTGAGCAGAGAGCCTGATGCGGGGCTCGATCCCAGGACCCCGAGATCATGACCTGAACCGAAGGCAGAGGCTGCAACCCACTGAGCCACCCAGGCACCCCGCCCCTTCTTCTTCTTTTTTTAAAGATTATTTATTTATTTGACAGAGAGAGATCACAAGTAGGCAGAGAGGCAGGCAGAGAGGAGGTGGGAAGCAGGCTCCCTGGTGCCCCAGGTGCCCCATCCTCCCTCACCTTTAAGTCCTCACTCAAGTGTCGCCTTTTCAGTGAGTCCTTCCTTGATCAATGTATTTTTAATTGCCATCTCTCCCCCATTTCTCATCTCCCACCCCCTGATGAGTTTTACATACTAATGGATTTATTCTTTTTCTCATTAATTTTTTTATTACCTGTTTCTCACCACCTACCTGAACAGGGTAGACAATTTGTGTTTGTTCATTTAGTTTTGTTTTTCAACGGCTGCATTCCTGGCCCTGGCACATGACAGGCACTCAATCAATATTTGTTCAGTAAATGAGTGAGTTGCTGGTCAACTACCCTTTAGAGACACACATTATTATTTTTTTTTGTATGTTAAATTTAGTCATGTTATAGTTTTCCCCTAGACACCATCCTGTCTAGTTAAAGGGCTTTGTTCTGATTCATTTTGTTTGTTTTGTGGTTCCTATGTGAGTACGATCAACTTCTCGATTTCTTGCTTTTGGGGGCAGGGAGAGGGACACTATTATTTGTTCCCGTTGCCAACTACTCTGCTTATAATATGGCCTTTTGCTGTGGGATGGCTGGTGTTCCTCTCCTTGTGAAAGATCTCAGAGATATGCTGGTTATCAGTCCTGTTTAGAAGCTAAAAACATCCTTAATTCTGGGTGTAGATGAGTGCCAAGATTCTCCTAACAAATACTCATTCTCTGCTTTTTTCTGTCACTTACATGTCTTAGGTGCAGCTCGTGTATACGACCCATATCCAGAAGCCCAATGTCTACAGGTATGTTTTTTATTAAATACTAAAGGTAAAGTTATGAGATAATTGTTATCAATCTGTGTTTGGACAGCAGTTTGCTTTTGTGTGTGTTCATTATTAGAACTCCTGGTTTTTTGTGTTTTTTTTTCAAATTTAATAAGACTTTTAATTGACATCTGCCATCAAGAATGATGAACCGTCCCTGTGTGTCCATTTTGCTCTGCAGTATTAGCTTAAAGGCATGCCACTATAGATAATACAAGAAGGTGTTTAAAAGGTAAAAATCCCAAACATTACAAAAAGTAACATTTTCTGTTCTCACTTAAAAAATTAACAGAAGTAAAATGATACCAGCCTTGCTCTGCTGGGCACTCCGGGCCACGAGGGTCCTGGGTTCCGGAGTAGAACGTGGCAGCCTTGGGCCTCTCCTCGCACCCCCTGCCCTGGGGCCCAGAGCACACATGACCGTGAACCAAGAGAGATTGTGGACTCTGAGCAACAAACTGAGGGTTTTGGAGGGGTTAGGCAAGCCTGGTGGTGGGTATTGAGGAGGGCATGTATTGCATGGAACACTGGGTGTGGTGCATGAACAATTAATCTTGGAACACTGAAAAAAATAAAATAAATGTATTTGGGAAATTAAAAAAAAAAAAAAAAGAACTCCTGCTAAGGCCCTCCTCCTTTTCCACAGTGTTTGAGCAGAGGTGGAATTCTGCCAAGCTCCCTTGGCAGTTTCTTAGGATACGTGGCTTCTAGATGGGTTGTCCAGGCTGGTGGGCTCTGCTGTTTCCTTCACCACCTGAAAAAAGTGAAAATAGTTTGAGTCACCAAACATGTTTTGGCCGGGCCACTCTAAATAGCGTGCTCCAGTTTGTGGAAGAGGAGACACCAAATGAAATTTCAGCAAGATGCCAACAAAACCGGAGCTAGGGTCAGGGTTGGACCGAGACAAGAGGGTCTCTGCAGCAGACTACCGAAAATACATACACTTCTAATGAATCGGTACTTCTTCTTTCTATATTTGCTCAAGATGTATTTAGCCAGGGAAGGGGGTTTCCTTTTAAAAACATTACATTCTGAAACAGATCCACTTGCTAAATCATTTCTGCTGGCCAAGGCTGCTTTTCTTCTCTTTTCAGGTAGTGCTTGTAATTAAAAAAAAAAAAAAATCAGCTTTCTGGGAAAGAAATTGAGAGACTTAAGAAATTAAAAAGGAAACAAGATAGCAAGGGTTCATGCTGGTAAAGAGAACCACACCACACCGTATTTGGTTCTAGAATTGCAGCCAGTAGTGCACACACATGACGCCAAATAAGGGAAGGACCTGTGTTATCGTGAAGTCTTTTTATAACTTCCCACCTGAGGACACTTTCTACTTTGATGGGAGTAAGGCCAGTTTATTAATATGATTTCCAGTTTATTCCAGTTCCAGGAGACTGCCTGGTGGGATGTCCCCTAGACCACCCTGCCCATCCTTCTTGTAAAAAAAAAATAAAATCAAAACAGGCAAAACAACAACAAAATAGTGCCTGGCACACCTAGGATTTCACTAAATATTGACTTTTAAAAACCAGGATCCCAGGACTTCAGTAGAAATATTAGTGAGCACAGGCACCCAGAACATGAAAACCAGCACGACCAACAGCGATTTTCCTGTATATATCGCACTGTGATCAAGATGGCGTGCCAATGTCTTTGATCTTTTTCCCATCGACCCATTTCCTTCTCTTTTCTTGCTCTGCTCTGTATTCCAAGGGAGCTGACTCCTGTTGGTTGGGTTTTCCAGGTTCCAGGATCACTTGGCTTTCGCTGGCTTCCACCGATGGGAGGCACCGTGCAGAGAGCTGGAGGGTGGAAGGCAGGGCAAGTCAGGACTTGTCCTCCCCCAGTTTCTCCACAGCCTCATCATCTGGGTCAGCAGCTACCCCTCCTTTGTGGCTTCAGCTGGAGCAAGACTGATCTGCTGTGGTTCCAGCATGTGCCCACTTGTGTTGGCCCCTGGCTTGTAGTAATTTTGCCTTTTTTTTTTTTTTTTAGTCCCTTTGGCCTAATGACTACCTGCTGTGGCTAATCTCTGAGTTACCTCAATATCTTCTGTTTTTCTGTTTGCTTCTTCAGTTCTGCCATCACCTGTGTAATCAAATTTCTGGATTAAATTCCTTCTGCTTACTCCCAATGTGTTTGCATTTTCCTGAGTGGGCCGTGACTGATACACCTCCCCAAGTACGGAGTGATACTTGCCCTGTGGATCTGCGTGGGAGATTGATAGGAAATCCAGATGGCCTGGTCAATATGTAATAGACTGATAGAAATCCCTATGGCTGCCATAACTCAGAGCTGATAAGGCTCGCAGGTACACATAGAGCTTGTGACTCAGAAGCTAGACTCCCACATTCTGCTTCCAGCATTTCCTCTGGCTTGCTTAAATGAACTGAATCTTTCTCTCAACCTTGAAACTGTATTCAATACTAGTTGCGAGTAGACTGATGTGATCATATTTCTAGTGTAGTTATATATCAATGGCAATATGACAATAATTTAGAAATTTAGACATGAACAAAAATAATCTTGGTAAGACTAAGGAGAAGAAAATTCATTAAACATTACAGAGGAATGAACGGGAAAACTCCAGCACAGTGAAACCCCTCACGTAAGGAGTCTGTGTTCTTTTAAACCTGTTTCTTATATTGGGATCTTAGTAAAATCGCCGACTCATGAACTACACTGCTGCTCATGATGTAGCAAAGCACTTTTACCATCTTCAAGATGTGAGGGGACAATTCAAAGGAGCTCTGATTTCGAGGTTCCTCTCTTTTTAGGAACAATTCCTGTAGTGATATAATCACCAACTCTTTAAGGCCTTTCCATTCTTATTTAGAATATTATGTTGTTAATTCAGTTACTATTAGGTTATCACAAAGATGATCTACTTCTCTTTTTACTGCTCTAGGCGTCTTGCTAAAAGTCGGTAAGAATTTTTTTGAGTAAGCGCAAGGATGCCCCAACTGTGAGATGGACAGGATTTCAGGATCATCTAGACCCACATAGGAAGCTACATTCATTCTACACGGGGAAGCAGAGCAGAGAATGTGCTGACAGTCCTGCTGCCTTTTGTACTTCAAGACACATGCCTGTGGCAGCGATGACTAAGGGATTACAATCCGAAAGTGTTGTAAGGAGCTCCCCTGCACTTTCTTGGACTCCTCCAAGGACCAAATCAGGCACTTGCATACCTGACCATTTTTGTTCCCAGATTAAACAAACAAGCAAAAATTGTGCCTGGCAGGAGGTCATGTTGTACCTAAAAGACAAAATCTTTTACCTTCAGAGGAGAAAATAACCCACTTCCTCCCACTTTTTTCTCATCGCTAAATACTCAAACTTAAGTCAGTCAGTAGTGGGACATGTGGTACCCAAAAAACGGTCTTTTTTCTTTAAGAGAGGAAGATATTTTCCTTCTGCCTTTTCGCTGCTTGGTAAACACACAAAAATAGGTCAACTAGTACATCTATGTTTTCATTTTTGAAAATATATTTAATGGAAGACTTACAACATTTAGTTTTATTTATGGCTTTGTGCACGTGTGTGCATGTGTATATGTGTATGAGAGAGAGAGAGAGAGAGAGAGAGAGAGAGTCAGAGTCAGCTTGCTGGGTTGTTAGCTAAGACTAGTTAATGCTGATTACAGCATTAGTCCAAAGTCAGTTACCTCTAGGATTCACTGATTCCACTTCTCGAACTTTACTCTGTGGAAATAATCAGATATGGATGTAAATATTTATTTACTGTATTATAACAGTGAAGATCAGAAACAACCTAGGTGTCTAATGATAAATGATTGGTCTAGTAAACTATGGTACATTCTACATCTGAAAGCTGGATAACCCTTAAGCATCATTTTGGAGGACAGTTGAGCCTAGTGCTAGAAATCATAAGCTTTGCAGTCTGTAGGCCCAAACTCTGTTATTTACCAGCTGTATTCTAATTCTAATAATTGTCCAGTCGTTTACCTTATGTTTTCCAGGTACATGATCATACCGTCTATTTAAAAGAGAAAATAGAAATGAGAATTGCTTTGCCTTTTTCTTTCCAGTATATAAATCTCTTATTTGTATTCTTAAATGCATCCAGTAATGCAGCCTGCAATAAAATTGTAGACCATTAATGATAGCAGAGCCCTTGTCCTTCTCTTCTCTCTCATTCTTTTTTTTTTTAAGATTTTATTTATTTTATTTTAGAGAAGTGGAGGAAGGGGAAAGGGAGAGGGAGAGAATCTTAAGCAGACTCTCTGTCAAGCACGGAGCTCTTAATTAGAAATGTGTTTAGTATTTGACCATTAAATGTGAGGTTCATTATAGATTTTATATTTTATCAAGTTATGAAACTTCTTTTCCTTCGTCTTTAGCATTAGGAATTGCGATGGAAATTGTTTTCTACTGCTCTTCAGCACCTATCAATATATTTGTCTGTTCTTGAGTATAATGAGTTATCGTAATCCTTTTTCTTTTCTTTTTTTAAAAATTTTATTTATTTATTTGACAGAGAGAGATAGAGAGATCACAAGTAGGCAGAGACAGGGAGAGAGGGGGGGAAAACAGGCTCCCTGCCGAGCAGAGAGCCCAATGCAGGGCTCGATCCCAGGACCTTGAGATCATGACTTGAGCGGAAGGCAGAGGCTTGAACCCACTGAGCCACCCAGGCGCCCCTTACAATCCTTTTTCTCATGTTGAACTATGCTTGAAAGACTGGCATAACACTATCTAGCCAGGATGTTTTTAAAACTCATTTCTGCTGTTTTTACCTTCCCTTCCCTACCACCGGCCCCTCACACAGGCGCATGTGCACATGCATGCACACACTGAGCTCTTTCTGTCTGGTTTTGGTATTGAGCTTCCGTGATATTTACAGAACTTATTTGGTGATTTTCCATATTTTTCTATTTCTATGTAGTTGAAATTTACGTAATGCTCCGTCTCCCCAAAACCTCAGTTTCTGTTTGTTTTCTATTTCAATAATTTATGCTTTTAGTTCTCCTGTTTATTTTAGTTTTTTTTTTTTTTAGATTCTTGAGTTTGATGTTTTGTTTATTTGCTTCTAGTGTCTTGTTTTTCAGTATTGCTCTTGAGTCATTTGTACTTTTTCCTGTTAATAACATATTGGTGGGACATCTGGGTGGCTCAGTTGGTTAAGTAGACGTCTCCCTTTGGCTCAGGTCATGATCCCAGGACCCTGGGACCAAGTGTCATATTGGGCTCCTTGCTCAGCGGGAAGTCTGCTTCTCCCCCTCCCTGCATGACCATCCCCATGGTCGTGCTTGTGCACACATGCACGCACACTCTCTCTGACAAATAAATAAATAAAATCTTTAAAAAAATATATTGGTTCAACTCTGAAGGGTGTGTGTGTGTTTTCTTTGCTATTTCTAAATAGTTGAAAATTCAGTTTATTTTTTTTCTTCATCACAATAGTTATTTGGAAGTGCTTTATTTTTTCTTAAGTGGGTAGATTTCTTATGATTAATTTGTATTAAAGCAATAGAAGAATATGGTTTGTATGATTTACTTCTTAAAATTTATTGACCCACGGGTCTTAGTTTGCTGATGCTTGCTCTTTATTCTTAGTTTTTATCTTTTGCCTGACAGTGAAAGTGTAATGCTTTATAATTTGAAAAAGAATGCTTTGAAAATAAAAAAAATGTATATTGAGCCATTGTCTTTGTTAAAGGTCTTTTTAGAAGTTGCTTTGCACCTGGCCTTTGGGGGAGAATGGCCTACCAGTTACCCATCAGGCACTTTTCTTTTTTTTTTTTTTAATTTTTTTAAGATTTTATTTATTTATTTGAGAGAGAGAGAGAGATTGATATCACAAGTAGGCAGAGAAGCAGGCAGAGAGAGAAGGG
>CM053613.1:8517874-8538622 GCA_028646535.1 Procyon lotor
GCCTTTGGGGGAGAATGGCCTACCAGTTACCCATCAGGCACTTTTCTTTTTTTTTTTTTTAATTTTTTTAAGATTTTATTTATTTATTTGAGAGAGAGAGAGAGATTGATATCACAAGTAGGCAGAGAAGCAGGCAGAGAGAGAAGGGGAAGCAGGCTCCCTGCTGAGCAGAGAGCCCGATGTGTGGCTCGATCCCAGGACTCTGGGATCATGACCTGAGCCGAAGGCAGAGGCTTTAACCCACTGAGCTCCCAGGCGTGCCTGTCAGGCACTTTTCTTCATGCACTTGAGAATAATAGTCAGTTGTTGAGATGACCAGAATGGAGATACAGAGAAAAAAGGCAGGAGACCTTGTTCAGATTTTTAGTCTGCTACCTATTTTTAAATACCATCTTTCTCTAGTTTTACTCACATCTAAGGGGTTAATAGTTAAAAACTGTATTTTCTGGTATTTTATGTGTGGCTTAACATTTATCTGAGTTTTGATGTGTTAGGAATTTGTTTCCTCTCCCTGTAGTGAGGTCCAAGAGCCGAAGGAGGCACCACATCCCCCTAAAACCTCAGCAGCTGCTCAGCTGGATGAGCTCATGGCCCACCTGTGTGAGATGCAGACCCAGGTGAGCACAGTTCCTGAGTGTGTCTCCGTGGAGCTCAGCTCTGCCGTCCCCTTTCGGAACTCTTGGTTGTCATTAGTCCTCCCAACCTAAGTTTAATTCCCGGACGAACTCAACTTTGTGTTATGTGTTATCTGGACACCAAAGATAATGCAATGCAGGCTCTGATCTCAAGGCGTGTGTGGAATGTGCTTGGTAAAATGAAGCAGAAGCCCATGCAACATTTGTAGACTAAAGCACAGATGGTTTATCAAAATATGTGCAGCCAACATTAGGGATGTGGAGGCTTTATCAGAGGTGGGGGTGGGACGTGGGACAGACTCTGAAGAATGGAAAGGGTAGAGACACACAGAGATGAGAGGAGAGGCCCTTCCAGTTGGAGTGAGCCTGGAGGGCACAGGCATCTTAAGGCCGGATGCGATGAGGCAGGACCCCGAGAGACCTGCCTGAGTGGGACAGAGGAGGGCAAACGGAGGCAGAGCCAGGGAGACCAGAGTGTGGCTTTGAAAGGAGGGAAGATGAGGAGCCCTGAGCCCCATATAGACATTAAATCGTCTCCTTGTTCTAGCCTCTGGAGCATGGGTGGTGAACTCACGTGCCCTGGCAGGGGATGGAAACCAGGGAAGTGGGCTTACTAATTTATTAAGGGAAATCATCTAGAATTCTTAAGGCGGAGAATTCAGCCTCTGGATGTTGAGGATTTGATATGCACACATGAGTGGCTTTGAAATCATCGTAAGACAGTATATAAAAAGGTGTGTAACTAGGGGGAGGTCAGGGACCTGATCTCTGCGACTCACCCGTGGACTCGCAGTGCCTGCACAGCTCCTGACACATTCAAGGAACAAATGAATGAACACCAGCAGCAATAAAGCTGGAGACATTCCTCATTGTACTGGATATCTGACGATACTGGGGAAAAAAATCTACAGTAGGAGTTTTAATTGTGTTTCCTAATTGTGTTTCCTAAAACCATGTGTCGTGGTTTTTTTACATTTTTAAAATATCTGTTTATTTTTTATTTTTTTTAAATATCTGTTTATTTTTTGAATGAGCCATACATTCATGTTGTGCAAAAATCAAAAGTACAAAAGTTTGCAGTGAGCTATTTCCCTGTCAGCCCTGTCCCTAGTAATCCAGTTCTGATCCTTGTTTCTGATATTCATGCAGAAGTATTCTGGAATATGTAAGCAAACCAATGTAGATATGGCTAGATGTGTGTGTGTGTGTGTGTGTGTGTGTGTGTGTGTGTGTGTGTGTGTTTCTGTGTGTGTATGGGTATATACATATAAAATTCTATTTTTACCAACTTCATGTTGATGACCCTTTTGGGCTTTCCAGATGTAACCTTTGGAACACTAATCTCTTCAACATTAAATAACATTATATAATAGAGGAGGAAGGAAACCTGTCAGCCGGTAAGTTTCTTGAAGGGAAATGAGCATTTTGGATTAGTGAGATAATGTAAGGTTATTCCTGGCAGTGAAAATAGGATACATAGAGGCCTGAGGGCAGACAGTAACAAATCACATTCAGGAGACTGCAGGGAGCCTGGCTGGCCTCAAACAATGGAGGCTTTTAGTGAGTAATGAAAGATGAGATTGGAAAGGTAAAGCGAGGGCAGCGGGTGGGAGACTTTGAATGTGTGTCTCGTGCGTGCAGATCTGGTGCCATGGAGGCCGTAGATTGCACCTGTTTCCTGATCAGGACGTATTAGGTCGATGGGAGTAGTAGCCTAGTCGGGAAGGAGTTGAGAGAGAGAATCAGGACGTGAAGTGATGAAGGACAAGCATCTTTTTTGTAATTCGAGGCTTTTCCTTTGCATGGGTTATAATAATATAGTAACTATTACATTATTAACTAACCATAATGAAATAATTATAATAACTATTAAATAAATCCAATCCATCAGTCTTTTTTTTTTTTAAGATTTTATTTATTTATTTGACAGAGAAAGAGATCACAAGTAGGCAGAGAGGCAGGCAGAGAGGAGGTGGGAAGCAGGCTCCCCGCTGAGCAGAGAGCCTGATGTGGGGCTCGATCCCAGGACCCTGAGATCATGACCTGAGCCGAAGGCAGAGGCTTTAACCCACTGAGCCACCCGGGCGCCCCTGATCAGCTAGTCTTATCTGACAGCTTCTCAGCACCTTCTCCCCTAACACTGGACCAAGTCATTATTTCTGGTTTGAACTGTTAACGATAATCTCCTTCCAAACTACTGTCTCTGATTCCACTCTAGCTTGTCTACACTTAACTCCTCCCTCAGCTACCACAGGGATCTCGTGGATCAGATTCTTTCCCTCTCATGCTTGAACCCCTCCAGAGGCTCCATCATACTTGGAATAAAACCCGAGTTTACCATGAGGACCCCACCTGATCTTTACCTCTCTCTCCATCGTCTTCTCCAGCCGCGATTACTCCCTCTTCCTCTGCTCCAGCCCCCCGCCCCCACCAACCTTTCTAACTTTTCACTCAAAGTACCAAACTGTTCCCTTCCTCTGGGCCTTCCTTCCCTCTGGAGTGCTTTTCCCACCAATTCAATATTTCTGGGCGCTCAGTACATCATTGACCTATCTGTACAAATGCCACCTCCTTAGAGAGCCTTCTCTGATCACCCTCTTCTAAATCCATTCTCTTTCACTGCCCCACCCTCTGGCACTTCTACCCTGATATGTAACTTACGTCTTATCTCTACCGGACATCACATCATGCATTTATTTAATCCATTTATTGTCTGTCGCCCAGAGAGAGTCAACTCCACGAGGGCAGACTCTCTTGGTCGCCCCGTACATTGCTCCATACCAAGAGTCTGGAGCTGTGGCCATCACAAACTAGGCACTCAATAAACATTGCAGAATAAATGGGTAAGAAGAAGATGTGAGTAATTGTTGGCCTGTGGTCAGTGTAGGAGTGAGGAAAGGTAACATATCCATACATTCAATTTCCCATGGGCAGAAAAGATTTACAAATGGAGGAAGATTACTCGTGTTTCATCTAGCCTGAGAAATTTAGGATAAAAGGGAGATGGAAGAATTTTTATTGGTGTTACAATGTTGGACTCTTCCAGTGCCTTGGGTGGAGGTTAATTAGATACAGAAGAAACCATTAGTCTGTACAGGTGAACTTAAGGGGTCACGTAGAAGATGCCATTGAGGGCAAATATTCATGAGACTGACTCTTTTTCATGGTTCTTTCCCTGGTGCCAGGTTACGGTGAAAGCAGATGCCAGCAAGAAACACACAGCAAATAAGCAGGATCCCAAGGCCTCCCTGGACTCAATGCTGGGGGGTTTGGAGCAGGATCTGCAGGACCTTGGAGTTGCCACAGTGCCCAAGGGCCACTGTGCTTCCTGTCGGAAACCGATTGCTGGAAAGGTGCGATGGGCCAAGATGTGGGTCCTGTAGCCAGCTGTCTGCACGTCTGTCTGTCTGTGTCCCACCAAGGATTGCTTTATCACCTTCTAAGACATTTTCGTAGTAGTTAATAATAACTCATCCCTTACAGTGCTCGAGGCGCTGAGCTCAGCGCTTTGCAAGTATTCTCTCATTTAATGGCCACATCAGCCCTTCAGGGGAGACTCTACTATTGTTCCTTTGTAAAGACGGGGGAACCAAGGGCTCTGGGACGTTAACCTACATGTCCAAGTCCAGAAGGAGGTAGAGGAAGATTTGAACCAGGAGGGCCTGACTCCCGAATGTGACTCTTAACTGCTTTTCTGCACATCTGGTCCTGGGAGGGACCCGCGGCCCCTCTGTCCCAACATTCCCAGTCAAGTTGATTGATGGTAACTTTCAGGTGACTCTGCTCCAACTCATGGCCACAGACTCCTGCTCTGCATCATCCTTCACCGAAACCACAATAAAGGGCTCTGAGTCCTGACTCAGCGTGGGGCAGGAAAGGAGTTCAGACCAGAGGAATAAAAACCCTCATTTGGCTTTTTCCTCTTCCAGGGATCCCTTCCGGCCAGACTGTAGTTACCCCTGTCTGTCACTGCTGTGCTTGGTGTTGATTCGCCCACCCTCCAGAGCAGTGTCCCCTGACAAACACCTGCAGACTCTGATCAGCATGATGTCTTCCCTCCCTAGGTGATCCACGCCCTGGGGCAAGCGTGGCACCCGGAGCACTTCGTCTGCACACACTGCAAGGAGGAGCTGGGCTCCCAGCCCTTCTTCGAGCGGAACGGCGTGGCCTACTGCCCGCAGGACTACCACCACCTCTTCTCCCCACGCTGTGCATACTGTGCCGCTCCCATCCTGGACGTGAGTTGGCCCTTCTCCTGCTGCCGCGCCGCGGTCCTAGTTTAGAGCCCTGTGGCTTTCTAATATGGCTCCATGTGTTCCTTTTCCAGAAAGTGCTGACGGCAATGAACCAAACCTGGCACCCAGAGCACTTCTTCTGCTTTCACTGCGGAGAGGTGTTTGGTGCAGAAGGTAGGCCCCCAGCGGTCCCACGAAGACCAGCAGAGCTTGGTTTGGGGCCATAGGCCTGGTTCCTGCGCCAGCGTCCATGGGCCCATTTCAGTACTAGATGCCATAGTTATGCCCAGATTTTGAGATCCCCAAAGACCACTAGGGAGCCAAGTCCGATGCAAAAGCAAAGAGCCTTTATTCGAGCTAGCTCGAGCTCAGTCTCCCACACTCACCGACGCAGTGGCATGATGTAGAGAAAGAGAGTGAGTTTTCAAAAAGCGAAGCAGTTTTATAGGGGGCTTGGTAACAGTTGGTGGGATGATGCTCGTGGCTTGTGCCGGGTGGCCACAGGCCAGTTGCGTAGGTGGCGAGATGTCCTTTCGCATTCTTTTTGGCTAACTCAAACTAACTCAAGGACGGGCTAGGCAATATTCTAACATTCTGTGGTTTTTTCTCAGGAGCCAGTCATGTGGGGGTTATACACAAGATAGCGGGTGTAGCACAATATAGGGTTGGCCTTGCTCTGCTCTTTCACCATCCCTCCTTACCTTTCCCCAATATTTAGAAATTTCATTTAAAGTGGTTTCTTAAATCGAAGAAATGCAAATGCATTGTTTAAAGGCGCAAATATTATGTTAACAGTATTAGTGAAAAGCATCAGTCCCTTGTTTTCCTCTCTCTACCTCCAAATCCAGTTATCTTCTCCAAATGTTTTCAACTTTTTCTTCTGTAATATACTTATAGTACTATTACTATAGGCTGATTTTTATTTCCCTTCTAATTTTAACCATTATATATTAACTTCCTACCAGGGAAGATGAGGATTTACTAATCTACTTTACCCCAACATACTCCCTCTCCCCCATTCTCTCAGTATATGATCAGGTCATAATGAGAGGTCAGACCAGTATTCAATGGGCACACATTGACAACCACGAAAATATTGTTCCATGTTGAGTCCTGTAGCAAACTATGGTTACAACACAGCACAGACTGTAAGAGTTTAGACTGCATGGTTCAAATCTAGGCTGTGGTATTTATTAGCTACATGATATCATTCAAGCCATTTAACCCCTCCGTACCTTGCTTTCCTCATTGGTGCAAAGAGCCTAGTAATAATTCCTACCCTGTAATCTTACCATACAGGGTAATTATGAGGATTTTCGGAGACAATGGCAGTATAGTGTTTAGAACGGTGCCTGGCACATGGAAACACAGTAAAAATTAGTATTACCACCATAGTATCCTTTTCATATAATTTTTTTTTTCCTGAAGTTGATATTTAGATTTCTTTTTTCCACTGGCTTAATTTTCACTGTACCTCGCTGTAATTGATGTGGCAGAACTGGGGAATCATTCTCAAAATAGCTGCATCCGGTAGGGGGCCAGTCTCACTTGTCTTGTCTTAGAGACGTCCTTCTAGGAGACTTGCATCCTCTCGCCCCAGCCTGCAGTGGTTTCTCCTCAGGCCTGCTGGGAAGCCGTCACTGGGCCATTCTCTTGGGAATTCCTTTTGCTGCTTGACTGCTTTTTTCTTTGGATCCTCTGTTTCCTGGATCCCTGGTCTTTTAATACATGTTACTACCTTTATTTTGGTGGAGTAGCTCCTAGGAAAGAATGAAGAGGTGGTAAAACTTTTGAGACCTTGAAATATCTGAAAATATCATCATTCTATTGTCTACCTTAAGTTGCCTGGGCATAGAATTCTAGGCGAAACTATTTCCCCCTATAATTCTGAAGACATCGCTTCACTGTCTTCCAGCTCCTATGGTTGAGAAGTTTTTAAGATTTTGTTCTTATTCCTGATCCTTTCTGTGTGATCGGTCTTTCTCTCTTTGCAAGTTTTTTTTTTTCCTTCCTTCTTCTGCATTGCTTTGATTTTTTTTTTTCCCCTGACTTCTTTTTATGTTTGTTTAGAACAAGTATGACTCACACATGGAATCAGAAAGCTTCTTTATTTTTTTTTTTTCCTGTCCTTTTTGAATTAACTTAGTGGGGAAACTATTCGCCCCTTTCCTAAATAAAAACTTGGGCAGTCCCATGTCTTTTCTGATGACTCTTAATAAACAGTTCTAAATAGAAAATCAGTTTCAGACACAAAACACAAAACTAAGTCCTTGGGTAATTCCATCTGTGTAATAGCTAAAGCATCCAACTTATTTAAAGTGACCGCCATGTAATAAATAAATACACACGTACATACACATTAAAGTGACTGCTGCTCTTCCCTGATCGGGCTTTTAAACTGCCGGAGACCAGGGAAGGGTGTCATGGCCCTTCATCTGCCCTTTCCTGCCTTCAGCATCCACCACCCTCACCCCTGTCGCTCATCTTGTTATCTGACCCCTTCAGGGTTGAAACAGGTGGGGAGGAAGTTGAGCCTGGAGGGCAGGAAAGTCCTAACTTGCTTAGTGCCATCATAAATTTGCTTCATGCTCTCTGTACCTGGCAGATGTTTAACTAACTTTTTTTTTTTTTTTTTCTCGGATGGTTTTGTGAATTCAGTACAGATCCAACTTCAAACTCTTAGCTGGCTGCTTTCTGCTTGGCACATTTAAGGACCCATTCCACACAGATTAGTTTTGCAGGGTTTTCATTGTTCCCTCCTGGTGATCTCTTAGAAATGATTACAGTGGTCCCAGATATCTCTGTCACACTTTCCTACATGGACCATGGGAAACTGGCATCTTTTCCTTATGTTCAGTGGGATTATAGTCAGTGAACAGCTGTGTTTTCCCTTTTCAGCCAGACTCACTCATGGACTTTTTCCAGAAGTGAGTCAGATACCATCAACTATATCCTACTGATGGCTCGGGACACATACCCAGCTCTCAGAGTGGCTCTGTCGAAGTCCCTCTCTTGATTTGAGGTTAGCGGGAACCAGGCCAGACCTCATCCCTCTTGGTTGTGTGATGGTGGTAGAGCACCCATAGCTTTCTCCAAAGAAATCCCTCTCTCAATTTTCCTCCCTCCCTCCCTGTTTTATATCCTCAGTGAGGAGTTCAAGAACCATGTAAACAGTCCATGGCTGTCTACTTTGAGGGATGTCTTAAAGCTCAATTTGTAATTTGACATCCTTTACATCTTGTGCCTTACACCTTGTTACGCTGGTCTTGGCCAAATGCTGCTGATCTTTGGTTGCCCATTTCCTACTTAAGAATGAGACAGTAAAATGTTAATTGGAAGCAGAACTTGTTGGCTGGTGGGCTCAGCTGTGTGGTACTCAAGTAGCATGCTCTGCTCATTTTTTTGCTGGGAGACCCCTGACCATTAATATGCTAGGTCTTTTCGTGCCTGAGACCCTCTGGTTTGATATTTCCAGAATTAATCATCGCTCTTCAGACTTCCAGCCAATCTGTTTCCAGCCTTGAAGACTATTTTGTACATTCACTTTCTGAGCCCCTCTGATGCTTTGGAGAACCCCAGCCTGAGTTGTCCTGGCCCCTCCCCTCTGGAGAAATGCGGGTGTCAGTTTCCTTGTTTGCCAAGCTAGTTGCCTCTCTTATACCTACTTAAAATTTTGGAAAATTTTATTGATGTCTCATCTACGGCATCTCTTCTCCTCTTCTCCTTTTCCTTATGGGCATTTCTATTTTAAATAATTCTTTAACTATCGTGTTGGCGGTATTTCCGGAGGGAGTGAAAATAATCCCATGTATCCTGCCCTTCACTGGCACAGAGACTTACCTAAATGTCAGGCATGTTATTATGCATATTCCTAACGATTATTCACTTAATCCCCACCACAGTCTTGTGCGGGTATTTTTATCCCACATTTTACCTAGTTATAGACGGAAACACTGAGCCGCAGGGAGGTAACATAATTTTCTTAAAGTTGTAAAGCCAGAAAGTCGAAGCTCAGGTCCCATTTCTGCAAGTTCCGTGTTGTTTCTACATCATCACAACTGCCCCCTGACAGAGACTCAGTTCTTCTTCTGCAGTTGGATCCCTTTACTTTCTTGGCACCACCGCGGTCCATTTTATTTGACAACAGACCCCGATACAGTGGCCCTGACATCATCCGCTGGCAAAGTGCTTTGTAGGAATTTGCTTGTTCACTGAAGCTTGTTTAGTGCTTTTCACAGGTCATTAGGCATTTCGTTTCCAGATTGCGCTTTAGTTAGGCAGCATTTTTTTATTGAGATTTAATCTAAATCATATTAAAGTGTGTCCTGGTAAATTTATATTGTACTAGTAGCCACAGAAGTGGGAGAGTCAGTTCTCTCCCTACTAGAATAGTCAGCAAGTGCGTTCTGCCCGCAGACCAGTGTGCAGTGGAAGTTGTGTGCGACCAGAGCAGTAGAATACAGGCATATTTCAAGATGAGACGTACATTAGATACAAAAGAAAAGTATCCCGTCCATAGGATGACCAGAAAGCACCATGAAGGTACCTGATACTCATTGTTCTTCGGCCCCCTCTAAACAGACAAGACTTTTGTGACTTCACGCCCTCGTCAGGCCACACTCAAAATAGTTATTGAGACACGTGACAAAAGAAGGCCATTTGTTCATCAGAAGCTCCTCCTAGATTATATTTTTGTTTTTGTCCTTTGCCTTCTGTAAGTGGGTCTCCTGCCATATGGCTGGCCTGTGAATTGGGTGGCATCCGGCTTCACCCCAGGTCACATAGTCACACACGGAGTTTCTATAATGAGAGCTTAACCATTGAACCTTCTGGGAAATTAAATTCATCTGCATTTTTGTTTCAGTTCAGAAAATTCCTCTTTAAGGCTCAAGTTTTAAGCATTTCAGGCCTTAGCATCCTCCCCTAGGGACAAGGTCCTCAGTGCCTGGGTCTTTCTTTTGAAATTGTTCATTATCCAGGCCATGCCGGTGCTCCCTAATTTCCCCTGTGGCTGGGAGCCTCACCAGAGTGTAAACACCTCTCTCTCTCTCTCCGGCACTTTTAATTGTTAGTGTTTCTCATCTGTTCTCCAGAGGTAATTGGCCCCGGAGAGAGCCTCCAGGAAAGTCACTGCTGAAACTTTCTCAGTTTATTGGATCACTAAATGCAGGGGCCTCACAGCAAGTTTGGCTGATTGCTTTTGATTCCTCTCCCGAGACTCACCCTAGTTGAAACAGAGGCTGTTCCTTCCCTGCTGTGCCTTTCTGGAGACCAGCTACCCTGCAAATGCCTAGATGAGGGTCGTTCCTAGGTCATTCGGCACGTCTTAGAATTTTCTCAAGTAACACCTACTTATAGGCAAGGTCAGTTTTGTGTCACTCGCTTTATGGAGCATACATGCAAATTCTTGGGCCCCACCCCGGATCTACTGAATCAGAAACTCTGGGGGTGGGACCCCAGCAATGTGCGTATGGACAAGCTCTCCGGGTACTGGATGCACGCTGAAGTTTGAGAAATACCAGGCCACATAAAAACAAGGGGGATGGTTGTGGGTGCTGGTTTGTTTTTCTTAAGTGGTAGGCCTTCCTGCATTCTGTTGTTCTTGATCAGACTCTAGATGTTCTTTGATAAAGTGGAAAAGGTAAAGCGAGTTCTTCTGTGTCTAGGGGCTTTAGTAGAACATAGGATAGGTTACAAAATTATTAGTTTCTTAGCTGTATACGCTCAGAAGTCCATTCAGTTGTCTACTCTTCAGAGACAGCCTTGTTGAACAAAGCAAGGGGTATTAAAAAGTGACCAGAGAGAGCAGAAAAAGTGTAGTTGCCCAGTGTGGGTCCCAAACCCCTGGCTGCTCCTCTTGCCTTTTTGGATCTGGCTGCTACTGTCAAAATGGTTTCCTGGAAGTAGTGTTTCTATGGTGGGCTGCTTTCCAATTCACCGTGCATGCTTTGCTTACATGCTCTTTTAGTGGGGTTATAGGTAGAGCTCTCATATTTACAAAGCTTTTGGGCTCGGTTGATGCTATCAGTCCTCACAGAGAGGTCACCACTAGGGTGCATTTATATTAGGGGTATGACTTTGAAGTTAGGCCTAGATTTGAACATCAGGCCCCTTGCTGACTAGTTTGTTATACGTAATTTCTCTGAGCCTCCCTTTTCTCGTTTGTAAGAGGGGAGCATTGCTCCCCTTAAATTGAATTTAATTTCAATTTAGTACCGCAGGTAGAGCCCTCATTTGGAACCACTACAAAGCAAGCGCCACGTAAATAGGATTGCTGATAGTCATCTTCATGTTAGACAGGCTCTCCTGATGGTGCTAAGGAGAGTTCCTTACGGAAGAGCTCACCTGTTTACACATACTGTAGCTAGTCCTGGAGAGACTGTAAACTACAACGTACTTCTGGAGCCGATGGTCTCAATTGTGCATTTGTAATATTGCTGATGTGTCTGCTCATTCAGGAAATATTTATTGAGCAACTACTATCTAATGTGTCTAGGTGCTGTTCTAGGTGCTAGGGATATGGCAACAAAAAACAGAGTTCCTGCTCTCATGGTCATGTATTCTAGTTGAGAGGGACAGATAATCATCAGAACTAGCCAACTAAGTAACTAACTCACTCTATGCTTATAACTCACTTATAACCTTACATTTTAGGAAAGGGAGTGATAGACAGGTGCTGTTAGAGATAGGGCGGTTGGGTCTGTTGTTCTATTAAGTAGGTCCTCAGTGAGGTGAAGGACCAGGCTGTCTGGGAATCTTGGAGAAGTGATTTTCAAGGCAGAGGGCACATAGCACTTAAATAGGTGCTTGAAGATGAATTGATTTATTGTATTTTTCTTTTTTAAATGTAAAGACGATAAAAAAAACCTTGCAGAAATCTTCACTTATAATCTATTACCCTCATTAACCTAATGCGACATAAAAAAGTTTCCCTAATAATATTTTTCTGCATTTAATATTTATGCATACTTTGTGATGTGTACCTAAAAGTCATTTTTATCACTTAAGCATTTCCTCACCTGACTTTATAATTTCATAATAATTTTAATAATATCAATTACTCCATTAGGGCTTTATGTGAACAAATTATAAAAATTATGTACTTAAAGACGTTCATCGAACCTTTATTTAGAGTTCCAAATATTGTAAACAACAGTGTTCATAATAGTATATTTAGATTGTTTCTTGTGTGTTAGTAGCACTGCAGTAAATATCTTTAAACATAACATTTTCTTTCGATTATTTGTATGGATTAATTGCCAGGAGAAAGATATTTATATCTTTTTTTAAATTCTTGATACACATTTCCAAATGATTTTCCAAAAGAATACTAACATTTAACTTTATCACTGGGAATATATAAATACGGGAATCACTCCCATGTATTTTCCAGTATTAGGTAGACTTCTTTAACACCGTTTTTACTACTTAGCTAAAATTAGAAGTTAAACTTTTTTATTTTGGGGTTCGTGATTTACTCACATTGGACACATTACAACTAAAAGCGTTTCGTCTTGTGTTATTTGCCTCTTTGTGCAGACAACTTATTTTACTTATTTTTTAAGATTTTATTTATTTATTTGAGCAAGAGAGAGCACAAGTCAGGAAGAGAGGCAGAGTGAGAAGCAAACTCCCCACTGAACAGGGAGCCCAATGTAATGACTATCCCAGGACCTTGGAATCATGACCAGATCTAAAAGCAGATGCCTAACTAACTGAGCCACCCAGGTGCCCCAGGACGACTTATTTTAAAGGGTTTAAAAAAGTAATCACCTTGGGTGTCTCATCCTTCTTTTTCCGGACAGGCGTTTTCTAACATGAGCCCAACTATGAAAATATCCAGTATTAAAGTATTTAAGAGAAAGCCTTATACATTAACAAATTGATTATTTTTTTTATTATGGAAATTGCTTCCTGCCTGGTTCACCAAGTATCTATGTTTTTACCAAACTAATTTCCTCTAACCTCCGCCCACCTCTCTACCCCTTTTTCTTGATGGCATATTTAAAAGCAAATCATAGAAATCTTATGTCACCATTAAATATTTCAACATGCGTCATCTTTGGTCAATCAGGACTTTTTTTTAACATAACTACTTTCACACCAATGAAACTATTAATTCCTCATTATCATATAAAACTCACATCTAAACTTCTCAAATTTCTAAAACACATCATTTACTTGGTTTGTTTGAATCTGTTGGGTCCAGGCAAAACATATGCTTTGCATTTGACCGTTTTAGCTCTCAAAATTTAAAAATCCTGTAACGATCCCCTCTTCCTCATTTTTTTTTTTTTAATATTTTATTTATTTGACAGAGGGAGCGATCACAAGTAGGCAGAGAGGCAGGCAGAGAGAGAGGGGGAAGTAGGCTCCCCGCTGAGCAGAGAGCCCGATGTGGGGCTGGATCCCAGGACCCCGAGATCATGACCTGAGCCTAAGGCAGAGGCTTAACCCACTAAGCCACCCAGGCGCCCCCCGCCCCCATTTTTTTAAATACCATTAATCTGTTAAGAAACTGGAACCTCTGTCCTATAACATGTTCCATATTCTTGATTCGACTGGCTGCTTCCTCATGATGTTTAACTTAACTTGCTTTTTCAGCCCACCCCCTGTTTTTCTGAGATACAATTGGCAGATAGCTTTGTCCCTCGTCTTGGTTTTGCTTATGGTGCTTTTGGTCACGCACAAGTCATTCATCTATAATTTTAATGGAGCTAAATTTATTGATTTTTAACTTGCTTTTGAAATTTGAGCCGTGTGTACTATGGTTTTCTCATTTTCTCATTTCTATGGTTTTCTCATTCGCAGGTTCAAGAGGAACCCACTCCTTTTTGACTTAAGTCTTTGTAGGGTTTGAGTCATTACATTTAGAATCTTGTATCCATTTGGAAATTATTATTTCATAGCACTTTCTTTTTAAAGATTAAGCCCTTTTCTCCAGGTGCTGTTTTAGGTCCTAGAGTTGTAAGGTGACGAAACCAACAGTAACTAGTTTCAGAACTAATGCTCCACTGAGGGAAGACAGACCACAAAGATGGTGTCAGATAATGGTAAATGCTAGAAAGATGATTTCAGAAAAGATGAAGTGACAGATAGGGGCTGATAAGGGGCGCCTCTGATAGGGTGATATTTGAACCGATTTCCGAATTGTAAGGTGAGATTAGCCACGCCGAGGCCTGGGGCAGAGCTGTGCAGGCTGGCGCAATATTTAGTCGAGCAGGAGTAGACCCTAATACTAAATGCTGGCTATGAGCCAGGCCCAGCACTAATGCACCCGTCCCCCATGATTTCCGGTATTTATTTATTTCTCATGTACTTCTCGTAATGAGCTGTTGAGGTTGGTATTGAATACGAGGACACTGAATTTGGGAGAGTTGAAATCATTGGCCTCTTCTCAGCCTCCAACGTGGTGGAAGGAGTCACCCTGCACCATGAACTGTTGGTTTTACCTCTTTAGGTTTTCACGAGAAGGACAAGAAGCCGTACTGCCGGAAGGATTTCTTAGCCATGTTCTCACCCAGGTGTGGCGGCTGCAACCGCCCGGTGTTGGAAAACTACCTTTCAGCCATGGACACCGTCTGGCACCCGGAATGCTTTGTGTGTGGGGTCTGTACGCTCACCTCTCTTTTGGACTTAGGCAAAGTCAAGGGTCTTCCTTTCTGAGGGGCAGAACAGCACTGGGAAGAGGGTTCCCAGCTGGGGGTGAGGGATTGATCCGGGCCTGGTAAAGGAGGCGGTAGGCACTTGCTCATCCCTTTTGCAAGTCGACAGTGTTCTTGCCTCCATTGATCAGGTAACTGGCAGGAATTTCAAGGCTGCCAGTTTTACTTTTCTGATGTTCTACCTTTTGACACCTGCATTCCTTTTCTTTCCCTTTGCTCTGCCCCCAGGACTGCTTCAGCAGTTTCTCTTCCGGCTCCTTCTTTGAACTGGACGGACGTCCGTACTGCGAACTCCATTACCATCAGCGCCGGGGAACACTCTGCCACGGGTGTGGGCAGCCCATCACCGGCCGCTGCATCAGTGCCATGGGCCACAAGTTCCATCCCGAGCACTTCGTCTGTGCCTTCTGCCTGACGCAGCTGTCAAAGGGCATCTTCAGGGAGCAGGATGACAAGACCTACTGTCAGCCCTGCTTCACGAAACTCTTCCCACTGTAATCTCAGCTGAACCCAGATCCCCTACAGAACTTAAACCAGGAGGGGAAGGAGTATGCTTCATGGTTACTGCTCTTCAGCTTGGTGGGTGTGTAGAGAAAGTAAAGGTCATGAACTTCTAGTTGTTCCATGGTGAGGCTTGTAGTCTTAGGTTTTAGACTTCTAGTCTTATTTTTTTTCTTTATCAGGTACTTGGATTTAGATCAGGGTCCTGCTTCTAGAACCTCTGCAGATCTCTCTCCCATGTGCGCACATTCATTCCACCACTGGTTTTCTCAGATTTCTCCCATTTTCACTCCTGCCATGGCCCTCATCCCTGGGCCTTTTCATGCCTCCCTCCCTTCCCCTTGACTCACTTTCCTGTGACCAATGCATTATCCTCGCTGTCGGGAATCCTGAGGCTCCTCCAAAGCTCTCTGCGTCTCTCTCTTCAGTGTACTTCTCTGTTTCAAGAGGAAGTAGGTTTTAACTGGGCTGCTTTGAGCACTGACATCATTGATAAATAAAACGGCTTTTAGTTTTCATGTCTTACTGTTGTGTTTGGAGATAAACTGCTCCCTGTGTTATATACTCGGCATTCTGTGCAGTTAATTCCATACCCTGTCTCTTGTTTACTTCCATACAATAGGGACTTTTTCTTAATCGAAAGAATTTGAAAGGAGGGACTCCTGTTCACTAACTTAGTGAAGGGCCCATAACATTGATTTTATTTTATTTTTTGCAATGACATGATTGAATCATCTTAAAAGGTGGCAAAGCCCCTTAAAATTGTTTTCATCACTTTGGGTAAACAAAGTGAAAGCTCAGATCTCTGTTAGACACTTGAAAATTCATATCTGTATGCATTCCTACAAACTCATAAAATTGTGTATATTAAATAAGTCCCTTTTTTTTGGTATGCCACTTATATCTCAATAAAACTGTTTTTAAAAAACACAGATCTTCCTCAACTTCACAATTATCTCAAAAAGACAAACAAGATGGCTCTTTTATCTCCAAAGAAGGTTACTATAAAGGATCGTTTGATAATTTCCAGTTTGGATTAGGAAATCTAAGCCCCAAGAAAAATCTCCATTTAATTATTTGTTCCTCTGTAAAACATCATAAGTATATTTGTAGAAAAGCTTGTCAGTTATTAATAAATCTGACTTTCTCACATCCTATCTCAAGTAAGCTTCAGAAGGAGTCCTGCTTCCTCAAAAGAGATATTGATAAGATCTGTACTATGTCTTACTTACCGTGGTCTTAAAATAATTGTGTGATTATTTATTTGAAAAAAAAAAAACAAACAAAGTGTAAGGTACTGAGGAAAATTCCTTTACCAGAGGTATTTTTAAACATAGGACCAATTTAACACTGAAAAAATAAAATAAACGTATTTGGGGGGAAAAAATAGGACCAATTTAATGTCTTTAGACTGGTATGGGAACAGGCCTCTGCAAGAATGATGCTTGTTAAACTTGATCACATCTGTCTCCTTCATGGGATCGTATCATAAGTGGGTTTTGAGAATTACAAGGAAGTGGTAACGGTTAATGGGAACTTCAACATGTCCAAGCTACGTGGGAGTTTCACGCAGGGAGCCATCGGGCCTCCTGCCCTGTTTGTTGAGACCAGACTAAGCAGAGTATTCGTTCTTCCAAACATCCTCCTCACAGTAGCTACACATGTGATGTCATGTGCAGGTGCCCACGGGACCGCGTTCACGGCGGCCTGGGCACTTTGACCAGGGACGCTTGAGGTTTTAGCCCTTGAGGAAGAATGTTCTGGTGCTAACACTTTTCTTTCTTAAGGATTGGCTATTTCGAGATATTGGTAGAATCTATATATTTAAAAAGTCAGAGAAAAGGCAGTGTTGACCAGGTACAACTAAGAAGTGAAGACTTTTTTTGCCTTACAATGAATACAAGTGGTAATATTTGCTCAAGGAGAGATGCTGCATTCAGGGCATTTTAGCAGCAAGGAAACCATTCACAAGAAGTTTTCCTTGAAAGAAAAAAAAAAAAAAGACAAGAGAAATCCTGTTACACAAACTGGTCATCTGCCTGTTTACTCTTGGTTCTAAGTAACTTCTAGCTTTGAAAAAATAAAAACTACCGTGAAGGAATGGGGCTTTTCCACCAGTGAGCACTGTATATATGTATCTATATCTATATCCACATATATATATTTCTCAAAAAGAAACTTCTCAATTCATTCGGCGAGTTATTCTTTGGGAGAAGCATAGAGTCCTCCAAGGTGAAGGACAACCATTGTTTTTCCATACAAGTTGTAGCAGGTACTTCAATGGTGTTAGGATGGCTATCAGCCGCATGCTGTCTCTCTCATAACCAGTAGAGGGCGGAAGAGCCCTTTTCTCCAGCTCTGCAAGTGAAAGTCCTGAGATTTATTCTCACTGGGATGGAGTAGCTTAGGTCATTACTCACCAGTAATTTTACTGGGACATTGGATTATGCAGCTTGGCTTAAGACAAACCGGACCATTCCTAGAGTTAGGGGCAGGGATAAGTTCCCGAAAACACAAGAGCTGTGTGGCGGAGATGTGAATACTTTAAAAATGTGGGTACTGTTAAGGAGGCGGTAAAGGATCTCAAATCTGCAGGACTGTATATTCAAAAGCAAAAATACTAAAGCAGTTCTGAGTCTCAAGGTAATACAGAAGGTAAGCAAGCAGATATTCTAGTGCCCTGAGGGAACATGTCAGCACTTAACAGAAGCCCAAAACAGAGGAGAGCCAGGAATGATGGTGTCATGAAGAATGGGGGGCAGAGGTACTGGCCTTCGCTGGGACCCTAGAGACATAGCATTAAGAAGCATCAAAAGCAGCTTCAGCCTGGGAATCTGAAGAGGGAGCTCTTCCAGCTGATGTAAAGATGAGAAGGGGTGACAATTTCTTCCAAACATTGCTTTAGGGGCAATTGTCTTGGGCATGAGCAGGAGCCTACTAAGGGCAGTGGTGGCAGCCACTCATATATGAGGCTGAAAAAGTGACCACCTACCCCCTAAATACTGTGGAGGCTGTGTTACCAGGCAGAACTCACCACCAGGGCAGCACGTGAGAACCAGAGCTCAAAGGAGAAATGGAAATCTACTGGGATCCACTGGATGAGACAGAAGGAAATCTCAGTTAAGAGCTGGGGCTTGAGTCGTGCTTGTTACAAATGTATAACTTTGCCAGGAGGCAGCAGTGTCTCAAATTTATTCGGTAAAAAGGGAGACAGTTTATGTAAGAGCTTTCTCCTTCCTAGATACAGTAAAACACACAGTACCTAATTTAATTTTCTGTGGGAAGATATGCCCTAACTGCATTCAGGTTCACAGATCATGGATTCTGGACAACTGAACAGACCTGCGGGCATCCTCCTGAGCTTATTTCAAATATCACCACATCTCAACAAATACTGTAACTCACTAGCAGGAACCTTTTGGCCTGGGTTTAACTACTACAATTCCACTGAGAAGGTATTTCAGGTCACAGGTGCTAATGGAAGGACTTCTGTAGCTCAGCATGAGCAGACCAAGAAATCAAACAGGACTTTCCTTCCTTTGAACTTGACTTAAAGTATGTCAACTCAATTTAATTAGACCTAAGTTATGTCCTATGACTGGACATAATTGGGGATGTGAAATTGAATGGGAGTACCACATGCTCCCATCTTTGGCCCAGGTGGATGGGTGAGGCTGTCCGTCCCTTAGCTCCCGGAATGGACACACATCTCAGGCCTGACCAGTAAGTGGGCTTTGTCCTTCTGGGCCAAGGTGATAGGATCAAGAATAGCCATGTGACCCAAAGGAAGCCAACTAGATTTCTCCCAGGACCTTTGCTGAGTTTATTGGGAAAGAGGTATTCTCATTTGGTTGAGATTCTTGACCATAATAAAAGCCCATTGCTGCTGAGATATGTCTCTATGGTCAGATATAGAGAGTCTACCTGAGAGAAAGAAGCCAACATTGAGGAAAGAATTGCTGAGTCATGAAGAGGCCATATCTTGGGGTGCCTGGGTAGCTCAGCTGGTTGAGCATTGGACTCCGGATTTGGGCTCAGGTCACGATCTCAGGATTGTAAAATCAAGCCCAAGTCAGGCTCCATGCTCAGTGGGGAGTCTGCTTGGGATTCTCTCTCTCCCTCTCCCCTCCCTGCTCCATTCTCTCTCTTAAATAAGTAAATCTTTAAAAGGAAAAAAAAAAAGGTCATGCCTTCTTTTCTTGAGCCACTCAATCCTACCATACTGACACCTTAACCCCAGAATGGGAAGTTATGTGAGCAAATAAATCCTTTTTGCTTAAACTGACTTGAGTTGTAATACTGTGGCCAAAGGATTGTGTAAGCAGAACAGACATACTCTCTCCTTTATAGACTTAAAGTCCTGTGAAAGAATGGATCAATGAATGAACAAACCCAACAGCGGCACTGTGTGTGCATTGCGTGTCACCATGCAAAACTACTACACAAACATCGGATCTTCCCAACGCTTTTTACATGAGAGCATAAGGGAACGCTTTATACTTTAAGTCTGAGGCACCCTATGGATAGCTGTATACTTCAAATACAAACTTCTTGCTCCTGTCCAAGTTGTTAGTAAAGCTGAGTGATGTGTATCAATACCGCTAAGGGGAAGGAGGGAGAAGAGGATGCTCATTCTCTATGCAAAAATGTGCTGAAAATCATGTTAAATGTGCCGCTTTAGCTAGTGCTCATCCATAGAAAACTATTATAGATTTAATGTTACTGTAAGCCTATATATTTATAAGGAAAATAGTTTTAGAATAATCTCGATGTTTTACTTGCAAACAAAAAAAAAAAAAAAGAAAGAAAATGTAGAATATTTTAAGAGAATTAGATTTAGCTTTATCCTGAAAGTTGGTACTTGACAAAAATTGGGTTTACAAGAGGTTGAGGAAGAGAAATAAGACTTTTATAGCGATTCTGAGAGGAGATCTTGGGACAGTTGTCAGTGCTTTGGAGGTTGAGGGTGATGATCTTCATTATGTTCAATGACACTTGGAAAATATGACTTTCCCTCTCGAGGTGTTTTTGCCTTTTCAAACGTGAGTTAAGAAATATTAGAGGCTCAAAAATAAAGTGAAGAGTTTGGAAGGAGAGACATTTTCCTAAAATAATCTGAAAAATTTGAAAGGCAGGAAAGTGGGAGGGGAGAAAATTATAGGATATGTAAGGGCACTTATGAGTTAGGCAAGGTGAAATTTCCAGAGCTTTCAGCAAAAGAAGTAACATGGCTAAGAAGAAGGTGACATACAACACGCTCTCTGTGAGGTAGAGAAAAGCAGTGGGGATGGGGGGGAGTGGGTTTGTCTAGCACTCACTTCATCCCCTTCTACAAACTGCCAGGGGCGTCTCTGGATATACAGGCGGGGGAGAGGGGAAAATGAGACAGTAAGAAGAAGTCCAATTCAGCGTGCGCTGATGAGCAACCTACTGCCACATATAGGAAGATGGAGCTCAGTGTTCTTGAGGATCTCTGAAATTTATTGTAGGACCCATGGGATGTCAGCCAGTGCCACTAGCCCACCTCTGCATCCTCTAGCCTGCCCCACTGTGCAAGCTGGACATGTTTCTGTGGCCCAAGAAAGCCCTTTGTCTAAGTCACAGGTACTTGAAAGCTTTCCAAGAGCATCAGTGTGCACCAAGCAGCCCGTGCCAACTGTCACGGGTGGGGAACCCATAGCATCTGTTGGGGGAAGTTACGAAGGGGTCAGC
>CM053613.1:8539122-8563643 GCA_028646535.1 Procyon lotor
TGGTGCAGGGAATCCATCCCATTAGCTGCTCCCCACAGAGAGAAACGGCGAACCTGGGTTAAGGAAGCAGAGCCACTGGGAAGAAGTTTGGAAACCTTCCAGGATTATGATTTTCACTGCCTGTGAGTGGCCTAATCATAATTCAAAGGAAATACCCAGGAAAATCCTTATCATCATTACTTGTATCAGTTTTCTGAGGCGACCAGGAAAAATGCCAGATGGGGTGACTTAAACAATAGATGTGTTTTCTCACAGTCCTGAAAGTGGGAACTCCAAGGTCAAGGGGTCAGTAGGTTTGGTGTCTCCCGAGGCCACTTTCTCACCGAGTCCTCACATGGCCCTTTTGCTGCGTGTCTCCCTACTATCTCTTCCTCTTCCTGTAAGGACACCAGTCCTGTTGGATCGAGTCCCCACCTTCTGACTTCATTGAACCTTAGTTACCTCTTTAAAGATGCCTTCTCCAACACAGACACGTTGGGGTTTACGGCTTTAACGTAGGCATTTTATGGGGACATCACTCAGTCTAAAACATTACTTCAAAGAACACAGTGGCAAAGATACAATTCTACACGCTTTCTGATGCCCAGAGAGGTGATGTCACTCTGTTAGCTAATCCCAAACTCACCAATGGGCAAATTTTGGTCCTTTTGAGACCAACGACCCCAGGTTCTATCTTCCTGTCTATCTGGATGAGGGTGGGATCTTGCTTGGCATGAAACACCACCGTTTCTGTCTTCACTTCCAGAAGCTTCCTTTCATTCAACGAACACAATTCTTTCACTCTGTTTCTCTCTAGGTTGCAGGCGAACTTGCTCTCTGTTTGGATTTTCGTTGCTTCATCCACCACTTATTCTTTTAACAGATGACAAAACTTTCTGCTCTGAGGGGTGAAAATTCATTCTTCTCCAGAAGAGCTACTCCCTTTTCCCTATGAGCACCCAGAGTGATCTTAGCTGCATCTCGGTGACCCATCTTTGAAATGACATTCCTGTTGGCCTCTGTGGTCTCGATTGATGTATATATAGGATATAATGATTTTCTGCTTGCTCTGTGGTCATCCCATTCTCTTTGAGTCAACACAAGGAGTCATGGTTCTCTTGGGACGACCTTGGGATGTGGGTCTTGCCTTCGAGTGTGGGTTTCCACCCAGCTCTACTGCTCACTCATTCTGTTTCCTCCTGCAGCATCGCTTGAGTTTTGACCATTTGTTCATTCGTTTCAGGAGCACGAATATCTCTTTTGAGGTGTTTTGTGGAAAGGAAAGGTGCATTAGAGAAGGAGCCCTGAGGGTAACACTAGTGGAGTAGTGTTTTCTGGATGCTTGTGTGCCCAGAGGATGAGGGTTGCAGCAATGATGATGCTGACGCTCAAGGTGAAGATTAAGATGAATATGAAGATTTAAGATGAACATGTGATTAAACCAAGTTCTGAAGGACACAAATGAGGTGGAGGCAAGAGCCCAGGTGAGGGTGTTATTCTCAGGAATGAGGACGGTCCCTCTTCTGTGTGTTTAGATAAGCAAATGCGCTGTGATACAGGGGATGGATGTTGGTTGCCTTTTCAAAGGTGGGAGATGTATTTCAAGGCACCAGTTTAAACTGTTCCTTTTTATTTTTCACTAACAAATAAGCCTTCAAGGTTTACAAACTTACAAAGAGATAATTTTCCATTTTTATCCCTCCCCCCTTTTTTAAGTAGGCTCCATGCCTAATGTGGGACTTGAACCCGTGACCCTAAGATCAAGAGTCTTATTCTCCATCTACTGAGCCAGCCAGGTGCCTCTTTCTATTTTTATTCCTAATAAGAATCACACAGTGCTTTTTTAAAACTACCATGTCTAGTGAGCTAAGGACAAATACATTTTTCATAAGTGAGCTCCTCAAGTGACATTTCTATGCCTAGATCTCTGTGTCCTCATCCAATTTACTAAATAGAGAATCCGGTGGGATTTACATAATTCATTAGGCCCACACTGTTCTAGGTTCCAGGAGGTAGCCAAAGAGGAGTAAGACAGTCTCTCTCTCCTCAAGGAGCTTACAGTCTAGGAAAGGTCAGATGGACATTCAATCTTAATATGAGCTTGCCCACACAGGATAATTTCTTCCCTAACGACAATGTTGTGAACGACATAGAGATATGGGATGGGAGAACTGAAGGCAGAGATCTTCCTTGATTTACAGCGGGGTCATATCTGGATAAACCCATCTTAAGTCGAAAATATTGTAAATGTGTGTAATACACTTAACCTACCGAAGATCTGCTTCGCCTAGTCTACCTCGCCTGTGCTCAGACCCTGTATTAGCCCCCAGTTGAGCAAAATCATCACACACAAAGCCCACCTTACAATAAAGTGTTGCTGGTCTCATGTAATTTGCTGACTTCTGTACTGAAAGTGAAAGACAGGATGGTTGTGTGAGTGGAGAATGGCTGTGGGCATACCCATGGTTGACGCTCATGATGTCAGGGCTGACTGGGAGCTGCGACTTTTTTGCCCAGCCCCGCATCCTGAGAGAGTGAGAGAAAAAAACCACAAATAGGCAGAGAGGCAAGCAGAGAGAGGGGGAAGCAGGCTCCCTGCTGAGCAGAGAGTCCGGTGCAGGGCTTGATCCCAGGACCCTGAGATCATGACCTGAGCTGAAGGCAGAGGCTTTAACCCCCTGAGCCACCCAGGCGCCCCTTGAAGTACACTTTTAACTGAACGCATATCACTTTCACACCATCACAAAGTCAAAAAATCATAAATTGAGCCATCATAAGTTGGGGACTGTCTGACTACTGAGGAAGGGAACAAGAGGAGACAGAAAATGTATAGAACTAAATACCATAAGGCACTTTGAGAAAGTGTTATAAATAGAAGGCCACACAGATTTTCTGTAACCGCAGAGAAAAACTTCACGGTGGAGATGGCTTTAATTTGAACCTATACGTGAAGGCGATAAAACTGAGCATTCCAACTGGAGGGAAAAGCATGAAGTAAGGCAAAGGGGGAAATGTGCATGGTGTGGAAGGTGGAGAAAAGAACTTGTCTGTTGAGGATCTCCTTTGGGCCACATGCTGTGGTAGCCAGTTTGGGGTTTGTGAGGATAAAAGGTAGAATACACAGTGGTTATGAAGAGAAATCAAGCTTGTAAGGTTGGTTGTTGGATCTAGTTCGCTTCGATTGTCAGGTGGCAGAGGCTGCCCATTTTCCTGTTTGGCAGCAAGCGAGTCGCCATGGTTTTGAACATGGCGGATTGAAGAGAGTGGGAAGCAGCAGGGGAGGGGGCTGGGCATGCATGAGCTGAGGTTCCGAGCTTCCCATGCATGCTCCATTGTCCCACTGGGTTTTAGTTACAAAGCATAGATAAAATTACCGATAGTTTGAACATGTGAACGGCAGAGCGTTCACAAGAATGGGGCCCTTCTTCACACAGGGCCCTGTGTGACGGTGCTGGATGTGTGTCTGTGAAGCCTTTAAGGATATTGCTTCAGTTGGAAGGGGTGGGTTAGTGGAGGCTACGGTGGAGGGAGGATATAATGGAAGATAATTGATAATTTTGATGGTAGACGCCCTGGGATAGCACAAGGGTGTGTTACGGTGGGAGAAAGCGTTTTGACAGTTTTGGGGGAAGGGTTGGATGACGTAGGCATGTTTGTGGACAAATAAGGTAAGAGTGAGTAAGGGAGGGCATCGAGAATGGGCAGTAATGGCTGTGGTGAGATCTCACAGGAGTAAGTGGAGGCAGGATCGACAGTATGTGAGTGGTGGGGACCACCTGAGAAAAGAGGAACAGAGCTCTGAGATAGGAAGGCAGAAGGAGACAGGATGGATTCAAAGCGTGGCCAAGGAGAAGTGAACATCAGATGGCCTCGCCCTCAGTAAGGGAGGGGGAGATGTCGTCCAGGCACTTCTGCAGAATCAGTGGATATACACAAGCCGCAGTCTCAGAGCCCTGGGTTTCCATGACACTGCTAATCAGCGGCTTGGCTTTAGGCAGATCACTTCACCTCTGTGAGTCTGTTTATTCCTGGAGAAAATTAGATATTTACAAAATAACACACATTTATACAGTGCTTAGTATTCTGAGTACTTTGCATCCATTAACTTAATTAATTCTCACAACAACCCTATAATGAGAAAGCAATGAACGGGGAGGCTAACTGACTTTATGAGCCTTCCAGGCATCAGTGGGGAGAGCTGGGATTCGAACCCACGCAGCGGTGTTTTGTGTACCACACACCCAGTGGTCTCTGAGTTTGTCAAAGGTGCTGACATACGCTGTGTCCATGAAATTAACTTTTTAGACAGACTAGTAGCTTCTTGATTCTTACTTAAGGAAGACCAGCTTGCCTTCTTCCCATCCAACACCACTGGGGTTGGCTCAGCACATGGAAGGCACGAAATGGCCGCGAGGTGGCAGCATTAACCCAAAGATGGATGGGGAGATAAGGCGGTCTGGGCTTGAACTAGCCCCCAAGTCAGAATCGGCCCCTTTCCTGCCCTTCATTTTTCTGAAACCCTGAAGTATAACTACTTGGATGTGAAGTCACTATTTCGCCTCGTGAGGAGACCATCTGTTGAAGGAGCTAGAGAAGTCAAAGTAGAAGTAGTCCCCGGAACTCAAGGGTCTTCCAGAGGGAAAATGAAGATGGCAGGTTCAGTTCTGTGAGAAACTGAGGAGGCGCAAAGAAATGGTGTATCTGAGGTGTCCATTCGGCTCCCAGCACCTGCGAGATCTCTCACTCACCACTACCCAGGAGCATTCCACTTCCCTGTGATGATAGTCTTCATTTTCAGCTGTGTAATTTTTCCAAAGATATTAAACACTGATAAAAGAGAGTATTAAATTATTTTATAGAGCCAGGTGTTAGGGCTAGACTGTCTCAGTTGTTGGTGTTGGTCCTAGAAGTACCTTCCTCCTCCCTGCTTCTGTCTTCTCTCCCCTTCTTTTCCTTTTCTTCTTCTTCCTTTTCTCCTCCTTGCTCTCCCCCACCTCCCCCTCCTTGGTCTTCTTGTCTTCCTTCCCCTTCTTCCTTTTCCTCCTCTTTCTCCCTTTCTTCCCCCTTCTCCCCACTCTCGCCCTCCGTGTCCTCCACCTCCTTCTCTTCTCTTTCTTTTTTCATCTCTCCCTCTTCCTCTCTCTATTTTCCCCTTGGTTGATCAAATGAAATATTATATTGATCAAATAAAATAATAAGGAGAAGTCTTATTATTATATTATTATATATTATTATAACTCTAGTCTTCAGAGTTGGATGTGGGGGTCAGGAGATTAGACGCTATGAAATTCCAAGAGTGGTCAAAACTCCTTGGTCTAATTTGACCTAACTTGTCACCCATTTGGCCACTTTTTCTTTCTTCTTCTTCTTTTTTAATAAAAAAAAAATTTTTTTTTAATTGTTCTAATGGGAAATTTTTCCGTGAAAGTATTTTCATGAAAAAAAAAAATAAGTAAATAAGCTTCACTGATGTAGCCGACTTTACTGGAACAGGCATTTGTGAGACCCGATGAGAAACGGGACCTTTTTCCAGATTCTGAGAACATCCCATACTGACTCCCACAGGAGCCGTACAGCATAGTGGACAGACGTACAGCATAGTCAGACAGACTTGAACGTGTTCTCACTGGAACTACAAGACGCTCCAAGTTTGTCTGGTATCTGGATCTAAAACCAGGCATTTCCCCAAGGAGCCCAGGTTCCTTCTCTTGGAAAACATTATTAGAAAACAAGACCTGGGGACCAGGTATATGCATAAGTTTTTATATCTGTAAAATTGGAAAGGAAATGCATTTCTTGCGGACTTGTGCGAACTTTTTTTTTTTTTGACCTTTTTTTTTTTTGACTTGTGTGAACTTTAAGTGAAATTACATATATATGTAACAAAGGCCTGAATCATAGGAAGCACCAATTATCTGAAAATTCAGGAGGTGTTGAAACAGAACCCTTCGCTTTCTATAAGCTCCATGTTAAAGCTCACTGAAAACCAGACTGATTGGGGAAAAAAAAATTTCCTGAAAGCGTTTTGATCCACAAAGCTCCTCAGAACTTGGAGCTCTTCAGTCTGAGCTGCGTTTAGGTAAACTGGAGATTCTGATGTTTATCATCCGTGTTTGGCATTTAAAAGTTCTCCTCATGTAGTCTTGGAGAAAGAGTCAAACCCCAGTACCCATAAGAAATCTGTGGACTGAATAGGGACAGTTGGGCAGTAGGGACAAAGGACAGCTCCTTTGAAGACATTTTTGATGGAACTTGAGATCAGTAATTTTTGCCTGTGCTTGAAGAACTAAGGCTCCCCCTGGGCCAGAAGTCTTTTTCATATTATGCCAATGTTTCATTCCCCCAGGAAAATGGTGTTTTGATTGCTTGTTTGCATGACACTGAGCTCGGGTTGGGGTTGAGACCTTGGGGAACCTCCCTCCAGAGGATCCCAGATCTGCCTGGCTGCCGGCTCCTGTGTGGCCCCAGCCCCCTCAAGGTTTGGGATGACTAACTTGGGCTCTGAAACAAACTAAGAGCCGCCCAACTGCCTTTACACTTTTCCTATGTAGCCTGAGGAAATCTTTTACTATTTGAAATCTGAGGTTCTCAGAGACACAACAGCTTTGCTTTTCTTTTCCAGAGATTCAAAGAGTCTGGTACTTGAAGGCAGTTAGTTCTGAAGTGAGATCTCATCATTTCCCCAGGAACCAGGTATGTTTTCCCTGACCTTTTCTAAAGCAGCATTCTTCACACTGGGGGTGAAAATAATGGGTTTGTTCAGGAGAAAGGGGCTCAGAAGTAGGTATAAAAAATGACTCAGTTCTATTTTCTTCATTCTCCTCTGCCACAGCTCATAAGAGATGAGGCCAGAGTGGACCTCCCATAGGTAATTTCGACTCACTTTGTCTTAAGCAGGAACTGACATACTCATTGCCTGATAGAATACGGATACCAATTGGTGTTAATAAAACCCAGAAGCCATGTTCACATGATTGACCAACAGTTTAACAGGAAAAGAAATAAATTGGTTTGTACTGAGCACCCACCACAGACCACAGAGTGGCTGGATTTTTCCATATTTCGTTGTACCGGATCCTCCACTGATAGAGGGAAATTGACTTGCTGCAGTTGCCCAGCTAGTAAACATTAAAACTATTATTCTAACTCAGTTGTTGAGCTTCTAGTCCATTCATTCATTCAACAAAAATACCAGAGTGTTCCCTGTGCCTGGCACCAGTCTAGACGGTGAATAATGATGTACAAAACAGTGACAGACCTTGTCTCTTTCACTGAATTTCTTCATGGAATTCAGTTCCGTCCTTTTCCATTGAGAACCTTCCTTGGAACTCCCCAAATGGGATGTGATGGCCAGGGGTGAGTCTTCAAACCCCTCTAGAAACAACTGTGACGAAACTTTTCTTTCTGGACTCTCTATCTTGGTGATTTAAGCTTCTAAAATTCCTTACATTTTAGTGTTTTTCAGTTTTCAACACACTTTCTTATTTCTTAAATAAAGTGATCTATCCCATATCATCTTCAAATATTTATTTAAAAACGTCATTATTCTTTCAAGGTTCCTTTTGATATTTATTTTAAGCTCTTTCAGGACTTGGGAGAGAGACGTACAGTGACAGGAACACCACGGGGTTTGGATTCTGGCCTTGAAACCCCTTCAGGGATGGCGCTGGGCAAAAGAAGCCTCCAGATTTCTCTTTGCTGCTCTGGATCCAGACACATTTATCAACAGTGACTGCGATGCATAATGGAAAGGATTGTCTGTCTTGAGAACATAGCAAATACCTTGAATATTAATTGCTAACATATGAAGATGGCAGTACGGGGCAGCTCAGGAGAGGGAGTGTGTGATAACTCTAGCTTAGGTGAATACAATCGATAGGTCAGTTCTAACCAAGGAAATTGATCAAGCAAACCTTTCGAGAAGGTGCTTTGGAATAGAATTCAGAATTCACGCTGTGTGCTGCCTTTCTTTCATTCTTGGAGTTTTCCCAGGTTGTGTATCCTCTCTTGGGTTGGGGAAGAGGTTGGTTTGTGAGATAGGAGGGGGACGTTCTTGTTAGTCACAGGATTGTAGTACTCAACAACTGGTTGTCCCTTCCTGGTCTCCACCCGCCCACCAGGGAGCAGCAGTATTTGTCTGGTGCTCCAAACCTTGAACTAGCCACTTGATCTCCCTAAGTCTGAGTTTCTTTGTGTATATATTTACATAAATATAGGTATATATATATGTGTGTGTGTGCATGTGTGTGTGCTGTAAGATGTATAGTATATGTGACTCACGGAATTGTGATTGAATGTAGAACTGATCACAAATGGAGTTTTATAAACCCTACTGGGTACAATGTTGCCTCCCACCCCGGGGAACATTTGAGATATTTGAGAGTGTCAGGAGACATTGTAGGTTGTCACAACCTGTAGGGAGAGGCCAGAGATACTGCTCGACAACCTACACTTCATAGGACAGTCCCCCCAACTCCCCCTCTGCCCCCCGCCACCTCCTCCCACCTGCAACCAAAGAACTGTGCAGCCCATAAGGTCAATAGCAGGCAGGTTGAGAAATCCTGCTCTGGGGCATTGCAGAGATATTGCAATTAAGTAATTGTGTCATCTCAATGGGGCATCACATACCTCAGTTTTTAATATGTAAGATCAAGAAATCACCTTTCGTAGATGACAGGATATTGTAACCGCGAAATGAACAGAGAACAAGCACATGCCAAAAGTCAAAAGAAAAAAAAAAGTCAAAGGACTGCATCAACGTGATGGAAGGTGCTCCAGGTTGGAGAGTTAGTTGGTACGTTACGGGAGGAGAATCTATCAATAAGCAAAAGTGGCTGAAAAATAGACAATTGTCCGATTTATCCTAAGGAAAAAGAAAGGAAGGAGGAGTCCTGTACAGGGGTGTTCCCTGGAATGTTGTTTGTAAAGGGGAAACACTGGAAAGCAAGGAGTGGAGGTGGGATGCTAGCTGGTGTCCTGGAGGGTTGCACGGGCTGGCCGAGCCTGTTCTCGGGACACCAGCATAGCACTGGTGTGTGAAACCCTCGCCCGACAGGACAGGCTTGGTCTCCTTGTTTGATGCTATAAGAAAGGCTCCTAGTGGTTAATACACCAAAACCATACATATTAACTATTACTCCCCCCACCCCCGCCCCGCAAAAAAAGGCCCCTCAATCTGATGATCCGCAGCTGCTTTCCAAGGTAAGCCAAGGCCAAGCAGATTGAGGCATTTTCCCCTTTGCAGCCCTGTTTCTCCCTTCTTCTCCTTCTGCTTCCCGGGACAGGAAAAGTTCGTAATCGCCTTAGGCCGAGGGAAAAAACAACAGCGAGAGAGATAGTGCATCTGAACCAGGACACAAGCCTTTCTCCAGGTCTGCTGGCTCCATTCGCACTGTTGTTTTGGAATATTTTTCATACCACAAACCTAAGCTAATATTTTGGCAGGAAACATGGGTCCAGCTAGACAAGAGAACAATGAGCTATTTGTTGTGGAGTTAAGTAGCATGAAAAATGTTTAAACACTTTGCTCTTGAAGTTCTGTTGCATTCATCAAGTCTTTATTTATGTGTGCCAAGGGGCCACAGTAGGCTGGGTGGGCCAGAGCTGGTGAAGACAAAGGTCCCAAGAGGCTATGAGCTAGTCATGGAGCTGGGTGGTTTGCCCAACTAATTGTGTGATAATCAAGCCAGACTCTTGCGCTTTGACAGAGCAGAGAAGAGAGGACTTAATAGTAACCAGCTTCTATCACAAAGATGTCTTTTTTTTTATTTATCCAAATTCAATTTAGTCAACATATAGTGTAGTGTTCATTTCAGGAGTAGAATCTAGTGATTCATCACTTACCTACAACACCCGGTGCTCATTGCAAGTGCCCTCCTTAATGCCCATAACCCAATTTAGCCCATCCCCCACCTGCCTCCCCTCCAGCAACCCTCAGTTTGTTCCCTAGAGTCAAGAGTCTCTAATGGTTCGCCTCCCTCTCTGCTTTTATCTTATTTGATTTTTCCTTCCATTCCCTTATGTTCATCTGTTTCGTTTCTTAAATTCCACATGAGTGAAGTCACATGGTATTTGTCTTTCTCTGACTAACTTATTTTGCTTAGCATAATACCCTCTAGTTCCATCCATGTCATTGCAAATGGCAAGATTTCATTCTTTTTGATGGCAGAGTAATATTCCATTGCATATATAGAGCACATCTTCTTTAACCATATTTCTGTCCATGGACATCTGGGCTCTTTCCATAGTTTGGCTATTGTGGACATTGCTGCTATAAACATTGGGGTGTATATGCCCCTGCAAATCACTATTTTTATATCCTTTGGATAAATACCTAGTAGTAAAATTGCTAGGTCATAGGGTAGTTCTATTTTCAACTTTTTGAGGAACCTTCACACTATTTTCCAGAGTGGCCACACCAGCTTGCATTCCCACCAACAGTGTAAGAGGGTTCCCCTTTCTCTGCATCCTCACTAACACCTGTTGTTTCCCAAGTTCATAATAAAGATTTCTGATTTTAGATAGGAAGTGAGGACATCTATATCTCCACACGAATACGTAAAGGTCAGTTGAATTGCTGTTGAAGAATAAACTCACAAAGACATTAAGGGTTGTGATTAACACCTCTGGACTTAACATCAAGCAGATCAAGGTTTTCATTCTGCTTCCAACTCTTACTAGTTATGGGACTTTGGACAATAGTTACTATTATTACTATAATAGCTTTCCAGTCCCATCTAAAAGCTACTAGAGATTAAGAGCAGATAGAAGCCAAAAAAGGGAAAGCAAGCATAGAATATACTGCTAACTGGAAATAATCTAAGAAAGAGAGTAAAATGTTCTATCATGGAGCACTGTTTATAAAGGTGAAAAACTGAAATGGAGGGAGTAGGGTATTATCACTATGCAGTTTGTCCTTGTGTAAAGTAAGGAAAATAATAGGATCAAACCCAAAGAATTAAATGAGTTCACGGTGAGTAAAGTCTAGCATATAGTGAGCCAGTGTTATGATTTCTGTGATTACTACCATTTAGTAATAGGTGCATGGAAAATGTTAGGAAATCTCGTTGGAGGCTATATTCTTGGGAGTGGAATAAGAAGACAACAAATAAGGGATTTATACTTTTTACTTATTACTATTCTCTTTTTGATTTTTGATTTGTTTATTTTAGAGAGACAGAGGGTGTCCGAGTGGGAGTAGGAGCAGAGGGAGAAGGGAAAGGGAGGCAGACTGCCTTCTGAGTAGGGAGCCCGATGATGCAGGGCTTGGCTCAATCCCAGGACCCTGAGATCATGACCTGAGCCGAAACCAAGAGTCAGATGCTTAACTTACTAAGCCACCCAGGCGCCCATCTCTTTTTGATTTTTAAAAATGGAATAAATGAAATCTTAAAAACTATGCTACTGGACTTTTCATAATTTATTTTATATGATGTAAGCAGTCAGGATAATTCAAGTTCTGAATGTATGAAACTTTGGATTCAGGAATATAAAGGTATGACCTTTGTTTCTGACCCCTGCTTATTAGGTTATTTTGGTCAATATTAAGCTCCTCGAGCTTTAACTTTCTCACCTGTAAAATGGGTATCATAGCACCTACCTCATAGGGTTCAAAGCTATAATGTAATGGAAGGGTCTTGCATGTGCCTTACACGTTGTCAACACATACTGGTTTACTATTTTCTTTTTAAAGATTTTATTTATTTGACAGAGGGAAACACAGCAAGAGAGGGAACACAAGCAGAGGGAATGGTACCGGGAGAAGCAGGCTCCCTACTGAGCAGAGAGCCCGATGCGGGGCTCGATCCCAGGACTCTGGGATCATGACCTGAGCCGAAGGCAGACGCTTAACGACTGAGCCACCCAGGCACCCCTGGTTTACTATTTTCATACCATCCCATTATCCCGCCTACACTTTATTCTCATTTTCACTGATTCTTCTTTGATCACCAGGTGAATTTCAAGTTGACCTCAATGGAAAATATCACAGAAGCCACAGAATTCATCCTCTTGGGATTAACAGATGACTCTAATCTTCAGGTCCCCCTCCTCCTGGTATTTTTGCTCATCTACCTCATCACTCTGGTTGGGAATGGGGGGATGATGGTGATCATCCACTCTGACCCCCACCTCCACACCCCGATGTATTTCTTCCTCGGTAACCTCTCCTTCGTAGACCTGGGTTACTCATCAGCGGTAGCCCCTAAAGCGGTGGCTGCCCTACAGTCAGGGAACAAAGTCATCTCCTACAGTGGCTGTGCTGCCCAGTTCTTCTTCTTTGTGGGTTTTGCCACCGTCGAGTGCTACCTCCTGGCCTGCATGGCCTATGATCGCCATGCAGCCGTATGCCGGCCTCTTCATTACACCACCACCATGACAGCAGGTGTGTGCGCCCTCCTGACTGTGGGCTCCTACGTCTGTGGCTTCCTCAATGCTTCCATTCACACAGCAAACACCTTTAGACTCTCATTCTGTGCTTCTCATGAGATTAATCATTTCTTCTGCGACATTCCTCCACTCTTGGCTCTCTCGTGTTCCAACACACGCTCTAGCAACTTGGCTGTCTTCTGTGTCGTGGGCTTCAACGTCTTTTTCACCCTCCTGGTCATCCTCATCTCTTACCTCTTCATATACATTGCCATTCAAAGGATGCGTTCTGCTGAGGGACGGAAGAAAGCCTTCTCCACCTGTGCCTCCCACCTCACTGCTGTGACCATCTTCTATGGAACTATCATCTTCATGTACCTACAGCCCAGCTCCGGCCAGTCCATGGACACCGACAAAATCGCTTCTGTGTTTTACTCGGTGGTGATCCCCATGCTGAACCCCTTGATCTACAGCCTTAGGAACAAAGAAGTAAAAAATGCTCTCTGGAAAGTACTCAACAAACTTAATCCCCAGTCGGTAAGTATGAGTAGGAAGTAGGCAGGTAATGGAGGTGCCATCTCAACTTTGAGGTTTGGCAGATTTCAGACCTTTCTTCTCCAAGAACAGTGGTTACTTATGCTACTTGGAGAAATCACAAAAGCAGCACTTGGAAATGTCTCACTCAGAGAGATAATCTTATATTTAGTGAATAATGACATTGGATATTTAAAACCCTTCTTAAAAAAAACCCTTCTTGCAGTAGTTTCTTGATATGATTCAAAGCAAAGATCAAAGCATAAGCTGAATCCACTGAATTTCCCCTCCTTATTTTTAATTGGGAGAAATTTCCACTCACTATTAAAACTTGTGTGAAGGACCACATCTTTATTGTATAACACTTGACACGCACAGCATTATGCTTTCCATCTTTGGTCCATGTGTTTGAAAGTTAAAGTTTCTAATGCAGACAAAAGATGTTTTAATATTTTTAATAATGATTCTAGAAGGTTTTAACTCAAAGGACAGGGCATTGGACCCTGAGTCAGATGACCCAGCCTTCAATCCTTCAAAACCCCCAACCCACATTCCTGTTCACCCATTGGTTGAGCACCTTTGTATTTTTCAGCTCTTTCTATTAATGTTTTGGGACAACTTTGGTAGGAAACAATAAGCCACCTTTGTATGTAACAGTTTCAGTAGATAAATTGTTTAAACTTTAACCCAAATCAACATATCTTTCTTTAGAGAGCTTGCACTGTGTTCCATGTATTTGGCCTTTGTCTAACATAATTACTAAAGCTTGCGGAAGGTTTGGAGGAAGAAGTATTTTTTTTTTCCATGGGCAATGAAAGAGGAGATTTGTCTTCTGAATTAAATGCTTGCATTTCTCAGCACCCTTAAGTTTGGTGAATCTATTATGAGTACACATAATAGCTTTCTGTGCCCTCTTGGCTTCTGTTTTTTCAATAATTCAGTTCACCTCTGGATCCCTGTTGCATTATGATGTTCTGTAATTAGATGCTGCAGAAATAAAAAAGCGTGTAGAAATTTACTTCCTAAATAGGAATGGCATAGTGATGCACAGCCCAAGTCTACCTCTGGGTCTTGTTTTGGGTGCTGGATGGTATCTGTGAATGTGTGTGTGTGGGGGGGGGGGGTAGATTGGTGGTGATTAATTTCACTTCTCACATATCAACGGCTTAACGGTGTTTTTAGCCACAGTTAGTCTAAGTCACTACTTATTTCATGACATCAAGCTCAAAGAGAATTTATATTTTAAATGCAAAAACAAAAAATCTCAGTGGGCTAGATCAGAGAGTTTTGAAAGTCAAATTAGTTTTGAGATTATCAGACTCATTAGGCACAGGGCAGTCTTTGTATAAGGAGAGTGGATCATGGGGCTTGTGGAGAGAAGAGCGAAGAGGGACTTTTGGAACGGAAGTTGACCTATAGGAGAAGCTTCCTCTGACACATGGCCGCTGCCATCCAGTGAGACTGAGAGCTTCTCCTGGACAAAAGGTTTTGACTACCTGGACCTCCCGCCACCACCCCTGAGCAGGATGGCCTCCTGAGCAACACATAGAAGAACAGTCACTAAAGGTCAGCGTTCTACTTCATATCGGAGCCTTCTCAGCGACCTACAGACGTCACGGAGCTCACAGGTGCCCAGACTTGGAAGCGAGCCTGGGGGCAGCTATCCCAGCAGGGAGGACATTTTGGTCTGAGCTCAGCTTCTCTTCCTACTGGATCCATATAATTGACTTCTTACTGTTCCTCCTTTTCTACTTCCCCTTTCTCCTTCTTCTCTTCTTCTTCCCCTTTCTTTTCTTCTCAACCCCTTTCTCTCCTCAGCCAAAGCAAGAACTTTCCTCACCACTAAACCATTCAGTCCTTATGAAAAATCAGATTTTACAGTTTGTGTATCACAGCTGTTACGGTACCCAGTGAGGCATATTTCTGGGTGTGTTTCTTTGTGCCTCCACACCCCAGTGTGGCAGAAACACGTGTGACTCTTCTGAGAGCTAAAGGCCTGATGCCTATGTATTTCCCTTTCCTGTTGAAGCCCCCTACCCTCCACCCCCCAAACTAGTGTGACAGTTGACTGCCAATGGGTATAAGAGAGAACTAGTTCTGGTGTCAAGAGGTGGATGAAAATCCTTACTCTTCTTATCAGGTGTATGACCTCAAGAAAACCATTTAATCTATTTGACCTCAACGTCAATGTTGAGCTGTGAAGATGACAAAATAAAGTATCTGACTGTGCCCGGCGTAACGAATGTGTATTCCGTAGGCTCCGGGGCTGGTTCTCGCTTGGCTGCCCTTGTGCTCCCCACTTTTGGCTTCTGAGCTCCCTCCCTCTCTCCACCCCGTCCAAATCCAAGTTTTTATTTCAAGACATTGCTTAACTTCCTTTCTTCCAAGCTCCCAATTCTACATGAGACACATTTCAAGCTGATATTACATGAGTATTCATTTACAGAAGCTACTCAGAAGGAGAGGGCTTGTCGCCAGCAAGACATTAATTTTCAGAATCGACATTCCTGTGGGGAGCTATTCACTTCCACATGGGGAATCTGTCAGATGGAGACTAAATGTCCATTTGGTTATTAACAACACCCACCCCCTCCCTGCGGGGATGGTCTGATGAATGGGAGGCCGTGAGTGAGGCTCATGTCTCAGGAGAGTAAAGGCACAGGAAGACTTCCTTCCTGAAGTGACCAAAAAGAGAGTGAAAACACATCAATCAGGACAATTATTTATATCGAGATAGATTACCCCTTTGAAGAAAGGATTCATGATTGAATTATTCTAAATACCAGGCTCCCTTTGTGCATTAGATGATTTGTTTAGCTTTATGTATGGGGAAAGGAAAATGAAAATATTAGGAGTCCTTGACAATTGCAGCGAACATTACAGTCATAACTCTTTAGCCTTCCAAGAGCCTTTAAAAATAATCTTGACCAACCTTCTCATTTTACAATTGACAACCCCAGTTCCCACAGTTAAACTTGTTTCAACTAACAGAGAACCAAGTCTTATTAGACTCTTATTCATTCTTTACATTGTCTAAAGTTCTTGATGTGTCAAAAGACATTTTTACATTTTTTCTCTCATTGTTCACCATGAGGAAGATTTTTGGGCTTCAGTGTTGCAGTCAAGGAAACCAGAGCTTTGAGAAGTCAGCTTACCTGCATACTATTAAGAAGAGGATCCAAGATTTGAACAGTAATCTTGTCTTCCCTGTCCAATTCTCTGAGAAAGAATAAGTAGCCTTATATTTTAGTAAGTTTCAACAGAGGACTTATTTCACAGATAAATCATTTACACACAGTCTTTCTTGATAGATCCCTGCAGTGTGGCAAGGCGCTGTGGAGACTACAGACAAATATAAGACTATAAAATATAATTCCTACTCCAACAAAGCAAATCCTCCTGCATATATGGTGACCAACGCAATGCAATTTTGAGATTAATGACTCAATACTCAATAATTTTGTCAGTAGGAATTCTTCCTGGATGCCATGGAACATGAATGGATCAGAGCACATTTGTTTTCAGCCTTGAGAGTGGGAGTTAGGTCTGCAGCTCACAGAGAGAGCAAGCCTCAGCCAATGTTTACTGGGCACTGAGCACAAGCTACAAGAAAACCATGCTGTGAGGTCTGTGAAGGAACCAGGCCACAGTAAACACCATTCTTGCTTTGAATGCAGCTTGCAAACAGTGGGCTAGATCAGAGAGTAAACAAAACAAGCATGTGCAGTAAAACAAGGCACATGCTTCCAGATAGATGGCAATTTGAGGCATTTGTAGTCATGGTCAAGTGAGTAGTATGGAAAATAATAATTGGAACTCTTCAAAGATGAGACAGAATCCTATGGGCAGGGAAAGCTCCTTGGAGGAAGTGGAACTTGAGCTAAGCTCTGAAGGGACAGTGTAGAAAGGGCCCAGGCCTCCAACAGAAGAGACTTAGCTTCTAGTCAAAATCCCACTGCCTACTAACTGTGAGACTGGTGGAAGTCACTTATTTCTGAGCCAACTTCCTCCTCATCAAAGTGGAGATATTAGTAGGCCACACCTTCCTCAAGGATGTTGTAGGGTCAAAGGAGATAATGGACAGGAAGGCATTTTTAAAGTTGCTACTCTGTTGCTAATGATAGTGCTTGGACTGACAATGAAATTATTACCAGAGCTGAATGGGGAGTTTTTGACCAACAGGGACCCACCTAAACCAGGAATGAAGATGGGATTGCACATGGCAGGACCTTCTGTTGGCACAGACTTGTAAGAAAAGCAAACCACTCAGATATCAAGTTGATGGACCACCAACTCCTCAGTCCATTAATTCTGCAGGAATTCGTTCGGACTTGTTCCCATCCATCTGGATGAAAGATCTGGGTCTAGGGGAGCGATTGTGTCCCTATAGACAAATCGCTTTCATTGTAAAACTTCTGTAGGATCCCACCACTCAACTACTCAGATCCGAGCTCAAGAACCTCATCTCTTATTCATGACCTAAAGTTTCTCTGTTGTTGGTCTGTGATTATTTCATAAAGTATGTGTGTGTGTGTGTGTGTGTGTGGTGGGAGGTGAGTTAGGGAGAGGGGGGTTAGTTTCTATAGTATATTTAACCAGCAAAAAGTTAGTGTCATATATATATATGTATATATATACTTCTTACAAATCAGTGGGAAAAAGACAGAGACAGCCAAATAGAAAAACACAAAATTAAATCTCTCAGTCTATTGTTCCTGTTGATTTTACTTATCTCCAGTTTGGGGTAATGATGAACGAGGTTGATGTGAACTTTTTGTCATGTGTCCCGGGGCACATATGCATGTGATTCTCTAGGGTATATGCATCTGAATGTGGAACTGCTGAACCACAGGTAAATAATATGGCACTAGTTTTGAAAGTAGTTGTACCAATTTATAACCCCATCAACAGTGTGTGAGGTCCCACTGTTAACACTTAATATCACTGGGCTTTTAAATTATGCCAATCTGAAGAGAGGTTAGTGTGTTTTATTATCGTTTGAATTGTATTTCTTGATTACTGATGAAGTCAAATACACTTTGGTGGGTTTTCTTTTTTCCAATCCTTTCAACCACTTTTCTATTGCTAGGTAAAAATCAAGCAAATCACAAACAGACCCAAACAGAATTATGGAATAAATACTTCTGCTTTATTCCTGACTTGGATGCTTGGATGGTGTCTATATTGACATTTGCTTCAAAACTATTATTAAACACAACCTAGATGTTTTATGTACTTTTTTGAGTATATATATATATATATATATATATATATGACACACATATATGTATGTAATCACAGTAAAAATGTTAAAAAAGGAAAATGAAACAAAGTTCCTATATTCATCCCTATATTTCATCACAGAACTTTATGTACTTTTCCATTATGTATCCTGTTATGTACTATTCTGTAAAAGATGTATTTCATAATACAAATGTTAAAAAAGAGTTCCTATATTTAAGAACTTTATAGCATAAACTAAAGCAGAGACAGCACCTACATATAAATAACTTTAATTCTGTGTAGCAAATTATAAAGACCAGTAAGAGATGCAGATAAACTTTTCTGGTAGACTGCAAAAAGAATAGATCCCTGGTGGGGGTGTTGAGGGTGGGCACTATAGAGGAAAACACTTGTTCTGGACGAGACACATGCAGTGAAATGAGAATGAAGCTATGCAGATGTATTCAGCAAAGTGTTCTGTTTGGAATGTAATATTCATGAAGAGAAGTAACGGAAAATAAGTTTGGAATGCTGTAGGCTGGTGCCAACCGTGGAAAACGTTCTCTTTCAAGTTAAGATTTTCCAATTTAAACTAGATTCAAACTCAACTGAAAGTGGAAAGTCTAGATATGCAAATATCAGAAGTAGAGGAGGAATCCCAACTAGTGTAGACCATTTAGAACAGTCTCGCTCATGCACCTATGTTAAAGTAAAGCATTTGTTTACTTTAGGCAAATTCAGATTTTCCCTTTGGAGAAGGATCTCATAATCACTGGGTTGATGGGAGAATTCCCGGTGTCCGCCCAAGCCTATGGGAGGCAAAGTAAGGGGAACTTTTCCTTCTTTGCCCCTATAGAGAGATTTCCTACTGAGAAATGTATAGAGGTACACAGAGGGCACGTATGAGTCCTAAGCTCAGCCAATAAAAAGTTCTCACTCACCCAACTTTGAAACTGAAGCAAGTGATACAACCACAGCCTGAAGGCTTGGGGTTCATTGGCCCCCGTGATGGGATCTGGTTGGGCCATTTCAGACACGATATAGTGTCTTTACCATTGACTTCTTTCCTTAGCCCTCCAAAATGCCCCTGGTTCCTGCCTTTGGCCCCTTTGTCCATTGATTCTGTGAACCTCATTATATCCTTTTAATTACCTTCTTTTTCTCCTTTATGTTAGCCAGAATTGGTCTGTACTAAAACATAACTCATAGATCTGGCATGTGAGGAACACTCCACTGCGGACTGTAGAGTGAACAAGGGACAAGATCCCAGCCTCAAGAAATTGAAGAATAGAGTAAAAATGTAAAATGTTAAAAGAACAAGAAATAAAACCCTAAATAATACGATAAAAATCTAAGCATTTTCACTAGCAAGTCAGTAGGAAAATGAACACTGCTGAGAAAGTATGACCATAAGATTTATCTTACCAGCAGAAAGCAAAATAATGACCAAGTCATCCATTTTGTAATCATGTTTTCTTGCCAACAATGCTGATTATGATCTAGAATTATTGGTATAGAGCTGGAAAGACCTCAGGGTTATTTTTGTCCATCATCACATGTTGCAGATGAGGAAGTTGAGGCCTGGGGAGGGGAAGTGGTCTCGTGTCCAAGAAGTGGCTGAGCCAGATCTTGAGTCATGGTCCACCACCGTAGACCCTCACGCACACCACAGTTGCCCTGGCCACTGGCCAGTTCCCATATCACCCACTTTTGCTTCTTCCCGGATGTTGACAGGATCACTCTTTGTCCTTATGAACACATTATTGGTTCTCTTTTCTGATAATAGTTGCTTTATGCCTGAGTGACATTTGGACCCTGCTAATTGTCTTCAGGGAGCCCCCTCTCCCAAGGTAAACTGCAGCCAAAACTGACCAGTGAAGAATACAAAAGCCTGGCCCCTTTTCTTGTCTCTTTGAGATGGTTCCTGGGATCTACCGCAGCTCAAGTTCCCCAAAGGATAGGCTGAAGCCCTTGTGTCTGGTCCCACCACCATCTCTCCCTCACGGGTGCTATTCCTGAGAACAACACCTGGGGAGCCAACTACTTGCAAATCTCAGTCTCAGATCCCAGAAAAAATGACCTAAGAGGTCTTCTCACCTGCTTTTAATTCTGCAAACTTCTGATGGCCAAATAATATTGTTTTACCTTCTTTGGGATCATGCTTTGGGTTGCTCACAGTTTCAGAGATAAAATCCTAAATCTCCAGACTTGTTTTCTTTTCTTTTTTTTTCAGTGAAACTTTATATTTTATTTTTTCAATGTTCCAACATTCATTGTTTATGCACCACACCCAGTGCTCCATGAAATACATGCCCTCCTTAAAACCCACCACTTGGCTCACCCATCCCCCCAGCCCCTCCCTTCCAAAACCCTCAGTTTGTTTCTCAGAGTCCACAGTCCCTCGTGCTTCTTCTCCCTCTCTGATTTCCCCCAATTCACTTTTCCTTTCCTTCTCTTAATGTCCTCCATGTTATTCCATATGCTCCCACAAGTAACTGAAACCATATAATTGACTTTCTCTGCTTGCTTCATTTCGCTCAGCATAATCTCCTCCAGTCCTGTCCATGTTGATACAAAAGTTGGGTATTTATCCTTTCTGATTGAGGCATAATATTCCATTGTATATATGGACCATATCTTCTTTATCCATTCATCTGTTGAAGGGCATCTTGGCTCTTTCCGCAGTTTGGCGATTGTGGACATTGCTGCTATGAACATTGGGGTACATATGGCCCTTCTTTTCACTACATCTGTATCCTTGGGGTAAATACCCAGTAGTGCAATTGCAGGGTCATAGGGTAGCTCTATTTTTAATTTCTTGAGGAATCTCCACACTGTTTTCAAAGTGGCTACACCAACTTGCATTCCCACCAACAGTGTAAGAGGGTTCCCCTTTCTCCACATCCTCTCCAACACTTGTTTCTTCTCTTGTTTATTTTGGCTATTCCAACTGGTGTAAGGTGGTACCTCAATGTGGTTTTGATTTGAATCTCCTTGATGGCTAATGATTTTATTTTATTTAAGTTCAATTCATTAACATATAATGTATTATTGGTTTCAGAGGTACAGGTCTGTGGTTCATCAGTCTTATATATAACACTTGGTGCTCATTACATCACATGCCCTCCTTAATGTCCATCACCCACCTCCCCATCCCCTTCCCTTCAGCAATCCTTAGTTTGTTTCCTATAGATAAGAGTCTCTTACAGTTTGTCTCCCTCTCTAATCTCATCTTGTTTTATTTTTTCCCCTTTTCCCTTATCCTCTGTTTTGCTTCTTAAATTCTACATATGAGTAAAATTATATACTTGTCTTTCTCTGATTGACTTATTTCACTTAGGATAATACCCTCTAGTTCCATCCACATTGTTGCAAATGGCAAGATTCCATTTTTTTTGATGGGTGAGTAGTATGACATTGTATATATATATTCCCCATCTTTTTTATCCATTCATCTATCAATGGACATCTGGGTTCTTTCCATAGTTTGGCTATTGTGGACATTGCTGCTGTAAACATTGGGGTGCAGGTGCCCCTACAGATCACTACTTTGTATTTTTAGGGTAAATACTCAGTAATGTAATTGCTGGGTCATAGGGTAGCTCTATATTCAACTTTTTGAGGAACTCCATACTGTTTTCCAGAGTGGCTGTACCAGCTTGCATTCCCACCAGCAGTGTAAGAGGGTTCCCCTTTCTCCACATCCTCACCAACATCTGCCATTTCCCGAGTGGTTAATTTTAGCCTTTCTGACTGGTGTAAAGCAGACTTGTTTTCTGAATAAGCAGAAAATAATAACTCTGAGTTGAGTGCACACAACTTTCCCATTTCCTGGAGAGGTAAAGAGATTTAGGGGACATTACTTCCCTTCACCAAGTCTTCCCTGAGGATTTCCTGTGTGCTAGGAGCTCTGCTGGGCATTGTCACTTTAATTTTATGATTGATAATACCAAGCCTTGGAGATGTGAGGTGACTTACTAAAGGTCATCCAGTGGAAGGAGGATATTCTACTAAATAATAAGTGATTTGAGGACAGGCACTGTCATCTTCACCTTTGTGACCCTAGTATGTAGCTTAGTACCTGGCACATAGCAGGTGTTCATTGATTCTTACTAAGTGGATAGATGCTGGACCTTCAAGAAAAGGGAATAATAATTTTATCAAGCACCTTTGTCACACCAGATTTGTTTTCTCTAATTCAATGTACATTATCTCCTTAAAATTCACAACAAATGGGTGAGCGGTGAATTAAATTTCCCATTTGACAGATGGCAAAACTGAGGTTCAGGTCCATAGATGCTAAGTGACAGAACAAGGATTTAATCCACTATATTTTGGGGGTTCTACAAGCCTTTCCCTGTACCTGGACCTCTGCACCATCTCCTATTTCTCAGATAAGGAACCAGGTACAAAAGCCTTGAGTAGCTCTACGTAAGTCAGGCTGCTAGAGTGGACGTGTCAAGGCTCCACCCAGATTTCCCTTCTCCCCTTTCACAACACCAACCAGTTCTCCTGCTCAGTGGGCTCCGAACTGTAGGACTGTGGTCGCCTTTTCCAAACGTGGCCGGTAGGATGTCATCGTCACTTAGATCGCAAAACTCCTCACCAATAATAAAACTGAAAATGTAGGCCACCTGCCCATGTGGTTGTATCTCATAACTCAGAGCTAAAAATAGCTCTTGGCTTTCTTGGCCTGTTTATAAGATATTAAAAGCTCATCTCCAAATTCACTCGCCTCCTGGATTAATGTCAAGATTTCGGCTTTCCAGGTTTCTTTCTCTCCCTGCCTCTATCTCCTCCAGCAGGGAATGGATTATGCTTGTCCATGTTATTTTCCACATGAACTACGAAGCGCTTATTTTCAAAGATGAATTTCATGGCCTTATTCTCTTTGCTGTACATGCAGGATTCACTTCTGAAGGTGGAAGAGAGAAGGTGGTGGTTAAAGGTGGTTAACCCCAGATGGGGCTTAAGGCTGTATGTTTGGGCAAGGCATGCAACCACTGTCTTAGTTTCCTCGTCAGTGACATGAAGACAAAATAATACCTATTTCCCACGATAATTTCAAGGATTAAACAAATTAATTCATGGCCAGGGTTTGACTCCATTTCCAACACATGGAGAGAGTGCATGAGTAACATAACTAAAACCCAAAATCAACAAAACAAAAAAATCACCACTGCCTGGCATGAGCAGTTTGTTCCCGTTTGCCTGGGACGTTCTAGATTTTGCACTGAGAGTCCCCAAGTGCCAGGGACTTGGCAGTCCTGGGCAGATTGGGATGATTGGTTACTCTATTCCCCATCAATGAAACAAGCAAAAGTTTCTGATTTATTCCTTTATTCGCCAAGTATGTATTGATCACTAAGACAATGCAGGTCTTTCTATGGTATCTGAAAGGGAAACATAACAAAATGAGTCCTCACAAGGTGCTCAAGTGAATGGGACAGAATCATGAAAGTGGACATATTCTATATGGCTGAAAGCTGGCATGAAATGTTCAGAGTATAACCCTGAAATGCCTCGCTCTTGGGACCGTCTGTGGGAATTTCTTAGGCTACACATTTCTATCTAATAGGGATTTTCCCCCAAACGCTAATGCTATGGAGAGTTGGGGAGTCAAGAGATTCATATAGGGAAATGTATTTCTATGAGGAGTAAGTTAAACAGCTTTCTTTACTTTAATACTTCTTGGCATCTTTAGTAGGCTAATAAGCATTGGATTTTCTAGGATGGGGGTATTTTAAGTACTGTTTCCAACTTTTAAAATTGCGATAGCATGGAATTTTTTTAATTTTTATTTTTTTAGGACTTATAGAATGATACCACTGTTGCATAGAGCTTTGACAAAATGAAAATCTGGATGGCATCTGGCAGTGACTATAGAAAACTCAGAGGAGGGAGAGAGGCTCCAAACCCCAGCTCCTCATCAATGGTGCAGCCAGACTTGGTTCTGACAGACTGAGCTGTGATTCTCAACCTTCTTTTTTAGTTCATGAGCCTCCAATTTGATGAACGCATAAATGCACAGAGGATCAAAGGCTTCAAGTTCAGAGGCTTGAACTTTGCAAGAACATACCGGAGAAATGCCACGTCTCCTTAGGAATTGCAAAATCTTGTTCTCTAAGAGAATTTTGAGCTGTCATAACAGCAGGGACAGGGGAGAAAAATCCACAAAGACTGAAATGAATTCCAACACAAGAAAGAAATACTCAGGTGTCGAGTAGCATAAAGTATCGTGGGATGAACAAAAGCAGTACTTGCACAAAATAATAGTAACCCCTTTGATATACTGAGTGCTTGTTAGTATGTGCATTACTTTAATCAGGAGCTAATTTATCATAGTGGTTTAGGCTGTGGCTTCTGAGATCAGAAGTCCAGTTTCAAATATTATTTTTGCCATTTGCTGGTGATGCAAC
>CM053613.1:8564143-8611802 GCA_028646535.1 Procyon lotor
CTATGAGCAATGGACTGAGCGTTTTGGAGGGGAGAGGGGTGGGCGTTGGGCAAGCCTGGTGGTGGGTATGGGGGAGGGCACATATTGCATGGAGCACTGGGTGTGGTGCAGGAATAATAAATCTTGTAACACTGAAAAAATAAAAAAATAAAAATTAAAAAATTAAAAAAAAAAACTTACAGGTAGCTTCACACTTTATGGTGAAAGACTGAATGCTTTTCTCCAAGATTAGAATTAAGGCAAGGATGTCCCTTCTTAAAACTTCTATCCAACATCATGATAGACACCTTAATCAGTACCTTAAGGCAAGAAAAAGAAATGAAAAAACATACCAGTTGGAAAGGAATAAATAAAATTCTCTCAATTCAGAGAAGATACAGCTTTCTACTTAGAAAATACCAGAGAATCTGGCAAAAAGCTGCGGAACTAACAAGTTTATCAAGTTCTGAAGAAACAAAGTCAATATACAAAAATCTGTCATAATTTTATGCAATTTTAATAAACATTTAGAAATGGGAATTTAAAAACAGTACCACTTGCAATAGCACCAACAATATGAAGTACTTAAGTATAAATTTTGCAAGATATGTGCAAGATATGCTGAAAAATATAAATACATGGATTAAATAAATCAAAGCCAATTTAGATAAATGGAGAATTTTTACCATGTTCATGGATTAGAGGACTAGATAATTTAAAGATGTCTGTCTTCCCCAAACTAATCAACAAAATTTCAATCAAAATTCCAGAAAGAATTTTTTTAAAAATTGGCAAGCTCATTGTAAAATTTACATGGCAAGTCAAAAAAACTAGAATAACTAAAACAATTTTGAAGAACAACAAAATTGGAGCACACACTCTACCTCCTTTCCAGATTCACTATACAACTATAATAGTCAAGTAGTGTGGTATTGAACAAAGGATAGATATATTACATTAAATATTACTGAAACAAGTATTTGTTCAAGTTATTTATTCCAGAAAAGAAGACAAGTCCCAAAAAAGGACAAGTTATAGACTAGGAGAAAGGATCTGCAAAGTGCATCAGTCCTTATCAGTAAAGGGCTCATATTTTGGATACATAAAGCATTCTCAAATACCAATAATTAGAAAACAAATACAATGGAATACAATAAAAATGGACAAAAGATTTTTTTACTGTCTTTTTTAAAGTTTTTATTTAAATTACATAGGTTAAGGTATGGTGTAATATTAGTTTCAGGTGTCCAGTGTAGTGATTCAACACTTCCATCCATCATGGGTTATCATCACAACAAGGATGTTCCTTAATCCTCATCACCTATTTCACCATCACCTATTTCATCACCATCTCCCTACCTACCTCCTCTCTGTTAGCCATCAGCTTGTTCTCTATAGTTAAGAGTCTGCTTCTCTCTCTTTTTTCTTTCCTTTGCTTGTTTTGTTTCTTTAATTCCATGTATGAGTGAAATACTATGGTATTTGTCTTTCTCTGACTGAATTATTTTGCTTAGCATAATACCTTCTAGTTCCATCCATGTCATTGCAAATGGCAAGATTTCATCCTTTTTGATGGCTGAGTAATATTCCATTATAGATTCCATAACAGAATAATATTCCATTATTCCATATGGAATTGTGTGTGTGTGTGTGTGTGTGTGTGCGTGCGTGTGTGTGTGTAATATCCTTTATTTCTTCAGTTGATGGACTCTTGGGCTCTTTCCACAATTTGGCTGTTGTGGATTATGCTACTATAAACATCAGGGTGCATGTATCAAAAACAGGCAAAAGATTTTAATAGACATTTCACAAAAGAAGATAATTGGGATGGCAAGTAAGCACATAAAAAGATGGTCAACATCAGTAGTCAATAGAGAAATGCAAATTAATACAAGGAGATATACTACAAACCTATTAGAATAACTAATGTAAAAAAAAAAAAAACCCACCTGTGAATATAAAGAACCATCAAAGATGTGAAGCAATTGGAACTCTCCTACCTTGCTGGTGAGAATGCAAAATAGTATGCTATTTTAGAAAATAGGTTGGCAGTATCACATAACCTAGAAATCTCACTCCTAACAATCTACCCAAGTGAAATAAAAACACATGTTCACAGAAAATCCTGTATGTGAATGTTTATAGGATCTTTATTTGTATTAATTAAAAACTGGAAATAACCCATTTCCCTCAACTGACGAATGGATAAGTAATCTGAATTCATGGAATGCATCTCAGAAATAAAAAAGAAACAATTACAAAACAACTACACAACTCCATAAATTTCAAATGCATTATGCTAAGGGAGAGAAGCATGACTCAAGAGATAACTTACTGTATGATTCTTTTTTTTATGACCTTCTTACAAAGCCAAAACCACAGGGACTAAAAACAAATTAGCGGTTGCTAGGAGGTGGAAGGAGGGGTCAATTACAAAGGGTGGTAGAAAATTTGGGGGGTTAATAAACTGTTCTATATCATGATGTGATGTGGTTATATGGCCAATTACATTTGTACAAACTCATAGAACAATGCATTGCAAAGTGTGGATATGACTATGTAAATTATACTTTAATTAGAAAAAGGAAAAAAGAAGAGACAAGTAATGCAAATGGGTCAGTGCTCTTACTCAACAGACACTTCAGTTCCCCACTGACAGTTTAATTGCTTCTTCCCTAAATAAGTGAGATGAGGAGCTGTGGATGTTCTCACAGGGGCCTCTTCCCCTGAGAACTCTGCGTCCCTATAACTAATTTTCTTTTTTCTTTTCCTTTCTTTTCTTTTTCCTTTCTTTTCTTTTTCCTTTCTTTTCTTTTTCCTTTCTTTCTTTCTTTTTCTTTCTTTCTTTCTTTCTTTCTTTCTTTCTTTCTTTCTTTCTTTCTTTCTTTCTTTCTTTCTTTCTTTCTTTCTTTCTTTCTTTCTTTCCTTTTCTTTCTTTCTTTCCTTCTTTCCTGCCTTCCTGCCTTCCTTTTTCTTAACTTTCTCCTCGTTCCCATTCATTAGCTTTTTTTTTTTTTTTTTTTATTTGACAGAGAGAAACACAGCGAGAGAGGGAACACAAGCAGAGGGAATGGTAGCGGGAGAAGCAGGCTTCCTGCTGAGCAGGGAGCCCGATGTGGGGCTCGATCCCGGGACCCTGGGATCATGACCTGAGCCGAAGGCAGATGCTTAATGACTGAGCCACCCAGGTGCCCCCCATTCATTAGCTTTGAGAATCCCCAAATTACTCCATTTGACATCGTTTTAGAGGACCCACCTGTGTGCAGAACCCTTTTGTTCATTTGCATATTCATCTGAAAGTTAGTTGTTCCTGGTATCCCTACTGTCTTCCTCCAGACAGGATTTGTTTCCAGGCTGCAACCACAGCCAAAAAACAAAACAAAACAAAACAAAACCCACTCCAAGATAAGAATTATACTGAATCAGGTTAAAATGATAATCCCCTTACCAACTTGGTTGATAGACCTTCCCTCATAGCTATTCACACACAGAATTCTGTAAGGTGTGCGGGAGATGCAATTTTATTAGTTTCATTTCACATATCAGGAAACCAAGCTTGACAGGGGTAAATGACTCTTCCAGGGGATCATAAAGAATACGTGGGAGATGTTGGACTTGGACCATCTTCCTATCTCCACGTCAGTGAAATGTCCTCCATTCCTCCATGCTTCAGAGACGTTGAAGCCTTTTTACCAGTACTAGAGAGAGAGTCTTCGCTAGGATATACACATTCTACCTTGGTTGAAGTTCTGATATCAGAGACACAATTCATGGTGCCTGTCCCTTTTTGTCAAGGAGCAAGGTAACATTCTACATATTCTAGACATTTTCAGTGAGAAGTATAATTCATGCAAAAACATTTGAGAAGCTGTGTCTGCCATGAGTTTTTTTTTTTTTAGCAAAGTAATGGATGCTGTGAGTATTTTTCTGAAACAGTGAGGTAGAGCTGGTCTTAAATGCCCAAGTGTACATCATTATTCAACAAATAAGGAGTTTAGTGATATTTAGGAAACAACATATTGCTTTCCTAAAGAGGATGAACAGCAACTACAAGAAACAGATGGTAGGGGCACCTGAGTAGCTAAGTCACTAAGCATCTGCCTTCCACTCAGGTCATGATCCTGGGGTCTTAGGATCGAGCCTCACATTGAGCTCCACATCAGGCTCCCTGCTCAGTAGGAAGCCTGCTTCTCCCTTTCCCAAATCTTCCATGCTTGTATTCCCCCTCTCACTATCTCTCTCTATCAAATAAATAAATAAAATCTTAAAAAAAAAAAAAAGGGAACAGAGATTAGCTTATGCTCCATTGGAATAGGTAGTAATTTCTTTCTGTTTACTAATTGTAGGTCTGTTACAGAAGGTAAGTTAAGTACAACAGGGTGAAATGATATTTCTTTAGACTCCAAGAGGATCTCCAAGAGAATCCTCATGATTATAAAGCTTCGCACTCTAGTTCAACCTTCTTTTCCTCTCTAACCTTACTCACATTACTTTTTTTAAGTTATACTTATCAATTTTTAAGTTATCCTTATAAAATCATGAGGATAAAGAAAGGATACACACACTCGGAATGCTCTTATCAGAGGTTATAGAACATAGTATATGCTAAAAAAATGTTTGTCAAAGGTGAATAAACACAAATGTCTTTATGATCTGGGTACGAAAGGGGAAGTTGTGATGCCCCTTCAGATGGTGGAGAAGAGTGGTTACCAGTGAGGGAAAGCTGTGGCATAGGCTTCATTCAGTTCAAATGAGAAAAATCACAGCATGGGGCTCATCTCAAGGGCACATCTGAAAGCTAGAGTCAAACCCAAGGACATGAGATTTCAACCCTGGATCTTTGTCATCCAGCTTAGGGATCAGTGTAATGAGAATAAGAGTGAGTTCAAAACAGAAGAAAACTGTTTCAACCCAAGGTAAACATGGATCTCAAGGAAGAAACTGAATGAATGGCCAGTGTGACCAATGATATGGTCAGAGGAAGGAGAGAGTGAGACACATGGGGAGATAAGAAGATCTGAGTGGATGTGGTGTGTGAGGAAAGACAAATCAGAGTGTGAGGCTCTCAGACTTCAAAACTATTCCATAACCTCAAAACTGGAGATGGTTTCCCACCTTTATCCGACCAAGATAGAGACCACCATTTCATCCTACTAGTAACATTAGAGCCAACACTTATCAGATTTGTAATTATTGTTTTTCACACATTATTTTATAATCTTTCACAATTGTTCCTTCATGTTACCACTCCATTTTTAGAGATGAAAAACTGAGGCTCAGAGAACTTAGGTTAGGACAGCGTCTCTCAGATGGTAAATGTTAGGGTACAATTTGAGCACACATGTCCCTTTTCCCAGAGCTTGAGCTCTTGTACTCAATGCATTACCTTCTCTTCAGAAGTGCCTTTGCTGGTCGTCCATGTCTGCAGCTGAAGCTCCCCCGCTGCATCCAATCTACCTCTATGCTCCCCTCACCCTATTGCAAGTCTCAAATCCAGGAATAGTATCTTCATCATTTCAGTACTCATGACAACTAACATTAAGATGGGTCCGATGGATTCAGTGGCATCATTTGAACAGAATTAATTCAATTCAATTCAAATTTCAGTTACTGTCATGGGATTCTGGAATCATCTGTCTGAGTACACAGCTTGATTCTGCAGTTAATATTTGGGTAAGCTTGGACAAATTACACAATCTTTTTGAGCCTAAGTTCCCTCACCAAATAAATGAGGGTAATGACTAGTGGTTTTGTCTTGTGTGTGTTTTAGATTTGAAGAACAAATCATTGCCATAATTGAAACAATCCACAGAGTATTTACATAGTTTGACTTCACTCTACTCTCTTTTCCATTTAACACTCTGTTCCTTTACTTTTCATCACTACAAGGCATCCTGTGATTCCCCCACTGACATCCATGGAGAACAGCACAGAAGTGACTGAGTTCATCCTTCTAGGATATACAGATGCGTCAGAACTGGGGGTCTCTCTCTTTATGACATTTACCCTCTTCTACCTTTTCACCCTAGTGGGAAATCTGGGGGTGATTGTGTTGATTCTGTTGAAGTCCAAGTGGGTGGCTCAGTCAGTTAAGTGTGTGACTCTTGGTTTCTGCTCAAGTCATGGTCTCAAGTTTGTGAGATGGAGCACCGTTTTGGGCTGGGCATGGAGCCTGCTTGAGATTCTCTCTCTCCCTCTCTCTGTCCCTCCTCCATTCCTTGCTCTAAAAAAAAAAAAAAAAAAGACTGTGTTTGACTGTGCTAGGAAGGTCATGCTGACACTAGCATGGGCAGGGTGTTATAAATGTTCTTTTGGCTCTAGATTTATAATGATAGTTATGTGTCTTATGTTGGGATCATTTAAGAAATTATATTTAATAAAAACTTTTGGAATAGTTTTAGGCTTACAGAAAAGGTGCAAAGACTGTGTAAAAGTTCCCATATACTCCTTACCCAGTTTACCCCGATGTTATCATCTATATTACCTTGGGACACATATCTATACAAAGAATCCAACATTCATACATTGCTATTAACTGAATCCCATACTTATTTGGATTTCACTAGTTTTTCTTCTGATGTCCTATTTCTGTTCCTATATCCTACCCATGATACCGCATAAGGAAATAAAAATGTTCATGTTCATGCACCATACCTAGTGCTCCATGCAATACATGCCCACCAATACCCACCACCAGGCTCACCCAATGAATCTTGGAACACTGAAAAAATAAAATACAATTTGAAAAAAAGAAATAAATAAAAATGGTTATCATTTTATGTCATTGTTTTGAGTGATGTTCTACAAACAACGTATAATTGAAAGAAAGTCATGGAGGTAAGAGGACAAAGAAGGCAAAGTAGTTATATATAAGAAAAAAATTGGGGGGATGCCTGGGTGACTCATTCAGTTAAGCATCTGCCTTTGGCTCAGGTCATGATCCCAGGATTCTGGGATCTAGCCCCACATTGGGTTCCTTGCTCAGAAGGGAGTCTGCTTCTCCCTCTCCCTCTGAACCCCTTACTCGTGCTCTCTCTCTCACACTCTCTCTCTCAAATAAGTAAATAAAATCTTTAGAAGGAAGGAAGGAAGGAAGAAAAAGGAAGGAAGGTAGGAAGGAAGGAAGGAAGGAAGGAAGGAAGGAAGGAAGGAAGGAAGGAAGGAAGGAAGGAAATTTGGATATGGTGACCAATATGGGATCTAGTAGTAGAAATTGAAAACACATCTTCAGGTTATTGAGGGAATTGCATTAGCAAGAAAGCTATGAGCAAAAAAACCATGAGCTGCTAAGGTTTTTTTGCTCAAAAAAAACCCTATGAGCTGAGCAGAAAGAACCAAAACAAACAAAACAAAACAAAACAAAACTCAAGAAATTTAAAATTGCGTGTGCAGAAGTAAGCTATAAAAACTGAATATTCCTCAAAGAGCTCATAATCCCCCACATGCACTTAACCGCCTGACGTGGCTATCAGCTTCACATAAAAACATTACACAACAGCACTCAATATACCTCCCATTTGTTCTGGGACATGGCCAGACTCTAATACCCAAGGTTCCTAGCCCAGGACAGTCCTTTCTCTTTTGAAATGTCCCAGAACTGTTCACTTGAACTCTGCAACAAAGCAAGGTCCATCAAAGTTACCTGAAAAACAATTAGAAAGTCTCTTTTTCCAAAAATCCCATCTTAATAACATGCTCATCAATTTTACACATCTCAATATTTTTTCTTTTTACTCTATAAAACTTCCTCACCTTTATAATATTTTCATAACCCCTGCTAAAACTCAGTGATGGAAGATGGTTTCCCTCATTGACACAAAATAGAACAAGACAAAACAAAACAAAACGAAGCAAAACCGGCCTGTTAATTTTGTCTCAGATTTCATTTTGTCTTTGGTACGCTTCAGAAATGATCTTAAAGAATAATGGATAAGAAAACAACAACAACAACAGGCAAAAGGATTAAAGGCCAGGGAAACAAAGGAAAGTTAGAATTCTCCCGGGCGGGGGTACCATCTGATAAAGAAATATCTCCACTGTCAAGGTTAAGGGTGGGGGAGGGTCTTCGTAAGGCTGACTTAGCAAGATTTCAAAATTGACCGTTGTACCTCTGTTCTTCACTTTCATAAAAGGGAACTTTTTTTCCCCACTTATATTCATCCTGTTTGTATATCACATATTGAGTATGATGTGAGATGAGCTGTTTGGTTTTTGTTTGTTTAGTTTGTAAGTTCCTGGACCATGAGGAGCCGCATGAACTAAATGGAGAGAACCATTGAACCCTTTGGTATCCTGGGCATTGAGCCTTTATGGTGACTACTTGGGATTTAAGTTGTCTCCCTAATGGAAACACACAGTATGGTCTGTGGGAGCAGAGGTACTAAAATGGATATTTGATGAACATAAATATTACAGGAGAAGACACTTTCTCTCTCCGTGCCAAACTATTTTCTTTTTCCTCTTAAGCGCATAGCTACACTTAATTTCTCAGCGTGCATGCAATTAGTGGAGGTCGTGTCACTGTATTCTTGTCAGTGAAAGTGAGTATAAGTTACACATGCCACTTCCAAGTCTGGCCCGTGAAACCTCCCAGGTGACCCTCTGCTTATTCTCTCTTCCACTGTCACCTATTGGATAGAGAATTTAGGTCACACAGAACAACTAATTAACAGTATATGAGCAAGGAAAGTCTCTATGGTTAAGCCACTGTGATTTGGGAGTTTCCTTGTATAGCAGTTAGTATTATTTACACCAACTAATATAAAGAGATTCCCATAAGACAGTCTGGGGGCTGTTGGCAAGAAGTAGATGGATATATGATGAGAAATACTGTCAAATACAACACAATTCCACAAATATTTAACATTAATCACCACCCACCTTCTAAACATAATTAAAATGGATAGGACATGCATTTTCTCTACCACATACAATATAAACCTCCATGAGAATCAGGGTGCACACAAGCCTGTGAATTAAAGTAATGCATAGTTCCATCTACACACATACATGTAAGAGTAGGAAATTTGTCAAAGAAGCAAATATACTGTGGCTAATGTTTGATGAAAAACACAACATATCCGTTGAGGTATCAGAACATAAACTTATGTCAAATCATATTTATTTATTTGAAAAACTGTTCTAAGAGTTCCAAATGTAGAAAAAAGTACTCTAGTATTTTTTTAAGTGAAGGCATGTGTTTAAGTCAGTATATGTTTTATGGAAAGTTACATAAGTATAGCACTTAAATGAATTCCATCTTGACTGAGCCATTATGTAGAAGCAGCAGGTTCACATGATAATTCTCAAAAAGATAGAATGACCAGAGTAGAAGAAAACTAGAGAGATAATATAAGTCTTTTTCCATTTATGTGTACATGCCTACCAACTCCTCTCACTCAGTAAAAATAATGCACTAAGAATAACAAATATACATTTTTTTTCTGTCCATAAATGCTTTGAAATGGTTACTGGCCCTCATTTACTTATACCCTAGTTGGTCTGCACCATCTGTTGTCACTCTCCCAGTCACGGATTCTACATTATTCACACTGACTTCCTTGTTATTCCTTCACAACCTCAAGCGTGCTCCTACCTCAGGACCTTTGCACCTGCTGTTTCTTTTGCTTGGAATGTTCCCTTGCTTCCCTCAGGACTCTCCCTAATTGTTACATGTCCTATAGGTATGACTCCCCTCGTAAAATGGTCACTTTACTCCTCATGGATCTCCTCACCCAGCCTGCTCTTTTTTTCATAGTTCTTATTAACACTCACTCAGTTTTATCTGTTGACATGTTCATCTATATCTGCTAACTAGAATGTAAACTCTCCAAGAACTACAGTTTCATCTGCTGTGTTCACAACTCTATTCCCAGTACCTAGTAGAGTATCTGGCTCGAGGTTCTTTTGTGGAATGAACAAAGTAACTCTGTCAGGAGTACACTATGTTAATATGTTGGATCTTTGAGCCACTGATAATTCTATCACACCACTAATAAATAACCTTTCTAAATATAATTTAGAACATTTCAAAAGATACGGCTGCTTTTCTCCTTTGTGGAATATTTTTATCTACAATCGCACTCAGTGCTTGAACTCCCAATTTTAGATGCAAGGATCTTTTGGAACCCACACCATCCACTGGGTCATCTGAAATCATCTCTTATTTTTGCCTTAGGAATTGTCTCATTAAGTGGCAAGTCACATAATCATATAAATTCTATTTAGTAAATTGTAAAAAGACCTAAAAAAGGAAACTATTAAAAGTTTAATATCTGGGGATGCCTGGTTGGCTCAGTCAGTTAAGTGCCTGTCTTTGGCTCTGGTCATGATCCCAGGGTCCTGGATCGAGTCCCACATCAGGCCCCTTGTTCAGCAGGGAATCTGCTTCTTCCTCTGCCTGCCCTGCCTGCTGCTCCCCCTGCTTGTACTCTCTCTCTCACTCTCTCTGACAAATAAATAAATCTAAAAAAAAAAAAGTTTAATATCTGATTCTATTTGGAAAATTACTTCATATATGCTGAATGTACAATTAACTTCAATGATTCTAAACATCTATATTGAATGTAAGCGTAACTTGCATTCGGTATCCTAGTGTGAGAAAAAGCAATTATCATTTGAGTTTAGTTCTCCTGTTAGCTATAATGAAACTACCCAAGGGTAGTTGTATCTGTGTCTTCTCTTTCTATCTCTATACAATCAGAAGTGTTCAACATCTCAAGATTTATAAAACTGTGCTTGAATGCCTTAAAGCAGTCCTACAGATACTAACATGAAGAATATCAGTTTATCTCACTAGGATCATATACTAGTGGGATACTAGCATGCATTCCCTTCAAGATATTATTGTCAGTTCCCATGTACTCCTGCCCTACTTTTCCCTATTACTAATGTGTTACTTTAACATGGTACTTCTGTCAAAACTAGGAAGCCAACCTCAGGATTACTACTCTCTAAACTTTAGATTTTGCTTGGACTTTATCATTTTTTCTCCCAGGAACATCCTTTTCTCTTTCAGGCTACAATTCAGGAACAACACTAAATTGAGTTGTCAAGGCTCCTTGGTTTCCTTTAACAGTGTCTCAGTCTTGTCGCTCAGGACGTGGACAGTTTTGAGAGGTACTAGTCAGATATTTTGTAGAATGGCTTTCAATTTCCAGTTGTCTGGGTTTTTTTGGGTCACCGTTAAATAAGGGATATGGGTCTTCTGTCAGGAACAAAAAGTTCCCTTTTCATCATGTTGTATCAGGGGTACATGTTCACAACATGATTTGGTACTGTGATAACCTTTGATCCCCTGGCCAAGACAGTTTTGCCTGGTTGTCCAATGTGAAGCTATGTTCTCCCTTTATATTCTATTTTTTTGTAAGTAACTAACTAAGACTACTTTAGACTCCAGGCAGCGAGGATTAAAGTCCTCCTCCGGGAATAGACGGGAACATATAAATAAATGATTTAGAGTTCTTCTGAAGGGAGAATCTGTCTCTTTTCACCATTTACTTATTTCTTCAGTCATTTGTTTGTATCAGTATGGGATCCCACATTTATTGTATACGTTGGGTTATAACCAGATATTATGTTATTTATTTGCTCACATTGTTCCATCTTTGGTCATTGGACAGTCTTTGAGTTGATCTCATTTCCTTTTGACACGCCCCTATCTGTTTTTAACAATTCTTTATGTTGGAGCATTACGAGATGCTCAGACTCATCTTGTGTTGACTCTCTCCAGCCCTAGAATCGGTTATTTCGATCTAGTAGAGAATACTATTTAGAAAACAAGATCTAGGAGCTGGGTAGGCTCATTGCTACTTGGCTATTTCCAGGTGACCTTAGAAAACAAAACTAGGAAATATACATACACACATTTATGCTTATTTCTATATCTGCCCATCTATATCTGTAATAAACTAAATATTTCTGACTCTAATTTTGTTCTTTCCAGTCTCCTCCACTTCCTGTGTGACTTCTTTTCCTCTAGTGCTAGCTCAATGACAGTTTTTATCATGAATCTATATTGGATTTTGTCAACTGCTTTTTCAGCAGCAAGTGATATGATCACATTTAATTTTCTTTATTAGCATATTGATATGGTCGATTATATCGATTGATTTTTCAAAAATGTTGGCTCAGCCTTGCATACCTAGAATAATTGCCACTTAGTCATTGTGCATAATTCTTTTATACACTGCTGGATTTTGTTTGGTAATATTTTGCTGAGGATTTTTGTATCTATGTTCATGAGAAATGTTTGCTTGTAGCTTTACTTAGTGATAAAGCATTTATCTTATCTGGTGTTAGGATTTGGGTACTCTCTATGCTTTGGCTTTTTTTTTTTTTTTTGTCATTTGCTTAGTAAAAGAAATTATTATAAATTGTATTTACATTTTCCTGGATAGGGAGAAGCTGATCCAAATAGACTTTTCATTCATGTCTTTTTTTTTTTTTTTTTAATTTCCTTTCCCAGACAACTTAGTTGGAATATTCTCCTGCTAGAACACAGTTAATACAACACTGATAAGTAAGCAGGTCGAGATGTGAATAAGGAGGGACAAAAAAACATATCAGCCTTTCTCATATTTAAGATATAAAATCTGTAATTTAAGATTCTTGACGTTTGGCCTATTGTGTCAAGGAGTCTAGTCATACCCATTTGGGAATTAAAAGGTGAGACAAGACAACTCAGGACTTTGAGAAAAAGGGGTAGTGGCAGTGTGCTTTTCCTGGTTAGGCTCCCTCCACTGTCACCATCTCTGCTTATGACATAGATGTGGGTGATAATGTGGGGGATTATGGTGATCTTGGGTGTACACAACAGAAATCAACTCTGGCTAATTTAAGAGGAAAGGAAATTTGTTAGAAGAATAAAGAGGTGCTCACAAAACCAAAGGGAATATAGGATCATTTAGGTTAAGAAAATCGGTGTTAAAGAAAGAAAGACAGGAGGCAGGAACCACAGGCAAGACAAAACTCTTAGAACAGGTTTGTTTAGACAATACCTCTGGCACATCCACTATTTTGGCCTTGGACACTACCACTGATGGCAACCACTATCACAACTGTTGAACCCTTACTAATGTCATACACCATAACACCGACTGCAAATAAATTCTATCCTAACTTCTGTAAGGTATTCATTGCATCCCTTTGGCTGAGATAAGTTCTTCTGCTGCTTGCTCAGCTGGGAGGATGGTAAGCATAACAATAATTACTGCTCTCAAATACACCACTTCCTGGTACATTGACCATGTCTTTTGTTGAGTCCCTGGGTTGTTCAGCTTAGTCTGGAAGTCAGGGGGCAAAATGAATATGCTACAGATGAGTTCTTGTTTCCTAGCTTTGTCAACTTAAGCAGCTTGTATTTGAATTCTTCCTTTCTTACTTGAATTCTTACTTCTCAGTTTGCTAATTATTAACAAACACCTCAACTCCACTAAATTGGGTCTTTGAATTGAATCACGGTGACTCATAAGGCCCCTAGGGGATAAATTATTTGTTTTAGAGACAATGGGCACTTTCAGAAATGAATGGAGTCTCTCTCACAAAACAGTAAGACGTTGAAATTATTTTTTACAAGGTTTGGTGAGAGTTTACTGTATACCAGGTTTGTTTTTAAAGCATATAAATGTTAATTTATTTGTTTCTCATAACAACTGTATGAAATAGGCACTCTCATGGTCTTAATTTTACAAACAAGGGAACTGAAGTGCAGAGGGGTTATATAACCTGTAACCTTCACATGAATTTTAAGAGGTCGTGTGGCTATGGGACAACACAACTTCCATAATGCTCCAGCCTGATTTTCATGACCTCTTTCATGATTCTGTCTCACCGCCACTGGGAAAGTTAATGCTGAATCTCTTCTGAAGATATCGGTACTGTCAAGAAGAAATAATCCCATGTTATGTAAATACATCAATGTTATACCTTAACAAACTAAACTGGGTCTCTGATTGCTTCTTCTCTACGTAAATGGACACAGAGGCTATGGTCGCTCTCTTAGTTACTTATTCCACTGAGAATTTCATGTATGTATAAATCCCTCTGGTTCCCCATCATTCACTTCTAACATCCCAACATGACTTTATTTGACATCACTTTGGAGGGACCAGTCTGAGTGGCAAAGGCTCTTTGGTGTTCTTTTTGTGAATCCTCATGTAAAAGGTTGTCCATTTTACTAAGTGGCCTTATTTCACAGACATATTATGCTGAGTCTGTGAAATGAGCAGGGAAAATCCCAAGCTAAAATGTTGTCCATGGTGGGTTTCATGATTCTTGGAGTGGTTCAGCACTTTATAGAGTCCGTTCAGAGACTTTCTCCTGTTTTTCCTCATGGCAGCATCTCTGCATGACAGGTTGGAGAATATTTTATAATACCCGTCTAGTAATTACCTTTTCTTTGTATCTCCTTGCCTCTAGAGAACTTCAGTCTTTGTGACCAGACATTAAACAAGGAGATCAACAGGACGTTTTCTTTCTTTTTGAGTGGCACCAGCAATTTGAAGATCATAAGTGAAGTTGGGTCACCTTTCTTGAAGGGCAAGGTAAATATATAGCTCAGTTCTCTGGTCTGCTTAGATTGTAGTAGTAGAAGATGTGCTATGTGAAATTACAAGGGCAACATCTTCCCATTGATTTTTCGGAGTTTAATATCCCAGGTTTTAATATTCTCATGCTTCCAGAATGCTCAGCTAGAGTCCAGATGTTATAGCAACCTTCATTGATTAGGAAAATGGTGATTTTTCTCAAATACTAGGGATAGTATTTTTCTCATCATTTAACATCCCTGCACTGAGGAGAGCACTTAGAAACTGGTGAGCACTCAGTACATGTTTGTTGAGGTAATGAATGAAAAGATGAATAAATGAATACATGAATGAATGAATGAATCTTTGAATGAGCTGTTTATTGACCCTGTTAATGAAGCACATTCTGAAGTACGTGATCCTATGCTACTAAAGCATAGTCTCATGTGCAACGTTGCACAGGCTTTGCAGAAGTTCTGGATCAAAGGTTGTAGACTTCTGTGAATAAGTAGCACTAGTGCCTGGCTACTGATGATATTATTGTTGTTTTTTTAAGATCTATTTATTTATTTTGAGAGAGAGTGAGAGAGAGCACATGTGACCAGCAACAGGGAGGTGCAGAAGAGAGGGAGAGAGAATCTCAAGCAGACTCTATGCTGAGCATGGAGCCTGGTGCAGGGCTTGATCTCATGACTCCGAGAGCATGACCCTGAGATCACGACCCTGAGATTATTACCTGAGCCAAAACCAAGAGCCTGACACTCAACAGACTGAGCCACCCAGGCACTCTGCTAATATTATCATTGTTAGCATTAAAAAGACATGGCCTATGGGACACATTTACCAACTACTAGAAAAGGCAAAACTTTGGCATCTTCAATATCTACTCCTTGGCTCCCACCATCTTTCAGCTCCCATAACTGCATCTCACTTGAGACTTTCTCTTCTTACCTTTTCCAGTGACCCACAGCAGGACTCAGTCCTTACCACACATGGCCCAAGTGATGCATGGCTTAGAACAGGTACATAAGAGATAGTGACAAGGACATGAATTAGGGCTATATTTTGAAGGTAGAGATAGCAGGATGTGCTCATGGACTACATGTGAAGTATGAGGAAAAGAGACCCAAGGCTGAGTAATTCTGGCATTAAGGGATTCTTTGTGGAAGACTTCATCAGGGTTAACCAGATATGTAGCCTGGATTCTGAGAATTGCAGAGGCTATTTTTATGATGAGATTATACAGTTGGCTAAAATAATTGGTATAACCTTCAATAGATTCCTTTTGCAGTAGTCATGCCATGAATGATGGCATCTCAACATTTGTACCTATTATCATTCCTGATGCTCAACCCCCAATTTTTTGTTGTTAATATTTTTAAAAATAGTATGTTTTTTAAACAGATTTGAATTTAAGTTATGAGGTCACTCACCCACATAAATTTCTTTAGTAGTATGGTTCCAATAATTGTGTTGGGTTTCTTTTGTTATTTTTTCAACAACCTTAAATGTATACTATTAATAATAATATTTATTTAATAATAATAAAACATGGTTTATTACATGCTACTAAGTAGTATTTTGGGTGATTCAAACATATCAACTCATTAAATTCTCCAAACAGCCTTGTGAAGTACTATTATTTTCACCCATTTTAAACTGACACATAGAAAGACTGTGAGTTACCACAGAGTTACCAGCTTGCAAGTGGAAATGCCAGGTTCATTTCAAATGTCTTTGAATGCAGACAGGTCACCCAGAGACCATACCCCTCACTATAACAATATGCTGCCTCTGGAAATACTTGTGTTGTTTTCAAAGCGCCTTTTAAAATTGCTGTAAGAATCTTGTAATACAGTAAAAGTAGGAAATACGATGCCCACTTAATTTTTTCAGATAAAGAAATTAAAGCTCAGGAACATTTATGTTGCTTTTTCAAGGCGATAAAACAAAGATCACAGAAAACTTCAACCCACATAAAAATAAGCAATAGCCGTTTTGAAGACAACTGAGTGGTAATTTGGAATATCTCCGTGGGGTCAGGAACTGACAAGTGTGTATGTACCCTTACACATTGAAAGATGAAGGTCAGGAGATGCCAGTCTCTGGGTTACTGCGATCCTTGTACTGGTAATGGTGTCATGAAGCACTCATGTCATCCGGGTGACTTGGGTGAGCTCTGAGTCATTTTCCATGCATAAGTAATTTATCTATTTTGCCTTCTGGCTTTGACAGGTGAACCATAATTTCAAAATAATATCTATGGAGAACAACACTGAGGTGAATGAGTTTAGGCTCTTGGGACTGACTGACAGCCCAGAACTCCAAGTCCTTCTCTTCATAACATTCACTTTCATTTATCTCACTACTCTCCTTGGAAATCTTGGGATGATCACGTTGATTCTGTTGGACTCTCGCCTCCATACTCCCATGTATATTTTCCTCAGTAACCTTTCTCTGGTGGACTGTGCTTACTCCTCGGCTGTGACTCCCAAAGTGATGGCTGGGTTTCTTACAGGGGATAAAGTCATCTCCTATGGTGGATGTGTTGCTCAGATGTTCTTCTTTGTGGCTTTTGCCAGTGTAGACTGTTTCCTGTTAGCTGTCATGGCTTATGATCGGCACGCCGCAGTATGTAAGCCCTTACATTACACCACCTCTATGACCACCAGCTTGTGTGCTCGAATGGCAGTAAGCTGCTATGCCTGGGGCTTTGTTGAATCTGCCATCCACACTGGATTCACCTTCCACCTCTCCTTCTGCCATTCCAATGTGGTCCATCATTTTTTCTGTGATATCCCCCCAATTCTGGCTCTTTCCTGCTCTGATATCTATATAAATGAGATCGTGCTCTTTATGTTAGCAGCTTTCAATGTCTGTTTTGCCCTTATAGTTATCTTGACCTCCTATCTGTTCATCTTCATTGCCATCTTGAGGATGCGCTCAGCTGAAGGAAGGAAGAAAGCCTTCTCCACCTGCGCCTCACACCTCACTGCTGTCACCATCTTCTACGGGACTGTCATGTTCATGTACTTACAACCCAATTCTAGTCATTCTATGGACAACGATCAAATGGCATCTGTGTTCTATACAATAATAGTCCCCATGTTGAACCCTATTGTCTATAGTCTAAGGAATAAAGAGGTGAATAATGCTTTCAGGAAAACCACTAAGAAACTGAAGATTCTTTCAACCCATAGATCAATTAGAGATATTATAAAAGCTATATAGTTAATCAGTTATCTATTGTTGTACAGCAAAATACCACAATTCCAAAAACAACAGTTTATTATTTCTCATAATTCCGGGGCTAGCGGGGGTATTTCCTTTGCTACTTTCATATGGGCTCATTCATGAATGCATATCTTCTGCATGGTCAGCTGGGCTGAAAGGTTCAAATTTCTAACTCACACTTCTATTCACATTTCTGCTGATTTTGGTTACTGTCCACCTCTTTTCCAGATGCTCTTTCATCCTTCAGAGGATAGACCAGTTTTATTATATATTTCATTGTGAAAGTAAAACTGACTGGTTTCTTGAAGTCTAGACTCCTAACTCAAACATTTTCTCCACCACATTATACTAATCAATGGTGTCAAAGGCTTGGCCCCAATGCAAGCATGAAGAAAGACTCCACCTCTTGAGAGAAACAGCTGCAAAGAGTTTGTGCCCATAGTTAATCTACCACAGTTAGAAATTAGATTAAACCTCTGTAACAAAGAAAGCCAAAATACAATGGCTGAAATACCATAGCAATTTATTCTCAAATAGTGAAAGCTAATGTAGCAACGTGAAAATAAACTATCTGGATAGCTGGTGTGTCTTTGTCATTCGGGGCCAGGTTCAGTCCACCTACCCTCTCTTTACCATCTCCTAGAGTGTTGAGTGTTGAGCCTGTCCTCATCATAGCTCTTCTGTCTGGAGGAAAGGAGGAACAGATAAGTTAAAGGAAAAACAACGTCTCTTCAAGAAAATGATATAGTCACTATCTGCATGACTTCTGAGTATATTCCACTGGCAAGGATTCAGTCATAAGGCCACAAAAATGACCAGGAAAATCAACTTCAAAATGGAATCGCTATCTAAAATACAGGGTGCTTAGCTGAAATCTCAATAGTCTGGGGGGAAAAATGTTTTCTGAGGAAGGCCAGGATACTGCACACAGTTAGTAACTGAATCTGAACTTCTAAGACCTGGAACTTTCTCAGTATATGGTCAGAGAGATGAATAGCCAGTGGAGGTGAGTGGCATTCTAGAAACCAAGTGATGAGAAATGCATCGAGAGGAAATGGATGTATCAGAGCGGCTGGTAGATTAAGCAATATTAAGACTAAGAACTGGAAATAAGCCACAGTGATAGGAAGTTAGTGAGTGACATTGAGTGGTTTTGGTTGGATGGTGGGAGCACAAATCGCATTAAATGTATACTCTATAATCTAGCCCATGATTATTCTTTGCTTTACCGTGTTTCTAATTATTTTCCCAACATGCAGTAAATGTATGTTGTCTTTTCCCACAGCAGCTAGGGGGAATAGGGCTTTGAGATTTTCAACTTTGAGAAGAGAGATACACAGAGCCTAACAACATGATGGGAAGCCAAGGTTTCAGGAGATGACTGATTAGAGATGTTCTGGCAATAGATGATGCTTCATGAACCTGAGCATCAGTGATATCGAGTGCCTACTTCGCAGCAATTCATTGTTCTTGGCTTCACTTCCCTTCCATTTTGTCTGAGTACAAGATTATTGTGCTTTGGAAGAATAAAGGAGAGAAAGTGGTCTATGTCATCTTGGGGAAAAGCAGTGTAGAGACAGGAAAAGAGGCACAGGACGAGGTGTGGTGCTTGAAGTGGTGAACAAGTGAGACAAAGACAGGGATTTGGAACAGGAGCTGAGACAAAAAGAAACACACACACAATCCCTACTCAAAGATGCCTCAAAACCATTTAAGAAGGTGCTCAGCCTCCTGTAGCTAGTTTCTATTTAATTTCCCAGTTAAAGGAAAGAAGGCTGGAGGATTTGGGTTCATTTGAGTTACAACTGAGAGTGAGATGGGCTCTTTGGAGAAAGAGCTGCTTACTGGGTTGGGACAGCAATAGCACAAGAGGAGCCTGGAGCTTCTTGTAGTTCCAGAAAGTAAGGAGGAGCTCAGAAAACAAGAGGGTTGGGTGTATCAAAAGGAAACAAGAGTGAAACCGCAAGTGCTCCCAGTGCAAAGATGGAACAATTTGAACAATAAAGTAAGCAAAGTAAATAACATGGGACTACATTGTACCCCAATGTATAAAACAGAAAAATGTTAAGTACATGCTGATATAAACAACAAACAAATCTTCCTTATTAAAAAAAATCCTAAATAATATATTTAGCCTTCTGCTAGGAGGTGGAGTGTAGTACCTTTCAGCATGAGCGTGGCCTGAATTTAGTGACTTGTTTCTAAAATATACACCACGGTGGGAAAAGGCAGCATGACACTCAAGCACCTGGCAAACATATCTGGTTAAGGTGATTAAGGTTAAGATCCCCAGTGACAAGTCATGTTGGTAATATGTGTCCCCTGATCAGATGTGATAAGAACAGCACTTCTCACTCTCTCTCAATACATAAACCTCTGTGTGATCATGGCCAACAAAATCAGACAAATCTAATCTGAAAGACCTTCTACCTGAGCAGTACCCCTCAAAGCTATTTAGGTACTGAAAATCCAGGAAAGACTTTTGTTCCTTGGGCTATACATCACAGGACTTAGGATCCACAGGACAATATATACAGAGTTGGATCCCAGATCGGACCCTGTAAGAGCAAAATTACATGAGTTAAAAAATAATACTCTGAATCAAAGTTTTTGAAGTTTGGAGAATAGTAGTGTATCAATGCTGGTTTCTTCGTTTTGACTAGTGTATTATGAGAAAGTAAGATATTAACACTAGGGGAAGCTGGGTGAGAGGTATGCAGGACTTCAAAATATCTCAGAAAATATTTTCAAAATCTAAAATTATTTTTGAAATTAAAGATACATTACATGGTGCTCCCCAGCCCCTCCAACCTCAAGAAAGTTCAGCAGCTCCCCAGTTCTTTGTGGGAGGCATAGGTTTAGTTCTCTCATATGCTAATTGCTCCTTTAAAAGGAACTTTTTTTTTCTTTTTTTTTTTTCTGAGCCCAAGTACATCCAGGTCTGGTGTGAGCTCAGGTCCCGCTGAGGGATAGACCAGTTGTGGCATCAAGATCTTGCTCCCTTTGGTGCTCTCAGCAGGGAGGAGGAGTGTGAACTCTTGCACTCATCAGCCCTCTGTCCGAGAGTTCTGGCAGCTTTCCTGCTTTGGCAGGGCACTACAACTAGAACTTTTATATTCTAGTTGCCTTTTAAAACCATGTCTATTTTTTATGCCTCAGGGCTAATAAATCTGCTCCTGGTCCTTGAGTGCTATCCTCCCCAACACTCCACTGCAGTTCTAAGCATTGGGGGTGGAGGCTCCCTTCTTTACCATATGATCCAATAATTCTACTACTAGTCATTTACCCAAACGAAAACACTAATTAGAAAATATGCTAATTACACTAATGCTGATTTTGCCAGTAATACTAATTAGAATATATGCACCCCTATGTTAACTGCTGCATTATTTACAACAGCCAAGGTATGGAAGTAACCCATGTCCATCTATAGAAGAATAGGTAAAGGTGTTGTACATACATACAATGGAGTATTACTCCTCCATAAAAAAAGATGAGATCTTGCCACTTGTGACAACATGGATGGACCTAGAAGGTATTACGTTAAGTGAAATAAGTTAGAGGAAGACAAATACTATATGATTTCACTTATATGTGGAATCTAAAAAACAAAACAAATCATCAACAAACAAACAAAAAGCAGACTCAGACATATAAATACAAAGAACAATCGATGCTTGCCAGAGGGAGGAGGCTGTGGAGGATGGACAAATGATTGAAGGGGAGTGGGAGATACAAGCTTCCAGTTACGGAATGAATAAGTCATGAGAATAAAAGGTACAGTATGGAGAATATAGTCAATGGTATTGTAATCGCATTGCATGGTGCTAGATGTTAGCTACACTTGTGAGCACAGCATACCATATACACTGGTTGAATCACTATGTTGTACAACTAAAACTAATATAACAATTCATAACTATGCTTAAATGAAATAAAGCAAAAGAAGAAAATTTATTTCAAATAACAATTAAGAAATGGTTCCAGAAGAGAAACCACCATTTTCACAGACTTGAGGGCCAGATACTTGTGTGATACTTCTCTGTCCCCACTAATAACAGAATGAGCCTCTCAGGAGATTCAAGGGCAGTTTTGCAAGTCTTCAGAAGTTAAATATTTCTAATTTTATAAAGATAGAAAAAGAACACATGGATAAAAATTCCTTTGGGTACCTTTATAGTAAAATTGAACTCAACTGAAAGTCAAATAAAATATAGAGTTATTAGCACATTGAGCTAGTTTACACTTAATGTGGTAAGACATTATCTTACATCGCTTGTTTGTTATCTTACTTACATTTTCAGTGAATATTTGGAATCACTGGAATTAGATAAATAATCATTATTTGTTAAAGAATTTTGTAAATTGAATCAGAAACTTGTAGTCCCATCTTTGGCTTTTGATGATGTACTAAATAGAATTTATTTTGCGTATTATTTTCCATTTAATGAGAAATTCCTAATACAAAAGAGTTAAGATGGTTTGAAATGATCCACCTAATAGTGTAATTTCCAAAAATTAATTTGTCCAAAAGTGGGAAATTCAGATAGTGAGTGAAAGAATATGGAAGAAAATCAACCACATCTCATGAAATGTTCTAGAATTCTTTTCTAAAGAATATTATAATGGATAATCAGTATACTTATCAGTGTTCAAGTATACTGCTGGACTCAAACAATTAGTTTATTCATTAATTTAACTAATGTTTGTTGAGAAATTAGTACAAACCAGGCCATAATTTAGTTATTAGGGATGCAGTTATTAGTAAAGAAGACAAAGCCATTCTTTCTTGTGCAGTGCACATTCTCGGTAGATAGGTGAATGAATAAGCAAGCTAACAAATAAATAGAAACAATTGAGGAGTGATCAGGACTATGAAGAGTAAAGCAGGTTGGGAACAGTGTCCATAGGGGGTGGACTGACTATGATATGTCAACATTTAAACAAAGACCTAAGGGAAGGGAGGAAGCTTCTTGAACATTGGCAACAGCACATACAAAGACCCTGAGGCAGAAGGGAGCTTGGATTGTCCAGGAACATCAGGGAACTCAGTGTGAGTGAAGAGAAGGGAAGGAGTAGGAGAGTGGCAGGACATGATGTAGCTCATCTGAAACTAATGTGTCCCTGCATGGGGAACACTAGCCTTCTTAGAAAGAAAGAAAATAGATGACATGATCATTACTTACTGCATTTATCTTACACAGTTAAAGAGTTGGCAGTCTTTATGCTTTATTATCAACAGATCCCCTTTTTTTCTCACTTTAAAAAGTTATTGTGTGATCATATTTTTTCTACCAAATGACTTACTGAAGACAAAGATTTTAACTCCTTTAAGATATTATATATCTCTGAAGAAATATGCCAAGAAAAAGCATATGCCTTTATTTAAAAGCTTTTTTTTTTATTTAAAAGTTTTGCTTTTTCTTTCTCTTCATGTTTTTCTTCATTTTGGATACAGGATACTTTTTTTAACTAAAGAAATAAAAAAAGTATACACAATCGATAAATTATTGAACACTACACCTGAAAATATTAATGTACTGTAAGTCGGCTGATTGAATTTAAATTAAAAAAGTTAGACATTAGTTTATATTCTGATCCACAATTATTTTAACTTTTAAAATTAAAAACTAGCAATACTCCAGCTACTTCCTTTAACAAATTTCCCAATCTTGTTTGTATGCACACACATGGGATCCTTGCATGCACTTGTCTTCATGGGTTTGGCCTCTGTTTTACATATATACTTGGATTAGAATATGGTGGAGAAAATGTGAACATATGGATAAGTCACATAAAATTAATAAGGTTCATAATAAGCATGATCATTAGATATTTAAGGCCCTGATGGCTATTCTCATCCAGATATTACTCGGCTGGATGCCCTATCTTCTTTTTTAGTGACAGAATTTTGAAGAGGAAAGTATGTCAGTAATACAAATGCTGTGTGGGCTGTAAACTGTGAGTTAGTGCATGAAGAAGATCTGACAAGAAGAAATTGGGTCACTGTGGATCCTATAACTCTAAGAAATTAAGCTTAGAGATGATTTTGCCTTCTCAACAACCTTCTTGAAAGCATTCTTGACTTTTTTGTTCCTTGGGCTATACATCACAGGACTTAGCATGGGGATGACCGCAGTATAGAACACAGATGTGATTTTGTCTGTGTCCATGGAGTGGCTGGGGCTGGGCTGAGAGTACATGAACATGGCTGTCCCATAGAATATGGACACTGTAGTGAGGTGGGAGGCACAAGTGTATATATATAGCCTTCAGGTACCCCGCCACTGAAGGCATCTTCAGGATGGTGATAAAAAAGAACAGGTAAGAAATCAAGATAACCAGGAGAGCAAAAAAGATGTGGAAGATTGCTACAAAGACAAGAATCAACTCATTGACATGTCTGTTAAGCAAGAGAGAGCCATGAGTACAGGAATAGCACAGAAAAAGTGATGGATAGGAGGGGGGACTTAGAGCAGGAAAATGGCATGTGTCTCCTCCATCAAAAGAAGCAATCAGAGAACCATAGACATACCAGCCTATGGCCAGACACACACCTGTTGTCATGGTGGTGTTCTAATGGGTTTTGCACACTGCTATGTAGCAGTCTTAGGCCATTGAGGCTAAAAGGTAACTTCCCCCATGGCAAAGACTGCAACAAGGAACATCTGAACAGCACATGCAAGGTAGGAGATGACCTTATCTTCCATAAGGAGCCTAGCCATGATCTTGGGAATGACCATTGAGGTGTAACAAAAGTCCACCAGAAACAGGTTACTGAGGAAAATGTACATGGGAGTGTAGAGATTCCAGCAAGATCAATATGATCATCCCCAGTTCCCAACTAGAGTGACAAAGTAAATGAGGGTGAACATTATAAAGAGAGGACCCTGTAATTCTGGGGCATTGGTTAGTTCCAGCAAGATGAAATCAGTCACCTCTGTATTGTTATTCATGGATGTGAATTTGAGATTCATTAGATGCTCTGTGACAACAAGAAGTAGCCTGGGTGGCTCAGTGGGTTAAGCCTCTGCCTTCAGCTCAGGTCATGATCTCAGGATCCTGGGATCGAGCCCTGCATCGGGTTCTCTGCTCAGTGGAGAGCCTGCTTTCCCCCCTCTCTCTACCTGCCTCTCTGCCTACTTGTGATCTCTCTCTCTCTCTGTCAAATAAATAAATAAATAAATAAATAAATAAATAAATAAATAATCTTAAAAAAAAGAGAATTTTAATCAGGAAAGGATGCTGTGTTTTGTCAAATGCTTTTTCTGCGTCAGTTGAGAGGATCATATGGTTCTTGTCTTTTCTTTTATTAATGTGCTCTCTCCTGTTGATTGATTTGCAAATGTTGAGCCACCCTTGCATCCCAGGAATAAATCCTACCTGGTCGTGATGGATAATCTTTTAATATACTGCTGGGTCCTACTGGCTAGGATCTTGTTGAGTATTTTGGCATCTATGTTCATCAAGGATATTGGTCTTTAATTCTCCTTTTTGATGGTATAGCCCCTTTGGAAAACAATATAGAGGTTCCTCAAAAAGTTAAAAATAGAACTACCTTATGACCCAGCAATTGCACTAGTAGGTATTTACCCCAAAGATACAAATGTAGTGATCCAAAGGAACATATGCACTCCAATGTTCATAGCAGCAATATCCACAATAAGCAAACTGTGGAAGAAGCCAAGATGTCCTTCAACAGATGAATGGATAAAGAAGATGTGGTTCATATATACAATGGTATAGTACTCAGCCATCAGAAAGAATGAATATCCACTATTCACATTGACATGGATGGAACTGGAGGTGTTATGCTAAGTCAAATAAGTCAAGCAGAGAGAGACAATTATCATATTGTTTCACTCATATGTGGAACATAAGGAATAGCATGGAAGACCACTGGGGAAGGGAAGGAAAACTGAAGGGGAGGAAATCAGAGAGGGAGACAAATCACGAGAGACTATGGACTTCAGGAAACAAACTTAGGGTTTCAAAGGGGAGGGAGGTGGGAGGTGGAGTAGCTGGGTGATGGGTATTAAGGAGGTCTCATCATCATTTGTGATGAGCACTGGGTGTTATATGCAACTAGCGAATCATTGATCTTTGAACACACAAAAACTAATGATGTACTATATAGTGGTTAACTGAACATAATTAAAATAAATAGTTTAAAAAAGAAAAAATTAAGGAAAAAATTCCACTTACAAATAGCATCCTTATGTTAAAATACAGAGGAATAAATTTAATTAAAGGGTGAAAGGGCTGTACACTGAAACTACCAAATAAATTGCTGAAATTCAAAGAGGCCTACATAAATGGAAAGACAGTCTATGTTCATAGTTTGGAAGATATGATATTGTTTACTGGCAATACTTTCCAAAGTGACCCACAGGCTTAATGCAATCACTATCATAATTTTAATGACCAGAAAGAGAAACAGTATTACTAAATTTCAAATGGAATTTCAAGGGGCCATCAATAGCCAAAACAATATTGAGAAGGAAGAACAAAGTAAGAGGGCTCACACTTCTTGATTTCAGAACGTATACAAATCTAAAATAAACAAAGCAATTTGATACTGCTTTAAGGATAGAGATGTAGATCAACTGACTAGAATTGAGAGACAAAAAAACCCCCCACATATCTATTGCAATTGATTTTTGACAAAGGTGTTAAGTCCAGTTAATGTGAAAAGAAGTCTTCGACAAATGTTACTGAGACAACTGGATATCCACATGCAAGACTGAAGTTGGACCCCCTCCTTCACAGCATATACAAAAACCAACAAAAAATGGTTAATGACCAAAATGTAAGAGGGAAAAACATGTAACCATTAGAAAATGTGGGGGAAGTCTAGACCCTGGATCTGGCACTAGTTTCCTATGCATTACACTAAAATGACAAGCAACAAAAGAAAAGAAAGGTATATTGGACTTCTTCAAAATTGCAAAGTTTTGTATATCAAAGTACATTTTCAAGAAAGTGAAAAGAAAACCTGCAGGATGGGAGAAAATATTAGCAAATAACATTTCTGATAAAGACATAATATGCAGAATATACAAAGGACTCACACAACTCAACAACAAAATATACAATAGCCCAGTTGAAAAATGGACAAAGTACTTGAACAGACACTCCACTGACGATTTGCTAAAAGCCAATAAGCACATGGAAGTATGTTCGAAATCATTAGGCATTAGGGGAAAGTAAATCAAAACTATCAGATACAATTTTATACTCATTAGGATAGCTATTATAAAAGAAAATGGAACTAACAAGTCATAGCAAGAGTGTGGATAAATTGGAACCATTGTATATTGCTGGTGGGAATGTAAAATGGGACAGCTGCTACTGAAAATAAATTGGTGGTCTTCAAAAGTTAAACATGCAATTACCATATGAACCAGCCATTCTGCTAGTAGTAATATCACCAGAGAATGAAAACAGGTCCTCACCCAATACTTGTGCGTGAATACAAATAGTTATGCTGCATTATTAACAATTGCCAATAGATAAAAAACATCAAACTGCCCATCGACTGAAAATGGATGAAAAGATGTGGTATATATGTACAATGGAATATTATTCAGCCATAGAAAGAAATGAAGTACTGATACATGCTGCAACACAGATGAGCCTCAAAAACATTAAACTGAACAAAAGAAGTCAGACATAAAAGATCACATATTATATGATTCTATTTACATGACATATCCATAATAAGTGAATCCATTGAAGTTGAAGAAAGATCAGTGTTTCCCAGGGGCAGGGGGCCTTAATGGGTGCAGGATATTTTTGAGTGAAAAAATCTTCTAGAATGAAATAGATGTGATGGTTGCAGAACATTGTGAATGTATCAAATACTACTGAGTTGCGCATTTTATTTATTTTTATATTATTTTTTATTGTTATTGAATTAAATTAAGTTCAATTTGAATTGATTTCATTTGTTAATCTCACATAAATTTAAAAAGGAGGGCAGAAGGAAATTAGATAGGCAACAGGAGGAGAAAATAATACGACCACAAAGGCAGAGATTGAATTTATGGGAATAAAACCAGGAATGTGGGGCAGCCACCTGAAGATGAAATCTGCAAGGGCTATCAAGAACTTCTCAAACTCGGGGCACCTGGGTGGCTCAGTGGGTTAAAGCCTCTGCCTTCAGCTCTGGTCATGATCTCAGGGTCCTGGGATCGAGCTCCGCATCGGGCTCTCTGCTCAGCAGGGAGCCTGCTTTCCCCTCTCTCTCTCTACCTGCCTCTCTGCCTACTTGTAATCTCTCTCTCTCTGGCAAATAAATAAATAAAATCTTAAAAAAAAATAACTTCTCAAACTCAACACCCAAAAAACAAATAATCCAGTCAAGAAATGGGCAGAAGGCAGAAACAGACACTTCTCCAAAGAAGACATTCAAATGGCTAACAGACACATGAAAAAATGTTCCACATCACTAGCCATCAGGGAAATTCAAAATAAAACCACAATGAGATACCACCTTACACCAGTCAGAATGGCAAAAATTAACAAAACAGGAAACAACAAATGTTGGTGAGGATGTTGAGAAAGGGGAACCCTCTCACACTGTTGGTGGGAATGCAAGCTGGTACAGCCACTCTGGAAAACAATATGGAGGTTCCTCAAGATGTTAAAAATAGAGCTACCCTATGACCCACCAATTGCACTACTAGGTATTTACCCCAAAAATAACAAATGTAGTGCACCTGCACCCCAATGTTCATAGCAGCAACGTCCACAGTAACCAAACTGTGGAAGGAGCTGAGATGTCCTTCAACAGATGAATGGATAAAGAAGATGTGGTTCATATATATATGTACAATGATACCATTGATACCAATGAATACCTACCATTTACATCGACATGGATGGAACTGGAGGGTATTATGCTAAGCCAAATAATTATTATGCTAAGCCAAATAAATAAGAGAAAGACAATTATCATATTGTTTTACTTGTATGTGGAAAATAAGGAATAGTGCAGAAGACCACTGGGGAAGGGAGGGAAAACTGAATGGGAAGAAATCAGAGAGGCAGACAAGCCATGGAAGGCACTTAACTATAGGAAACAAACTGAGGGTTACAGAAGGAGGGGAGGGTGGGATGGGGTAGCTGGGTATTAAAGAGGGCACGTGTTGTGATGAGCACTGGGTGTTATAATCAACTAATGAAGCATTGAACATTACATTATATTAAAAACTAATGATGTACTACAGGTTGGCTAACTGAACATAATAATAATAAAAAAAAAGAAATCTACAAGGGACAGAGTCTCCCCCAGACACTCTGGAGACTGATAATTTTGTTTCATCCCAGTGAGACTGATTTCCAACAACTGGCCTTCAGAACTGTGAGAAAACGAAAGTGTGTTGTTTGAAGGCCCCAGAGTGTGCTCATTTGTTACAGCAGCCGTAGGAAACTGGTATAAAATCTTTATGATCTTTGTAGTGTTCAACTGTGAGTTCTCAATTTAATGTGTGACTGCAGCATAACCTAGCATGTTAAGTTGTCTGTGTCCAGAGATTTTACAAACAGATGTTGAGTTTTCTGTTTGGTTCCTCTTATCATGCAGCTGTTCATTCCTTAAAATCTTTTACTGAGCCTCAGCTTTGATCTAGGCCTGAGTCTTTGTTAGACACCAGACCAGAAATTGTACCAGGATGCATAGAACTTTTTTTTTCAAAAAGATTTTATTTATTTATTTGAGAGAGAGTGAAAGTAAGAGAGATTGCAGAGGGAAAGACAAAAGCAGACTCACTGCTGAGTGGATAGCTTAATGTGGGGCTTGATCCCAGGATCCTGAGATCATGACCTGAGCTGAAGGCAGAGGCTTAACCAACTGAGTTACTCAGGTGCCTAGAATTTTATTTTAATGGAGAAAACAAACAAAAGGAGTAAACACACAAAAATGAAGGTACAATCTTTTGATCAGTATCGTGAAGGAAAAGATGAGAAACATAAATGTTTGTGGGTTTTTCCATGTTACTTTGTTCCTACATAGGCTCACATTTCATTAGATACTCCTGAGATCTATAGAATAGACATTAGTCTAGATTCTGAGAACACATATCTAAATAAGATAACATTTTTGGTCTCAAAGTCTTGCAATTCAGTACTACAGTTAAACCTACAAAAACAAACCAATATAATTCATAAGTGTTTTAATAGTTCTATGGAGAAAGTTGGCAAATTACATTAATGAAAGAAGGATAAGAAAAGGAACAGAAGGGAAAGGATGCAAATATATTTTGAAAGGGTACTCCGTTTCAGGTCTTGTGCTAAGATCTGGATCATTCAGTACTCATTTAATATAAGCCTGTGACAGAGTATTGATTTCCCCAATTAGAAACTCAGAACACTTAATAACTTGCCCTATATCACAAAGTTTAGCTTGGAATGGAATTCATGTTGAATTTGTCCTCTCTCCAAAACGTGTGCTAATTTTACTGGGGCTAGCTGCTTTGGGTATGATATGGTGGCTGGGTGAGGATTCACAAAGAAATCATTGTAGAATCAAATTGTATTGGAAAAATTTGATAGTTTTTCCAGGATATATCTTGCCCACTCTGCAACAGCATCCAGACGGTCTTATGGTCTTATTTATCTGTTAGAGTAAATAATATTAGCTGCTAAGAGGCAAATATCAAAATGGCAGTGGCATGACCATAAAGGTTTTTCTTGCTTGCATATGGTTCCATTAACTGTTCTGTAGGAACTTACACAAAGGTTTTGTTGTACCAGGTTCTTTCATTTAGTGGTTTTGTCATCCCTTGTGGTCTTGATTCTCTCTACCCAGCTGGTGACAAATAGAATGAACAGGATATCACATGAGGAGGTTCATGGGCAGACTTCAAAGTGGCATATATGACCTGTATCCCCATTCCATGGACAAGAACACAAGCACATAGTCACAATTAACTATATGAAGGGTAAGACATAGAGCCTCTGTATGTTTCCAGGAATAAACATAGTTTGGAAAATAACTGACCAGTCTTTTCCATTGTAATGCTTATGAACACAAATATCCATCTCACACTTCCCTCCATACAGAAAATTTATTATCCGCCCCCCCCCAAAGAGACAACCTAAATCCCAACTAATCAATAGAAGCACAGTATCCAGACTATCATACAAGTTAAATGGTCTTCTCCACCCAGTTCATGTGTGGCTTCTTGTTCCCTAGCAAATCATGAACTAAAAAGAACATGTAGTTCATTCCACACTCATAACCAATAGGTAATGTTGGGCCCAAGTAAATATAAAGGCGGCGGGGTGGGGTGGGAAAGAGTCTCCATTCAGAACAGACAGCAAAGGAAGACACACAAGATTTCAGTTTAGAAATCTTATGGAATTGACTTTATTAAGGCCTCTTTACCTAGGTAGTGGGATATATTTCTTTATGAGACCCTAATTTTTCTTTCTGGGGAAAACTCCATTATCCACTGTTTTCCTTACTACCTGGTCCAATTTCTTAAATTTTTTTTTCCTTACCCGTTGTTTTTTCTTATCATTACTGAAGTAGATCAAGGAAAAAACTATGTCCAACACAATAGTAACAAAGGTTTATTCATAAACTGTTTTGATTAAAAAATTATGTTTTTTCTGCATTTTGGATGCTTGAATCTGATACAAAATTAAAGTAATAAATAACATTCAAGTGATTAATATGTTTTAATACCCTATGTGGCTAGGAGCATTGAGTTATGGCATGGAGTAGATCTAAATGGGACGAAATAATGTTTGCGGATTCTGGATCACTAGAAGACTAAACCTAGAGAATATTTTGCCTTCTCAACAAACTTCTTGAATGCATTCTTGACCTCTTTGTTCCTTAAGCTGTACACCATAGGGTTCAGCATAGGGATGACCATAGTATAGAACACAGATGCCATTTTGTCTGTGTCCATGGGATGGCTGGAACTTGGCTGTACATACATGATAATGACTGTCCCATAAAATATGGAAACTGCAACAAGGTGAGAAACACAGGTAGATAAAGCCTTCTGGTATCCCCCATTTGACTGTATCTTCAAAACGGTGATAAATATGAACATGCAGGAAATCAAGATTATAAGAAGGGCAAAAAATATATTAAAGCGTGAAATAAGCACAAGAATCAGCTCATTAACGTCTTTGTCTGAGCAAGTCAGAGTCATGACAGTGGACAATGGACCACATTGGAACATACAGAAAGAGAGGCTGAATGTGTCTCCAATATCAATAGCAGCAGTTATAAAAGCAAAGACATAAGAGCCTATGGCCAGATGAGCACACACACCTGTCGTCATGGTGGTGGTGTAATGGAGGGGTTTACACACGGCTGCGTAGCGATCATAAGCCATTGAAGCTAAGAAGTAACTTTCCACAGTTGCAAAGAATACAAAAAAGAACATCTGGGCAGCACATGCATTGTAGGAGATGACCTTGTCTCCTATAAGTAATCCAGCCATGACCTTGGCAGTGACTGTTGCGAAGTAACAAAATCCACCAGAGACAGGTTACTGAGGAAGAAGTACATGGGAATGTGCAGACGAGAGTCCAGCAGGATCAGCATGACCATCCCCAGGTTCCCAATCAGAGTGATGAGGTAGATGAGGGTAAACATTAGAAAGAGAGGACCCTGCAGCTCTGGGGCATTGGTTAGTCCCAGCAGGATGAATTCTTTCACTTCTGTGTTATTCTTCATGAGTGTGATTTGCATATCATGAGATGCTCTATGGCAAAGAAAGGAACACAATGATAACCAAAACTAGTTGCACAGAAATAGAAACGTACAAGCATTATTTTATTAGAGCAATAATTTGTTCTTCAATATTCTCCATTTCTGAAGCATGTCATGGAACACAATTTAGTGACAGCTCCCTGTAGAGTAATAAGCTTTTGGATAGGAAGTGTCCTTACAGATCATCTCCCCAACTTCTAGATTATGTATATTTTATATAATCATATGAATATGATTTTGTATATGAGTAAACTGAGTTGCAGGAGAGGCTAACGAGTTGTCCAATTTCACATGCCTGGAATGAATCCATCTCCTATATCATATCTTTTAAGTCTAGTAGCTTACAGTTCTACAGTGCTCACTTGCCAGGTGCTCTACATGTGTATATTCATTTAATTCTCTCATTAGTCCTATTAGATTGATTAGCTATTCCTCCCCTATAGATATCTAATACTTTTGCAATCGCACTACTGCGTATTTACCCTAAAGATACAAACATCGTGATCCGAAGGGGCACATGCACCCGAATGTTTATAGCAGCAATGTCCACAATAGCCAAACTATGGAAAGACCCTAGATGCCCATCAACAGATGAATGGATAAAGAAGATGTGGCATATATATACAATGGAATACTATGCAGCCATCAAGAGAAACGAAATCTGGCCATTTGCAATGACGTGGATGGAACTAGAGGGTATTATGCTAAGCGAAATAATGATCACACGATCCCTCTGATACAAGGAATTTGAGAGGTTGGGTGGGGGACTCACGGGGGGAAGGAAGAAAGAAGGAAACAAGATTGGACTGGGGAGGGAGACAAATTATAAGAGACTCTTAATCTCAGGAAACAAACTGACGCTAGGGGTGGGTGGTGTGGGGTGGGCCGCTGGGATAGGTTGGCTGGGTGATGGAAATTGGGGAGAGTATGTGCTATGGTGAGTGCTGTCAATTGTGTAAGACTGATGATTCATAGACCTGTACCCCTGAAACAAATAATATATTATATGTTAATTTAAAAAAAAATAATAAAAATAATGATAATTAAAGCAGCACAGAATTTCGGAAATATTCCTCTACACTTTTCTGATTACAAAGCTTTCCCCTGACTCCTATACTTATGCTAATATTCAGAAATAGCGTTCAAACGACCAGATAGGAGCTCAAAACTCACAGAAGATGTAGACACCCTGCTGCTTCTGCATTAGTTACATTTTTCACTGCAAGCATAGATTGGATCTAGAAGTTTACCTTGCTCTTGAAAAGAAAGGAAAGGCAGTGTTGAATTGTGAGTCTGCAGCCAGAAATTCAGCCCTAGAAGAATATTATAAATAATGTCAGAGAAATTCTGTCTCAATATCTGGTCAAGACATTCTGAGTTCCCTGAAGCGTGAAGACACAGAGAAAGGATCATTAATATGGGGCTTCCTAGGAAACCTGTGTTTAAGTAGTGCATCTATCATGGATTTTTTTAAGTACTTGGAAGATAATTTACCTTCTACTGATCTCAGTTTCCTTATTTATGATAAAGAGATAATAAAATTATTTGTCCCACAGACTTTATAGAATTGTATTTGCAACTAGCAAATGAGGGTAGATGTAAGCCCTTAGTAAGGGCTTAACTTTTCAACACGATGAGTTTAATTTTTATTTCAGTGTGTCTTCCCTGCCTGTCATTGCAGACGCACTGCAAATACCTGGTTTGGGCAGAAGCTGATGTCTACAACAAGGTTGGCTTTTAGTTCAATAAGTGATGAACAAATGGGCTCTGCTCAGCGTCTGGTCCTTTTAAATAACGTCAAACAGAATCCTGATGGGATTTTAGCACCTAAAGAACAAGAACAAGGAGAAGATTGTACAGGCATGGAACTCTCCAGGGAAACAGAACCCCCATGAGGGCAATCACTTCTTTTCATTGTACTTACATAAGGAAGAAGGAATTAAGCTGTGGGTAGAGACATCATTTGTTATATTGCGCAGCACATACATATATTTGCAGCCTAGCTCTCATTTCTCTCCCCTCCCCCACATAAAAAATTAAGGTGACTTTTCCATACGTCAAGAGTAGTTTTGTTTAAGCATTTAAAATTGTTTTGATTTTTGAAATGTATTTCTTTTTACTGAAGTATAGTTAACACACCATCTTAGTTAGTTTCAGGTGTACAACATAATGATTTGACAACTTTCTTCATTATAAGTGTAGCCACCATGTATCAGCAAACAACTCTACCGTCAACTCTACTCCCTTTGATATATATTTTATCTCCATTTCTGAAAACTCGTTTTGGTTTTTATCTACCACATTTTTATTACGTTTTTCTCCTTCCTATTTTCCTTGGTGCTATAACTAAATATTAGAAATTTAAAGAAATTGATAAATAATATCTATGTTTTTTCTTCTCGAGTTTACAAGGAATTCACAAATATGACACATGTGTCAAAGAGACAGAGACTAAATTCTGCCTTAATTCTGAGAAGTCAGTTTGAAAGTTTGGTTCAGATCTGTAGGTTGATGCACTGCTTTTCTCCTCCAGTTTCTCCTTCTGTGGCCAGTCCTATGGGTGCCCTTCCCACATGCCATGGCACTCATTATCCCATTATTATTATTATTAAGAAAAGAATGAATCTGCAACTTTTAGACTGAGGACTTATTGTACTGCAATAATATGCTTAGGCTTTGTGTGGGGCATTGAATTTAGCTGGTGACAGTCATCATTACGAGTCAGAAAAAGTAGAACAAAAAACCCCAGATTCCTTATGTTGCAGGTGGAACAACCCTGAGTCATGTTTTACACATTTTCTATTTACTGATGAAACTGTATTGGCTTCCTTCCCTTCTTTATCTCACCTCCCCACCGTCCTGTGAGTGCTGTGTGCTCACAAATGAACTACTTGAACTCAAATCATTGACCCTGGAGGTCTGCTTCCGGTGAACCTCACCTAATACATACCTCAAGATTGTGGGTGTCTCCCTTCCACAGACAGGGCAGGTCCTGTTCCATCATCTTTACTGCACAAAGAAACATGGACAGAGTGACCGAAGACACCCTTGCTGCAGACACGCAAGATCAAAAGAGAAGGAGAAAGGTAGAACAAAACATGCTCCCTTCCTTCTTCCAAGTCCCCCAATCTGATACAATGCATCTTGTTGAAACACTTTCATTCTGCTTCTGGACCTGTAAGTGGAAATTAACTTTCAATTTTTGTATAACTGATAAAGTCTTGGTTGGTCATCTCAATCTCACTCAAGTGGTAGTTTATCTGGATATAGAAATATGGAATGATAATTATTTTCCCTCAGCTTTTTGAAGATATGTATCTACTGCCTGCTGACTTCTATTCCTTCCCTCTGTTGAGAAGTCAGATGCAGGCCTGTTGACTATGTGTATTTATGCTCTGGCAATGTAAAAGTTTGTCTTTTCCTTGTTTTTCCACTTTTAGAACAATGACTTGTATAACAATATGGTCCCAGACCAAAAAAAAATCAGCGTGTGTCTCAGAAATTAGGGTGATTCTTCAATAGGGGGTTGGAATTTCTTTGGGTGAAAATTTTGAACTATTTCCTGTTTTGTAACTTGTTCCATTATGTTCTGTTTTCTTTCCTTATGGATTTCATACAACAGCATGTTGGAGTTTCTTAATCTATTTTTCCTATTTCTTTTTTATTTTCTCTCTTTATTCTATAAGCTGTATTTTGAATATTTTTTCATTTTTTAAGTTTTTATTTAACTTCCAGTTAGTTAAATACAGTGGTAATATTAGTTTTCTGGCATACAGTTTAGTGATTCAACACATACATCACCCAGTGCTCATCACAATGGGTCCCCCCCTTAATCCCTATCACCTATTTTGTCCATTCCCCACCTGTCTCCCCTCTGGTAACCATCAGCCTGTTCTCTACAGTTAAGTATCTATTTCAAGAAACAGTTTGCCTCTCTCTCTCTTTTGTCCCTTTGCTTGTTTGTTTTCTTTCCACATATGAGTGAAATCAGATGGCATTTGTCTTTCTCTGGCTTATTTCACTTAGCATAATATTCTCTCATCGACAGATGAATGGATAAAGAATAAGTGGTATATATACACAATGGAATATTACTCAGCCATAAAAAAGAATGAAATCTTGCCATTTGCAATGGCATAGATGGAGCTAGAGAGTATTATATTTTGAATATTTTTACATTCTAACCTTGATGAGCAAAGTCTGAATTCAATTTTGTTTCATCTAATATTTCTCCAATCCATTAACTGATAAGATTTCTTATATCATATATTTTTATTCTATTTTATTCTAAAATATATTTATTTGTATTTTATTGTATTTTATACTTTTTCTATTTTTCTATTTTATATACCCTTTTAAGTGCAATTTTAAATTCACAGCAAAATTGAGAGGATGATACAGTGAGTTCCTATATAGCCCCACCCCCACACATGTGTAGTTGATGTCATTATCAACCCCCCCTCCCCAGAGTGGTGCATTTACAATTGATACACCTAAACTGATACATCATAATCAGCCAAAGTCCATGGTTTACCTTAGGTTCTCTCAATGTTGTATATTCTGTGAATTTGTAAAAATATGTAATGGATTATAGCCATCATTTTAGTATCACACAGAGCATTTTCACTGCCCTAAACATCCTCTGTCAACTATTTGTATCTCGCTTCCCCAAGTTGTCTTCTGAATATCTTCTTTGGTGAGGTGTCTGTTAAGGTCTTTGCTCTGTTCTGTTTTTCTTTTTTTTTAAATTGGCTTTACTTATTGTTTACTTATTGTTGTATGTTAAGAGCTCTCTGTATATGTAACTGGTTTTTATCAGATTTGTTTTTTGCGAATATTTCTCCCAGTCTGTTGCTCATCTTCTCATTCCTTTGCAGATATCTTTCATAAAGTAGATGTTTTTAATTTTTATGAAGTCCATTTAATCAACTGTTTCTTTCATGCAGCGTGCCTTTGGTGTCATATCTAAAAAAGTCACTGCCAAACCCAAGGTCATCTAAGCTTTTTTTTACATTACCTTTCAGGAGTTTTGTAGTTTTGTCCTACACCCAACAGATTCAGCATGTAGACTGGTGTCTCTACAATGGTGACATGTGGAATCATATTGGGATTTCAATGGCTAGTGCATGGGGATGTGCAGAGACTTTCTCCCCGGGAATTTCCCCAGGGAGAAAATATTCCAGTACCTCATCCCACTTTCCCAGGACAGAGGCAATTAAACTGTCTGTGGGGGCCATGCTGGTTATTTCGTTGAACACACATGTTCTTGTATTACTTGTCATTTCTTGTGACTTTTGTCAGTTTAATATTGGGCATAATTTCTATACATTAGTATCCACAATCCCAGTGGATGGTTGTAAGATTTTGTCCAGTAAGCACTATCACCTAAAAAACTTCATGTGAACCTCTTCCGATAAACCCACTCTCCCGCCCACTGCCCCTGACAACCAATACACTGTTTTGCCCAAATAAATTTGCCTTTCCAACAATGTCCTTAAGTGTAATTCTAGAATATGTACTCTGAGTCTGTAAACTTTCATTTATCATTTGAGGCCTATACGTATTGCTTCCTGTGTCAGCGTGGAATATTTTTCCTACAGAGTAGTATTTCAGTGTATGGTCATTACTAATTGTTCATCCTATTCTCAATTGAAGAACATTTGTGTTGGTTCCAGTGTTTGGTGATTACAAATAAAGCTGATCTAAACATTAGTTTCAAGGTTTTTGTTTGTCTGTTTTCAATAAAAAACTCTTACTTTTTTTTATTGAAGTACGGTTAGTGCACAATGTTACCTTAGGTTCAGACATACAACATAGTGATTTGACAACTTTATGCATTATGCTCTACTGACCACTAATGTAGCTACCATGTGTTACCATGCAACACCACTACAATGCCATTGACCATATTCTTTGTGCTGTAGTTTTCATCCTTGTAACTTATTCATTCCATGACTGGAAGTCTATACCTCCTACTCCCCTTTACCCATTTTGCCCATTGCCACACATGTGTCCCCTCTGGCAACCACCAGTTTGTTCCTTGTACTTATGGGTCTGTTCCAGCTTTTCATTTGTATATAACCTCTCTGTGAACTGTGTTTACTTTTGGGCTATTATTCCCAAGGTGATAGCTGGGTTCTCACAGCACATAAAGTTATCTCCTGCGGTGGACGTGCTCCTCAGATCTTTTTCTTTGTGGCTTTTGCCAGTGTAGAGTGTTTCCTGTTAGCCATCATGGCTTATGGTCAGCATGCAGTTGTGTAAGCCTTACATTACACCACCATTCTGACCACCAGTGTGTGTTCTCAAATGGTGGTAGGCTGCTATGTCTGGGGTTTTGTTGAATCTGCCACCCATGCTGGATTCACCTTCTGACATTCCAGTGTGGTCTTTCACTATTTCTGTGATATCCCCACAAATCTGGCTCTTTCCTGCTCTGATGTCTACATAAAGAAGATTGTGCTCTTTATCTTTGTAGAATTCTTTTTTTTTTTTTTAAAGATTTTATTTATTTGAGAGAGCAAGAAAGAGAGAGAGTGCATGAGAGGGGAGAAGGTCAGAGGGAGAAGCAGACTCCTTGTGGAGCTGGGAGCCTGATGTGGGACTTGATCCTGGGACTCCGGGATCATGACCTGAGCCAAAGGCAGTCGCTTAATCAACTGAGTCACCCAGTCACCCTATCTTTGTAGATTTCAATGTCTATTTTGCTCTTATAGTTATCTTGACCTCCTGTCTGTTCATCTTCATTGCCATCCTAAGTATGTGTTCAACACATGGAAAGTTACTCTGCTGACTTCACATGGTTCACTCATGACGTTGTGTATCTTCTGCAAGGTCAACTGGGCTGAAAAGTTCAAGATGGACTTAGATTTCTAACTGTTGATTCAGGTTACTCTCTAGCTCTTCAAGGTCTTTCATCTTCCAGAGGAGGGACCATATTTCTTAAATATTTTTGGTATGAAAGTACAATTGAATGGTTTCATGAAGTCTAGACTCTTAACTCTCACAATATTTTTTCTGCCACATTATACTAATCAATGATGTCAAAAGGCTGGCCCAGATTCAAGTATGAATCAAGCATGAAGAATGACTCCACCTCTTGAGGAAGACAGCTGCAAAGAATTTCCACCCATAGTTAATCTAGCACAATTAGAAATCAGATTAAACTGCTGTAACTAAGAAAGCCAGAATACAGTGGCTTAAATAAGACAGCAATTTATTCTCAAACAGTGGTAGCTAATTCACTTCTGTAGTAATTATCTGTGCAGCTGGTATATCTTGGTCATTCTGGGGCGAGGTTCAGTTCACAAAGTCTCTCTCTACCATCTCCTAGAATGTTAAAAGTCTGTCTTCATCCTAACTATTTTATCTGGAAGAAAGGAGAAAGAGATGAGTGAAGGATAAATAATCTATTTTCAAGAAAGTGATATACTAGCTGCATGTATTACTTCTGAGTACATTCCATTGGTAAGAATTTAGTCATAAGGCCACAAAAAACAATCGGATAAACCAACTTCAAAATTTTATCTCTAGCTGAAAGGCAATGTGCTTAGCTGAAATCTCAATACTCTGGAAAGAAAATAATCTTTTCTGAGGAAAGCCAGGATACTCCCACACAGTTAGTAATTGAATCTGAGCTTCTAAGACCTGGAACTTTCTCAATATAAAGTCAGAAAAACGAGTAGCCGGTGAAGGTAAGTGGTGTCCTAGAAACCAAGTGATGAGAAATGCATCAAGAGGGAATGGATGTGTCAGAGCCACTGGTAGGTTAAGAAATATCAAGCCTGGTGGTTGGTATTAAGGAGGGCACATATTGCATGGAGCACTGGGTGTTGTACGTAAACAATGAATCTTGGAACACTGCATCAAAAAATAACAATGTATTTTATGGTGACTAACATAACACAATAAAAAAAAGGAAGAAAATAAGTTAATTATGTGCAGGCTGGGAAAAAAAGAAATATCAAGAACTAAAAACTGGCAATAGGCCACAGTGATAGGAAGTTGGTGGGTATATTTAAATGGTTTGGTTGAATGGTGGGGATACAAATCTCATTAAATGTATACTCTACAATCTAGTCCATGATTATTCTTTGCTTTACATAGTTTCTAAGTATTTTCTCAACATGCATTACTGATGGAGTAAATGTATGTTGTCTTTTACCACAGCAGCTAGGGGGAATAAGGCTTTGAAACGTTTGATCTTGAGAAGAGAAATAGACAGAGCTTAACAACATGATGGGAAGCCAAGGTTTCAGGAGATGACTAATAAGAGATTTTCTGGCAATAGATGATGCTTCATGAACCTGAGCATCAGTTATACCGAATACCTACTTTGGAGAAATTCATTGTTCTGGGCTTCACTTCCCTTCCATTTTGTCTGAGTACAAGATTATTGTGTAACTAGTTCTTTGGAAGAATGAGGGAGAGGGAGTGGTCTGTCATCTTGGGGAAAAGCAGTGTAGAGACAGGAAAAGAGGCACAGGACAAGGTGTGGTGCTTGAAGTGGTGAACAAGTGAGACAAAGGCAGGGATTTGGAACAGAAACTGAGACAAAAAGAAACACACACACAATCCCTACTCAAAGATGCCTCAAAACCATCTAGGAAGGTACTCAGCCTCCTGTAGCGGGTTGCTATTTAATCTACCAGTTAAAGGAAAGAAGGCTGGAGGATTTGGGTTCATTTGAGTTACAACTGAGAGTGAGAGGGGCTCTTTGGAGAAAGAGCTACTTACTGGGTTGGGACAGCAATAGCACAAGAGGAGCCTGGAGCTGCTTGTGGTTCCAGAAAGTAAGGAGGAGCTCAGAAAACAAGAGGGTTGGGTGTATCAAAAGGAAACAAGAGTGAAACTGAAAGTGCTCCCAGTGGCCAAAGATAGAACCATTTGAACAAAGAGCTACCCTATGACCCTGCAATTGAGCTACTGAGTATTTATCCCAAAGATACTGATGTAGTGCAAAGAAGGGCCACATGTACCCCAATGTTCATAGCGGCAATGGCCACAATAGCCAAACTATGGAAAGAACCAAGGTGCTCTTCAACAGACGAATGGATAAAAAAGATATGGTTTATATATACAATGGAATATTATGCCTCCATCAGAAAGGATGAATACCCAACTTTTATATCAACATGGACAGGACTGTAAGAAATAATGTTAAGTGAAATTAAGTGAAGCAGGGAGAGTCAATTATCAAATGGTTTCACTTACATGTGGAGCATAAGGAAAAAGATGGAGGACATTGGGAGAAGGAAAGGAAGGGTGAATTGGGGGAAATTGCAGGGGGAGACGAAACATGGGAGACTGTGGACTCTGATAAACAAACTGAGAGTTTTGGAGGGGAGGGGGCTGAGCGGTTGAATGAGCCTGATAGTGGGTATTGAGGAGGGCATGCATTGCATGGAGCACTGAGTGTGGTGCATGAACAATGAATCCTGGAACACTGAAAAAATAAAATAAAAGTTAAAAAAAAAAGAAAGTAAATAACATAGGGCTACATTGTATCCTAAAGTATAAAGCAGATATATGTAAGTTCATGCTGATAAGTAAGTAAGAAATTAAGTAAGTAAATAAATAAACCTTTCTTGCAGAAAAATTCTAAATAATATGGAAGAAAATGAACTGAGGGTTGCTGGAGGGAAGGTGGGTGGAGGAATGGGGTAATTGGGTGATGGGCATTAAGGAGAGCATGTGATGTGATGAGCCCGGGGTGGTATATGCAACTAATGAATTACTGAGTATGATTAAGATTCTCTCTCTCTCTCTCTCTCCTTCTGCCCCTCCCCGCCTGCAGTCTTGCTCTCAAAAAAAAAAATTATGTCATGTTTTATTTCACTTTGAACTTTTTTTATCATTTAAAATTTTTCTTATTCAAGTATAATTAAAATACGATGTTGTATTAGTTTCAAGTGTACAATATATTGATGCAACAATTTTATACATTTCTCAGTGCTCTTGGAGGTAATGTACTCAATCTCCATTTTGGACTCCTGTAAAATTTCAACTACAGAAATAAATAACGTTAGACATAATTCATATTCTAATGTTTAAATTTGTTGTTTTAACATTTTTATTACAAATTAACCACACTACATTTAACTCCTTGAACAAATTCCCCCCTCCTGTATGTATGTGCACATATGGGATTCTTATATATGCTTCTATTCATGGGTTTGTGTGTGCCATGGTTTGCATGGAGACTTGCATTGCCATGTAGAAAAAAATAATGAATATGTAATTAATAAAGCTTACTGCAAACAGGGCCCCAAATTCTTAAGATTCCCCTTGGCCACCCCCCCTTCATATATCACATATATGGACATATATTTTAACTTCTAGATTATAGATTTTTGAACAAGAAATGGTATCACTTCAGTAATTTAGGTCCAGCATGAGCATTAAAATGATCATTGCCTGTTAGAGACCTGACAACAAAGACAAAGATTGTTATGGATCTTATGACTTTAAGAGGTAAAGCCTAGAGACAATCTTGCCTTCTCGACCACCTTCTTAAAAGCAGTTTTGACCTCCTTGTTCCTTAGGCTATAGACCAGGGGATTCAGCATGGGGATGACCATAGTGTAGAACACAGATGCAATTTTGTCTGAGTCCATGGAATGGCCGGAGGTGGGCTGGGAGTACATGAAGATGACTGTCCCATAAAAGATGGACACTGTAGTGAGGTGGGAGGTGAAGGTAGATAAAGCCTTCTGATATCCCTCAGCTGAGTGCATCTTCAGGATGGTGATAAAAATGAACAGATAGGAAATCAAGATAATAAGGAGAGCAAAAAAGATGTTGAAGCTTGCTACAACAACAAGAACCAGCTCACTGACATGCCTATCAGAGCAAGAGAGAGTCATGACTGCTGGAACATCACAGAAAAAGTGATGGACCAGATTGGACATGCAGAAAGAGAGACTGAATGTGTCCTTAATGTGAATGGAGGCATTCAGGAAACCATAGATGTAGGAGCCTATGGCCAGACAACCACACACACCTGTCGTCATGGTGGTGGTGTAATGGAGGGGTTTGCACACGGCTGCAAAACGATCATAAGCCATTGAAGCCAAGAGGAAATTTTCCACAGTGGCCAAGGCTACAAAAAAGAACATCTGAGCAGCACATGCACTGTAGGAGATGGCCTTGTCTCCCACAAGGAACCCAGCCATCACTTTAGGAGTGACAGCTGTAGAGTAACAGAAGTCCACCAGAGACAGATTACTGAGGAAAAAGTACATGGGAGTGTGTAGATGAGAGTCCAAGAGAATCAAAACAATCATCCCCATATTACCAACTAGAGTGATGAGGTAAATGAGGGTGAACATGATAAAAAGGGGGATCTGCAGCTCTGGGGCATTGGTTAGTCCCAACAGGATGAATTCAGTCACTTCTGTGTTGTTTTCCATAGATGTTGTTGGAGAATCACAGAAAGCCCTATAGGGATGAGAGATAAAGAAACAATAAAACAACAACAATAAGTAATTGAAGTGAAATTGAAGGAGATACATAGAAGATAGATAGAGAGATAGATGTGCATGGTTTCATTATACCAATAATTCTTACTTTATATTATCCAGATCTCGGGTGTGAGCTTGACACAAAATGTAATGCATGAACTATCTATATAGTTATACATTGCTAAAACTGAAGCATCTTCATGGATCATGTCCCACTTTCTAAATTTTGTAACTTTGTAAACTGAGATAAGGAAAAAAGCATGTCTTGATCAAGATGGCATGTCCATACCTTGGCTGAGTTTAAATTTTTAAAAAAGTAAAAAAAAAGATGGCATGTCTAGAATCAGATATATCTGTTATTTCAATTCCATGGGTCATTAAAGGTTTACATTTGTATGTTGCTCTAGATAGAAACTACTTTAGGCACTATGCATACATTCATTCTTTTTTTTAAAAAAACCCTATGAGATTGACTGGTTATTACCCAGTTAATTTATGAGGCACAGAGATTAAGTCATGTGTTTATGTTTACAACATTACACTGACAAACCAAGTTTTGTACCCGAGTGTTTCTTTAGTCCACTGGTCTTTTTTTTTTTTTTTTTAAGATTTTATTTACTTGACAGAGAGAAACACAGCGAGAGAGGGAACACAAGCAGAGGGAATGGTAGCGGGAGGAGCAGGCTTCCTGCAGAGCAAGGAGCCCGATGCGGGGCTCGATCCCAGGACTCTGGGATCGTGACCTGAGCTGAAGGCAGACGCTTAACGACTGAGCCACCCAGGCTCCCCTAGCCCACTGGTCTTAAGTAAAATAGAGTTTAACTCAATTTACAGTTACTCATTGTCTCCGTTGTCCCAAACTCAGTGTTTGGAACTTTATACTTAGGTAACCGAGGCATATAAGCAGAATGGATGTAGTGGGGTAACAGGAGCAGTAAGAGCATAAACAACCAGCAGAGGAAATTCAGAGAGCAAGGCACCACATCCAGAGCAGAGCTTGGGCTCTGGGAAGAGGTACACGTCAGCCCTATCATTGACTACTGAAGGGTCATTGTTTCCAACTCAGTACCTGGACCTTATTTTCTCCATATACAAAATGAAGATTGTCATGAGATCTACCTCAAAGTATTTAGTTTTTTAGGTTTTTTTTTTTTTTAATTCAACCTTTTATTTAAATTCTAGTTAGTTAACAAATATGGTAAAATTGGTTTCAGGTGTAGAACTTAGTGATTTATCACTTATATATGACACCCAGTGCTTACTACAAGTGGCCTCCTTAATACCCATCACCCACTTAGCCCATCCACTGCCCACCTTCTGCCAGCAACCGTCAGTTTGTTCTCCATCATTAAGAGTCTCTTATGGTTTACCTCTCTCTCTCTCTCTTTCCTTATAGAAATAAAGAGATGATGCATTATAAACAATGAACAAAATGCTGAGTGTTTAGCATGGCCGGGTACATGTTAGCTGTAGTAGTATTCTTAGGATGGAATGATAGCCCTTAAGTTTGTTTGAGAAAAGTGGGTGGTGACACACAGGGATTCAGGAGGGGATCAGTTCTGAAGCCTTATAGCCTCTCTGATTTCCTTGATCTCACGCACTTGGTCCACATGATTTTGTCCCGCCCAGTGTTCCTCAGTCTGTCTGTCTGTCCTCTGCCAGCTTGAGTGGCTGTCCTAGCCATTCCAGATGAGCCATTCTTTCACTTAATTTCTTTCTTAAAGTCCATATGTTAGCGTGAGTCAAAGAATGTCCTTTCTGCAACTCATTCTTCCTGTCATTACTATCATCTCATAGTTGAGTCACCAAGATCAAGGGCTGAGAGGTCCTGGTCTGTTGGCTGCCTTTAGCCTGCAGGTCTGTTTTGGTGGTAAGCTCCACATCTAAAATTTTTTACGTGATATGTTCTTGTGTAAGAACAATGTCTTAAATCTTTTTAATTTGAATCTGAAGCCTTTAGAAAGACATATCTCTTCTGCTAATCATTCTCTACCACTGTCCTCTAGATTCAGCACATCTTCCTTCTATAAACCCAGGCTCTAAAGTCATTAGTTTTGTCAACCTCTGATGATCGTAATCATTCTTAGAATGTGGCATGTTCTACAAACAGTAAGATCTACATGCAAATATATTTTTCTTTATGCATGTCTGTACATATATATATTTATGTATGTGTTTACATACATGTATATAAACACATCTCATTTCATTTAAATTCATGGTAATATTGTGAGGTAAGTAGAATTATTATTCCCACATTACCATTTAAGAGAACTGAAGATTTGAGGAGTTATGTAAAGCTCTACAATTATACAGCTCAGATAAGGAAGAGTCAAAATTCAAATTTAGCTGTGACCAAATCAAAAGCCTGTGCTCTATAGTAACCTTATCATTGGCCTCGTAGATGTGCTAGTGATAATAATGTGTGACATGATGCAGGAAATATTACAGTGTAGTATAGATCTGGTTAATTATAACACTTTTGTACTTTATAGAAGGGTTATTTCACTTTCTTCTATCTTTCTTTTTTAAAAAACATCTTAATTTAATTTTATTTTTTCAGTGTTCCAAGATTCATTGTTTATGCACTACACCCAGTGCTCCATGCAATACGTGCCCTCCTCAATACTCACCATCTATCTTTCTTAACCTCCAGTGAGAGGACAGAGATAGCAAATAAGATGAATTTAAAAGTTACTGAATAAGAGCATCACCTCTCTTTTTTGTTTGGCTGATCTTTTTAAAGACAGCAGCATGATGATATTCCGTAAGTATCACTAAACTCCCCATTGACGGAAGTTTTGATATTTAAATCCCCGCCTCAGCTCACTGCTTTAGAAATAACGTTCTAATCATCTATTTCTGTGATCAGACAATTTATAGTGGGTAGAGCTGCCCCATGGATTTTGCATAATTATATTTCTCACTAAAAATACATTTGTAACAATGCGGATGGTACTAGAGGGTATTATGCTAAGTGGAATAAGTTAGTCAGAGAAAGACAAATTCCATATGCTCTCACTTATATGAGGAATTTAAAAAAAAGCAGATGAACACAGGAAGGGAAAGAAAAATAAAATAAGAGAAAAACAGAGAGGGAGGCAAACCATAAGAGACTCTTAACTCTAGGGAACAAACTGAGGGTTCCTGGAGGGGAGGTGGGTGGAGGGATGGGGTAATGGGTGATGGGCTTAAGGAGGGCCCTTCATGGAATGAGCACTGGGTGTTATATGCAACTGATGAACCACTAAATTCTATCCCTGAAACTAATAATATACTATATGTTAACTAAATTGAATTTAAATAAACACATATATATTGACTGACATATATATGTGTATGGATTATAGAAGCTTACCTTGTTGCTAGAAAAGAAGGGACAGGCAATCCTGAATAGTGAGTCTGAAATCAGACTTTTCACCATGGAATAATGCCTATATACTGTTAGAAATGTTCTCTATCAGGTATCAGTGAAAATATTCTAAGACCTCTAAGGCAGGTAGAGATGGAGGAAAGATTCCAACAGGGAGTCACAAACCTCATCCATGTCCTGAATCTACCATTAATTCCTATGTTTTTGGAAGAGTCACGTGTTCTCTTCTTATTTGTAAGATAAAGAATAAAATGGCCTCTCTTACATCACTCAACTTCATTCAAAGAATTGTGTCTATGATAACCAAAAGAGGGAAGCTCAATAAAACACCTTGCTGAGGGGTGATCCC
>CM053613.1:8612302-8636984 GCA_028646535.1 Procyon lotor
ATTCAGCCATCTTGTTTCCTATATTAATTTCCTAAGACTGCCATTAAAAAGTACCACAAAATGAGTGGTTTAAACAAGAAATTTATTGTCTCAGATTTCTGGCCCTAGGAGTCTGTAGTTACTGTGTTGATGGGGTTGGTTGTGCTGGTTTCTGAAAGGGAGAATCACATGTCTTTAAGCACCTGGGTGATGTGTTGGCATTCTTTGGTTGTCTGCTACATCTTCTTGACTTTTACCTTCATCTTCACATGGTGTTCCCCCTTGTGCCTGTGTCTGTCTAAATTTCCCTTTTTAAAGAGAGATGAGTACTATTAGATTTGGGGCCCATCCTACCCCAGTATGACCTCATTTTAGGTAGTTAAAGTTGCAACAATCTTGTTTCCAAATAAGATCACATTGTGAAGTACTAAAGTTAGGGCTTCAACAAAGGAGACATTGGACTGGACTTTGGACTTCTCATAAGAACATTTTGTTACTTATATTGTTAAATCTGTGTTTCTGTATGAGAACGTGCATCTGGACTTTCTATCCCTCTAGCCTGCTTATCTCACTCTCTGGTCCTTTATTATATGCTTAGTGGCTTGGCAGGACTAATTCTTCAAAGTGTATTTCCCCTGAAGTATGCAAGCTCTGATGTCCCGGCTCTAATTTTTTTCTTTCTTTATCTTTTAGCTTGCCTTCCTATGGATTGCTCTTGGGTACTTATGAACCATTTACACATCAAAAATTACTCTTAAATCCCCTAAACCAAGTAGACACTAATTTTCACATTTTACCATTAGATATTTGTATGAGTTGAATACTGCTTTCACAGTTCAGGGACATTATAATTTTGCTCTACATTTAGCCAAGGACTAGTATTACATCAGAAATTTTCCTTCCTGTACTTCCCAAGACGGTGTGGCCTTGGGAATGCACAACATCTTCCAGACCAACAGGAATATGCTTGACTTTATTTTTAAGACTACTTCTTTAAAGTCATGCCTGGATTAAAGTAGCTTTTTTTTAGCCAGTGTTTGGTCAAATGTTGTGCTCAAGTGTGCTTTGGGTTCAAGGCCCTTTGGTAACGGATCACTGTGTGATTTGATGAAACTTTCATGTTTTCCCCACTTCCTGCTTTTATGGCTCTTAAGTGCATGCAGTCTAAGGTATGTGTACAAGGTTTAGGACCTTTAGGCATGAGTGTGACTTTAGAAGGATTCTTCTTGACTTTCTTTTTCCATTTGGTCCTCCTCCCTACCTTTGGTCAGGATCCAATCTTGGATACCACAGAAGCAAATAAAAATTGTGTTATTTGGGGCACCTGCGTGGGTCAGTGGATTAAGCCTCTGCCTTCAGCTCAGGTCATGATCCCAGGGTCCTGGGATCGAGCCCCGCATCGGGCTCTCTGCTCAGCAGGGAGCCTGCTTCCCCCTCTCTCTCTGCCTGCCTCTCTGCCTATTTGCGTGCTCTTGCTCTCTGTCAAATAAATAAATAAAATCTTAAAAAAAAAAATTGTGTTATTTTAAGCCATAATCTGGTAGTGTGTCACCAGCAATAGTCATTCTCAGAGACATTATTTATTTATTTTTAGTAGTTTCAAGTTTTTTTTAAATTTTTTTAAAATTTTATTTATTTGACAGAAAGAGATCACAAATAGGCAGAAAGGCAGGCAGAGAGAGGAGGAAGCAGGGCCCCTGCTGAGCAGAGAGCCCAATGCAGGGCTCGATCTCAGGACCCTGAGATCATGATCTGAGCCGAAGGCAGAGGCTTAACCCACTGAGCCACCCAGGCGCCCCGTAGTTTCAAGTTTTTATTTAAGTTCTAGTTGGTTAACATACAGTGTAATATCAGTCTTAGGAGTAGAATTTAGTGATTCATCACTTCCAAAGACCACCCAGTGCTCGTCACAACAAGTGCCCTCCTTAATGCCCATTACCCATTTGACCCATCCCCCATCCACCTCCCCTCCAAAAACCCTCAGTGTGTTCTCTATAGTTAAGAATTTGTTTTGTTGTTTGCTCCTCTCTTTTTCCCCCCAATGTTCATCTGTTTTATTTACTAAATTCCACAAATGAGTGAAATCATATGGTATTTATCTTTCTTTGGCTGACTTATTTCACTTATAATACACTCTAGCTCCATTCACATCATTGCATATGGCAAGGTTTCATTCTTTTTATGGTTGAATAATATTCCGTTGTGTATATAGACCATATCTTCTTTATCTATTCATCAATCAGTGGACATTTGGGCTCTTTCCATAGTTTGGCTATGTTTGATAACGCTGCTATAAACATCAGGGTACACATGTCCCTTTGAATCACATACATTAAGTTAAAAGAGAAAGGTGCAGGAGTATGGAGGAAAATAAATAGAGCAATCTAGAGAGTTCTATCTAGAAAACAATTCAGGGTGTGGTGACTAGAATATGGGAGCAAACTGATAAGAAACCTCCAGGTTTTTTAAGGAATTACATTTCAAGGAAGTGTGTGCCTTCATTGAAAAAGTCTTAAACCATCTGTGGAAATCAAAGATTGCACAGATGGAAGTAAGTTGCCAAATAATGTTCCTCAAAGAGAATAGACCCTTCAACACCACTTCAGAAGTTGTAAATAAAGAATACGGGGTAAGAAAGCAACTTCCAACATAGTACATCATTAGTTTTTTATATAGTGTTCAACAGTTAATCAGTTTCATATGACACCCAGTGCTTGTCACAACATGTACCCACCTTAATACTATCACCCAGTTACCTCATCCCTCTACCCTCTTCCCTTCTGTAACCCTCAGTTTGTTTCCCAGAGTCCGGAGTCTCTCATGGTTGGCAAATTGAACACAATAATAATAAAAATAAACAAAGTTTTAAAAAAGAAAGCAACTTCCAAAAAATTAAATCAGGTTTTAAGAAAAGGAATGGCAAGTGCAGCTCTTTACAAAAACCAGGATCTAATGAAAAATTATCCACCATCTTCATGGTTGAGGAGCCTTTGTATGCCAACTCAGCAAAATTCTGGAATTGACTGTCTTCTATTGGATGTGCATATGGGACGAGCTAGGTTTTCTGCTTAGTTCATAATTTGTTGGATCAAAAGGACCCACGTTTGGAGTGGGTGGAGGGGACAAATTCGTCCCTTAGATACACTGATAATTGAGCTTCTATACTTGCTATAATCACTGGAATGTCAGGTGCTCCCTCGCAGGAATTTTGATTGGATCTCTAAAAAGCCTTTATGTCCTTAACGTATTCAGAAATCTCCTTAGTACCTCATTCCATCACCTTCAAAAGACAGATATATCTTGTAAGTGATATTATCTTGATGCTTGAGACAAGCTCCCTTCCTCTAGCAGTTATTTATTTTCTTTGTATAATAAAACCACAAAGGTTTTACTCTACCTCTGTGGAAGAGTTTGTCCTAATTCCCCAGCCTCTCAGGTAACCCCAAACCCAAATACTACCAGCAACATATGAGGACTCTCATTTCACCACAGCTGTACAAACATTTGTCCTTATCTGTTTATTTGAAGGCAGCCATCCAAGTGTGTATGAACTGGTATCTCATTCTGGTTTTAATATTTATGATTAATGATATTTTGTATCTTTTCACGTGATTATTAGTATTCACACACCTTCCTTTGTTAAAATATCCCCTTAAATTTTTCAAAACCCACTTTTTAATTGAGATGTTTGTTTTCTCATAATTGAGTTGTAAGATTTCTATATTTTCAAAATAAGCTTGTAAGTCAGATATTAGATTGGGAAAAATTTTCTCCCAATTTGTACTTTGGGTTTTTTTTATTTTATTAATGATATTTCTTAATATAGAAAAGAAACTGAATTTTGATGCAGTTAAACTTGTGACTCTAAAATTGTTACTTGTTTATAACTTTCATCTATTTATTGATATTCTTTATTAGGTGAATCATTGGTACCATATTTTCCTTTCGTTGGTTTCTTCCGTTCTTTGTACATATCTGAATTCCCTCAGAGGGTTTCTAATGACTGCTTTCCCCTTTGTTTGGATCACATTTTCCTTTTTATTTTCATGCCTCATAATTTTTTTTTTTTTTACTAAAGAAGTGGACACTTCAGATAATAAAGTATAGAAACTTTGAATTCTGACCATCCCAGGAGTTGTCTTTTTTTGTTTGTTTGTTTGTTTAAGATTTTATTTATTTATTAGAGAGCACAAGCAGGGGGAGTGGCAGGCAGAGGGAGAAGCAGGCTTCCAGTTCAGCAAGAAACCTGATGTGGGTGGGACTCCATCCTAGGACCGCAGACCTGAGCCAAAGGCAGACGCTTACCCAACTGAGGCATCCAGGTGTCCTCCAGGAATTGTTGTTTGATATTCATTTTTGTTTGATCAAACTATCCTGATTTTAGAATGCATTTCTCTGCTGTGTGTGGCCAGTGAAGTCACAACTCCATCTTTTTTTTAACTTTGCTTTTATTTATAAGCTTGTGCTCTTAGAGGTAGCCACGTATCCAATGGGCAGCCAATGATGTGTCAAAAGTTTTCCCTAGACCCATTTTTATGGACGGTTCCGTGTATGGTTTGGGAAATATATTTGAAGTTTGGGCAAGTTGACAAATCTGCCCTGGCTTTTGCTTTCTTCTTGGGTTGGACCATAAGAGCAGCTAGGAATGAGTGAGTAACAAACACATCAGCTCAGTTTTACCTGCGTGCTTGCATAGTGTTGAACATACACATACCCAGGAATGTGTCAGAGCTTTTCAAAGCCCACATGCCTGGATCATTTCCTAAATGTCCCTTTAAAACATCTGACTTGTCCCTCACTTTCCCGAAACGGTATTATAGCTCATGGCAGCTGCGATTTCTCCTTCCACAGTAGTTCTGACAAATGCTGTTGTGAGGCTAAGCGATATAACTTCTCATAGCCATAGAATTCTCAGGCTCTTCATTCTATCAGGAATACTCTATCCTGGCATAGACAGTACTAAGGGGTGGCAATGATGTAAAGAAATTGAGATTATCATACACTACCAATGGAAATGCAAAATGGTGCATTACTTGAAAACCTTTTGGCAATATCTTATAAGGTTAAACATTAACTTACTATATGGGCCAACAATATCACTTCAAGGTATTTACTCAAACCTACGCTCATACACAGTTCTGTATGCAGATGTTTATAGCTTATTTAACTGCAATCAATACAAACTAGAAGTAAACAATGTGCTTAGATCCACACAATAGAATACTAGTCAACAATAAAAGAAACAAACTACTGATACATGCAACAAATGGATGAATCTCACAAATGCGTTGTGCTGAAAGAAACAAGCCAGAGTCAAAAAGATTAGACAGTATATGACCTCATTCATATGACCTTACTTCCATAGGAAAAGTCTTAAGGACAAAATTGGTGCCAGGACTGAGGGTGTGTTCACTACAAAAGAACACAGGAAACTTTGGGGCATGGGTAAATGGGACTATTCTTTATTTTGATTGTGTTGGGGGTCCACCATCATACACCATTTGTCCAAACTCTCAGGACTATACACTAAAATTCATGAAATTTGCTGGAATAAATTATACCTAAACTGAAAAAAAGGAAGAAATGGCAACAAAAAAATGTGAATACATTTGTGCGTTCACTCAACAAACTAAGCTAGGTCTTCACAAATGGTTTGCTTCTTTGTTAAGTAGTAGGAGAAGGATCTGTAGCTGTCTTCACAGGGACTTATTCTCCTGAGGTCTCCACACCTCTGAAACTCCCTTCTGGTTCTCATTCATTACCTTTTCAAAATCCCAATGTAGTTCTTCTGTTTGACATCATTTTGAAAGGAACAGACTGTATACTAAGTTGTTTTGGTAATTTACTTACTCATGTGAATGTGAATAGTTGTTAGTACACTGGCCCTCCCCCAGATTGTGGATTTTCTGTTAAGTCCAACCACTGACAGGAAACCTTCCAGGATGAAAATTATATCGAATGCAGTCAAAATGACAACTCTTTACTGAGTTGTTTTATAGGCTTTTTATCTGCTATTCACAGCCACAATTCTATGAAATACGCCTGTGTGTTAATAATTTTCTATTTCACAAACAAAAAAATTAAGTTTGGCATCAAGTAAGTGACTATTCTAAGGGCACCTTTTGATTAGTGTCCAAGACAGAGCATCTCCACCTGGACTGATACATTCTTTCCTGGCAGAGTTTCAGATCAATGACTAAAAATTCAGTATTTCCAGCACCTGTTGTCAAGGGCCCAGTGAGAAAGCTTCTGTATTCTATACACATTTTCAGAGAGAAGTATAATACATGTGAAAGTAACAATGAAGTTGATGCTAGGAGTTATTGGAGCTCAAAATACAACATCATGAACATTTTTCTGAAACAGTTGGGACTTTATTTCCAATTACAAAATACTTCCCTTTAGTAGGAAGTTCAATGACACTCATGAAACACTGTTATGTTGCTAGCGAGGATGGGCAAAGACATAAGAGGGATGACATTCTCATTGAGCAGATGGTAATTTCCTTCTGTTTACTATCTTTCCCTGTCATTGCAGGGGATATTCACAAGCAGAGTTTGAACTGACAGTTCTTTAGATTCCGGAAGGATCCTTCTGGGATTACTTAAATCTGTATTCCCCTTTACTTTTTTTTTAATTTTTATTTTTTAAAGATTTTATTTATTTGCCTGACAGAGACAGAGATCACAAGTAGGCAGAGAAGCAGGCAGAGAGAGAGGGAGAAGCAGGCTCCCTGCTGAGCAGAGAGCCCAATGCGGGGCTCGATCCCTGGACCCTAAGATCATGACCTGAGCTGAAGCCAGAGGCTTTAACCCACTGAGCCACCCAGGTGCCCCTGTATTCCCCTTTAATATATATTTTTTTATTTTTATTTTTTTAGGTTCAAGGGTAGAATTTATCAATTCATCATTTGCATATAACACCCAGTGCTCATTCCATCAAGTGCCCTCCCCTCCAGCAACCCTCATTTTGTTTCTTAGAGTTCAGTATCATTTATGGTTTGCCTCCCTCTCTATTTCCGTATTATTTTATTTTTTTCCTCCCTTCCCCTATGTCCATCTGTTTTGTTTCTTAAATTCCACATGAGTAAAATGATATGCTATTTGTCTTTCTCTGACTGACTTATTTCGCTTAGCATAATACCCCTTTAATATTCTTTACCCCCCAAATGTCACCCTTTACATGACATCTAGAAAAGTTGACATGGAAGTCATTCAGAGAATAGGTTGTGAAATTAATCATAGATACATTTGAATCTTGAATCTGCTTCATGTTATACAGGTAATTTTAGGAAGCAAATTTCTGGTTTTCTAATCTGTTAAAATAGTGATAATAGTGCCAAGTTTTAATATTGTTATGGAGATTAAGTCAAACATATCAATATCTGAATATATAATTCCCCTATTAGTGAACACTGCATATTCTCTTTGTTTTAAAAGTTATAGGCTATACTATCATACATATCAGAAATTTATAAACACTGTCCCTTTAGGGTCAGGAATGTAAAGTGAAGTTACAGAATGACCAGGAGGAAAGAGAAGGTAGATAGGAGGTAGAGAAAAGTAGTTACCAGAAAATGGACATACTTCCAAAAGTTTCAAGTTCAAATTAAAAATTAAACCCTCAACTGAAGGTTTCTGGAGGGGAGATGGATGGGGGGGTAACTGGGTGACGGGTATTAAAGACGACACATGATGTGATGAGCACTAGGAGTTACATGCAGCTGATGAATTATTGAACTCTACATCAAAAACTAATGATGTACTATGTGTTGGCTAATTGAATTAAATTTTTAAAAAGATTTTTTCTACACAGAAAAAAAAAATTTCAGTTAAGAGCATAGGCCCAGGGGCACCTGAGTGGCTCAGTTGGTTAAACATCTGCCTTCAGCTCAGGTCATGATTCCAGGTTCCTGGGATCATCAGGCTCCCTGCTCAGCGGGGAGTCTGCTTCTCCCTCTCCCTCTACTGCTCCCCCTGCTTGTTCTCTCTCTCTCTTTCTCTCTGTAAAATAAATAAATAAAATCTAAAAAAAAAAAAAAAAAAAAGCATAGGTCTAGGAAATAACATCACCAGAGCCCAAAGCTTTACGCTGCCCATTAATACTTATGTAAACTTGCCTAAACACTTAAACATTTGTGAATTTGTTGAGAGCATTAAACATGTTTAAACATATTAAACACAAGTGTGTACTTGCAATGAGCACTATATAAACGTAAACTCTCAAGAGACTTAGGTGATCTGATTTAGGAAATGTATGTGACCTTGAATAAATCATCACCTCTTTCTGCATCTCAGTTTGTTCATTTGCACGAGAAAGAAGTTGACTGTGTAATTTTTTTTTTATTAACGAAATGTTGAAAAAGAAAAACAAAATTGGGGGCATCACATTGCCTGATTTCAAGCTTTGCTACAAAGCGGTGATTACGAAGACAACATGGTACTGACACAAAAACAGACACATAGACCAGTGGAACAGAAGAGAGAGCCCAGATATGGACCCACAACTCTATGGTCAAGTAATCTTTGACAAAACAGAAAAAAATATCCAGTGGAAAAAAGACAGTCTCTTCAATAAATGGTGCTGAGAAAATTGGACAGCTCTATGTAGAAGAATGAAACTTGACCATTCTCTTACACCATACACAAAGATAAACTCAAAATGGATAAAAGATCTCAACATGAGGCAGGAGTCTATCAAAACCCTAGAGGAGAACGTAGGCAGTAACCTCTTTGACATCAGCCACAGAAACTTCTTTTGGGATGTGTCTCCAAAGGCAAAGGAAACAAAAGCGAAAATGAACTTTTGGGACTTTATCAAGATAAAAGCTTCTGCACAGCGAAGGAAACAGTCAGCAAAACAAATAGGCAGCCCACAGAATGGGAGAAGATATTCGCAAATGACACTACAGACAAAGGTCTGATATCTAAGATCTATAAAGAACTCCTCAAACTCAACAATCAAAAAACTGATAATCACATCAAAAAATGGGCAGAAGACATGAACAGATACTTCCTCAAAGAAGACATACAAATGGCTAACAGACACATGAAAAAATGTTCATCATCTTTAGTCATCAGGGAGATTCAAATCAAAACCACACTGAGATACCACCTTACATCAATTAGAATGGCCAAAATCAACAGGACAGTAAACAACAAATGTTGGAGAGGGTTTGGAGAAAGGGGAACCCTCTTCCACTGTTGGTGGGAATGCAAGTTGGTGCAGCCACTTTGGAAAATAGTGTGGAGATTTCTCAAGAAATTTAAAATAGGGGCGCCTGGGTGGCTCAGTCGTTAAGCGGCTGCCTTCCGCCCAGGGGCCTGGGATCGAGCCCCGCATCGGGCTCTCTGCTCTGCAGGAAGCCTGCTTCTCCCACTACCATTCCCTCTGCTTGTGTTCCCTCTCTCGCTGTGTTTCTCTCTGTCAAATAAAAAAATAAAAAAATCTTTAAAAAAAATATAAAAAAGAAAAAAAAAGAAAAAAGAAAAAAGAAATTTAAAATAGAGCTACCCTATGACCCTGCAATTACACTACTGGGTATTTACCCCAAAGAAGCAGATGCAGTACAAAGAAGGGCCACATGGACTCCAATGTTCATAGCAGCAATGGCCACAATCACCAATCTGTAGAAAGAGCCAAGATGCCCTTCAACAGATGAATGGATAAGGAAGATATGGTCCATATATACAATGGGATATTATGCCTCCATCAGAAGGGATGAATATCCAACTTTTGTATCAACATGGACTGGACTGGAAGAGATTATGCAGAGTGAAATAAGTCAGGCAAAGAGAGTCAATTATCTTATGGTCTCACTTACATGTGGAGCATAAGGAAAAACATGGAGGGCACTGTGAGAAGGAAGGGAAGGGTGAATGGAGGAATCAGAGGGGTGATGAACCATGAGAGACTGTGGGCTCTGAGCAACAAACTGAGGGTTTTGGAGGGGTGGGGGTAGGAGGTTGGGCAAGCCTGGTGGTGGGTGTTGAGGAGGGCACGTACTGCATGGAGCACTGGGTGTGGTGCTCTTGTAATCTTGTAATCTTGTAACATTGAAAAAATAAAATAAACATATTTGGGGGAAAAATGCATAATGATCTTTTGGTTTCAATGATAGGTAACCATGTAGATCATTTATCTACCAAGCACTAAGTACGTTGTTCAAATCTATGCTTTAGAGAGAATCATGAAGAATAAACTGTTACTATAGTGAAATAAACAGGGTATTTATATATTTAAGTTTCAGTCCAATGTATTTCCTGTTTACCAAATGTCCCTTTCTTTCTTGTTACTACAGAAAATTTAGTAATTCCCATGGACAATAATACAGAAGTGATGGATTTCTTCCTGGTGGGTCTGACTGATAACCCAGAACTTCAGATTCCACTTTTTATTGTGTTCATCCTCATTTACCTCATCAGTGTTTCGGGGAACCTGGGAATGATCGTGCTGATCCTACTGGACTCCCATCTCCACTCTCCCATGTACTTTTTCCTCAGTAACCTGTCTCTGGTGGACTTCTGTTACTCTACAGCTGTCACTCCCAAGGTCATGGCTGGATTACTTATAGGAGACAAGGTCATCTCCTACAATGCATGCACTGCTCAAATGTTCTCCTTTGCAGCTTTCGCAACTGTGGAAAGTTACCTCTTATCCTCAATGGCCTATGACTGCTATGCAGCAGTGTGCAAACCCCTCCATTACTCCATCACCATGACGACAAGTGTGTGTGCTCGTCTGGCCATAGGCTGCTATGTCTGTGGTTTCCTGAATGCATCCATTCATGTTGGAAACACACTCAGTCTTACTTTCTGTAAATCCAATCTGGTCCATTACTTTTTCTGTGATATTCCAGCGGTCATGGCTCTCTCTTGCTCTGAGAAGCACATTAGTGAGGTGGTTCTTGTGTATGTGTCAAGCTTTAATGTCTTTTTTGCTCTTTTGGTTATAATCATATCCTACCTGTTCATATTTATAAATATCTTGAAGATGCAGTCAGCTCAAGGGCACCAAAAGGCTTTATCCACCTGTGCTTCCCACCTCTCAGCAGTGACCATCTTCTATGGGACAATCATCTTCATGTACTTACAGCCCAGCTCCAGCCATTCCATGGACACAGACAAAATGGCGTCTGTGTTCTACACGATGGTCATCCCCATGCTGAACCCTGTGGTTCAGGTTCCTGAGGAACAAAGAGGTCAAGAATGCTTACAAGAAAGTTTCAGACAAGGCAAAATCATCTCTAGGATTGGGATTTTAATATTATAGTAAGTATAATAATCTAGTTTCATTTCCCTTGGGTCATCTCACTCACATTTTAAGCCTTACACGACATTTAATTCCTGAAATCAGATCCTTAATACATGCAAAATCTGCTGTCTTGCAAAAATAAAGTATCTTCAAAAATGTAGTACTTGAACTAGTATGGCTCAAGGAAAGTCATAAAAAGCACGGGTCCTGCTTCTTGAAAACTTACTAATGGCATTTGGTTTATTCAACTGTTTCACATGCATTTTCTCTACCACTTGCTTATGCAAGCATACGTGTAAATCAGTGGGACAAACAAGCCCATGAACAGAGACACATAGAAATATGTATATGGACATGGGGGCACATACACATGGCAGTGGTAAACTTGTCAGAGGTAAACAAAGTGCAAGTACATTTAATAAAATAATTTAAAATAATCTTGAGGTTAGAATATAAATTTATGTCTAATATTATTTGTTTCTTTAGCTGAATATCCCCTGCAAAATCTTAAAGAAAAGGTAACATGATTCTAAATAAAAGTGTGTGTTTTACTGGCACAGTTTATTTAAAGACACATAAATACTGCATTTAAATGGAGTATTTATTTATTTGGAGAATGGTATTGCCTAAGGGGGAAAGGAGGGAGGGGCGGGTCAGAAGAAAGGGAGAATCTTAAGTGGGTTCCACACCCAGCCTGACACAGGGCTCTATCTCACAACCCTGAGATCATGACCTAAACTGGAACCAAGAGTTGGACACTTAAGTGACTGAGCCTCCCAGATGCCCTTAAATGGAGTTATAGTTTTGCCTTGAGTGATTCAGTTTGTAGAAGCAACATGTTCACAGTACCATTTGTAAAAGGACAAAAATCTAAAATACAAAAAAGGAGGAAAATAAGAGCATTTCCACTATTGTCGTATAACCTCAAACTTTCATAATGTTCAAAAAATGCACAGAGATATCAATAATGCACACTTTTCTGTCTGAAAATACTTTGAAATGCTTAATGCTTCCCATTTTTTCATACTTTGTGGTGTTAGGTCATCTCTTGTCCCTCCCCCAGAATTCTCCCCCACTTTATTCATGCTGATTTCCGTGCTTGTTTTGACAACTCACGTATGCATCCCCCTCAAGCCCTTGGCACTGTTCCCTCTGAAAGGAATCATCCCTTAGGGTAAGGAGACCCTGAATGGGTTACCTATCACAGAGACCTTCTCTGACCACCTTTAAAAAATAGTCAATTTGAGAAACAAAACAATGAACGTAGGGGAAGTGAAAGAAAAATAAAATAAGATAAAAACAGAGAGAGAGGTAAACCATAAGAGACTCTTAACTCTAGGAAACAAACTGAGGGTTGCTGGAGAAGAGGTGGGTGGGGGATGGGATAACTGGGTGATGGGCATTAAGGAGAGCACGTGATGTAATGAGCACTGGGTGTTATATGTAACTGATGAATCACTAAATTCTATTCCTGAAACTAATAATACAGTATATGTTAATTAAATAGAATTTAAATTAAAAAATTTTAAGAACACTTTCCTGCCTACATACAACTTCTTACCCTGCATTATTCTTTGTAGTCCTTATAAACACTCACCAGTTGTGTATTTATTTGCTTATTGCTTTGCTAACTATTTTTCCCAACTAGAATGTAACTCCATAAGAACAGTGACTTTATCTGTTTTATTTACCACATGATCACCAACACCTAAATGACTATGTGATTCATTATAGATCCTTAATAAATATTTATAAACAAATGAATAAATTAAGTTTGAGTCTCGTTGTACCATATGTTAACTCTTTGAGTCTTTGAAGATGGTAGTTTATTCCCTGAAGTAATGGTCTAGATATGCTTCTAGAGCATTTCCAGAGTTATAGCTTGTTTTCTGCTTTGCTGAAATGTTTTAATACACATTCTCACTCAGTGCCTGCACTCCTCACTTTTGGCTTGATTTTCTGGAAATCTCAACAGCTGGGTGATTTCAAATCATTTTATGATTTTTACTCAGAAGTAATAGCTTGTAAAGTGTCAAGTAAACATTAGATAAATGCTATTTAGTAAACTGTAGATATACATTAATATGAGATTATGTAAAAGTTTGCTGTCTGATTTAATTCAGAAAATTACTTCATGCACACTGATTATACACTAACTGAAGTGATTCAAAAGGTCCATGTAGAATCTAAACTAGAAAATATCTGTCAGTAATAAACATAACATGCTTTCAAAATCCCAAAGTAATGCACAATCTTTATGCATTTAATTTGTTCCTCAAGGAACCCCATTCTATACTAAAACTACCTCTGGGAATGTGCACTCATAGCTCCATTTTTTTGTCTCTGTCTAATTATAGGCTTCAACATCTCCCTATTTGTAAGATTTTGCGTGCATGCACTGGGGTGGTCATGCTATTATCCGTGGGACAGTGTAGTGTATCAAAAAATTCCCTTCTGTCTTTATAGTGATGTTTCTCTTACGGAAATTTAATTATTTAATTTTATTTTTTTTAAAGGTTTTACTTATCTATTTTAAAGAGAAAGAGAGAGCACAAGTGGGAGGGGCAGAGGGAGAGGAGACCTCAAGCAGACTCACACTGAGCGCAAGCCTGACGGGGAGGACTCGATCCCATGACCCTGAGGTTGCAACCTGAGATGAAACAAAAATTGGTCACTTAACTGACTGTACCACCCAGGTGCCCCTAATTGTTTAATTTTATAATTTTTTCAGAATTAAAGAAAATTTTCAAAGGTAGTATGAAATATTCCCATATGACCTTGCATAGGCCGAATAATAGCTAAATCACATATTTAGGGAAAAAAAGAAATACCAATAAGTGATGACAACTGTGCATGTCCACTCAATACATGTAGCTAGGTCCCCATTGGTAGTTTAATTGCTTCTTCTGTAATAGGGTGGGATGAGGAGGTGCAGATGCTCCAAGAGGGCATCCCCTGAGCCCCATGTCTCTACATTGCACTCCAGGTGCCCTATATTAGCCTCTGAAATAGCAACAACGGGCCACAAGGCATCATTTTAGAGGGAACAGATTGCACACTGGGCTCTGTGATCATCATACATTCATCTGAATGTTAACAGTTGTCACGGCACTCAGGTCTTCTCCTGACCTGGAGAATTGCTGTGAGCCTGCAACCATGGCCAAGGAACTCACCTCAAGATAAAAGTTGTATTGAGTGGCTTCAAAATGGTAACCCCTTACTGAGCTATTTTACAGACCTTCCCTTATTTGCTATTTACAGACACAATTCTGTAAAATATGTGGGAGAAGTATTTTTCTATATTTATCTTACAAATAAAGAGAAGGTAAGTGACTTCTCCAAGGGCACAGTAAGAATTTATGGTAGATTTGGAACTTGAGCCCAGGTTCCTGGGTCCTTGTTAGTGTGTTTTCATCCACCATTTCCTGCCTTAGAGAAGGTGGATACTTTTGACCATACATAAGATACAGCTTCTTAACATTATTTATGGGTTATCTCATGGATGAATTTCTCCTTTCACACTCACTATTCAGGACTGACTGGTCCTTCTCTTCAAGGAGCAAGGTAAGCTACTGAATTCTATATACACTGTTAGTGAAAAACGTAATTCATGCAAAAGAACTATATATACTATGAGTTGTTTGAGCAGAGAAATAGATGTTTTGAACATTTTTTTCAAAAACAGTAAGTTGAAGCTGGAGTGTAAGTGTCAAAAATTCCATTAGTAGGGGGTTTAGTGATACTTGTAAAATATCCTGCTACTTACCTATAAAAAATAAGATAAATGACACTCTACTTGAGTACATAATACTTTTGTTTTGTTCATTATCACTTCACCTCTTATTGGATGTAAAAGAAAGGTGGGGGACTCTAAGCTACACAGGGAACTAAATGAATTAGCAAGATCGAACTACAGTGTGAACTTTGTCCTATAATCTCATCCTTATTATCACTGGCACCTATATATGCTGTCTGTGAGGGGGCTAAAAGCACACAGATTCTGATTAAAACTGAATTTCAAACTTGAATCTTCTCCATACTAGCCATATAATTGTAAAATATCATATAACTTCTCAAATCCCTAATTCTTTTAATGGTAAGATAAAAATTATAATACTATGCACTATATGCAAACACACACACACACATACACACACATGTAAGGTCATTCACATTAGACCAGGATCATTTTTAAGTACAGATTATTAATGATTATTAAACAGATTATAATTATTATTAATTATTAATGAAATAATGCAGTACAAAGAAGGGTCACATGTACCCCAATGTTAATAGCAGCAATGACCACAATCACCAAACTGTGGAAAGAGCCAAGATGCTCTTCAACAGATGAATGGATATAGAAGATATGGTCCATATATACAATGGAATATTATGCCTCCATCAGAAAGGATGAATACCCAACTTTTTTTTATCAACATGGACGGGACTGGAAGAGATTATGCTGAGTAAAATAAGTCAAGCAGAGATAGTCAATTATCATATAGTCTCACTTATGTGTGGAGCATAAGGAAAATCATGGAGGACATTGTGAGAAGGAAAGGAAGGGTGAATGGGGGGAAATCTGAGGGGGAGATGAACCATGAGAGAGTGTGGACTCTGAGCGACAAACTGAGAGTTTTGGAAGGGAGGGGGTGGAGGTTGGGTGAGACTGGTGGTGGGTATTGAGGAGGGCATGTACTGCATGGAACACTGGGTATGAACAATGAGTCTTGGAACACTGAAAAAATGAAAGTATCTGGGGGAAAAAGAAATAATGCACAATTTCACTAGAATTTCTTTTTTGTTTGTTACTTTTCTACTTTATTTCTCATTGCTACAGGATATCTCATAATTCCCAAATAACACTGATGGATAACAACACAGAGGGGACACAGTTCATCCTGCTGGGACTAACCAATGCCCCAGAGCTGCAGATACCCCTCTTTGTCATGTTCACCTTCATTTACCTTATCAATGTGGTTGGAAACTTGGGGATGATGGTGCTAATTCTCTTGGACTCTCGTCTCCACACTCCCATGTACTTTTTCCTCAGTAACCTGTCTCTGGTGGACTTCTGTTACTCTACAGCTGTCACTCCCAAGGTCATGGCTGGATTACTTATAGGAGACAAGGTCATCTCCTACAATGCATGTGCTACTCAGATGTTCTTTTTTGTAGCCTTTGCCACTGTAGAAAATTATCTATTAGCCTCAATGGCTTATGACCGCTATGCAGCTGTATGCAAACCCCTCCATTATACCACCATTATGACGACAGATGTGTGTGCTCGTCTGGCCATAGGCTCCTACATCTGTGGTTTCCTGAATGCCTCATTCCATGTTGGAGACATATTCAGTCTGTCTTTATGTAATTCCAATCTGATCCATCACTTTTTCTGTGATGTGCCAGCAGTCATGGCTCTCTCTTGCTCAGGAAAACACATTAGTGAGGTGGTTCTTGTTTTTATGTCAAGCTTTAATGCCCTTTTTGCTCTTCTGGTTGTATTGATTTCCTACCTATTCATATTTATAACCATCTTGAAGATGCAGTCAGCACAAGGGCACCAAAAGGCTTTATTCACCTGTGCTTCCCACCTCACTACAGTGTCCATCTTCTATGGGACAGTCATCTTCATGTACTTACAGCCCAGCTCCAGCCATTCCATGGACACAGACAAAATGGCAGCTGTGTTTTATTCTATGGTCATACCCATGCTAAACCCTGTGGTCTATAGCCTAAGGAACAAAGAGGTCAAGTGTGCATTGAAGAAGGTGGTGGAAAAAGCAAATTTTTCTATAGGATTGGCAATTTAACATTATAGGATGCATAATAATTTTGTTTAATTCCACTCCGACTTTCCCCGTTCAATGAGCTACTTTTTAAGTCCTGTGGTGCATTTAAATTTCTGAAGTAACATCATTATCTCTTCCAAAGTCTATTGTTTGATAAAAAGAAAACATATTCAAAAATATAATACCCGAATGAGAATGAGGATGACTAATGGGAAGCATCAGAAATTTGGGAACTCATTTGTCATACCTGACTAATAATATTTGATTTATTCACTTGTTGCACTTACTTTTTCTCTGCCACATGTCAATGCAAACATACATGTCAAGTAGGAGCCCGAGCAAGCCCATGAGCAAAGCACATGTATGTGCCCCATGTAGGCACATACACACTTGCAGTGAGAAATTTCTCAAAGGCAAATGGAGTGTAGCTAGTTTTTAATAAAAGTAATTTAAGTAGTTAAAATATTAAAGTTATGTCTAATTATAATTATTTCTTTCATTGAACAATTATTTTAAGATTCTGAATAGAAGAGCCATGTACTTTTAAATGAGAGTATGTACTTTTTGCCACATTTTATTGAGCAATTCAGATCAGATCTAAAGGCATCAATATTTCTGTCTTTACTGACTCATCTTGCCAAATGAACATGTTAACATTTTCAAAAAGATAAAGAATAGAATCACCTAAATTCCATAACTTACCTTAGGGTTCTTTCTTGGTGTTAAATATGCCATGACTTTGGACAAATGTATAACGGATTGAATCCATCATTATAGTATCATACAAAGTATTTTCACTGCTCTAAAAATGACCTGTGGTCTGCCTAGTCACCCCTCTCTCCCCAAGCACCTGGCAGTTACTGATCTTTTTGTGTCTCCATAGTTCTGTCTTTACCAGAATCTCATATAGTTGGAATCATACAGTACATAGGCTTTTCAGATTGGCTTCTTTCATGTAGTACTATGCATTTAAAATTCCTACATGTCTTTCCATGGCTTCATAGCTCATTTCTTTTTAGTTCTGAATAATAATGCCACAAGTTCATTTATTCATTAACCTAACGAAAGACATCTTGGTTGCTTCCAGTTTGGGCAAGTATGCATGAAGTTGCTATAACATTCATGTGCAAGTTTTTGTGTGAACACAAGTTTTCAACTCATTTGAATAAAAACCAATAACAAAGATTGCTGCATCATATGGAGAGAGGATGTTTAGTTTTTTAACAGATCTCTATACTGTCTTCCAAAGTGGCTCCTCGTTTTGCATTTTAGCCAGCAATGAATGAATGTTCTTGTTGCCCCACCATCATTGATGTTGTCAGTGTTCTGGATTTTGGCCATTTTTAATAGGTGTATAGTGTAATCTATTGATGTTTTAATTTGCATTTCTCTGATAACATAGGATATAGATCATCTTTTAAAGCACTTATTTGCCATTTGTATTTTCTTCTGCTTCTTCTTCTTCTTCTTCTTCTTCTTCTTCTGAGAGAGAGAGAGAGAGAGAGAGAGAGAAAGAGGGAGAGTGGTGGGGAAGGACAGAGGGAAAGGGAAGGAGATAATCTTAAGCAGGTCTCCATGCCCAGCATGGTTGGGACTTAATCTCACAACCCTGAGATCATGGCTTGAACTGAAACCAAGAGTTGGACACTTAACCAACTGAGCCACTCAAGAGCCCCTATAGTATTCTCTTTGGTGAAGTGTCTGTTAAAGCTTTGGCCCATTTTAAAATTGAATTGTTTCCTTAAAAATTGAGTTTTAAGGGGTGCCTGGGTGACTCAGTGGGTGAAAGCCTCTGCCTTCAGCTCAGGTAATGATCTCAGGGTCCTGGGATCAAGCCCTACATTGGGCTCTCTGCTCAGCAGGGAGCCTGCTTCCCCCTCTCTCTGCTTGCCTCTCTGCCTACTTGTGATCTCTCTCTCTGTGTCAAATAAACAAACAAACAAACAAACAAACAAATAAATAATCTAAAAAAATTGAGTTTTATGAGTTCCTTGTATGTTTGGCATAACAGTTTTTTATCAGATGTGTCACTTGTAAGTATTTTCTCTCAGTCTGAGGGTTGTTCTCCCATTCTTTTGACATTTTCACAGAACAAAAGTTTCTGGTATTAATGAAGTCTAGTTTATTATTCCTTTTATGAAATGTGTCTTTAGTGTTGTATCTACAGAGTCATCCCCATGCCCAAGGTCATCTAAGTTATTTTTCCTGTGTTATCTTCTAAGAATTTTATAGTTTTACATTTTACATTTTGGTCTATGATCCATTTTGACTTAATTTTTGTGAAGACTGTAAGTAAGCCCTGTTTCTAGATTTGATTTTGTATGTGGATATCTAGTTGTTCCAGCACCATTTGTTGAAAAGAATATCTTTGTTCCATTGTATTGTTTATGTTTCTTAGTCAAAGGTCAATTGAGTATATTAATGGAGGTCTATTTCTGGGTTCTCTACCATTACATTGACCTATTTGTCTTTTCCACCCCACTACCACACTGTCTTGATTATCACAGCTTTATAGAAAATCTTGAAGTTAGGTGGGGTCGATTTTCTGATGTCATTCTTCTTCTATATTGCACTAGCAATATTGTTCTTGCCTCTGTATAAACTTTGTTTTATTTTATTATTTGCGTCAGAGGTACAGGTCTGGAAATCATCAGTTTTACACAATTCACAGCACTCACCATAGCACATACCCTTCACAATGTCCATAACCCAGCCACCTCATCCACCTCCCTACCCCCCAGCAACCCTCAGTTTGTTTCCTGAGATCAAGAGTCTCTAATGGTTTAGAATCAATCAGTGTGTTGATATTTGTAAAATATCTTGCTGAGATTTTGACTTGGATTACACTAGAGCTGTATGTCAGGTTGGAAGAACTAACATCTTGACAATCTTGAATCTCTCTATTCATGAAAATGGAATATCTCTTCTTTTACCTAGGTATTGTTTGATTTTGCTCATCAGAGTTTAGTAGTTTTCTCATATACATCTTGTACATATTTTGTCGAATATATATAAGTGTTTCTTTATTGGGTGTTAATAACCTGTTTCTTACCATAATTAGAAAAATTTTAAATTTCTGTTGCTGCTCAGAGCAACAAACTGAGGGTTTAGGAGTGATGGGAGTGGGGGGTTGGGCGAGCCTGGTGGTGAGTATTGAGGAGAGCGCGTATTGCATGGAGCACTGGGTGTGGTGCATGAACAATAAATCTGGTAACACTGAAAAAATAAAATAAACATATTTGGGGAAAAAAAATCCTGTTGCTGTATAGATAAATTACACCCTAAATTGCAATGTCATGCCTGTGATTTAGATTTGGAGAATATTAAAGAACAAATTATTGTTATAATAAAATTATGCTTCTGTATTTGAATTTATTTTTTTATTTTTAATTTTATTATGTTATGTTAGTCACCATACAGTACATCATTAGTTTTTGATGTAGTATTCCAAGATTCATTGTTTACATATAACCCCCAGTGCTCCATGAAATATGTGCCCTCCCTAATACCAATCACCAGACCAACCTACCCCTCCACCTCCCTGCCTTCTAAAACCCTCAATGTGTTTCTTGGAGTCCACAGTCTCTCATGGTTCCTCTCCCCCTCTGATTCCCCCCCCTTCACTTTTCCCTTCCTTCTCCTAATGTCCTCCATGCTATTCCTTATGTTCCACAAGTGAGTGAAACCATATGATAACTGACTTTCTCTGCTTGACTTATTTCACTCAGCATAATCTTCTCCAGTCCCATCGATGATGATGCAAAAGTTGGATATTGATCCTTTCTGATGGCTGAGTAATATTCCATTGTATATATAGACTATATCTTCATTATCCATTCATCTGTTGAAGGGCATCTCGGCTCCTTCCAGTTTGGCTATTTTGGACATTGCTACTATGAATATTGGGGTCTTCTTGATTTCTTTATTTGAATAACTTTTCTAAGAGTTCTAATTAAAAAAATAAGTCATACTTGCCACTTGTATTCAACATAGTACTGGAAGTCATAGCCACAACAATCAGACAAGAAAAAGAAATAAAGGGCATCCAAACTGGTAAGGAAGGAGTTAAACTGTCACTATTTATGAATGAGATACTGTACATAGAAAACTCTAAAAAAAAAAAAAACTAACTAAAAAATTAGAATAAATGAATTCAGTAAAATTACAGAATACAAAATTAATACACAGAAATTGATTGCATTTCTATACACTAATAACGAAGTAACAGAAAGAGAAATTAAGAAAATAATTCCATTTATAATTGCCCCCCAAAAAAAATTCTTAGAGTGAACACCTGGGTGGTGCAGTCAGTTAAGCATTTGACTCTTGGTTTCAGGTCAGGTTATCATCTCAGGGTCATGGGATTGAGCCCTATGCTGGGCTCTGTGCTCAGTGTAGAGTCTGCTTAAGACTCTTTCTCCCTCACAGTGCCTGGGTGGCTCAGTTGGTTAAGCAGCTGCCTTTGGCTCAGGTCCTAATCCTAGGATCCTGGGATCAAGTCCTACATCAGGCTCCCTGCTTAGCAGGGAATCTGCCTCTCCCTCTGCCCCTCCCTCCCATGCTTTCTCTCACTCTCTCTCTCAAATAAAAAATAATAATAATAAATAATAATATTTAAAAAAAAAAAAAGACTCTTTCTCCCTCTTACTGTGCCCCATCCTCCCCCACTCTCACTCTTTCTCCCTCTAAAATAAATAGTGTTTTAAAAAAAAAATACCTAGGAACCTGGTTGTGCCATGCCAGACTCCCAATCTAGAGCAATTGTGTGATAATAAACATGATTGTTTGAAGCTACTAAAAAACAAAACAAAACAAAAAACCTAGGAATAAACTTAACCTAGAAAGTAAAAGACCTATACTATGAAAATTACCAAACACTGATGAAAGAAATTGAAGACAAAAATAACAAATGAAAAGATATTGCATGCTCATAGATGGAAAAATGTATTGTTAAAATGTCCATATTATCCAAAGTAATCTACAGTCAGTGAAACCTCCATCAATATACCAAAAGTATATTTTACAGAACTAGAACAAATAATACTAAAATTTATATGGAAACACAAAAAACTCCAAATAGTCAAAGATTCTGGAAAAAGAACAAAGCTTATGGTATCACAATCCCAGACTTCAAAGTTGAAGTCATCCAAACAGTATGGTATTGGCACAAGAACAGACACATAGACTACCAGAACAGAACAGAAAGCTCATAAATAAACCCATGCTTATATGGTCAATTCATCTTCGACAAATAGGGAAAGAATATACACTGAGGAAAAGATAGTCTCTTCCATAAATGGGACTGGGAAAACTGGACAGCTACATGCAAAAGAATGAAACTGAACCACCTTCTTACATAAGACACAAAAATTTAAATTCAAAATTGAAGACTGAAATGTGAACCTAAAACCATAAAACTCCTAGAAAACACATACACAGTAAATTCTTTGACATCAACCTTACCAGCATTGCTCTAGGTATGTCTCCTCAGGCAAAGGAAACAAAAGCAAAAATAAACTATCAATATAAACAGCTTTTGCACAGTGAAGGAAACCATCGACAAAACAAAAAGGCAACTAAAAAAAAACAAAAACAAAAAGGCAACTCCTGAATGGGAGAAGATATTTGCAAATCATATCTCTGATAAGGGGTTAATATCCAAAATACATAAAGAATTTATGCAACTCAACACCAAAAAAATATAATAATTTGATTTAAAAGTGGGCAGAAGACCTGAATAGGCATTTTCCCAAAGAATACATAGAGACAGTCAACAGACACATGAAAAAATATTCAATATCACTCATCATCAGGGAAATGCAAACCAAAGCCACACTGAAATATAACTTTACACCTGTCATAGTGTCTAAAATAAAAAAAATAGGAAATAACAGTGTTGGCAAGAATGTGGAGGAAAAGGATCACTCATACACTGTTAGTGGGAAGGTAAATTGGTGCAGCCACAGTATGGCACTTAATCAAAATAAAAGATTTGTTGCAGCATTATTTACAACAGCCAAGATATGGAAGCAACCCAGGTAGCCACTGATAGAGAAATATTTCGTTATATTACTCATCCTTAAAAGAGGATGGGATCTTGCCATTTGCAACAACATGGATGAACCTAGATGGTATTATGCTAAGTGAAATAAGTCAGTCAGAGAAAGACAAATACCATATAATTTCACTTATATGTGGGATCTAAAAAACAAATGAACAAACAAACAAAAAGAAGAAACAGACCCACAAAAACAGAGCAAACTAACAGTTTCTAGAGGGGAGGTGTACACAGGGATGGGCAAAATGGGTGAAAGGGAGTGGGAGATACAGGCTTCTAGTTATGGAATGAATAATTTACAATAATAAAAGGTACAGCATAGGGAATAGAGTCAATGGTATTGTAATAGCATTGTATGGGGTCAGATGGTAGCTACATTTATGGTGAGCACAATATAACATATAGACTTGTTTAATCACTACGTCCATGCCTGAAACTGATGTAACATTGTATGTCAAATATACTTCAGTTTTAAAAAGTGTACTACTTATAAACAAAATAAGTCAAGCAGAGAATGATAATTATCATATGATTTCACTTGTATGTGGAACATAAGAAATAGCATGGAGGACATTGGGAGAAGGAAGGGAAAAATGAAGGGAGACAGAATCAGAGGGAGAGACAAACCATGAGAGACTATGGATTCTGAGAAACAAACTGAGGGTGTTAGAGGAGAGGGGAGTGGGGGAATGTGTTAGTCCAGTGATGCGTTATTAAGGAGGGCATGTATTGCAAAGAGCACCGGGTGTTATGTGCAGACCATGAATCATAGAACACTACATCAAAAACTAGTGAAGTACTGTATGGTGACTAACATAACATAATAAAAATAAATTAATTAAAATAAAAAAATTTTAAAACCAAATATAAATAAATAAATGACCACAAAGTGAGATTAGCAGGATTGAGGAATAGGAAGTCCAAATCCACATTCCCCTATAGAAGCAGAGATTTAACAATATAGTAACAAAATGCTTTTGTAAGAAGTTCAAAGTCAAGTTCAATGTCTCCTTTTTTTTTTATTTTTTTTATTTTTTTTTTTAAAGATTTTATTTATTTTGACAGAGAGAAACACAGCGAGAGAGGGAGCACAAGCAGAGGGAATGGTAGCGGGAGAAGCAGGCTTCCCGCGGAGCAGGGAGCCCGATGCGGGGCTCGATCCCAGTCCCCTGGGATCTGACCTGGGCCGAAGGCAGACGCTTAACGACTGAGCGACCCAGGCGCCCCTCAATGTCTCCTTTTGAAGTCTTAATCCGCTGTACTTCGCAATGTGATCTTATTTGGAAATAGAATTGTTTAAAGGTTTAAAGACTTAAAATGAGATCATACCAGGGGTAGGATGGGCCCCAAATCTAATAGGACTCATCTCTCTTTAAAAAGGGAAATTTAGACAGACACAGGCACAAGGGGGAACACCATGTGAAGATGAAGGTAGAAGTCAAGAAGACATAGCAGACAAGGAATGCCAAAGAACGCCAACACATCACCCAGGTGCTTAAAGACATGTGATTCTCCCTTTCAGAAACCAGCACAACCAACCCCATCAACACAGTAACTACAGACTCCTAGGGCCAGAAATCTGAGACAATAAATTTCT
>CM053613.1:8655257-8680608 GCA_028646535.1 Procyon lotor
TCCTTTTCGCAATGTCCTCCATGTTATTCCTCATGCTCCACAAGTAAGTGAAACCATATGATAATTGACTTTCTCTGCTTGACTTATTTCACTCAGCATAATCTCCTCTAGTCTTGTCCTTGTTGATGCAAAGTTGGGTATTCGTCCTTTCTGATGAAAGTGTAATATTCGGTTGTCTATATGGACCATATCTTCTTTATCCATTCATCTGTTGAAGGATATCTTGGCTCTTTCCACAGTTTAGAGATTGTGGCCATTGCTGCTATGAACATTGGGGTACCTGTGGCCCTTCTTTACACTGCATCTGTATCTTTGGGGTAAATACCCAATAATGGAATTGCAGGGTCATAGGGTAGCTCTATTTTTAATTTCTTCAAGAATCTCCACACTGTTTTCCAAAGTGGCTGCACCAACTTGCATTCCCACCAACAGTGGAAGAGGGTTCCCCTTTCTCCACATCCTCTCCAACACTTGTTCTTTATAGCCTTATTGATTTTGGCCGTTCTAACTGGTATAAAGTGGTATCTCAATGTAGTTTTGATTTGATTCTCACTCCTATGTTTATTGCAGCATTATTTACAATAGCCAAATATTGGAAGCAGCCCCAGTGTCCATTCGCTGGATGAATGGATAAAGAACTTGTGTGTGTGTGTGTGTGTATGTAAATGAAATATTACTCAGCCATAAAAAAATAAAATCTTGCCATTTGCAGCAACATGGATGGATCTGGAGGGTATAAAATATATGATACACAGAAAACAAAATCGATTTTCAGAAATAGAGCCAAAAGCTACAATATAGGGAACATAGTGGTATTGTAATAGTGTTGTATGATGACAATAGCTACACTTGTGGTGAACATAGCATAACATAAAAAAATTGTCTAATCACTATGTTGTACACCTGAAGCTAATTAACACTGTGTATCAACTATACTTCAATTAAAAAAATATATGTTTCAGGGGCACCTGGGTGGCTCAGGGGGTTAAAGCCTCTGCCTTCAGCCCAGGTCATGATCTCAGGGTCCTGGGATCGAGCCCCTCATCGGGTTCTCTGCTCGGCAGGGAGCCTGCTTCCCCCTCTCTCTCTGTCTTCCTCTCTGCCTACTTGTGATCTCTCTCCTCTCTGTCAAATAAATAAATAAAATCTTTAAAAAAAAAGATATGTTTCAAATATAAAAAATAACAATAAATGTAAATTAATTAAACAAAACCACTCTTGGTGTATGTAAAAGTCACCCTAATTTTTTAAAAGATTGTATTTATTTATTTGAGAGAGAGAAAGAGAGCAAGTGAGCACAAGCAGGGGCTAAGGGCAGAGGGAGAGGGTGAAGCAGACCCTCAGCTGATCAGGCAACCCAAGGCAGGAAGAATTCCAGGACCCTGAGATCATGACCTGAGCTAAAATCAGGCACTTAACCAACTGAGACACATAGGTGCCCCAAAAGTCACCTTAATTTTTTTAAGTGGAGGAGGAGAGAGAAAGGAGAGCAAGACTGCAAATACATATATATGCTCCACAACGTTCCAAATTATGATCCTGCATCCTGCATACAGTTTAATTGTTTCTGCCTTATATAATTGAGATAAGGAGACATGTTTGCCCTCACAGGGGTCTTTTCCCCCAGGAGTTCCATGTCCATACAATTTTCTCCTTGTTCTTGTTCATTAGGTGCTAAAATCCCATCAGGATTCTGTATGATGTTATTTAAAAGGACCAGATGCTGAGCAGAGCCCATTTGTTCATCATTTGTTGAACTAAAAGCCAATCTTGTTGTAGACATTAGCTTCTGCCCAAACTGGGTATTTGCAGTGCATCTGTAATGACAGGCAGGGAAGACACCCTGAAATAAAAATTAAACTGATTCATGTTGAAAAGTTAAGCCCTTACTAAGATCCTTTGTGCATCTGCTCTCATTTGCTAGTCACAAATACAATTCTAGAAAGTCTATGGGATGGATAATTTTATTATCTCTTTATCATAAATAAGGAAACTGAGATCAGTAGAAGGTAATCATCTTCTGAGTACTTAAAAAAATCCATGATAGATGCACTACTTAAGTACAGGTTTCCTAGGAAGCCTACTATTGATGATCCTTTCTCCGTGTCTTCATGCTTCAGGGAACATGGAATATCTTGACCAGATATTGAGACAGAATTTCTCTGACATTATTTTTTTTTAATATTTTATTTATTTATTTGACAGAGAGAGATCACAAGTAGGCAGAGAGAGAGGTGGAGGCAGGCTCCCTGCCAAGCAGAGAGTGCAATCAGTGCTTGATCCCAGGACCCTGAGATCATGACCTGAGTGAAGGCAGAGGCTCTAACCCACTGAGCCACCCAGGCACCCTGTCTCCAACATTATTAATAACATTCTTCTAAGGCTGGATTTCTGATTGCAGACTCACAATTCAGCCCTGTCTTTCCTTTCCTTTCAAGAATGAGGTAAGCTTCTAGATTCAATCTATGCTTTCGGTGAAAAATGTAATTGATGCAGAAGCAGCGGGGTGTCTACATCTTCTGTGAGTTTTTGAGCTCCTATCTGGTCATTTGAACACTATTTCTGAATATCGGCATAAGTATAGGAGTCAGGGAAAAACAATGTAATCAGTAAACTACAGAGGAATATTTCTAAAATTCCATGCTGCTTTTCTTAAGAAGTTAGGAAAATCTTGTGATAGATGGTACTCTGATTGGGTAGGTGTTAAATAAGTCCTATTTACTGTGTGTTTTGTCACTGAAGAGATAGCTAACCAAAGAGGGTGAAATGACACTTTCTTCCTTTCAGAAAGATCATCAGGAAGCTACTAAGATCCTTATATATTTTTCACTATTATTCCCCTACAACCTACCCCATTATTACCTGTTCATCTAGAAAATCTGACAATGCAGTGATTAATGCTACAGATATTAGGATCAGTTAGACAGGTATGTGTATCTGAACTATCTCATACTAGATGTAGAATTTTAAGAAAGCTCATAACTTCTCAATTTCTCATTTTCTTAGCACTAAGTATGGTTATTTGTACGTGTGTGAGTGTTTGTACATCCCGAATTATATCTCTTACTCTTCTGTTGTATCTATTTATCTATCATCATGGCCGTGATCATCATCATCATCAGTATCATCTATTATCCGTATTATTTGTCTCTTGATCTATGAGACCAGCTACACATAAGCAGAAATTTTAAGCTGTTGCTAACCTCAGGAGAGCTATTAGTCATCATAGAACACAACAAATAATGTAGGTGTGACATCATTACAAAATATTATGTAGATGAGGTGTTGACAAACACAAATATTTTAAGGTGAAGACATAAAAAAATGTGTTTAGGACCTAGGAGGAAGATGGTAGAGAATAGTGGTTACCAAAGAATGCACGTCTTTCACAAAGCTTCAAGTGAAAATATAAAAATTAGTGACTTTTCTCATGAATAGATCTACAGATTAGTATCAATCCCCATGCCATGAATTTTGACCCCTCAATATCTGTGATCCAGCTCAATGTTGATAGGAATGACAGTAAGAATGAATCTAAGATAGAGGGTATAAAATATATGATGCACAGAAAACAAAATCAATTTTCAGAAATAGAGCCAAAAGCTACAATATAGGGAACGTAGTGGTATTGTAATAGTGTTGTATGATGACAATAGCTACACTTGTGGTGAACATAGGATAACATAAAAAAATTGTCTAATCACTATGTTGTACACCTGAAGCTAATTAACACTGTGTATCAACTATACTTCAATTAAAAAAAGATATGTTTCATCTATCTATCCTAAGATAGACAAGGATCTCAAGAAAGAAATTAAGAAAACAAAAACTTAAAGAACTTTGGATTCTCACACAAAATGACTGACATAGCCATGAGCACAGAGAAACAAGGGGAAAAACAAAACATCTGCATAGACACCATGTACAAAAAGGCAAATCAAAGGTTAAGGCCAACAGACTTAAAACCCAGATGGGTGGTGGGTATTAAGGAGGGTACATATTACATGGAGCACTGGGTGTCGTATATAAACAATAAATCTTGTAACACTGAAAAAATACAATTAAATTTAAAAAAAAAAACAACCCAGCACCCTACATCTGCCACTTGACTTTCCTAAACCAACAGAGACCACTGTTGTATGCTAATAATGTTACAGCTACTACTCTTTAGGATTGTGCTTGGTACCTGCATTGTGCTGACTTTTTATAAAAAGAGTGTATAAACACTATGTCTTTAAATTCTTACAATAATCCTTGAGGTAGGTTCCAACAGCACTTTCATTTTGCTGGTGAATAAAGACTTAGAGAAGTTAGGACAAATGTCTCCCAGTTATAAATGGTAGGGGTGATATGTGATTGCTTTTACATGATGCCTTTACATCCATGCTATACCCTCTGTTCAGAATTGCCTTTATTGATTGCACATGCCTCTAATGCTGCATTTAGTTCACTGCATCTACCATGCATTTATCTGTAAATTATGTAACTATTCTATTCCAGGCATTAAGTTCAGTACAATAGAGACAAATAAGTGAAAATCGAATGAAATTAAAGTCAATTCAAATTCATTAACAACACTTAGGTTGGGAACCCTTCTGATTGGGTCTAACACTTAGCTTTGTCCATTAATACCTAACTAAATTTAAATAAATTACTTGATCTCTCAGTTGCCAAATTACTAGGTATCTATAGGGGAGGAATAGCTAATCAATCTAATAGGACTAATGAGAGAATTAAATGAATATACACATATAGAGCACCTGGCAAGTGAGCACTGTAGAACTGTAAGCTACTAGACTTAAAAGATATGATATAGGAGATGGATTCATTCCAGGCATGTGAAATTGGACAACTCGTTAGCCTCTCCTGCAACTCAGTTTACTCATATACAAAATCATATACATATGATTATATAAAATATACATAATCTAGAAGTTGGGGAGATGATCTATAAGGACACTTCCTATCCAAAAGTTTATTACTCTAGAGAGAGCTGTCACTAAATTGTGTCCCATGACATGCTTCAGAAATGGAGAATATTGAAGAACAAATTATTGCTCTAATAAAATAATGCTTGTAGGGGAGTCCGAGGTGGTTCAGTGGGTTAGGGTCACTGCTTTCATCTCAGGTCATGATCTCAAACTCCTGGGGTCGAGCCCCGCATCAGGCTCTCTGCTCAGCAGGGAACCTGCTTCCCCCTCTTTCTCTGCCTGCCTCTCTGCATACTTGTGATCTCTCTCTCTCTGTCAAATAAAAAAATAATAACAATGCTTGTACATTTCCATTTCTGTGCAACCAGTTTTGTTCATCACTGTGTTCCTTTCTTTGCCATAGAGCATCTTGTGATATGCAAATCACACTCATGAAGAATAACACAGAAGTGAAAGAATTCATCCTGCTGGGACTAACCAATGCCCCAGAGCTGCAGGGTCCTCTCTTTCTAATGTTTACCCTCATCTACCTCATCACTCTGATTGGGAATCTGGGGATGGTCATGCTGATCTTGCTGGACTCTCGTCTGCACATCCCCATGTACTTCTTCCTCAGTAACCTGTCTCTGGTGGACTTTTGTTACTCCTCAACAGTCACTCCCAAGGTCATGGCTGGATTAATTGTAGGAGACAAGGTCATCTCCTACAATGCATGTGCTGCCCAGATGTTCTTTTTTGTATTCTTTGCAACAGTGGAAAATTATCTCTTAGCTTCAATGGCTTATGACCGCTACGCAGCCGTGTGTAAACCCCTCCATTACACCACCACCATGACGACAGGTGTGTGTGCTCGTCTGGCCATAGGCTCTTATGTCTTTGCTTTTATAACTGCTGCTATTGATATTGGAGACACATTCAGTCTCTCTTTCTGTATGTCTAATGGGGTCCATCACTTCTTCTGTGATATTCCAGCAGTCATGACTCTGACTTGCTCAGATAAAGACATTAATGAGCTGATTCTTATGCTTATTTCAAGCTTTAATATCTTCTTTGCCCTTCTTATAATCTTGATTTCTTACATGTTCATATTTGTCACTGTTTTGAAGATACAATCAGGTGAGGGATATCAGAAGGCTTTATCTACCTGTGCTTTTCACCTTGTTGCAGTTTCTGTGTTTTATGGGACGGTCATCGTCATGTACTTACAGCCAAGTTCCCATCATTCCATGGACACAGACAAAATTGCATCTGTGTTCTATACTATGATCATCCCCATGCTGAACCCTATGGTGTATAGCTTGAGGAATAAAGAGGTCAAGAATGCTATCAAGAAGTGTTTTGAGAAGACAAGACATTCTTTAGGTTTAATCTTCTAGTGAAGAATCCACAAAAGTTATTTCATCCCCCTTAAATGTACTCCATGCCATAACTCAATGTTCATGGTCACATGGGATATTAAAACATATCAATCACTCAAATGTTATGTATTTCTTTAATTTTACAACAGGTTCAAGCATCTTAAATGCAGAACAAATATGATATTGTTAATGAAAGCAGTTTGTGAAAAAAACCTTCGTTGTTACTGTTGAGTTACACATAGTTTTTTCCTTGATGTACTAACATAATGGTAAAAAAAAAATAATGGATAAGAAAAAAAATTTAAGAAATTTGAACATGTAGTAAGGAAAACAGTGGTTAAGGGAATTTTCCCCCAGAAAGAAAAATCAGGTTCATGAAGAAATATATCCACCAACATTTTTCAAAGAGCTAGAACAATCTCAAAATTTGTATGGAACCTAAAAAGACCCCGAATTTCTAGGAAACATTGAAAAAGAAAAACAAAGCTGGGGCATCATGTTGCCCAATTTCAAGCTTTACTACAAAGCTGTTATCACCAAGACAACTTGGTACTGGCACAAAAAAAAGACACATAGGCCAGTGGAACAGAATAGAGATCCCAGATATGGACCTGCAACTCTATGGTCAAATAATCCTTGACAAAGCAGAAAAATATATCCAGTGGAAAAAAGACAGTCTCTTCAATAAATGGTGCTTGGAAAATTGGACAGCTATATGCAGAAGAATGAAACTCAACCATACTCTTACATCATATGCTAAGATAAACTCAAAATAGATAAAAGACCTCAATGTGAGACGGGAATCTATCAAAACCTTAGAGAAGAACATAGGCAGTAACCTCTTTGACATTGGCCACAGCATCTTCTTTCAAGACATGTCTCCAAAGGCAAAGGAAACAAAAGCGAAAATGAACTTTTGGGACTTCATTAAGATAAAAAGCTTCTGCACAGTGAAGGAAACAGTCAGCAAAACAAACAGACAATCCACAGAATGGGAGAAGGTATTTGCAAATGACACTACTAACAAAAGTCTGATATCTATAAAGAACTCCTCTAACTCAACACTCACAAAACAGATAATCACATCAAAAAATGGGCAGAAGACATGAACAGACACTTCTCCAAAGAAGACATACAAATGGCTAACAGACACATGAAAAAGTGTTCAGCATCATTAGCCATCAGGGAAATTAAAATCAAAACCACACTGAGATACCACCTTACACCAGTTAGAATGGCCAAAATCAATAAGACAGTAAACAACAAGTGTTGGAGAGGATGTGGAGAAAGGGGAACCCTCTTCCACTGTTGGTGGGAATGCAAGTTGGTGCAGCCACTTTGGAAAACAGTGTGGAGATTCATGAAGAAATTAAAAATAGAATTACTCTATGACCCTACAATTGCACTACTGGGTATTTACCCTAAAGATACTGATGTAGTGCAAAGAAGGGCCATATGTACCCCAATGTTCATAGCAGCAATGGCCACAATAGCCAAACTATGGGAAGAGAGCCACGATGTCCTTCAACAAATGAATGGATAAGGAAGATATGGTACATATATACAATGGAATATTATGCCTCCATCAGAAAGGATGAATACCCAACTTTTATATCAACATGGATGGGACTGAAGGAGATTATGTGGAGTGAAATAAGTCAAGCAGAGAGAACCAATTACCTTATGGTCCCACTTACGTGCTGAGCGTAAAGAAAAACATGGAGGGCATTATGAGAAGGAAGGGAGGGGTGAATAGGGGAAATCGGAGGGGGAGATGAACCATGAGAGACTGTGGACTCTGAGCAACAAACTGAGGGTTTTGGAGGGGAGGGGGCAGGGGGTTGGGTGAACCTGGTGGTGGGTATTGAGGAGGGCACATACTGCATGGAGCACCGGGTGTGGTGCATGAATAATGAATCTTGGAATACTGAAAAAATAAAAGTTTATAGAGAAAAAAAAGAAATATATCCCATCACCAGGTGGAGCAGCCTACTTATTGTCAATTCCATAAGATTTCTAAATTGAAATTTTATGTGTCTTTCTTTGCTGACTATTCTGAATGGAGGCTCTTTTTTCCTTAATTATCTTTATTCAGGTCCAACATTATTTATTGGGTATGAATGTATAATGAACTATGCTTTCTTTGTGTAATTGATAGGCAACAAGAAGCCACACATGGACTGGGTGGTGAAGACCATTTAACTTGTAGGAAAGCCTGGACATTGTGCTTCTTTATTGATTAGTTGGGATTTAGGTTGTTTCCTTGGTGGAGTGGATAATAAATTTTCTGTATGGGAGTAAGTATAAGGTGGATATTTGAAGATCATAAGCATTACAATGGAAAAGACTGGTTAGTTATTTTCCAAACTATGTTTCCTCCTAGAAACATATGACTCTATGTCTCTGCCCTTCACATAGTTAATTGTGACCATATGCTTGTGTTCTTGTCCATGGAATGTGAGTACAGGTCATATATGCCACTTCTAAGTCTGCCCATGAACCTCCCCATGTGATGTCCTGTTCATTCTATTTGTCATCAGCCGGTTGGAGAGAATCCAGACCACAACTGATGACAAAAACCACTAAATGCAAAGAACTGGTAAAACTGAATCTCTGTGTAAGTTCCTACAGAACAACTAATGGAACGATATGCAAGCAAGAAAAACCTCTATGGTCATGCCACTGCCATTTTGGAGTTGCTTGTATGACAGCTGGTATTATTTACCCTGACAGATAGAAAGAGCTTCCCATAAGACCTTTCAGATGCTGTTGTGGGAGTGGGGAGGATATATACTGGAAAACCTATCAATTTCCCCAATACAGTTTGATTTCTTTGTGAATTCTCACTCGGCCTCCATATCATAACCAAAATGCCTAGCCCCAATAAAATTAGCACAGGTTTTAGAGAGAGGACAAATTCAACATGAATTCCATTCCAAGTCAAACTATATAGGACAAGTTGTTAAATGTTCTGAGTTTCTAGTGGAGAAACCAATGCTCTGTCACAGACTTATATTAAATGGGTACTGAATGAACTAGACTGTAGCACAGTGCCTGAGACAGAGTAGATGCTCAAAATATATTTACATCCCTTCCCTTTGTTCCTTTTCTTATCCTTCTTTCATTCATCTAACTTATCAGCCTTCTCCATAGAACTATTGGATTATGGATTATATTCACACTTATGGATTATATTCATTTGTTTTTGTAGATTTAAATGTAGTACTGAATTGCAAGACTTTGAGGCCAAAAATGTTATCTTACTTAGGTATATATTCTCAGAATCTAGACTAATGTCTATTCCATAGAGCTTAAGAGTATCTAATGAAATGTGATCCTGTGCAGGAACAAAGTTGCATGGAAAAACCCACAAATATTTATGTCTATCATCTTTTCCTTCATGATACTGATCAAAACATTGTTTGTTCATTTTTGTGTGTTTACTCCTTTTTTTGTTTGTTTGTTTTCCCCGTTAACATAAAAGTTCTATGCATCCTGGTACAATTTCTGGTCTGGTGTCTAACAAAGACTCAGGCCTAGATCACAGCTGATGCTCAGTAAAAGATTTTTTTTAATTAATTTATTTTATTTTATTTTTTCAGTGTTCCAAGATTCATTGTTCATGTACCACACCCAGTGCTCCATGCAATATTTGCCCTCCTCAATACCCACCACCAGGCTCAGCCAGTCCCCAACCCTCCCCACCTCCAAAACCCTGTTTGTTGCTCAGAGTCCACAGTCTCTAATGGTTCATCTCCCCCTCCGATTTCCCCCCATTCACCCTTCCTTTTCTTCTCACAGTGCCCTCCATGTTTTTCCTTATGCTCCACACATAAGTGAGACCATAAGATAATTGACTCCCTCTGCTTAACTTATTTCACTCAGCATAATCTCTTCCAGTCCCATCCATGTAGATATAAAAGTTGGCTATTCATCCTTTCTGATGGAGGCATAATATTCCATTGTATATATGGACTATATCTTCTTTATCCATTCATCTGTTGAAGGGCATCTTGGCTTTTTCCAGTTTGGCAATTGTGGCCATTGTTGCTATGAACATTGGGGTAGATGTGGCCCTTCTTTGTACTGCATCTGCATCTTTGGGGTAAATATCCAGTAGTGCGATGGCAGGGTCATAGGGTAGCTCTATTTTTAATTTCTTGAAGAATCTCCACACTCTTTTCCAAAGTGGCTGCACCAACCTGCATTCCCACCAACAGTGGAAGAGCATTCCCCTTTCTCCACATCCTCTCAAACATTTGTTGTTTTCAGTAAAAGATTTTAAGGAATGAACAGCTGCATGATAAAAGGAACCAAACAGAGAAGCTCAACATCTGTTTGTAAAATCTCTGGACACAGACAACTGAACATGCTAGGTTATGCTGCAGTCACACATTAAATTGAGAACTCACAGTTGAACACTACAAAGATCATAAAGATTTTATACCAGTTTCCTACGGCTGCTGTAACAAATGAGCACACTCTGGAGCCTTCAAACAACACACATTTGTTTTCTCACAGTTCTGAAGGCCAGTTGTTGGAAATCAGTCTCACTGGGATGAAACAAAATTATCAGTCTCCAGAGTGTCTAGGGGATACTCTCCCTTGTAGATTTCATCTTCAGGTGGCTGCCCCATATTCCTGGTTTTGTTACCATCAGTTCAATCTCTGCTTTTGTGATCATATTATTTTCTCCTCCTATTGCCTGTCCAATTTCCCTCTGCCTCTCCTTTTTTAATTTATGTGATAGTAATATAACAAAATCAATTCAAATGTAATTCAATTCAATAATAATTAAAAATAAATAAAGTGTGCAACTCTGCAGTATTTGACACATTCACAATGTTCTGGATCCAACACATCTATTTCATTCCAAAATATTTTTTCACTCACAAAGACACTACACCCATTAAGGCCTCCTGCCCTTAGGAACCAATAATCTGCCTTCGACCTCAATGGATTCATCTCTCATGGATATATCATGTCAGTAGAATCATATAATATATGACGTCTTTTTTCTTTTTTAAAAATTAATTTTATTTTATTTTTTCAGTGTTCCAAGATTCATTGTTCATGCACCACACCCAGTGCTCCATGCAATACATGCCCTCCTCAATACCCACCACCAGGCTCACCCAACCCTCCACCCCCCTCCCCTCCAAAACCCTCAGTTTGTTGCTCAGAGTCCACAGTCTCTCATGGTTCATCTCCCCCTCTGATTGCCCTTCATTCCCCCTTCCCTTCCTTCTCACAATGCCCTCCATGTTTTTCCTTATGCTCCACACGTGAGACCATGAAAAAATGTTCATCATCATTAGCCATCAGGGAGATTCAAATCAAAACCACACTGAGATACCACCTCACAACCACAACTTCTGATAATGCAGGACAGTAGACTTCTTTTTTCAGTTTAATTTTTTTTTTAAGATTTTATTTATTTATTTGACAGAGAGAGAGAGAGAAAGATCACAAGTAGGCAGAGAGAGGATCAGGGGAAGCAGGCTTCCTGCTGAGCAGACAGCCCGATGTGGGGCTCGATCCCAGGACCCTGAGATCATGACCTGAGCTGAAGGCAGAGGCTTTAACCCACTGAGCCACCCAGGCGCCCCTCAGTTTAATTTTTTGAGGCTCATCTGTGTTGCAGCATGTATCAGTATTTCATTTCTTTTTAAGCCTGAATAATATTCCATTGTATGTTTATATCACATTTTTTCATACATTTTCATTTGATGGACAGTTTGATGTTTCTCATCTATTGGTAATTATGTAATTGGTTATTGGTTATTATTGGTTATTGGTTATTATTGGTAATTGGTTAATAATGTAGCATAACTATTTTTATTCATGCACAAGTCTGTGTTTTCATTCTCTGATGTTTTCTCATACTGTTTTCATTCTCTGATGTTATTACCAGGAGCAGAACTATTGGTACATATAATTACTGTATGTTTAACTTTCGAAGATCACTAATCTGTTTTCAATAGCATTTGTCCCATTTTACATCCCCACCAGCAATGTACAATCATTACAGTTTATTCACATTCTTGCTATGACTTGTTAGTTCCATTTTATTTTTTCCCCAAATACTTTTATTTTATTTTTTCAGTGTTCCAAGATTCATTGTTCATGCACCACACCCAGTCCCCCATGCAATACGTGCCCTCTTCAATACCCACCACCAGCCTCGCCCAACCCCCCCCCAAAACCCTCAGTTTGTTGCTCAAAGTCCACAGTCTCTCATGGTTCATCTCCTTCTCTGATTTCCCCCCATTCACCCTTCCCTTTCCTTCTTACAATGCCCTCCATGTTTTTCCTTATGCTCCACATGTAAGTGAGACCACAAGATAATTGACTCTCTCCACTTGACTTATTTCGCTCAGCATAATCTCCTCCAGTCCCATCCATGTTGATACAAAAGTTGGATATTCATCCTTTCTGATGGAGGCATAATATTCCATTGTATATATGGACCATATCTTCTATATCCATTCATCTGTTGAAGGGCATCTTGGCTCTTTCCACAGTTTGGCGATTGTGGCCATTGCTGCTATGAACATTGAAGTACATGTGGCCCTTCTTTACACTTCATCTGCTTCCTTGGGGTAAATACCCAGTAGTGCAGTTGCAAGGTCATAGGGTAACTCTATTTTTAATTTCTTGAGGAATCTCCACACTGTTTTTCAAAGTGGCTGCACCTAATGGGTGTAAAATTGTATCTTACGGTTTTTTATTTAAATTCCCCCAATGCCTATGCTTTTGAGCATACTTTCATATGCTTATTGGCTTTTAGTAAATCTTTTACAGTGAAATGTCTGTTCAAGTACTTTCCCATTTTTCAGCTGGGCTATTGGTTTTTCTGTTGTTGAGTTGTTTGAGTTCTTTATATATCCTACATATTATGTTCTTATCAGAAATATGATTTGCAAATTTTTTCTTCCATTCTGTAGTTTTCCTTTTCATTTCCTTGAAGACATACTTTGATATATAGGAGTTTGAAGTCCAATCTATCTCTTTTTTTCTTTTGTTGCTAGTGTTTGGTGTAATACATGAAAAACAATTTCCAGACCCAACGCCTGGACTTTTTCCCATGTTTTCTGATGATTTTATGTTTTTAGCTCTCATATTTTGGTCATCAGTCATTTTGAATTGGTTTTTATATATTGTGTGTGGAAGGGGTCCAAATTTATCTTTTTGCATTTAGGTATCTTGTTGTCCCAGCACCATTTGTTGATGACTTCTTTTCCAATTAACTGGACTTGGCACCTTTGTCAAAAATCAATTGGCAATAGATATGTAGGTTTATATCTTGTCTCTCAATTCTGTTCAGTGATATATGTCTCTATCCTTAAGGCAATATCAAATTGCTTTGATTATTTCATATTTGTATTATGTTTTGAAATCAAGAAGTGCTAGTCCTCCTACTTTGTTTGTCCTTCTTAATATTGTTTGGCTATTCGTGGTCCCTTGAAATTCCATTTTAGTATGATATGAAATTGCATTAATATTCACTTTGGATAGTATTGCCAGTAAACAATATCGTATCTTCCAATCCATGAACATAGACTGTCTTTCCATTTATTTGGGCCTCCTTGAATTTCAGCAATTTATTTGGTAGTTTCAGTGTACAGCCCTTTCATCCCTTGGGTAAATTTACACCTCTGTATTTTAACATAAGAATGTTGTAGGGGTGCCTGGGTGGCTCAGAGGGTTAAGCCTCTGCCTTTGGCTCAGGTCATGATTCCGGAGTGTTGGGATTGAGCCCCACATCGGGCTCTCTGCTCAGCAGGGAGCCTGCTTCCCCCTCTTTCTCTGCCTGCCTCTCTGCCTACTTGTGATCTCTCTCTCTCTGTCGAATAAATAAATAAAATCTTTAAAAAAAAAAAAAGAATGTTGTTGTAAGTGGAATTTTTTCCTTAATTTTCTCTAGGATTGTTTATTGCTAGTTTATGTAAGCACAACTTATTTTTGGTTAGTCAATAAGTTTATTAGCTAATTGTTTCTTGCATATTTTTAGGTTTACTCTACAGAAGATCATATCATCTGAAAATCATATGATTTTTCTTTCCAATTTTGTGCCTTATAATTCTTATTTTCTTGTGTAATTACTTTAGATAGAACTTTCAGCCCAACTTTGAATAAAGGTGGTGTAAGCAGACACACTGTCTAGCATGTGATCTTACAGGGGAGTATTCACTCTTTCACATTCAAGTATGATGTTAGCTGTGGGTTTTTCATTAATGCTTTTTAATTTTTTAAATTTTTTTATTTTTTAATTTATTTTTTAAATTTTATTTTATATATATATTTTTTTACAGTGGTAAGACAAATAGATTATTTTAATAAGTCTGAAAGTGAATGGAAGCTATTTTATATTTTTGAAGGAGTTCACTTCTAAGATTTATAGTTGCTTTTATCATGAAGTCATTGGAGATTTTGTCAAATACATTTTCTGAATTAATAAATCAGATAATTATGTGTTTTTTCTTAATCTGACCAATTTCAAATTTTGTTTTTTCTAGTTTATTAAGATGTAATTGATATATCACATTATATAAGTTTAAGATGTACAACATAATTATTTGAAATAATTGCAATCCTCAATGTTTACAGCAGCAATGTCCACCATAAACAACTAGAGTCCAGATGCTCATCAACAGATGAATGGATAAAGAAGATATGGGATATATATGTATCTCACATCACATATATGTATGTGTAAGTGACTCATTTGGTATATATACACACACATACATATACATACACTGGATTATTACTCAGCCGTGAAAAAGAATGGAATTTTGCAATTTGCAGCAATGTGGGTGGGACTAGAGTGTATTATGTTAAGCGAAATAAGTCAGTCAGAGAAAGACAAATACCATATGATTTCACTCATATGTGGAATTTAAGAAACAAAACTGATGAGCCTACAGGAAGGGAAAGAAAAATAAAATAAGATAAAAACAAAGAAGGAAACAAGCCATAAGAGATTAATTTCTCTATAGATAAAAAAACTGAGGGTTGCTGGAGTAGAGCTGAGTGGGGTGTTCAGTCTTTGGGTGATGACCATTAAGAAGGGTACTTGATGTAATGAGCACTGGGTCTTATATGCAACTGATGAATCACTAAATTCTACCCTAAAATTAATAAAATACTATATGTTACCTAGCTTGAATTTAAATAAAATCAAAAATAAAATAATAAAATAAAATAAAATCACTGGGAAAAATATAAATGACTGTAGCAATGTTTGGCTAACATCTATGACCTCACATAGTTACAAATTTTTTATCTTGTTATGAGAACTTTTAAGATCTAATGTCTTAGAAACCTTCAAATATATATATATATCAGTATTGTTAATTATAGTTATCATGATGTATATCATATCATCAGAACTTATTTATCATATAACTTGTACCTTTGACCACTTTTACATGTTTTCTTGAGTCCCCAACTCTCACTTCTGGAGCGACGTGAATGCCTGGGGGATCTGGATAGAGCATTAACTGCATCTGCTATGACAGAGTAATTCAGGGTAGAAAAGAAGCCCATCAGACCAGAATCAAATTTCTGAACAAACTTCTTAGTTTTAAGGCTGAATTTACTCTCCATATTTTTGGCCAATATGTCATACTGTTGGTTTGTTGTAAACACAAGGAAGAAAAACAGGGATTTCATTTATTGATCTCTAAAAATCCAGTAGCCTACAATTTAATTATAACAAATAAAAGAATGGAAAAGGGAAAAAGTGAAATAAATAAAATAGATGGCAGACCAAAAACAAAATGTTTTTAGAACATATAAGTATCAATAATATAAAAGATATAAATGTGTTATGCCCAGTATTTATGTACTGAGTGACCACTTAATAAAATTGAGGGAAGGAAAAAAAAATTTTTAAGGCTTTATTTATTTATTTGTCTCAAATTGCGAGAGAGAGAGAGAGAGAGAGAGAAAGAGAAAGAGTACAAACAGGGAAGGAGGGTAGGCAGAGGGAGAAGCAGACTCCCAACTGAGCAAGGAGCCCAGTGAAAGACCCAATCCCAGGACCCTGAGATCATGACCTGAGCAGAAGGCAGACGCTTAACCAAATGAGTCACTTACACATCCTGGGAAGGAAAAATATCACAAATGCATCTGTGCGCTACTTAATGCAACAAACCCTATCTTTATATCCAGTTTAATTGCTTCTTCCCTAGATAGAAGTGATTGCCCTCATAGGGTCCTGTCCCCGAGGAATTTGTTTTTTATAGTTTTTTTATTGTGTTATGTTAGTCACCATACAGTACATCATTAGTTTTTGATGTAGTGTTCCATGATTCATTGTTTGCATTTAACACTCAGTACTCCATGCAATACGTGCCCTCTTTAATACCCATCACTGGGTTCATATCCCCTAGGAATTTTATGCTTACAGATTTTCTCCCGGTTCTCATTCATCGGAGTCTGAAGTCATATCATGACTCCACCTGACAATATTTTAAAGGGACCAGACTCTAAGTCGACCCACTCAGTCACCATTTATCCAAATGAACACTAACACATTTTAGTACACACACCAGTCTTTCCTCAAATGGAGAATTGGCAGTGACTCTGCAACCAGAGCCACTGGTTGGCTCTGGGGGGAGGGAACACCCTAAGATAATAATTAGATTATTCTACGTTGAAAGGATAACCCTTATTAAAGGTCTTTATAGACCTACACTCATTCATAGATAAAATTTTGTGAAATTGGGGGAGAATTAATTTTTTTTGAGAATTAATTTTATTATTTATATGCCATAAACAAGAAAATTGATCTCCATGTAAGGTAAATGACTCTTCTAACACAAAGAAAAATCCAAGGTGGTTGCAAGATTTGAACCTAGGCTTCCTAGCTCCATATTTATGATCCTTCTTCACCTCTCCATGTCTCAGGCACCTTGGAACATTTTGACCAATATCTGAGATATGTTCCAAAATTGTTTATACATTCTTGTACGTCTGAATTTCTGATTTCAGACTCACAGTTCAGGACTGTCTTTTCCTTCTTTTCAAGAACAAGGTAAGCTTCTATATTTGATGCATACTTTTAGTGAAAAATGTAACTGGAACAGCTGCCTCCTCCATGAGTTTTTGAGCTTGTATCTAGTTGTTTGGACACTTTTTCTGAAACAAAGTCTTGAGTAGAAGATTCAAATTCAAAAACATTTTAATCAGCAGAACGTAGTATAGAATTTATGAAATTTCATGCTGCTTTCCTTAAGAGGATATTGAAAATCTATTGTTTTGTGCTCGTCTCCAGCTATTGATAACCAATGTTGTCTCTGGATGGACCCTTGTGGTTCTTATGATTGCAAGACATGTTCAGCAATAACCACCAGGAAACTCTGAAAGAGACAAGGTTTATTACTCAGAGGTCCTGGAAACCACATGGTACATACACCTGGGCCCACACAGGAAGATCACAGATAGAGAAAGAGAGCAGGGCTGGGTTCTACTTGTATTGGTGTGAAGGATGGGGGCCTAGGGATATCCTGGGTTCACTCTTTAGTGATGAATTTAAAACATAAAGGAGGGAATTTAAAGCACAGGAAGAGGAAAATAAGTGGCACAGATGGTAGGTTATCTAAACCAACCAAGATGTCTAAAACAAGGGAGTCTGGAGTGTGGGGAGCTGGCTCTTTATCTGGTGTCTGGTAATGTGCTAATTCTAGATAAACATCTTTGAAGTGGTTGCCTCTCTGAGTGGATGTCTAGGCATCAAAGCATAAATCAGGTACTAGCATTAGAAAAAAAGAAAAACCTTCTGTTGGGGTTTACTCAGCATATGATAGATGGTACTCTGATTGAGTAGGTGTTAACTCACTCCTGTTGACTTTGTGCTGACATGTTATTGAAGGGTAACTAACCAAACAGGGTGAGATGACACTTCTTTAGACTCTAGAAGGATCATTATGAAGCTGCCAAGATCTTTACTTTAGTTTTACTACGTTTCTACACAACCTGCCCTTTTATTACTTGAACATCTAAAAACTCTGACAATGCAATGATTAAAGGCACAGGCATTAAAATCAGTGAGATGAAGGTTTGTATCTTAAACATTTCATACCAGGTGTAGAATTTTAAGAAGACACATGATTTCTTGAATCTTTCATTTTCATTTTTTTAATCCTTCATTTTCTTTTTTTTCCCAAATATGTTTATTTTATTTTTTCAGTGTTACAGATTAATTGTTCATGCACCACACCCAGTGCTCCATGCAATACATGCCCTCCTCAATACCCACCACCAGGCTCACCCAACCCCCCACTCCCTCCCCTCCAAAACCCTCAGTTTGTTGCTCAGAGTCCACAATCTCTCGTGGTTCATCTCCCCCTCTGATTTCTCCCCATTCCCCCTTCCCTTCCTTCTCACAATGCCCTCCATGTTTTTCTTTATGCTCAGCATGTGAGACCATATTCTTAACTGTACATTAGATTATAGGGGTGTGTGTGTGTGTGTGTGTGTGTGTGTGTGTGTGTGTGTGTGTTAGTGGGTATGCATACACAAATTGTATCCCTTCCTCTTCTGTTGTTTCTATCCATCCATCCATCCCTCCTCCCGCCATCTTCCATCTTCTTGTCTTTCATGTCTATCTTCCTGCCTGGTTGTCTGGATTCTCTGATTTCTGTTTATCTAGGAGATGAACTATCACGTAAGCAATGTGGTAAAGTTGTTACTAACTCCCAGAAATCTGATTTGGGAATAGATTCATTCCAGATGTGTGACTATGGAGAAGATGATACCTCTTTCTGTTCTTCTGTTGATTATTATATACAATAAGAAAGTTGGCCACAGACTTGTGAAGGTGTTTCAGCTTCAACAATCTCTAACTCTCTAGATAATTTACCTATTATATGTTCTCTTCATCCCTATTGTGGCAGTCAGAATAATGCTTCCTAGTATGCCCACATCCTAATCCTGTAATTTGTAATTATGTTCTCTTACATGGTAAAAGGTATTGTGCAAATATGAGTGAGTTATGGATTTTGAGATAGCAATTTTATACTGGGTTATCCTGGGGACCCAATAAAAATATTCCAGTCATCATAAAACATAGCAAATTCTAAACAAGAAATTATAGCTTATAATATTATTGAGTGGTGGGTTCACAAACAAAAATACTATAAATTCCAGGCATGTAATATGTGGAGGGTCCAGGAGGAAGATGGTAGCAAACAGTAGTTACCAGAAAATGGATGTACCTCCAAAGGCTTCAAATTTAAATAAAAAATTTTAAACATTGTGCTTGCTCAAGAATAATCTGTAGAGCTAGAGTCAAATACATAGATGTAGATTTTCAACTCTCAGGAGTTATGAACTGGTAAATGTTATGAACTGGTAAATGTTGACAATAATAACAGTGAGAATGAGTCTAAAATAAATAGGAGTCTTTCAACCCAAGCTAAAATGTGGATCAAAAGGAAGAAATTAAGCAAAAGAGTATTCTCACACAGAATGTTTAACAAACTAACACAGAAGAGGTAGGACAGAATGAGAAATACTGGAGGAAACAAAAGATCTAGGTGGACACGGTGTGTGAGAAAATATGTAAGGGGGTCTCAGGGGTCCCTGGTGGCTCAGTCATTAAGCGTCTGCCTCTGGCTCAGGTCATGATCCCAGGGTCCTGAGATCGAGCCCCACATCGGCTCCCTGTTCAGTGGGAAACCTGCTTCTCACTCTCCCACTCCGCCTGCTTCTGTCCTCTCTCTCGCTGTGTCTCTCTCTATCAAATAAATAAAGTCTTTAAAAAATTTTTTAATATAAAGAAAAAAATACAAGTCAGAACAAAGCTATCAAAATGCACTCACACCTTGAAGCCATGCATGTTGCCACCAACCTTCCTAAACCAACAAAGACCATTATTCCACCCTACTTGTAATATCATAGGTAGAACTCATCAGGATGGTGCTGAAAACCCACTTTGTAGGAACTGTTTGTCATGATTACTTTAATGAACACTCACTGGAACATGCAGATAGGTTTCCATATCACCTTCACTTTACTGATGGACAAAATGAGGCTCCGGAAACAGCTTAGGATCAATGTCTCCCGGGTTGTAAATGGGATTTCTTTTGTGTAGATGTATATACTTCATCCCAGAGCCCAATATTTGTATCCAGTTCTGTATCTTTTTTTGCTTTTGTTGACCACATTTGTCTCTAACATTGCATTTATCTTACTGCATGTATATGCATATATTTGTGGATCGCTCTACTGCACAACCCCAAGCATTAAGCTTGGAAGAATGGATACCATGATCAAGTGTAAATTGAGTGATATTAAAATCAATTCAAATTCATTGATGATATTTAGTTTGGGAACCATTCTGAATATGTCTAAAGCATGGTTCTAATCAATAACCATGTAAACTTAAATACTCAATCTCTTAGTTGCCAATTTACTTATTTGATATATGGGCATAATAACTAATCAATCTGATGGGGATAATGAAAGGATTGAATAAATAAGTTATTTTGGACTCCCTGATTTGGGAGTTCAATTCATTCCAGGCGTGTGAGCTTGGACAGCTTATTACCCCTTCTGCTGACTCAATTTACTCATATACAAAAATAAGAAGCTGGGAAGACAATCTGTGATGAATCTTCCTCTACAAAAGCCTATTCTTGTATCAATAAGTTATCACTAAATTGGATTGTCATTCCCATGCTTAGTAATGGAGAATGTGCAAAAATAAATTATGGTGATAATAAAATAATGCTTATGCATCTCAATTTCTGTGCAATTTTTCTTTACTGATCATTCTGTTCTCTTCTTGTTTCCATAGGACATCTTCTGATTCTCAAATCATATCCATGAAAAATAACACAGAGGTGACTGATTTCATCCTACTGGGACTAACTAATGCCCCAAAGCTGCAGGGTCCTCTCTTTATAATGTTCATCCTCATTTACCTCATCACACTGGTTGGGAACTTGGGAATGATAATGCTGATCTTGCTGGATTCTCGTCTCCACACTCCTATGTACTTCTTCCTCAGTAATCTGTCTCTGGTAGACTTTTGTTATTCCTCAACAGTCACTCCCAAGGTCATGACTGGGCTCCTTATGGGAGACAAGGTCATCTCCTACAATGCATGTGCTGCCCAGATGTTCTTTTTTGCAATCTTCACCACCGTGGAAAATTACCTCTTAGCTTCAATGGCCTATGACCGCTACACAGCAGTGTGTAAACCCCTCCATTATACCACCTCCATGACGACAGGTGTGTGTGCTCATCTCGCCATTGCCTCCTATGCCTGTGGTGTCTTAAATGCCTCCATAAATGTTGGAGATACCTTCAGACTCTCTTTCTGTATGTCCAATGTGGTTCATCACTTTTTCTGCGATATTCCAGCAGTCATGGCTCTGTCTTGCTCTGATAAACACATCAGTGAGCTGATTCTTGTTTTTATCTCAAGCTTTAGTGTCTTTTTTGCACTTTCTGTTATCTTTATTTCCTATCTGCTCATATTTATAACCATCTTGAAGATACAGTCAGGTGGGGGATACCAGAAGGCTTTATCTACCTGTGCTTCTCACCTTGTTACAGTTTCCATATTTTATGGGACAGTCATCATCATGTACTTACAGCCAAGTTCCCATCATTCCATGGACACAGACAAAATTGCATCTGTGTTCTATACTATGGTCATCCCCATGTTAAAACCTGTGGTCCACAGCTTGAGGAACAAAGAGGTCAAGAATGCTTTCAGGAAGGTTGTTGAGAAGGCAAAATATTCTCTAGGTGTAGTCTATGAATGATGTAGATCCAGAGAAATTATTTCTCCCCAATCAGGCATACTTGATGCCAGAACTCACATGGTAATGGACATTGGGGTTCTAGAAAAATAATTTGTCTAATATTATTTATTTCTTTAGTTGAGGAATAGATCCAATCATCTAAAGTGCAGAAAAAATATAATAATTATTTTTAATGAAGTTTATTTAATGAAGTATGTACTTTTGTTGACACATTCCATCCAAAGCTAAATAATAATAGCAACTCAATAGATTAATGCTTCAGATCTGAATGCTGAGTGATCTGAAAAAGAAAAAGCACATTGATGTGGCAGTTTCCAAAAGTAAATAATTACATTAGAATAAAAGGACATGTAATTACATTATTTTTACCTTAGATCTTTTAAATAACAAGTCTTCACATTTTGTTTTTTAAAAATGCATTAAAAATAATAAGGGTATTCAACTTTCTTTGGTAATAATTGTTTTGAAATGCTTAATGTCACTTATTACTTTATGCTTTAGGTGAGCTTTCATCCCACCTCATTCACACAGTTACCAGCAATACTGAACAGCCCCCATATTGCCATGTCCCAGCTTCTTTGTATTTGCTATTTCCAACATATGGAATTTTTATACTTATTTCAGATTGCTGGTAAAATGTTAGCTACTAACATTTACCATAGGAGGCCATAGATGCCTGCCATAAGCAACTTTACACAATAGTCACTCCCTTCCCATGGACTTTTCCCCTAAGTCTACTCTATTCTTCACAAATACTATCCATATTCAGCTCTTGTACTTATGTATTCACCTGTTCATCTATTCCCTTGACTTGCATGGAAAGTTCCATTAAGCAGTAGCTTAATATGGTTATGTCATTGAAAATAAAGCTTTGAGCCTGATTTAAAAATCACTTTGTTCAGCATCAAAACAACTCCAGAAATTCCAATTTATATAGGTGAAAGTGAGCTACAAAAACTTTACATTTCAAGGGAAGAATATCACCAATGTTAACCCAATAATCATCATAACTCTTGCAGAAAATTATCAGTCTCCAAAAACTCTCCGCTTCCAACATTGAAAAATTGTTCCTCTTTATAAATTGTCCAAATTCTTCCCTTGCCCTCTTGCAGCCAATCAATCAGTGACAAATGTACCTGAAGACCAGTTAGAACATATCTCCCATTTCCAAAAACCATATCTTTTTTTCCCAAATACATTTATTTTATTTTTTCAGTGTTACAAGATTAATTGTTCATGAATCACACCCAGTGCTCCATGCAATACATGCCCTCCTCAATACCCAAACTGTATCTTAATAAAACACCTGCCAATTTAACACTGACTTGGTATTTCTTCATTTTACTCAATGAACGTACTCTCTTTTCTAACACCCTTGAACTCCCGCTGAAATGAAAAGCAAATCGTTTCCTCTGATGCAAGTTTATGAATAAACTGCTTTTATTAATTTTGTGTGCAGCATAGTTTTGTGTTTGAAATGCTTCAGAAATGGCAGTAAAGAATAATGGATAAGAAAAGACATTCAAGTGGTTGGAACAAGGAGCCAATGAAAACAGCAAAAAATTGAATTATGCCTAGAGGAAAAAAAATCCAGTCTCATAAAGAAATATTTCCCATCATCAGGGTTGAGGCAGCCTTTGTAATGTCAATCCAGCAAGATTTGTAAACTATCCAGTGGGTCCTCCATTACCGTCTGTTATGAATGGGAGGAATTTTTTTTTCTAATTGTCTTCACCTGGTCTAACATTATTTGCTGGGTGTGCCTATAGAATGAGTTAAGTTTTTTTATTTCATAAGTGGTTAGACCATAAGCAGCCATATCTGGACTAGCTCGATACGCAATTAAATCTATCTGCTAGCCTGGATGTGGAACTTCTATGCTGATTAGTTAGATTTTAGGCTATCTCCCTGGTGGAGGAGCATAATGTGTTATCTGGATGGAGGAAATGTAAACTGGACATTTGCTGATTAAAGTATTATAATGGAAAAGACAGTGAATTGTTTTCCCAGCTATTTCTTTTTCATTCCTGATCACTTAGCTAGTAGGCTCAATTTTTTCAGCTTTCATGAAGTTAATTGAGGCCCTGTGATTATGATCTTGGAAATGAAATGTGAGTGTATGTCATGTGCTATTTTCAGGTTTGTCTCACTAAACTTTCTGTGTGATCCTCTGCTCATTCTCACTCTGTCACCAGCTCAATAGAGGGAATTCATACCACAAAAGATGGTAAAACCACCAAGTGGAGAGACTCCAAGTCACTGAACCACAGTACGCTTTCCCATAGAAAAACTAATTGAACTGTATATAAACAAGAAAAGCCTCTATGCTCGTGACACTGCAATACTGGAGTTTGCTTGTATGGCAGCTGGCATTGTTCACATGAACAAATACAGAAAGTCTCCTTTAAGTCAGGACGCCTGGGTTGCTCAGTCAGTTAAGTGTCTGCCTTCAGCTCAGGTCATGATCCCAGGGCCCTGGGATCCAGTCCCACATCAGGCTCCTTTCTCAGCAGGGAGCCGGTTTCTGCCTCCCCCTGCTTGTGCTCTCTTTCTTGAACAAATAAATAAATAATATTTTAAAAAATTAAAAAAAAAAGAAGAAGAAGAAAAGAAAGTTTCCTATAAGTTGATCTATATGCTGTCGGAAGTAAACCAGAAGTGAGGGGCTGTATAATGCATAATGGCTAGCACAAAATAAAATTAGCACAGGTTTTAGGAACAGAATATAGCTCAACTTGAATTCCATTCTAACACGCTTTCTGATACATGGCAAGTTGATCAATTGTTCTGAGCTTCAGCTCAGGAAATTAACGCCTGCCTCAGAAAATTATATACTGATTGGGGCGCCTGGGTGGCTCAGGGGGTTAAGCCTCTGCCTTCAGCTCAGGTCATGATCTCAGGGTCCTGGGATTGAGACCCGTGTCGGGCTCTCTGCTCAGCAGGGCCCTGCTTCCCCCTCTCTCTCTGCCTGCCTCTCTATTTGTGATCTCTCTCCTCTCTGTCAAATAAATAAATAAAATATTTTAAAAAACGATGACTAAGCAGAGGAAAGAATAGATCCATACTCTTAGTTCTAAAAATAGAGAATGATGCTGAGTGAAATAATATGAATATCTTGATGAAGTCCCAAAAGTTCAATTTCGCTTTTGTTTCCTTTGTCTTTGGAGACATGTCCTGAAAGAAGTTGCTGTGGGTGATGTCGAACAGGTTACTGCCTATGTTCTCCTCTAGGATTTTGATAGATTCCTGCCTCACGTTGAGTTCTTTTATCCATTTC
>CM053613.1:8681108-8697313 GCA_028646535.1 Procyon lotor
GGGGGCGGGAAGCAGGCTCCCTACTGAGCAGAGATTCCCAATGCAGGGCTCCGTCACAGTACCTGAGATCATAACCTGAGCCAAAGGCAGAGACTTTAACCCACTGAGCCACCCAGATGTCCCTGAAACATATCTTCTTTATCCACTCATCTGTTAAAGGGCATCTTGGCTCTTTCCACAGTTTGGTGATTGTGGCCATTGCTGCTATGAACATTGGGGTACATATGGCCCTTGTTTTCACTGCATCTGTATTTTTGGAGTAAATACTCAGTAGTGCAATTCCATGGTCATAGGGTAGCTCTATTTCTAGTTTCTTATGGAATCTCCACACTGTTTTCCAAAGTGGCTACACTGACTTGCATTCCCACAAACAGTGTAAGAGGGTTCCCCTTTCTTCACATCCTCTCCAACACTAATTGTTTCGTGTCTTGTTAATTTTATCCATTCTAACTGGTATAAGGTGTTATCTCAATGTGGTTTTGATTTGAATATCCCTGATGGCTAACGATGATGAATATTTCTTCAGGTGTCTGTTAGCCATTTGTATGTCTTCTTTGGAGAAGTGTCTGTTCATGTCTTCTGCCCATTTTTTTTTTTAATTTTATTTATTTTTTTTTCAGTGTTACAAAATTTTTTTTTTGTTCTGCCCATTTTACGTGATTATCTGTTTTTTCAGTCTTGAGTTTGAGGATCCTATGTTCTCCTCTAGGGTTTTGATAGATTCCTGCCTCACGTTGAGGTCTTTTATCTACTTAGAGTTTTTCTTTGTGTATGATGTAAGAGAATGGTCAAGTTTCATTTTTCTATATAGAGCTGTCCAATTTTCCCAGCACCATTTATTGAAGAGACTGTCTTTTTTCCACTGGATATTTTTTCCTGTTTTGTCAAAAAGTATTTGACCATAGAGTTGTGGGTCCATATCTGGGCTCTCTACTCTGTTCCACTGGCCTATGTGTCTGTTTTTGTGCCAGTACCGTACTGCCTTGGTGATTGCATTTCTGTAGTAAAGCTTGAAATCAGGCAATGTGATGCCCCCAGCTTTGTTTTTCTTTTTCAACATTTCCTTAGCAACTCAGGGTCTTTTCTGGTTTCATACTTTGAAGTTTTGAAAGACTGAATAACTTGGCCAGTGTCACCATGCAGTGGGTGGCAGAACTAGAATCTGAAGGCAGTCCCCATGTCTGCACAACTCAAACTTGCAGCAGTTACGTTGCACCTCACTGATGAAGGAGAGATAATTTTGCCTGGTGCTTGTTTGTGATCAAAGGTGAGTATGCAGTGGCACTTGGGTGGCTCAGTAGGTTAAAGCCTCTGCCTTCAGCTAGGTCATGATCTCAGGGTCCTGAGATTGAGCCCTGCATCAGACTTTCTGCCCAGTGGGGAACCTGCTTCCCCCTCTCTCTCTGCCTCCCTCTCTGCCTACTTGTGATCTCTCTTCTCTCTGTCAAATAAATAAATAAAATCTTTTAAAAAAATGACTATGCAGAGGAAAGAATGGATGCATACCCTTAGTTCTAAAAATAGAGGGGGATGCTGAATGAAATAAGTCAAGCCAAGAGTCCATTATCAAATGGTTTCACTTACATGTGGAGCGTAAGGAAAAACATGGAGGACATTGAGAGAAGGAAAGGAAGGGTGAATGGGAGAAATCAGAGAGGGAGATGAAACATGAGAGACTGTGGACTCTGAGCAACAAACTGACAGTTTTGGAGGGGAGTGGGCTGAGGGGTAGGTGAGCCTGGTGGTGGGTATTGAGGAGGGCAAGTATTGCATGGAGCACTGGGTGTGGTACATGAACAATGAATCTTGGAACACTGAAAAAATAAAATAAAATTTAAAAAATATATAAAAAATTTAAAAATAAGAATAGAGCGGAAAATCCCCCCCAAATAGCCCAAAATCAGCTCTGTAGGGTAAGATAAATGAGTATTTTGTTTTAAAAATAACATTCCTGGAGAGGGACCTGGGTAGTTCAGTCAGTTAAGTGTGTGACACTTGATTTCAGCTCAGGTCATGATCTCGGGATTGTGATATCAAGCCCCATGTTGGGCTTTGTGCTCAGTGCAGAGTCTGCTCAAGACTCTCTTTCCCTCTCTCCCTCTGCCCCTCCCCAACACTCTCTCTCTCTCTCTCGTCTCTCATAAATAAATAAAATCTTTAAAAACTAATCTTAAAATATAAATAAATAAATAACATTCCTGGGGATAACTGTAGGCTTTGAAGAAAGATGTAGATTTGAGAAAGCTTGCGTGAGCTCCTGACATCACCTAAGCCAAGATATTAGTGAGGTTTTTATTTTGGTTGCCTAGCATGGCTATGGTACTGCTGATTTGCTGATTGGAGGCTCCTCTCTCTAAGCTTCCATTCCCTCATGTCTTTAAAAGCAATCTCAAAAACAACAAAACAAAACAAAACCCAAAAGCAATCTCAGTTAAAATACACACAAACATTATCCTCTGATAGGTCCTATCAGGTTCAGGTCAGGAGGGCCAATCCTGGACCTGGAGCCTCCTGAGATATCCACTCACACACCCCTAACATTCCCCCCTGAGATCTGTGGTGTGAAAAGATCGTGTTCAGATTGTGCCTCAACCCTGGTATTTGTAAGAGCACAAGTTACGTTCCACAACACAGCACTCCACAGCGGGGGAAGGAGCTTCTCCACCATGACGCTTTCCTGGATGTGGACTTCTGGTCAACAGTGCGGCCATGACAGATTTCCATACGCCCTACCTTGTACCCTCCTTTGTCTGTTCCTAGGACAAAAGTAAGTATCAAGGAAACACACAACCGTAACTGATTAGAAAGGAAAGGGGCCCTAGAAGGTCTAATCATGTTCATTTTACAAATGAGGAAAGCAAAGTTGGCTGGTCATTCACCACTCTTTCCACAGATTGCAGTCAGATATCTTAAATGAATGGTTGAAGTGACAGAGTCAAAAACGGAGACCATGCCTCTTTATTCCTTTTATTTAGAGCATGCTAGAGGAATAGCAGTGCAAATATATCTCCCTTTCTGAATCTCAGGTATTGTAGAACTTTTAACATTTGTTTGGGTATCTCGAGTGTAAAGTCATTTTCTTTGGGAACGTAAAGTTTGGACTTTCATTATTATTGGCTTAATATCCTGCAGTAACCAAGAGATGAGGTAGACCGTGGAAAGTAATGGCGGAGATTGCTTGACTAAAATGTTAGCATCTTTTTTGCTTTTCAAAGAAGGTTCATATTCAGAATTGGACATGTATTTATGGTACAGTTATACCCATACCTCTACATCTCAAATTCCTGCATCAAAAGAAGCTGTTTTATGTCCTATTGTACTTACAAACAGTAGAGATAAGAAATTTGGTCAATATGTGGGCCATTCTTGGTACATCAGTTACAGAAATTTACTTTTTTTTCAAAAATAAATGCATTTGGATTCACATTTTTGTGCATTCGGGCCAAATCTGGAAACTCTAGCAAGCACACACATTTAAGAATTGAGGAACAATCACAGACATGTATCCTAGGGCAAATAATACATTATATGTTAATTGAAAAATTAAAAAAAAAAAGAATTGAGGAGTCTCAGGAGGAAGTAACTTCATTTCAGTAGGGGGTTCTGGCACATTCCGGGCACTTTCATGATCATTTTGTAATACTTAATACATGCTTTTATAAAAGCACTTACCACTTTGGGGGGATAATTTCTAGAGTCCACTGACTCCACCCCTTTAAAAAGTCAGGAATCTTGTGATTCATTATGTAATGCCAGCTGCTGGTACAGAGGTAGCTTATGAGCAAAGCCAGCTATGAAGGGAGCAGGAGGGAATTATCACTGAATACGTGCCATGCCCCAGGCATTGTGTTCATAGAGCTCCATAAATCATTTAATTTCAACTTTCCAGCTATATAAAATAGATACATTGGGTATTACGTGAACTAGGTCTTTCATAGACAATGAACTGAGGTTCACAGAGTATAAGTAATGTCGCCAAGGTCACAGTCCATCTAGGTTGCTCATCAATGAGTGATATTTATCTATACTTAAATGCGTCTGTCATACATGGCGTAAATAGCCACCTTAAGCTCTTCTTCTAAATGATTGTTTTAGATCTATCACCTGATGCATTTTTTTCTACTCTTTCTTTTACGGTTCAATCCTATCTGTCTCATTTCTACCAACTACTTTTGCACATCACTTCTTAATTGAGATTTTGAATGTGCCATGTATTTTGCTAATTACTAATTCCTCTACATTTATAATTGGCTATTTATACAATTGTGCTTAACAATTCATGCTATTATCCATGATGTTTTTGCTGTTTGGTATACTAATAGTGGTACTAACGGCTTAAATTACTTGAGTGCTTGCTGTGTAAATTGATATTATTTTAAGTGTTTTGCATGAACTAAGTTATTCTATTCATCTACCTCAAAAGATGAAAATTATGATCATTCCCACTTGAAAGATCAGGAACCTGAACCTCAGGAAAGATGATCAACTTGACCCACTATTTTGAGCAGGTTGCTTCTCAAAAAAAAAAAAAAAATTATGGATTTTAGACAATATTGGCTGAGTTCAAATCCCAGTTCTACCACCAGATTTGCTACTTAGGCAAGTAACTTACTTCTTTAAGCTTCAGTTCCATTTGAAATAAAAGTGGAGGTGATGATAGTATTTGCCTCCTCCCAGAGCTGCTAAATGAGTTAATATATGTGCATAGCTTAGAACAGTTTCCTGATACAAAGTAAGTACTATGTAAGTAGTTGTTATTATAATAACTAATAATTGTCATTATATTTCTTGAGTCTCCAAAGCCACAACTCAGGAGTAGTCAACTCCAGAGGTTTTTCCGTAGTCCCTGTGTTGGGCTAACCATACATCCTTTCTACTGTCAAGGCGCCCTGGAAATACATACCTCTACTTTAGGAATACATTATGATGAACATATCTTTTGGATAATAGGTCTCTCTCACTAGGCTATTCTTAAAGGCGGGGCTATAGCATATCCTTCCTTCAAGATTAAGGATTTTTAATCCAGGAGAAATGAATGTGATAGATTCCAGAGTCAAAAGTATCTCTTGGGTTGAAGAGGGCTCTCATATTTACACCCATGGCAGCCATGGTAAGCTGTTAGCTAAGCTGCCACTGGAGGTGAGCACAACAAGATATACCAGGTAACATGGATGGACATCCACAACTTGGTTGAGGATGCAAAGTCTCTAGGTGAGAACGAAAGTAACTCTTCCATCTCCTCTCATTCTCCTTCCCCATGAATAAGGCAAAGACATGGATGGTGGTAGGAAATGGGAAACAACAGCCTAGGAGAAAAATAAAGACTGTGACAAAGAGAAAAAACAACTAAAATTTTGCTCCCACCTTTTGAAATACCATTCCTTCTCTTTTAGAGTTCCTGAAAGATGCCAGAATATCACTAAGAATGTGCCAGAAATCATGAAGTTTCCTTCAGGGGCCGATGGCTAATGCGGAGCACCCAATTAAGGGCCCTCATGAATTAGAGTAGAGCAAGGTCCCAAATCACTGTATATCTTCAGCTATTATGAACAAGTCAGTAAGGGGTCCCTCAGAGACACGAAATGCATTTGATGAAGCTTGTCATATCATATGCCAATGCCTTTCTTTTCCTTTCTGTTGATTAAGTTTTCTATGTACTTGTAATAGGAGTGCTTGCGAGGTATAGCAAGTAGTGGGAAAGAGTCCTATTGGTTTGGTCCTTTTGGTTTACTGTAATAGCATATACCACGGAGTAGACAAGCTGAAACGTGCCTCCAGGATCATACTGTAGTCCTCTTTTGGCAGCACAGTCAGCAAGGACAGTCCAGTGTCCTTCCACATCACTTCTACATGAAGAGCTTCACTCAACCCACCCCTACCTGATGTTCAGTCCAACTTGTTGCACACAGGCTCCTGCCCTTGACAGAAAGCTGACACATGTGGGCAAGAGACCCTCTTCACAGTCAGTTCCCAAGCTAGGATCAAATAGAATTATCTTGTGTGTGCTCATCTTGTCATAGGTGCCTCTCATGATGATTCCCAAATGACTTTGATGAAGAACATTTCAGAGGTGACTGAATTCATTCTTGTGGGGTTAACAGATGCCCTAGAGATGCAGGTTCCTTTATTTACAGTCTTCACTATCATTTACTTCATCATTCTGGTTGGAAATGTTGGGATAATCGTGTTGATTCTGTTGGACTCTCGTCTCCACACACCCATGTACTTCTTCCTCAGCAACCTCTCCCTTGTGGACTGCGTTTATGCCTCAGCTGTCACTCCCAAGGTAATGGTGGCATTTCTCACAGGAAATAAGATCATATCCTACAATGCATGTGCTGCCCAGATGTTCTTCTTTTCAGCCTTCGCCACTATTGAAAGTTTCCTCTTGGCCTCAATGGCCTTTGACCGCCACGCAGCAGTGTGCAAACCCCTGCATTACACCACCACCGTGACAAGTGCTATGTGTACCTCTCTGGTCACTGGCTCCTACATCTGTGGACTCTTGCAGTCTTCCATCCATGTTGCCCTCACCTTCCACCTCTCCTTCTGTCATTCCAACATGATTAATCACTTTTTCTGTGACATTCCCCCACTGCTGGCTCTCTCTTGCTCTGATATACACATGAATGAGATTGTGCTCTTCACACTGGCATCATTCAATGTCTTTTTCACCCTCTTGGTTATCTTGAACTCTTATCTGTTCATTTTTATTGCTATCCTGAGGATGCACTCAGCTGAGGGACAGAAGAAGGCTTTCTCCACCTGTGTGTCTCACCTGACCACTGTTTCCATCTTCTATGGGACAATCATCTTCATGTACTTACAGCCAAGTTCTAGTCATTCCATGGACACAGACAAAATGGCATCCGTCTTCTACACCATGGTCATCCCCATGCTGAACCCTTTGGTCTACAGCCTAAGGAACAAAGAGGTCAAGAGTGCATTTCAGAAGATGGTTGGAAAAGCAAAGTCCTCACTGGGTTTAGCCTACTAATTAAAAATAACATGCAAACCATGTGATATTTCTACTGGTCTTCTAGTTAATCTAAGAATATTTTTGTGAATTTTAATTCTTTCTTGTCTTTCATTTCTCTAAGAGGTTCCCTTCCAAATGAGACTGGTTCTGTTCATGCTTTGGGAATATGACTAGGTAGGAAAAAATTTGGATATCTTTTTCTAGAAAGAGGATGTTGCTTCTATCTTAAAATGAAGATTACAGTCTCAGATACTATAAGATCTTGGACTACATTGGTCTAAAAAGCTTTGCGGGTGTACCTCTTAAGTGTATGATACCAGAATTACATTTTTAATTATGAGAATTAAAAATAACTTTATGATTTTTGTACATGGTATAGAGGCATGGTTCTCAGACATTCATGCTCTTAAAAATTACCTTGAGGATGGGGCGCCTGGGTGGCTCAGTCGTTAAGCGTCTGCCTTCGGCCCAGGTCAGATCCCAGTGGCTTGGGATCGAGCCCCGCATTGGGCTCCTTGCTCAGCGGGAAGCCTGCTTCTCCCGCTACCATTCCCTCTGCTTGTGTTCCCTCTCTCGCTGTGTTTCTCTCTGTCAAATAAATAAAATCTTTAAAAAAAAAAAAAAAAAAAAAGGAAGGGACCTTGCCTGAAGCAACCTATTCTTTAAAAAAAAAAAAATTACCTTGACACCGAAAGGCAGAATTATAGGAGCTATCCACATAATCTAATTTAGTATGTTTCTGGTAGAGCCTAGAAACCTGTAGAATTATCCCCTACTATCCACATATACTGGATCCTGAACTTAGCAAAAATGCCAGTCATAAGCATTGATATGAGAGATACTGTTTGAGCTTAATCTATTTAGTCTCTGAATTTCAGAGAGAAAAACATGATTCAGAAGGCAAAAATATATCCATACCTATTCCTTAACTGAGTTCTCATAAAGTTCGTGTAAGAGACTATGCACAGGGAGCATTGCCTGCATTCTTAACAAGCTTGGCCTGTATTTCAGATGAGTTTGGAGTGCAGATTACACTTTTTTTTTTTCTTTCTTTTTTTTTTTAATTTATTTATTTATTTTTTTAATTAATTTTTATTAACATATAATGTATTATTTGCCCCAGGGTACATGTCTGTGAATCTTCGGGCTTACACATTTCACAGCACTTAATAGCACATACCCTCCCCATTGTCCACAACCCAGCCACCCTATCCCTACCCCACCATCCCCCCTGGCCACCCTTAGTTCATTTCTTGAGTCTAGGAGTCTCTTATGGTTTGTCTCCCTCCCCATCCCTTCGTGTTTCATTTCTCTCCCCCACCCCCCCAAACTCCTGCCTTGCCTCTCAAGTTCTTCATATCAGAGAGATCATGTGATACTTGTCTTTCTCTGACTGAAAGATGTGGTATATATATACAATGGAATACTATGCAGCCATCAAGAGAAACGAAATCTGGCCATTTGCAACGACATGGATGGAACTGGAGGGTATTATGCTAAGTGGAGTGCAGATTACACTTTGAGGACTGTTTCCCTAGAGCAGCAGTTCAAAAGCACTGTTGTAAGACCAGCAGCATCAGCTTCACTGGAATTTTTTAGCAGAGCCAATTATAGAAATCCCCACCCCAGACCTACAGCTTCAGAAACTCTAGGGAGTATAGCCCAGCTATTTGTGCCTTAGCAATCCCTCCTGGTGACTCTGGAAAGCTTGGAAACCACTGGACTCACCTAGAAACACTAATCTGGAACAGGGATTCTCAACCTTGGCTCCACATGATAATAATCTAGAGGAGATTTTTAAAATACTGTTGCCTGGATCCACCTCCAGAGTGTAGGATTGAGTGGATCTAAGGATAAGACCACGGCTTGGGGTGCCTGAGTGGCTCAGTGGATTAAAGCTTCTGCCTTCGGCTCAGGTCATGATCTCAGGGTCCTGGGATTGAGCCCCACATCGGGATTTCTGCTCAGCAGGGAGCCTGCTTCTCCCTCTCTCTGCCTGCCTCTCTGCCTACTTGGGAATCTCTCTCTCTCTCTGTCAAATAAATAAATAAATAAGAAAGGAGGGAAGGAAGGAAGGAAGGAAGGAAGGAAGGAAGGAAGGAAGGAAGGAAGGAAGAAAGAAAGGAAGAAAGAAAGACCTGGGCACCAGAAGATTTCAAATGCAGTCGCTTACTCAGAGCCTGGTATAAAGGAGGGATTGAGACCAAAGAAAAGAGATAATATTTATTTAGCATCTAGTGTCTGCTCATTATCTGCATGTGTGAACTCATTCAGATTCCACACTACCTCTGAGGGGATCAACCATGTAGAAAGGAAGAAATGGAGGCTCAGACACAGGCAGAGGGTGGAAAGTGAGAATTTTGAACCCAAGTCCGTGGGACTCCAAAGCACACCCTTTCCAGTTTTGTTCAGCTAACAATTGTTTAACACCATAATACAAGGTAGTGGACATAAAGGATAGTAAGGTTAAGAATTTTTCTTTCTCTGTTGGTTGAGGATCTAACTCATGATTTCCAATCAGATCATGATCTCAGGGTGATGGGATTGAGCCCCGTGTCAGGCTCCATACTCAGAGGGGAGTCTGCTTTGGATTCTCTCTCTCCTTCTCCCTTTGCCCTTCCCCCTGCACTCTGTCTCTCTCTCTCTCTCTAAAAAATAAAAAATTTTCAAGTAAGAGTTTTTCTCTTTTATCAAGGACCCCTAGTCTTCTCAGTACAACACAGTTATCTTTGTAACTAAAGCATTAGGACACAAAGTGACATGAAAAGTCACAATAATATTGATCTAACATCTCCTTGAAACTGTTTAAATCTCCTTCAGTGTTAACATTCTGAAGACCCCAAATCCCCATGCTCTTGCCAGCTCTAAGTAAGAGCACATTAAACAACATTGGTCTTTGAGGCCATCAGAGGTATGTAAAGGAGACCAGAGACCACGTGTTCTGCCCACGCATTGCTACTATTACAGTGAAGCCCTTGCTATCTGGGAAGGTCTGTGATCCCTGTTTTCTAGAAGTTTTATGCTACATACTCATTTAGATAAAGCAGCTTAGCTTGGATCCTGCATGCTCCAGTGAACATCTACTTTCAGGAAAGTGGATGACCGTGAACATGAACATCAGATGTGCTCGCCTTCATCAAATCCCAAATGTCTCATTGCCTCACTGGAAAGAAATAGGAAAGACAGTAAAAGGTGAATGTGTGCCTAGAAACCTCCATGCCCTGACCTTCGAAGTCCTGGTGGTCTGGTGTGAGGTGTGAGTCACAGGGGCTGGGTAGCATATTCAGTGGGCAGGTTTAGACAATGATTTAACCACGTCTAATACTCTGTGGTGGACAGCAATGGAATAACATAGCAATTAATCTCCTCTCCAAGATGCTTCTGTAACTTCTTAATAAAAATGTTTAATAAATGTACGCAACTAAAAGTTTCTGTCAGATTGTTTTGGGAATGAGCTGCTATAGACTGAATGTGTGCCCTCAACCTTCATATATTGAATCTTAATGTCCTGTGTGATGGTAGTAGGAGACAGGTCTTTCGGAGGACACAGTTTAAGTGTCTGGTGAAGGTAATCAATGCTCTTAAAAAAGAGATCCCGGAGAAGTCCCTTGCCCCTTCCACCATGTAATGAAGAAGCAAAAAAGACAGCCATCTGTGAACCAGGAGACAGGCTTTCACCAGGCATGAAACCGGCCAAGGCATTGACCTTGGACTTCCCAGCCTCCAGAACTGTGAAAAGAAATAAATTTATGTTGTTTATAAGCCACCCAATCTGTGATGCTTTGTTACACAGCCTGAGTGAACTAAGACAGAAGCATTAGGAGCAGCTGAATGAACTCAAGCTCTCCCACAAACTAGTATCTGTGACTTTGATTTTAACAAGACACTGAATTCCAGACCAAAGGTGAGGGGAAACCTATTTAGTTGAGTCACAGAAGAATGAAATGATATCCTTGGCCACTCAGGTTCAATCAGGCCAGGAGGGAATTTTCTATAAGTCAAAAGATGATCCCTGGACCTGACATCTGATGGGAATCATACATGCCTGAGGACTGCTGTTAGTTCATACATCTCTACTGGGCTTGATTTTTAATAGGAACCATTAAATGCTTATTCAGGGAAAATTTAAACTAATGAGTGAGGGGATGTGCGACTGGATGATTACAGGAGTGAATAGATGAATGAGTGAATGAACTGAGATTGAGTAAATGAGTCAACATCAAGATCTGGGTCCCTAGTGGCTAATTACAGGACTCACGATTTGCTCATTTTAAGTGCACACGTAGAGGCCATCTCTCAGATCACCCCACAATGTTCTTTCTTCCCTTATCCCATGAAAGTACAAACCATATTCCTTCTCACTAACTAAACCCAATGTTTATACACTAGGATAGAGTCCACCTGTTCACCCTGCAAATTTTTGAGGCATTCTGGATGATCACGAAATTCAAGAAATTAAAAATGATCCATTTAAGTCTAACATAAGGAAGCAATAACAGAGTGTCTAACCCTTATAAGAAAACCTCTAATGCTAAATATGGAATAGAAAAAAAAAATAATGGCCCAGAGCTCCTGGGTGGCTCAGTCAGTTTAATGGCTGACTCTTGATTTTGGCTTAGGTCATAATCTCAGGGTCTTGGGATTGAGCCCTGCATCGGGTTTCACGCTCAGTGGGGAGTCTGCTTGAGGATTCTCTCTCTTCCTCCCCCTCTATGCCTCCCCACACTTGTGCTCTCTTTCTTTCTCTCAAATAAATAAATAAATCTTTTAAAAGAGAAAAGAAAGGAAAAGAAGAGACAAGAAAAGAAAAAAATCTTTACTACCTGTGGCCTGATAGCCAGAAAGAAAAGCATAGGGGACAAGAACTAGCATCCATTGAAGACTTTCACTGTAATAGTGGTAGATACTCTCAACTTAGATGACAGTGAAGGTCTTTCTTCCTCATGGAGGTATCATAGTTTGAGTTGTCACTCCTTGCAAACCAGACTGCAAGGACAAGAACGTTTGTGTTTTTTTTCCTCTTGGGAATTCTCATTAGAAAGAAAAACATCTAGAAAAGAGGGTACTAACCACCTTACAACTGTAAGAAAATTGTTTTGTGAATTCTCCATTCTGAAGGAGTCTCTTGTGCTAATAGTTGGAAAGAAAAAGAAAGAAAGGAATCCGGGAAGTCAGGAAAGAAGGAAAGAAGGAAGGAAAAAGGAAGGAAAGAAGAGTACTGATGGAAGAGTTAAATAAAAATCATTTGATATGAAATAATCTGGATTCATACTATATTAATAGTGCCTCTGTTACCCTGTCTAAAAATGTGCATAGTAATAGTACCTACTTCATGGAGTTGGGGTAAGATTTAATGAGATAATACATTTTATGTACTTAGTACAGTGTTTGGCATACTGTCAAGAAATACATTTTAAAATTATTTTTATTATACATTTAGCAAAAATAAGAGAGACAGAACTGGACCATCAATCTCTCTGCCTCTCTCCCACTTCATAACCACCTCACCTTATTTCTCCTCTCCTGCGGGCTCTTGGACTTTCTGACCCAGACCTGTGTTTATATACCACCTCCACCTGAGGACAATCTTCCTGGCACCAAGGACCATACAGGGAGCCCATAGCAAAGACAAAGTTCTCTGTCTGGCTTTGTTTAACCCAACCAGTGAAGATATGATATGTTTCATGCTGTGACCTCTGTGAGAACTTCATAAAAGTAGCCATTTCTAATGTTCTAGTGAGAGAGAGCCAGATGTGCTTTGGGATAGCGTGTGTGAATTTTATTGATGGCTTTACCAAGGGAGTACTATTTGCTAAGAATATGGGTGGAGGGTGAAAAGAAGAGGGGGGCAGGGCAGAGAAGATGCTGAACACCTGTGGGCATGAGGGAGTATTTCTGTCCCATCCTGCCATGAAGAGTTGCTTCTTTGTATGGTGTGAAGCCCCTTCCATACAATTTTTGATGAATCCATCAAGAATCATTTATTACAACTCCAAATTCTACCATGAGTGTAAACGTCAGCATCCTTATACAGGCAAACACTTGGGAACTTCTTGACTGGAATTAAACCTTATGGATTCTGGGTTTAGAGCATTTGGAACCCATTAAAGGTAAACTAAAACTTGATAGTCAATATTTTTCCTTATGGATTGAGTGAAATTTCATCAGTCATTGTCCATTTAACATCTAAGAAGAAAGTAATGAGAAAAATCTTCTTCCACTACTCTAACTACATCGAAATTATATACTGTGTTAATACGTACTTTTGCTCAAAGGTATGACTAGACTTATAACCTGCTTGTGAGATGCTGAAAGTGCTCTGGATGAATGCCAAAATAACATGCTTGCTCTTGGCAAAGGTATTCAAATACACAACAGCTAAGTCAAGCTACCCACTTGCTTGGGGCATGAAATTATAAACATAAGCACAAACATGATATCACATTATAAATATGATACCCGAGTTAATTTTCATCATGGAAATAAGTAGGAACCGGGTAGGGTTCAGCAGGAAGAAGTAGGATATGATTGATGCGGAAAATGAGAAAGCAACAAGTGACAGGTGGGACACAATTCTTCCATATGTTCTCTATTCCTCGAGAGAGAAGTAGAAATTGTAGAGTTTTGAGGAGAGAGCAGACCATGAATATCATCTACGCCAACCACTGATAATATAGATAAGGAAATTCAAATATAAGATTCTTTAAAATTTGCCTGAGATAACTTAGCATTTGAGTGACAAAGCTCAGCCTAAAATTCATATTCCCAATTGCCCAGGGGAGGGTAGTTTTAATGCCTTCTGGGACTCCTGAGCTGGCATGAACATTTCCCATAGATTGAATTTGCCAGAACCTGTCTGTAGCTTCCTATGGGTTGGGTATAGGTAGGAACTGGGATACAACCCTGTGGTCCCCAGATAACAGTTGTCTGTGATTAGCATGTGAAAAGTTGCCCATTAACTTTGTCACAGTTGATCAACCCGGGAAATTTCCTCCCAGTATTTTTTAGTTTTTTGGTTTAAGAAAGGCCACTGGGGAAATGCCTTCTCTTGGGAACCCATTATCTTAAGACATCCTATAGGGCACTAAATTATCCAGCTAAATCAGGCAAGAATGGCCTCTGAGTAAAGACAAGAGTGCAGAAGAGGATCCTGGTCCTTCCATGCAGAACCCTGGCTTAGAATAATTCCAAAGTATCCCTACTTTCCGGAGTTCCTCTTTGTCTTGTGCTATCCCAAGAATGGCTTTCTAAAACCTGATTCTTCTTGAACACCAGCGCACTCTTCCCCATGCACTTCGAGATACTATGAAGACATCATCTGCTAGTCACTTTCATTTCTAGGGGATTATGCACATCTGGATCCCACGTATCCATATTTCATTTTATCCTTAAAGAACAGAATACAGAAGGTCAGGCAGCATTCTGGAAGAGCTGCCTTAATCATCTGTAGGCAGAAACAAGACTTTTGCCCTTATAAATGTTCTCTAATGGCTGAGGGAATGCGGTGAACTGCAAAGAGGTAAGGAAATATCTTCAGAGACTTTACTTTGTAAAAACTAATGGTTATTTTTTTTTTCCTAATTGATCTTAACCTGCTGTGCATAATACGTTAGAGCAAGCGTAGGCAAACTAGACTACAGAGCAAATTCAGCCTCTTTTGGCATGGTGCTTGGGCTAGGAATGTGTTTTATACTTTAAGAGAAAAGAATGAGAGAAAGAGAGGGGATGGGGAAGGAGGGAGGCAGAAAGGAACGAGGGAGGAAAGGAGGGGGAGAGGGAAAGGCAGGGAAGAAAGTGGGAACTAGGAAGTGGTGAAACCAAGGCCCAAACTTAGATCTTTCTTTTCTAGATCCAAAATGCTTGGGCTGACATCACAACTCCACCATGGACTAGCTGTTCAATCTCAGGCTACTTAATCTTTTGGGACCACGGTTCTTTATCTGTGAAAGAGGTATAACATATTATGTGCTTCTGTTGTCACTGTGAGGTGCATCCGAATTAATACATACAGAGAATTTAGAAGAGTGCTTTCACATGATAGCACAGCCATTATGATTCTTATGTTTGAATTTGCTTCCAAGACACCTAAGCTTTCATGAAACACCAGAGAAATGAGTTTTGAAAGGTTAAATTTTTTCAAAGATTTTATTGTATTTATTTGAGAGAGAGAGAGAGAGCACAGGCAGGGGGAGCAGCAGACAGAGGGAGAAGGAGAAGCAGGCTCCCCGCCAAGCAGAGATCCCGACATGGGGCTCAATTCCAGGACCCAGGACCCTGGGATCATGACCTGAGCTGAAGGCAGACAGATGCTTAACCAACTGAGCCACCCAGGCGCCCCTCAAAAATTAAATTTACATGCATTTCATATCAGGACTCTAAGGTCCTTTTAATGCTTATCTCCATTGTGGATCACAAAGAGAATATTTAGTTTTTCCCAAATGTGTTTGACTATACATATGCATCCATGTATCTATTAATCCATTTATTTATAAATGTACACGTTTGTCTGCATGTACCTATCTTTCCATCTGGGAGGAGGAACATTTTATAGCTCTGGTATTCTAGAAAGATTACATACGATGGGGCACCTGGGTGGCTCAATGGATTAAAGCTTCTGCCTTCGGCTCAGGTCATGGTCTCAGGGTCCTGGGATCGAGCCCCGCATCGGGCTCTCTGCTCAGCAGGGAGCCTGCTTCTCCCCTCTCTCTCTCTGCCTACCTGTGATCTCTCTCTCTGTCAAATAAATAAATAAAAATCTTTAAAAAAAAAAAAAGATTACATAGGAAACCCTCATTTAGAAGGCTTTCCCCAAATTCTGTTAAACATCAGGTCTCCCTTTCGTGATTAAAGACACAGATCATTTTTTTTTAAGATTTTACTTATTTGTTTGAGAGAGAGAGAGAGAGAAAGCACAAGCAAGAGGAGAGGTGAGGGGAGAGGGAGAAGCAGACTCCCTGCTAGGCAGGGAGCCGGATGTGGGACTTGATCCCAGCACGTGGGATCATGACCTGAGCTAAAGTCAGATGCTTAACCTACTGAGCCACTCAGACACCCCTCATTTTTTTTTGTTTCTCATAATTATGGTCAAATAATAAATGTTTCATGAATACCTATACACAGATCATTTTTAATATTACCTTCTAACTTATACAATAGTTCTGCCCATTTTCGCTAATTCATCAATAATTACTCATTGACAACTCACTTTTCTCAGATATTTCCAAAA
>CM053613.1:8697813-8722174 GCA_028646535.1 Procyon lotor
GTAACACTGAAAAAAATAAATAAAAATTAAAAAAAAAAAAAAAACCTTCCCAAGTAACATCCAGACTGGTGTTTGGCCAAATATTTAGAAACTGTGGCCTAGCCACGTTAACTACTATGGCCCAAGAAAGGACAAAAAAAAAGGCCTGATATAACTTCAAATCTCAGTGCTATTATTTATGTTTTTATATTAGAAAACTGTGAGGAAATTCTTCTAACATCATTTCATTCACTAGAAGCTCATAAAGTTTCATAAAGTATTACTTCAAAATAATGCAGTTGTCTAGGTCTTAGAAATAAGTGAATTTCAGGGCGCCTGGGTAGCTCAGTGGGTTAAAGCCTCTGCCTTCGGCTTAGGTCATGATCTCAGGGTCCTGGGATCGAGCCCCACATCGGGCTCTCTGCTCAGCAGGGAGCCTGCTTCCCCCTCTCTCTCTGCCTGCCTCTCTGCCTGCTTGTGATCTCTCTCTGTCAAATAAATAAATAAAATCTTGAAAAGAAATACATGAATTTCAAAAAAATTCTCAGTCTGATTAGTTTTAGTCTTTAGAAAAAATTAAATCCTTAGTCTAAGGAGTTATTGAAAGCAGTGTGACATTCTTTTAAAAATAGATACTTATTCTCTACTTACTTCCCTTGGGATCCTGAAGAGTCACTGGGTTTTCATGCTCAAGTCAGTGGACATTATTAGAGGAAATCAAAAGAACCAAGTTAGTCCTATTTTTGCCACAGACTTGGACGCTATACAAATCAGGTCACTTCTCTGCATCTCATTTTCTTAATGAAGGCCTCTGGCTGATAGGATTTCCAATATCCTTGTGCTTCGATATGCTTAAATTTCAGCATTTTTTATTTTACACATACTGAGTTTCCCCACCTCCCCCAACACCCCAGCTTTGAGTTATTTATTTCCATTGCATTTCCCTCTGTTTGAATTCCTTTTCCCCCAGACTTTATGGCTAACTTATTATCATTTATGTTTCAGTTCAAAGATCACCTCCTCAAAGAATAGGCTTTTGATGACCTTCCTCCTCTGATTAACTTGTTATTTTATCAAGTTAAGTTTAACTGATTAACTTGTTATATTTTCTTCATGGGATTCATCACTATCTGATAATATCTTACTGACTTATTTACTGTGTTTATGGTCTGTTTCACTAGCAACAATGTTAGCTCCACAAAAGCAGGAATCTTGTTTGTCTTACCCTTCTTTGTGCCCATACTTAGACATCATGGGCGCATCACATTACATAAATACTTGTTTAATCAGTCAACCAATGATGAACCAAACTCTAAAGGAGTGAACCCTAGGTCTGTGTAATTGTCAGCTATCAAAAAGAATATACCCATTGTATGTTCCATTGTGAAAGATCTAACAGACTAATGGAGACAAGGGAAAGAGAAATGAAATAAGGGTAAAGATATCAAAATTTTGCAAGTTTAATATGGCAAAATAATATCCAAGCAGGGATATAATCAAACCTATAAAGTACATTGAGTGAAAATATATGGTTTCTTCAAATCCTGGAAGACTACCCTAAGAGAATTATTTAGAAAGTAACAGGAAAGTTAAATGTCTCCCCAGTGTCCCTCTCAATTCATTCTTTTATATACAACCAAGGTTACCAAGACCCCCTTTTTCAAATGTCTATACTGTCCGGAGCAATCTATACTTTCAATGCCATCCCGATCAAAATTCCACCACCATTCTTCATATGAAATATAAAATACATCTCGGTTCCCCAAGGCAATAATAATTTGGGACTTGGGCCGGCCCAGCTATGACAGTCTGGTGAGAGTCAAATCCCTGAAACAGGAGGCATAAATGATCTTGATTAGGGAGCTTCCTATTTCTTAGGAAATTAAATTGGATGCTGAGAATGTTGATTTAGGGTTTAATACCGGTCTTCACTTCGACAAGAATACCTTGGATCTCCCATTGACAGGAGATCCCAAGTGCAAGGACAGGTTTAGTTGGACTCATTATATGGTAACAGGGGAGATCCAACAACAATCCAACCACCTCTTGGGAGATGGAACTTATGGGGTAAGACCCTAGATAGCAGAGCAATTTACTCTTCCCATGGCTTTTGTGGGGAAGGTTACTAAAGCCTCTATCCCATGGGCCATCCTCTCCAGGCTCATGGCCCTCCTCTCCCTCTCCACCAAAGCAGCCAGATCTCATCTGCTGGCTTCTATCCCTTATGAACATGACCAAGGAGGCTGGCTCCATACACCCCTTTCCCTTCTCATGGTAAAGGTAAGAGGAAGTCTTTTGCTACCTCCTTCTAGAAACACAATATACCAGGTGCTCATTGACACCAGGCTAGGAAAGCAAATAATGGGTTTACAAGTAGAGACTCTAGGATTTTAGAGTTCATTCAGCCCACAGCATAGTGTTTCTCTGAATTCCCTCAGAAGGCCTGTTCTTCTGATTAAAACGATAATAACTAATCTTAGCCTAAATAATATTGAAGGGATAGCTAATGTAAATTTGGGTGAGGTTTAAGGATTAATAAAAACCCTTTTCCTGTAAGGTACTTCATTTATTCCTCTGCTACAAAGCAGGTATTATTTTTCCCCCAAATACTTATTTTATTTTTTCAGTGTTACAAAATTCATTGTTCATGCACCACACCCAGTGCTCCATGCAATACGTGCCCTCTTCAATACCCATCACTAGGCTCGCCCAACCCCCCACCTCTTCCCCTCCAAAACCCTCAGTTTGTTGCTCAGAGTCCACAGTCTCTTATGATTCATCGCCCCCTCCAATTTCCTCCCATTCACACTTCCTTTCTTTCTCACAATGCCTTCCATGCTTTTCCTTATGCTCCACAAAGCAAGTATTATTAATATCACCCCTTTAATAGATTCAAAGAAAGGAGAGAAGAATGAACATTTATTATGCAACTTAATGGGTTTCACACATCAAACCAAGTGTTCTAAATACTTTATCCCATTTAATTCCATCACAGCTCCATTAGCTGAATATTATTATTTACATCTTCTAACTATGAAGAAAGAGAAATTAATGTGAGTTCATCTGTCCCAGTGACATTGCTATTAATAATACATTGATCTTCTACCTCGGTCTGGTATTGCCATGTCCTCTAACCCCCTTATTTTATACAATCCGCTAACTCAACAGTTTGAGATCTACTCCGGTCTAGACTCCTTGTATTTCCAGAACGCACATGGACAAGGTTTCCCGTGACACTCTGGCCACATGGGACCGGCCTGGCTGGAGAGGTAGAAAGGAAGATACAGACACGATGTGGGATGTGACTTGGAGACATTGAGGCGGGTGTGGATTCATGAACAGATGCCAGCTTGGGCAGATTTCTGGGGATGACATTGAAGTGCTCTTACCTTGCCTCTGTCCTATGCAACACGCTTAGTAACAACTTGGAATAACAAGGTGATGATATGTGGATATAACTAGTTTCACTTTCTTCGAACCATAAAATCCACTATTTCATCACTATTTCATCTCCTAGCTTGACTGTAACTTCCTCTATGAAGCTATTTCAGAATCCCCTAGTTACAAACTATGCCAGAGCCACATGGTGTACAATCTTATAACACACTTCTCCTTTAGCACTTAATCACAGTTTATTTACATAAATATAACGGCAGCCATATAAAATATATGTAATATATTATAAATCATATATACAAATATAAATACACCCGATTCTGTAGTCATCTCTCTTTAGGATATACAACTACTTGGCACAGTGCCGCCGTTTTGATCACCATTGTATGTGGGGCTTAGCACTTAATCAATACAAAATAAAAGTGAGGTATTGCAGAAAGGATAGTTAGGATGTAGAGCCACAAGTTGAAGATTTTTAAAAATATCAATCTCAACAGACTAGAGCAAGGAACCAATGTTAAAGGAATGATGATGTACACAACTGATAAATTATTGAACACTGCATCTGCAACTAATGGTGTACTATATGTTGGCTAATTGAATCTAATTTTTAAAAAAAGAATGATGATCATGTTCTTCTCTGAAAATGAAAAAAAATGTATAGAGTTTTAGCATTCAAGTCTGAGGACGATATCAAAACAATCAAACACAACAAGTGGATTAATCTAGTTTTGGTTAGACTGAAGAAATAGATAACCAATGGACAGACTGGTGAGATCCAGATCTTTTTAAACTAGGCCATCCCTGTGATCTGTCCCATGCAGTACACTTCTAATTAAGTTACTTAAAATGAGAGCATTTCCAGTGCTAAAATCGTGAGACATATCAAAACCATGTCATTTGAGGAATACCAAAAGGAAATTGGGAAGACAGTTTAGGGCTACGTGATAAGAGCTCTTAGTCCCTGAAGTGTTTCATGGAGAAATGGCCTAATGGGATAGAACAGAATGAAATATAGAAGTTACAGAGGCAGGTTTCAGCCACCAAAAGAAAAATCTTTTAGGGAGTGATACCATCCAATAATGAAGCAAGCAATTCAGGAGGTAATGACATTCTCTAGGCTTTGAAGGTGACCTGATGTTCAGATATTGTATGGAAGAGTCAAGTATCTGACAGGATTGAACTAGGCAATTTCAGAGGTCCTCTCCAGCACTAAGAATTCTTGACCTAGGGGCGCCTGAGTGGCTCAGTGGGTTAAAGCCTCTGCCTTCAGCTCAGGTCATGATCTCAGGGTCCTGGGAACGAGCCCTGCGTCAGCAGGGAGCCTGCTTCTCCCTCTCCCTCTGTCTGCCTCTCTGCCTACTTGTGATCTCTCTTTCTCTGTGTCAAATAAAGAAATAAAAATCTTTTCAAAAATTAAAAAAATAAATAAAATTTAAAAAAAGAATTCATGACCTACAGATAACTCTATCATAAATTTATTATATCTATTACTATTAGATATAATATTAGTCTAATATATATAGCTATAAAATTAGTCTAATACTAATATAGATATTAGTATTATATTAATAGATAATAATGTATATATTATTATAGATCCCGGAGAGCACCATTAAAATGACAGAAGTATGGCTATCAGAATATTCTCCAAAGTCCTCATTTGCACACAGATTCCAAATCCCTCTATCAGATATCAGTGGAAAACTATCCCTAGATGTGTTTGTTGTAGCCTTCTATGTATTATGTTCCTGAGTGGCAGGATTTTCTCCTCAATGCAGCCCTAATGTTGGTTACCAAGTTTTCCATGAAGGTTCTTAAATAGGTGATTTGATCATGAAATCATCTTAAGAGTGAAAGAGAAAATGACAATAAGTATAACGACATGCTTTTCGTAGTATATTTATCCATGCAGCATATATTTATTGAATGTCTACAATGCATACATTAGGCGTGGTGATATGGGAGATGAAAATATGACTAAGGGAAGATGGCTGCCCTTGAACTTGCAAATAATAATGATCATAAGGGAAGGGAGGGAAAAATGAATGGGAAGAAATCAGAGAGGGAGACAAAACATGAGAGACTCTTGACTCTGGGAAACAAACTGAGGGTTGTGGAAGGGGAGGTGGTTGGGAGGATGGGGTAACTGGGTGATGGGCATTAAGAAGGGCATGTGATGTGATGAGTACTGGGTGTCATAGTAACTGATGAATCACTGAACACTACATCAAAAACTAATGATGTACTATTTGTTAGTTAATTGAATTTAAATTTTAAAAAAATAATAATGATCTGTTATTAGGCTGCTTTTTCTATGGCCTATCCATTGCAGTAGATACTTTACATAATGATCTCTTTTAATCCAAACAACAACCCTCAGAACTAATTACAATTATTATCCCCATTTCTCAAATAAAGAAACTAGGACTCTGAGAAATTCTATATTGCCTAGCATCACAGAGCCAGAATTTGGGATCATGCAAACCACATCATTTAATTTCAAAATTGGTCTCACACACTGATGCATTGCCCCGACTCCTCATGTTTTAATAAAATGTTGAATATGACAGATGACATTAGAAATCATTCAGAGCATGATTGAAGTTCAGAAGAGGAAAAGAAAATGAATAGGCATTCATGCCCTAGGTCCTCTGAAGGTTTGTGATAGTCTAATTACATTTCTTCCTATGTTTATGACACAGAGTTGGGTCTATGTGGATGATTTGTCCTGGAGTGGTGTTCTGGATTAAGATTTTTCTTTAAAGTTCATCATAAAAAATGTTGAAATTGGGCAAATTTAAACAAGATCATATGCCCCCTTTTTTCTTTCTTGAATATGAGTTGATCTTGGGAAAACAGTGGAATGGATATCCTTTGAGAGTAATGTCTGTTCATCCCAAGGTTTTCAAGGAAGCAGGAAATCCAGCTTCCTGGATTTCCCTTTAGCTCCTTAAAAGAGAAGAAAAATAAATGGAGACTGGCTGTCTTTCCTATTTATCCCCAAACTCAGAGGAAGGATTCTTAGATCTCCAACAGCTTATGATCACCTATTTCCCTATCCCACGACAGGCCAGGAGAAGCCCTTATGATAAAATCCTCTTTTTCCTTCAAGTTCTGCCCTTCCTCTGAATAGATAGGATAGAGGAACCAGGAAAGGGAGGGCTTTGTTTTCTGAGGTTTATCCCTGATACTGGTTGATCAAAGACCTATGTGAGCTCTTTGTCCACGGGCATTGTTTTCTTTCTTCATTTTCCATCATATGACTAACTTTTCAGTGTTACATCCATAAATATGTGAGTCAATACCTCAGGAGGCATTGTGTGTTAATAAATGCAAGAATGAATGAGTGAATGAAAGAATAGCTTCTTGCTCTCACCTTAATGACCCCTACTTTCAAGAATTCCTTGACACTTTCTTATAAAAGAATTAATTTTCATTCCACTTCCTAAAAATAATTTTGAAGGCTATAACCTTACTCTGCCTCGTTTCCTCAAAAATATTCTTAACACAATTTTGACCAACTCTCGGTACTTAGAAATTAAGTTATAGATACTTATGTGAAGAGACTTGATTAAAGAGGAGGAAAAGAGAGAATCAGTTCTAGTAATTCTAAGTTTCTAACCCCAGGCCTGATTAGATTAGATCATGGCTCAGAGTGTGAACTAATATGTTGTCGGTCCAATTTTTCCTTCCGTCTTTGTATTTCTTGGCAGAGAAACTCTTAGCTCAATGATCTGGGAAAATCGTTCACTGTTGATGGAATTTGTGTTCCTGGCCTATCCCTCCCAACCAGAGCTCTGTGTCTTGTCCTTCCTTGGAGTCAGCCTAGTTTATACCATGATCATCAGTGGAAATGTCTTAATTATAGTGGCCATCCAGACAGAAGCCCGCCTACACACACCCATGTACTATTTCTTGGGCAGCCTCTCAAGAGTAGAAATATGTTACACTGCGGTGGTGGTGCCCCACATCCTGGCCAACATCTTACAGTCAGAGAAGACCATCACCCTCCTGGGCTGTGCCACTCAGATGATCTTCTTCATTGGGCTTGGCAGTGCTGATTGCTTCCTCTTGGCTGTCATGGCCTATGACCGGTATGTTGCCATCTGCCACCCCTTGCAGTACCCTCTCACCATGACTTTAACTCTCTGTGTCCGCTTGGTCATGGCCTCTGTGGTCATCGGCTTGTTCCTGTCCATACAACTGGTGGCCTTCATCTTCTCTCTGCCATTCTGCCCGGCTCGGAGTATCGAGCACTTCTTTTGTGATGTGCCACCAGTGATGCATCTTGTTTGTGCCAACAGCCACATCCATGAGCAGTCAGTGCTGGTGGCAGCCACACTAGCCATTGCCATGCCTTTCTTCTTCATTGCCACCTCCTATCTCTTCATTGTGGCTGCTGTGCTCAAGATCCACTCAGCAGCTGGGCGTCACCGGGCCTTCTCCACCTGCTCCTCCCACCTCTCTGTGGTCCTACTGCAGTATGGCTGTTGCGCCTTCATGTACCTGCGCCCCAGCTCCAGCTACTACCCCAAGCAAGATCAGTTCATCTCACTGGTGTACACATTGGGAACTCCACTGCTCAACCCACTTATCTATACCCTGAGGAACAGTGAAATGAAGGGGACCCTGGGGAGAATTCTTACCAGGAATTGCCTCTCCCATAACAACTAGGGGAGTGTACAACCTTCAGGCAAGGGTTTGATTCCAGCTTATGCAAATCTCCATGCAACTGGGATTTCTCCCAGATAATGTTAAAAGTAATCTTTTAAAAATGGTATAAATTATCTGGATACCATTTAGTTATGTGTGCCGGAGATCTTTAATCTTTGATTAAACCTTTTGATCTCCTTCTACTATTTCACTCAGTAATTCTCTTCTAGAAAGGAAATTAACAAAGGAGCCTAACAATAGAAAGTAACAAGTATAACACTGCATCTCAGGTACCAGCTGGAAAGAGATGGCTCATTCAATAAATTGTGACTGAAAAAAAATAATAAAAGGATTTTATTTAGAAGTATGAGTAAAGAAACCAGTATGGATGGCGACATACTTTCATCCTAGCAGTAGCAAGAGGCCATGATCATCCCTAGACCTCACCGACATAAGGGTAGACTATCAGAAACCTGTAAGAGCTAGGTTCATTGAGAGAAAACACTTGGTAGGAACTGTGGCTAGCAACCACTGACAGAAGCCATCTTAAACCAGAACCATGGCCATGCAAGGAGAGAGCAGGGAGATAAATACCCCAAACTCTCTCTGCTTGTACCCTCCCAACCCTTGCCCTGTCTCCCATTGGCCAAACCCAACTGGAAGCAAGAGGGAAGTGTAAACTGAATGATTCAGTTCCCAGTAGTTAACCTTTTGGAGACGAGAGGCAAGTAAAGGACCTTGAGAGTTAGCGGCAAACACAGCATAACCAGAAAAAAATTGTTTCTTTCTTTCTTTTTTTTTTTTTTAAGATTTTATTTATTTATTTGACAGAGAGAGAGAGAGAGAGAACACAAGTGCGGGGGGGGCGGGGTACAGCAGGCAGAGGGAGAGGGAGAAACAGACACCCTGCTGAACAGGGAGCCTGATGTGGGGCTCAATCCCAGGACCCTGGGATCATGACCTGAGCCAAAGACAGTCTTAAACGACTGAGACATCCGGGCACCCCAAGATTGTTTCTTATATAGTATTTTGTGTAGAAATGAAAATATGTTAACAATCCAGTTTCCCCATAATAAAGTATGGCTTAAACAACTAATGTGTGAAAGAATATTGTTCGTACCCTCTGCCCCGAATGCATGTCCTCCAACCAAGCTCTATTTTCTGGGAAGAATAAAAGTAGCTTTCATGCTCATTTACCTTACTGAATTCCTGTTTTCCTGATAATATTTTGTTATCTTGTCAGCTCTTTGGGGTTTTTAAGGAGATGACTTTTTTGTGTCTTTTTCAATATTCTCTATGTCATCTAGCATTTTAGGTAGTAATTGACTTCTCAGTAACAAGTTCATTTATCACTGATATTGTACAGTCAATAATCCCTAATTAGTTATATAATTAAAGCAGTGGTTATCATACAAGTTTACAGATAGGCAGTGAAAAATTTTCATTGGGGGTGCCTGGGTGGCTCAGTCGTTAAGTGTCTGCCTTGGGCTCAGGTCATGATCCCAACAAGCCCTGCATTGGGCTCCCTGCTCAGCAAGAAGGCTGCTTCTCTCTCCCTCTCCCACTCCCTCTGCTTGCATTCCCTCTCTCGATGTGTTTCTCTCTGCCAAAAAAATAAAATCTTTAAAAAAAAAAAGAAAAGAAAAAGTTTTGTGGAACAGCACAGGCCCTAAGTTTGTCTCTTTCTACCTGTGTAAAAGGAAAAAAAAGATCACTTAATCCCCCTGTGTCTTGACTTTATTTTCAGTCAAATGGAGATTACAATAAACCTATCATTTAAGGATCAAATGAATTAATATGGGTTTTATAATAAGCCCTATAAACATGATATCAATTATTATTGTCTTCCTAGTGCTACTATTACTACTACCATTATTTGGGGTATACAGAGGTAAAATAAAGGAAAAGAATTGGAGAGAATATTTTCACAGGTGATGTTACAAGTGGTTCCCCAGCATCTTCTCTACACTCCCTTGGAATTTTCTGCTGAACTCATCGAATAGAGTTTATTATAGTTCTACACCATTTTCAGCCTTGAGGGGGATTAGCAGTAACAATGAAAGGTAAATGTACCTGAGACAATTCTTTCTTTTTGAGATTTACCAAAAATCTAAGCCATTTAAGATACTTTGAGATGGGAGAATTGTATTTTCATTTGTAATCTTTAGAGTAGTAATGAGTGTAATGACTTTAAAGGAAACCTTTCCAGTCTACCCAAAACTATTGAAATGATTAACAAAGTACATATATGGTAGTCCATTTGGACTGCTGTAACACAACACTGTACACTTGGGTGGTGGGGGGGTGGCTTTAAACAGTAGCATCCAATCCTTGGTTTGGGCTCAGGTCATGATCTCAGGTTGTGAGATCAAGCCCCACATTGGGCTTCACACTTAGCAGGGAATTGGCTTGAGGTTTTCCTTTTTTTCTCTCTCTCTCCCTCTGCCCTTCCCACTGCTTGCCAGTGTGTTCTCTGGCTCATAAACAAACAAACAAACTCTTAAAAAGAAAAAAACGATGTTAGGGTTCTTGTAAACATGAAGCAGAGAAAAGTTACAGTTGTTAGTAAAGATTGAAGCCATGAGATCTACAGGCAAACTGGGACTTTCATGCCACTGACCTAAAGTATCATTTAATTATTGATATAAAGCACGCTGCTCCAAAACTTAGTTGTTTGAAACAATAACTACTTATTAATTTTCACGATTATGTGGTTTGGTTTGGCTGGGCTCAACAGAAAGGTTCTCGCATTCTGTGTTTGGTAGGGTCACAGAGAGTTGCATTCATCTGGGAATTTGCCTGGGGCTAAATTATCTAAGATGGCTTCATTCACACTGTTGATGTTTTGGGTGTTGGTTGCATCTTTCTCTCCGCATGGTATTTCACCATTCAGGAGTCCCACATGAGCTTCTCCATACAGTGTGTGGATCCAGAGATTAAAAGTAGAAGCCTGGGAGGCTCTGTCTGTTAAGCATCTGCCTTTGGCTCAGGTCATGATCCCAGGGTCCTGAGGTCAAACACTGCACTGGGCTCCCGGTTCAGGGGAGTCTGCTTCTCCCTCTCCCTATCTCTCTCTCTCAAGTAAGTAAGTAAAATCTCTTAAAAAATAAAATTACAAGTGGCAGTTACAAATATCTTGTGGCTATACTAGCAAGTCCTAGATCTTCATTTCTGCTTCATTTTATCATGGAGGAGGAGGAGGAGAAGGATAGTGATGATGATGTTGGTGAAGCGATGATGATAACTGAACCCTACAAGATCACTTACATGGTTTGGTTCATATATCCTTTCCAAAACCTTAGGAGAGGAATATCATTATTACTCCCAATTCACAGATAAGGAAACTGATGCGCAGAAAGTTTAAATTGCTATCTGAAGTTTAAAAAAACAAAAAAAGCAAGGGTAAGAGGCATAGCCCAGGATGAAGCCCAGACGATATAGTTTCTAAGGCCACACATTTAATCAAAGATGATCTGATGCTCTTCCCAGAACAGTAGGTGTTCAGTGCCCAGTGCCCAGTGAAACAAACAGCAAGGAGGCTGTGTTACTTGAGACATGGGGTGAAACAGAGAGCAACAGAGGCGGGTATGGTAGGAGATAAGATATCGTAATTTAATACGACACAAGATAAGAAATTACGCAGATCCAAAATCATGGAGCAATTTATAGACCATAGTAAGAACTTCAATTTTAACCTAAATAAGATGCAAGGCCTCGGAAAAGATCTGAGCACAGTAGGGCATTCTCAGGCTTACATTTTAAGTGAATCACTCTGGCACGGAGTACAAAATCTGCTATTTTAGAGGAAAGAGGAGAGGATCAGAACCTTGTTAGGCATCTATTGTAACAATGTAGGCAGGCAATCATACTTTGGATGTCTTTTGAAGGTAAAACCTATAGAATTTTATACAGACTGGACGAAGGGTGTGAGTGGAAGGAGGGAGTGAAGGGCGACTCCAAAGTTTTTTGACCTATAAAAGTGGAAGAATGAGATGCCACTTTCTAAAACTGAGAATTCTAAGAGAAAATAAAATTTAGTGCAGAAAAATCAAGAATTGTGTTTTGGCCTTGGTGCCTCTGAAATATATTTTGGATATCTAGATCAGGAGAAAGGTGGTTGGTACCATCATAAATTCACAATGATCAACACGCAGATGGTACTTCATTAAACCTCCCTGTTCTTATTTCCATCCTCCTCACTTTCCTTGGCTGGATTCTCTTTATTGTCCTGACACCCAATGTCGGTGCCCCCCAGGGCTCAGTCCTTGGTCTTCTTTTTGACTTCACTCACCTCTTAAAGTAATCTCACTTGATACCATGATTTTAATATATTTGTGAATTTTTATATATGTAAAATTACTATAATTGCCTGGCATAGGTTAATCATTCAGAAATTATTAGCAATGCTATTGCTAATAATATGGCAATATTATTCCTCCCCTACACTGGAACCACAGGCACAGCAGATTTCATGATACTAAGCTCGGATCAGTTTGTCAATCCAATTACTGTGGAATGTGCTTGACTATGTAGTATTGAACTTATCGTGGCTGATTCTACTGACCTCCAGGAACTGGGACTTTATCCAGGGAAGGCAAAATAAGTCCATAAAATCATTGATATTATATTTACCATAATTGAATTAACTGGCTACCATCTAATTAGCGACAAATATTATGCATGAACTTTTCATAGCTGATTTCTATAGAACTTTTCCTGATGTTTTAAAAAGACTCTTGGTGCACTTTAAAAATATTTTTTGTGGTTCTAAAAAAAAGTTTTTATTATGGTAAGAGCACAACATGAAATTTATCCTCTTAAGGAGTGTGAAATGTGTTATACATTATAATTACCTTCTAAATCATACAAAAAATCCATATAAATTGAGTATGGGGGCAACAAGAAAGTGTATAGGATGAGTAAAAGAATCAATCACCTAAATTAGTGATATATTTATCTGAAGTGGTAAAAAATAAAAATAAAAACCCACTAAATGTCCAATATTAGGAAAGAGTTTAATAAATTGTGGAACATCAATACTACTGAATAGTCAGAAAAAGTTTAAGAGTGAACATGACATTTAAAAAGGAAGACATTTAGGGCACCTGGGTGGCTCAGTGGGTTAAAGCCTCTGCCTTCAGCTCAGGTCATGATCTCAGGGTCCTGGGATCAAGCCCCACATCGGGCTCTCTGCTCAGCAGGGAGCCTGCTTCCCCCTCTCTCTGCCTGCCTCTCTGCCTACTTGTGACCTCTCTCTCTCTTTCCCTCTCTCTCAGTCTGTGTCAAATAAATAAAATTTAAAAAAAATAAAAAAAATAAAAAAAAAATAAATAAATAAAAAGGAAGACATTTAGGGGCACCTGGGTGGCTCCTGATTTCAGGTCAGGTCATGAACTCAGGGTCCTAAGATCAAGGCCAGGTCAGGCCCCACACTCAGCGAAGAGTCTGCCTGAGGATTCTCTCTCTCCATCTCCCTCTGCCCTCCTTTCGTTCACACTCTCTCTCGCCCTCTCTCTCTAAAATTAGTAAATAAATCTTCTTAGAAAGAAGGAAAGGAAAGGAAGGGAGGGGAAGGGAAGGGAAGGAAAGGTAGGGAAGGGAAGGACATTTATAACTTGTTACATGGAACTGTTGCAAGAGTGTAAAATATGTTCATGGGAACGAGCTCATCTGAACAAATAAATGTATCTTTGTGGGAGAAAAAAGGAAAACACGTCTGAAGACAGCCTCCATGAGCACTAACCCACCGGTTCAGCTGGGAGAACCCACACAGACTTAATTGTCCATTGCCATGAATATAAAAGGAAAGTTGTCTTCACTCACATGGACTCTAGATATTTCGGACATTTGTGGATTCATTTGATTGGCTTATTTTGGCTTCAGGAAAGACCTTTTCACGTGAAGTTGCTTCTGCCCTAAGCTTTCCCTTTTCTTCCCCTGGCTGGTGCCTCATTTCATAGATGAGTTGAACTCCTCATAGGCCTTCCCAGAACACCGAGTAAGAAGCCCCTCCACACGACTGTCTACAACATCGCTCTCCTCCACTCCCTCCCATTCCTTACCCTGTTCTGCTTCTTTTCTAGAGCACCCACCCCTCCAGCACATTATTAAATGTGCTTATTCTTATTTATTGCATATGATCTGTCTTCTTCCCTCTGAGAACAAAATCTCTATGAGGACAAAATCGTTGTCTGCTTTGTACCCAAGCATTGAAAGTAGGGCCTGACTGACAGCAGGAATTCAACAAATATTGTTACATATTGAATAAAAATTGTTATTATGTCCATTGATAATGGACATAAAACAAGGAGGCTGAACATGGCTAAAAATCAATGGCAGCAATGATCAGAAGGTATGTGATTTTTAAGTCCATGAAGTCTGAAGGGAGGTGGAAAGGGAGAAACAAAGAAGAAAAACATGGTAAGGCAGAGTTGGAAATAGAACAGTATTAAAAACAACAACAACAAAAAATAACTTTTAATGGCTAAGAAAGTATCAGCAGAGAAAAAACTCCGAAACTCAAGAAACAAAAATAAGTAAGAGAAAATGAAAACAAAAATCAGAAGGAATGATTATGGAAAAATCCTTCATAAATTGTCTGCTTCTCAAGAAAAGGGTACCCACCATTCATAGAATTTTAGAGCTAGAAGGATCCTTGATGTCCCCTGAATACTATACCTCACACCCCAGATGAGGAGCCCATGTAAGAGCTTCAATACTTGCCCAAGGTCAAGGTACCACATGGCGGAGCCATAACTCGACTCCAGATCCCCAGATGCCGAGTCTAGTGCTGAATTTGTGCATCACACATGCGCCTTGAGCTCAGGCTGAAAAGAATGTCTGCATTCAACAATGCTCACTGGGGACAGTGTCCGGAAGGCAATATGGGAAAGTTCCCTGGTGGGTACAGGAAAGGAATGAGGATCCCTTGTGGAATTCCCAGATAGTCATTGTCTACAGTGACCACATAGAAGACTTGCCTAGTAATCTGGCTTAGTTGATCAACTCGGGAAATTTTCCTCAATTTCTTTCTCTAGTTGGGTTCAGTTTAAGGGGAAACCACTGGGGGAAATCCTCCTCTTTGGAGACCGATTAATTTTAAAGGCATTTCATAAAGGACACTAACCATCTGACTCAATCAGACAAGACGACTGGACTGTGGATAAGAGAGTCTATTTTCTATCATTAGGGAAGAGACAGGCCTTCTAATTCAGAACTTGAATTAGGATTATTCCATAGTATCATCCTTCCAAAGGATAGCTCTCTCTCATCCTGCTCCACCTGGATCATAAATTTCTAAGAGGTGTCTCTTCTCCTGAATACTAGCATGTAAAAGACACTTCTCTGTTTTTATCTGGACATTATGGAAGTTTCATATACTGTGCAACACAGAGTTCATGGATCTTCATTCCATTATACCCTGTAAGAGTCAGTGAGCTCTCTGGGAGAGCTCATTTACCTTCTATGGCAGGAACTCAATGTCTCAGCAAAAAAATTAACTTTCTCTTTAGTGAATTTCCTGAAGCAGATGATGGAACAAATTTCAAAGTGGTAAGGGAGCATCTCAAGAGACTTAATTCCTTTGGTTGACTTGACTTTGATTTTATTTTTAAAAATAATAGTAAGAGACAGAAATTCCTACAATGTTTTACTACTGGGGAGGAACATTCATATATAGCAATATTAAATTGCGGTGGAAAATGAGTTATCAGAGTGGGTGTTACTATCTACTTGTACAGATGTAGAAAGGTAACTCTGATAAATGATTGAATTGCTCAGTATCATATACCTAATAAGTGTAAAGCCATAATGAAATGAGCCTTTTGCCTTTTTTTTTCACTATTTCTTCCATAGGACTATTTTTAAAGAGTATAGCATGAAACTTACTTTTTTCAAGTAGCATTATTAAATCATAAGTCATAGCAATTTAATGGTGCTATGTAGCAGGGTGGGAAGTATTCCATGGTAAAAATAGCTGGAAATTTTTCATGTGAATTGAAGCTATTTGCTTTACAATAGGACCTCACAGAACTTCGTTGTGCTAATATGCATTGTAACTCTTGAGAGGAAGTGCGAATGCTTTCAATTTGGTGGTGCGTATTGAGGAGGGCACATATTACATGGAGCACTGGGTGTGGTGCATGAACAATGAATCTTGGAACACTGAAAAAATAAAATTAAATTAATTAAAAAAAAACAAAACTCATTTCTGAAGCATCACGAAGAGCTCATGTTCTAAGGAACACGGTTTAAGAATTAGTTCTTCAAAGGATATTTAAATTATTTTCTTATGTGTGCTGTTTCCTTATGAGGCTGAAGTTGGCAATCATGTCATAATTTTTCTATGTCGGTCCACACAGTTGAACCTGAGACTTGAGTTTAGGCACTCAATAAATGTTTGCTTAATTTATTTATGGATAGGGCACAGTGACCTTAGAGTTGAGATGAGAAGTTCACAGAAGGAGCACCTATTTCAAGAATTTGGGGGAAATGAGGATCAGGGAAATTTTTCTGGGGAGATGTCACCGGATGTGAGCTCCAAAAGAGTAGGATGTAGCTAGGGAGGGAGAGGTGACACTCTGGTCCAAGGCAGCCAGACACAGATACTGTGAAGATACTGTGAAATTCATGCACCACACTCAGTGCTCCATGTAATATGTGACCTCCTCCCCAAGGCCATGAAAAGGAAATGAAAGTGTTCAGTAGAGCTATGGTGGAAAGAGCAGTAAAGAAAATGGGGGAAAAACAACTCCTAGAAGTCAGGCAGAACACCTAACACATGCTACTGTTCATTGTCAATATAACTCTGTAAGGTAATGGAGTGTACCCTTTGTAGCTAGAAATCTTGAGATTCAGAGAGGTGAAGTAACTTTGTCCATGATCCTAAAACTAGTCCATGGCAGATCCAGAACTCACACTCTGGTTGGGAGATCAAATATCTCCTAAAAGCGTAATTAACTTGATAATGGCATGGTGGTCGCCATTAGGGGAAAGAGCTTGGGCAGGAGATGTATTAAGAGTTCTCAAAATATTGGACAAAAGATGTTGCTTCCCTTACCTGTGGACACAGTGCTCACCTGAGTCTGGGCTTGCTTCTCAGCAGCACTTACATGCGAAATATCCTTTCCACCTGAATGTTTACACCCTCCAGGTAAGCTAATCAGCCTTTGATGTAAGTGAAAAGGGGAGCTATAGTGTTACAGATAGACTCCACTCTCTTCTGCTAACAGACTGAACATGGATTCTGGTCTTACATATGCCCACAACTGGCCATTTGCCTTCAGACAGGGTTAATCTTTTGGTAGACCTCAGTTTTTGCATGTGGGATACAACAGGGTAGAACCGATGCCTCTTGAGTCCCCTTACAATTCCCTGATACAGAGATTAGACTTTTTGTATGTTTTATAAATGAGCACACAACTGCCCTATGACTGGATCTTTCTGTGGCCCCACGGTTCCCTGAATTTCCCAACATTATCAAACTTATTGGTTCAACCAGTAAATCGCCAGTTTAATTACTAAGTTTCCCATCATTCATTTGTCCACTGAATCTACACTACCCAAGTCCTCTTTTGTAGCAGACAAATATAAACAAAATAACCATTGGCTTGAGAAAGCCCCACTCTATGTGGGGCTGAAGTCATTACAGGATAATTGGGCTGTAGAAAGAGCCACTGAGTATCGGCTTTGAAAGGAAGTTTAAAGGGCATGAGATTTAACTACAAAATAATTCAATTTGGTTCAAATCAAATCAGTTGTGATAGGGATATACTGATGAAGACATCATTCTCCATACTACATGTCTCGCTTTATCTCCAAATTGTGTCTTGCACCAAATCTTGGATGTTCCTATTAAGTACAGTGCTGTTCATTTGATGTTCATGTCTTAATAAGATAGAATCATCTTTAAATGTTTTCCTGAATCCAGATCTATCTTATGTGGTTTTCACCATACATAATTAAAGCTATTTTACTGAAAGATGCCAGGGTGGCTCAGTCAGTTAAGAGTCTGCCTTTGGCTCAGGTCATGATCCCGGGGTCCTGGGATCGAGTCTCATATCAGGCTCCTTGCTTAGCAGGTAGTCTGCTTCTCCCTCTCTCTGCCTGCTGCTCCCCCTGCTTGTGGTCTCTCTCTCTCTCTCTCTCTGACAAATAAATAAATGAAACGTTAAAAAAAAATCTATTTTACTAAAATCTCTTTTTCATTTTGTTTTATTTTTCCTTATTTCCTGTTACTCTTTTTATTATTCAAGGTTTAGCAGAGCAACTGCAAGGTCTGGAAGGACTCAACCCTAGAGGAACCTCACTATCCACTTTAGAAGAGATAAGAACCAAAGGGTAAATATCCAAGGGAAACTCACCATTGTGAGAAAAGAGTGGGAGGGCAATTAGTCATTGGACACCTGTTATGTCCCAGACACATTATATACTTGAAACATTTAATCTTCATAAATTCCGTGCAAGTCTCCATAGTCACATCCCCAATCACACATTAGAGAACCAAAGCTTACATAATTAAGGTAAAATTAAATTACCAAATAAGGGGACTAGATTTCAAAACGAGATCTAATTGACTACAAAACTCCATGTGATTGACACTACCAGCTTTCCTTCCCAACACCATATTGAAATACCAATGAATAAGGGAAATATGTTAATTTATTATGGGATTGCCAAATTGTGCATGTTCGCTGTAAAATTTGCAATTACAAAAAAGCATAAGTCACAAACAAAAAGATTTGCAATCCCATTCACTCTGCAATATTTATTATTAATATTTTCAAAAATGTTCTTTTATATTTTTGTGAACAGATATTATTTTTTAATGGAATCATGATGCAATGCTTTTTTACAACCTGCTTTTTCATAAGCCTTCCTGATCTTATTAAATATTTTTCTGCAACATTGTTTTCAAATGATCGCTTGTCCTTTCACATGGATATGCCACAATTAATTTAAGCATTTTCTTATTACTGATATTCTGGTTGATACAGTTTTTCACCATGATACAGAAAACTAATAATTTTATGCACGGACTCGTGGTTAGTTTATAAGAATAAATTCCTTAAAATAATATTGTTGTAGCAAACTGCATGCATCTATTTAAGTCTTTTATCACATATCACCAAATCACACTTCACAAATTTTTCCAGCACCTTATACTTCCACTAGCAATATTTGGGGATGTGTATCTCCTTAAAACTTTAACAGCAGCTGGGATTATCTTTTTTTCTTTTTTTAAAATTTATTTTATTATTATTATTATTTTTATTAACATATAATGTATTATTTGCCCCAGGGTACATGTCTGTGAATCGTCAGGCTTACACATTTCACAGCACTTACCATAGCACATACCCTCCTCAACGTCCAGGGATTATCTTTTTTTCCACCACTGTCAGTTTGTAAGTAGAAAATACTATCTGATTTCGTTTCATTATACATTTATTTGAATATTAATGACATTTAATTTGCATATTTTAATGTTATTAGCATATTCCTTTTTTTAATTGCCTGTTCAGGTCTTCTATTTGTTTCTCTAATGAGTTTACTTTTGCCAGATTATATAAAATTTCTTCTCCTATTCATCTTGCTTATTGTATCTTTGACCAACGGATCTTTTAAATTTTTATTCTGTCAAAATATATGTAATATTTTTATGGATTCTACTCATTTGCTTGTAAATCATTCGTACTGGGAGGTCTGAAAAACGTTCACCTACACTACCATGTAGCTTTCTTCCTGTTTTTAAAATATTTGACCTTTAAGTCCATCAGAAGTAAATTTTGATGTATAATGCATTAGGAAGTTCATTTTTTAAATGATTTGCCCATTGCCATAAGTCCCTATTAGGAAATTGATCCTCTCTAATTGATTTGAATACTGACAATAGTGAATATATACTGAATGTGTACTCTGTGCCTGGACTGTCCTAAATACTTTTACAAAATAATTCACTGGAGTCTGAGAAGTAGGTACATGTATTTTCAGATCCATTTTACGGATGATAAAACTGATGCCCATAATAGACAACGGTAATATAACACAGTGATTAAGACGAGAGACTCTGGAGCCAGACCATGTTCAAATTCTCATTCCAGCACTTGCTAGCTATGTGACTTTGGGCAAGTTACTTACCCTCTCTGTGCCTCAATTTTCTCATACATAAAGCAGATATAAGAGTCCTTTTTTAGAGGCCCATTATGAAATGAATTAAGGAATGTAAAGTGCAGCCTGGTGGTGGGTATTGAGGAGGGCATGTATTGCATGGAGCACTGGGTGTAGTGCATGAACGATGAATCCTGGAACACTGAAAAAATAAAATTAAATTAAAAAAAAAAGAAATGTAAAGTGCATATATTAATGCCGGACCCAATGAGCACTAGAGAACACTTGGCTACTATTAATGGTTCTTTGTGCTCCAGTGGAACTCTAGTGCTCTACGAATACGATTTTGATTTACGATGTAACATAGGATATATTTTATTTTTTTCCATAGGCTATATTTTAAAACATAGAATCATTGGTGATATATTTTAATGTCTCGTGATGCAAATTTTGTTCTATTGCAGCACTCTTTTTATTTTTTTTTAACGTTCCCTTGTTTATTCCTCCAGGGATTTTGATAGGAGTTACACAGAAATCACACCTTACTACAGAGCCAATTAACACTAAAATATTGGCTTTTTCCATCCAGGCATATCTGTGCCAAGCTTCGCAGTTTTCTTCAAGAAGTTCCTGCTTGTTACTTGTTAGGTGTATTCACTGGTGTGTTATTTATTATTCACCCATTCATTTTGGTGGTTGTTTGAGAGAAGGGTACTTTCTAACTAACATCAATAGAAACAGAGAGCCCTCACATCCAAGGCATGAACTACATACTTAGGTTAGTCATTTCACTTTAACTTAAAAATCTTTCAATGGGCATCTATTCATCAACCTTTTGATATAAAGCCAAGGGCTTTGAGTTTATATCACCTGAAATCAAAGCCTTTCTTCTCAAATATCACCTGTTAATTCCAGCTTTAGCTTTTGTAACAGCAGAGTGAACATTTAGACCCATGTCAAATACGAATATTAAATTATTCCACGTTTCCCTCCCCGTCTTTCATTTTGATCCAGATCACATGTTATTCCACAAAAATTTCTGGCAACTTGCAAATATCAAGCATTCAATTGTTAATTTTCATCATTTATATTTACATCACAGCTTATGAGATTTTTGTAATACTTAATAAAATTACTGACTTACAACATGAATACAAATAATATAAGTTCATTTATGGGAAACCCAACCAATATGTAGACATACAACTCAACACGTAGGTGTGGGAATGCTCAGACATGGTAGAAAAGCTACAGGTCCCTTACGTTCAGTCCATCATGGGCATCATTTAGTACACTGAACAGAGTGAATGACGAGCTCGGTTAATCCAACACAGCAGTTCAGTGAAGATTATTAGTTAAGACACCTACATGTCATTTGGAACTAGCCACTCTCATGAATATTTTATTCGTCCAAATTTTTCAATCGGTTCTGTTGTGTTTTCAGTTAGATAGTCAAATCTAACTCCTGTCCAACTTCTGTCTCCTTGCATTGGCTAGATCACAAAACACACGATGCTAAACTAAAGTAATGCTAGCCTTCCTGTGTCACTGTACCTGCTCTTGATAGATTTATTATGTAAATATGAGACTCCATCTTTAACAGAACGTAAACTTCATTTAAACTTGTTTTCAGAAATCAAATATTTACTTCTCTTATTTAAGCTATTTTATCTTATATGCTTGCCCACAATTTCCTTTGTTTGAGCCTTTTGTTCTCTGTACAATATTTCCTTTTGAAATCAGATGATTTGGAATGGATATGCTGAGTTTTATTCTACTGATGATCATTATTCAGAAATAAATGTTTGAATAGGTATCTCTCTGATTAGTCATATCTAAATCAAATATTTCCTGAATCCTTCCTTATAGAGGTTGAGGGAATTATTTCATGATTATTTTATTTCTCCCTTCAAAAAAGAAGAAAAAAAAATATTTCTCCCTTCATTCCTTATCAATTTCCCAATAATATAATTCGTGGTTTTAAATGTGCAGGGTTATTTTTTTTTTAATATTTTATTTATTTATTTGACAGAGAGGGAGAGGTCATAAGTAGGCAGAGAGGCAGGCAGAGAGAGAAAGGGAAGCAAGCTCCTTGCTGAGCAAGGAGCCCGATGCGGGGCTCGATCCCAGGACCCTGAGATCATGACCTGAGCGGAAGGCAGAGGCTTTAACCCACCAAGCCACCCAGGCGCCCTGCAGCGTTATTTTAAATTTTGCATTTTATAGTATGTATGTTTTCAAGAATTATCTTTGTAATTTTTTTGGCTTTTAACAATATTTGCATTAATCCTTTAGTGTTAAATAGGTATTTTACTCTGATTTTTCAAATTCTGTTTTTACATTATGACTTCCCGAGTCCTGGATTATGCATGCTGATTAATCGCCCAGCAGCCAGGAGTCTTTGTTGAGGAATTGTTTTCACTATATTTAGAATGACATACATCCTAAGGCCTTGTAAGTCTGTTGCTTTTGAACATAAATCACTAAAACCTGGGTACAGAATTCTTTCACACCAATTTGTTTTCCTTAAAACTGTAGACTTTATCGTCTCTTGAGTTTTATACTGAAAAGTTGTAGTAAGCTGAAGCAGCTTAATTTATAGGTAACTTTCTCTTCCCAGATGCTTTTAAAGCTCTTTTCTTATTCACTTGCGCGTTCTAATGTCTATTTCAATTTCGTTATTGCATTTTTTGTCCCCTTATTTCCCTTTCTTATCTCAAGCAGCTCCACCTTAATTTTTCCTTACTCCATACAGTCCTCTTCTGTCTGAATCTGTCCAAATCCAAGAGTTTAGGTCCATGAGTAGAAAATTAGAAAGAAGTGTGCAAAGGAAAGGAAATATATAAAAAGTATATATCAGAAGGATTGGAATAAAAGGTGTTTAACCAGTTTTATAGGAGCCAAAATAACTGGCTGAGAAGTGAACTCATGAATAAATTATAGCTCAGCCATAAAATGGAATACTATAAAACAACAGAAAGAATAAAGTCGAACAGCAAAAATAACTTTTGCAGACACTACGTTGAAGTGCGTTACAATACAGTACATACTTTATCATTACACGTATGAATTGAAACATAAACTAATCTGCCATGAAAAGAGTTCAAAAGAGTAGTTTTACCTTTGTGAGGTAGAAAGACAGAAAAACGGGAGAGATAGTAGTAGTGCTACTGGAATTTTTCAATTTGCTCATCTTGATCGTGGTTATACTAGTGTATTTACTGTGTCAAAAAAAAAATCAAGCTGTAGCCTCAGGATTTGTGAACTTCTCTGTATATTACATTTCAATAAGAATGTTTTACCCAAAAAGTGAACAACACATCCATTCGTCTAATTTTGAAAATATCTGCAACTACACAACTAGAAATAGAAGCAAAGAATTAGCCCTTGTCAATTGGATGTAAAATACCAGAGTAAAAAAAAAAAGAGACACTTCACCAAGAGTATCTACATGTCTCTGGCACCATAAACTTCTACAGATGAGTATCTATCCCATTTATGAAGATTTCCATGGGAAAATATACCATAGCCTCTAGTGTGTGAATTCACCCCAAGCACTGAAATCAGAAAGTGGATACTAAATGCTAAATCAAAGACCAAATTTAAAATGTTTGCTTTTCTTCCCACAATAAAGGCAAAGGAAGATTCAGCACTTTCTGCTTGTCCTTCGCGAGAGACATGTTTGCTAGAAGCCCCGTCCTCAACCAGTCCGGTCCCACTGAGTTCGTGTTCCGCGTGTTCACCACCGTCCCCGAGTTCCAGGCCCTCCTCTTCCTCCTCTTCCTCCTCCTCTACTTGATGATCCTCTGTGGCAATTCAGCCATCATCTGGGTGGTGTGCACACACAGCTCGCTCCACACCCCAATGTACTTCTTCTTGTGCAACCTGTCTTTCCTAGAAATCTGCTACACATCCGTGGTGGTGCCTCTGATGCTTTCTAACATTTGGGGGGCCCGGAAACCCATTCCACTGGCTGGCTGTGGGGCGCAAATGTTCTTTTTCGTCACCCTTGGCAGCACTGACTGTTTTCTCTTGGCGATCATGGCATACGATCGCTATGTGGCCATCTGCCACCCACTGCACTACTCCCTCATCATGACCCAGAAGCTGTGCGTCCAGATGGTGGTGTGCGCGGTGGGCCTGGCCCTCTTCCTCTCCCTGCAGCTCACAGCCTTAATCTTCACCCTGCCCTTCTGCGGGCACCGCCGGGAAATCAACCACT
>CM053613.1:8722674-8741628 GCA_028646535.1 Procyon lotor
ATGGTCATTGAAAAGTGTCTATCATGGTGGCTCTGTCTTTCCTGCCTAGGATATTTCCTGGGTCTCTGCACTACTGACATAGTTCCTTATTAAGTAATCCTTCAGCTCCTCCTTGCAATGGCTCTAGCCAAATGGTACCACACTGGCTTTTCTTTGGGGACGTAAAAACCTCATGTTCCTTTCCCCAGATCAGCAGAGATATGCAGCAAGGAAATCAAACTACCATCTCTGGGTTCCTCCTTCTGGGACTCTCCAACCAGGCTGAGCAGCAGAAGCTCCTCTTTGTCCTTTTCCTGGGTATGTACCTGGTCACTGTGGTTGGGAATGGGCTCATCATCCTGGCCATCAGCTTGGATTCTTACCTTCACACCCCCATGTATCTCTTCCTTGCCAATCTGTCCTTTGCTGATATTGCCTCCATATCCACCTCAGTACCCAAGATGCTGATGAATATTCAGACCAAGACTCAGTCCATCTCCTATGAAAGCTGCATCACACAGATGTACTTTTCTATCGTCTTTGTTGTTATTGACAACTTCCTATTGGGAGTCATGGCCTATGACCGTTTTGTGGCTATCTGCCACCCTCTCAACTATTTGACCATCATGCAACCCAGGCTCTGTGCTTTGCTCACAGTTATTCCGTGGGTCCTGAGTAACACTGTTGCCCTAACTCACACCCTCCTGCTCCTCCCATTGCTCTTCTGTGACAGCAACACTCTCCCCCACTTCTTCTGTGACTTGGCTCCTCTGCTCAAACTGTCCTGCTCAGACACAAGGATCAATGAAAGCGTGATGTTTATTGTGGGCTCATCCGTTGTCACCGTCCCCTTTGCCCTCATCCTCTTCTCCTACGTCTGCATCGTCAGGGCTGTCCTAAGAATTTCATCCACGGAGGGAAAGTGGAAAGCCTTCTCCACCTGCGGCTCCCACCTGACAGTTGTGTTACTCTTCTACGGGACCATTGTAGGAGTTTACTTCTTCCCCTCGTCCACTCACCCCGATGATGGAGATAAGATTGGTGCTGTGCTATTCACTGTGGTGACACCCATGATGAACCCCTTCGTCTATAGCCTGAGGAATAAGGACATGAAAGATGCCCTAAGAAAGCTCATCAGTAGGAAACGGTTCCTCCCTTTGATGCGCTAGACATCGGATTTCTTTTTATCCCCATAACCAGATGGATGACTCTGCCTGGAGTTCATGGCATAGATGTGATGATTCAGCTTTAGATCTGCCTCCTATTCCAACCTCTGAAGGGTTGGGGTTTTTCTATGTAGCTCTGGTCTTGGAGATGAGGCCCTAACCCCCTTGGTAAATCACAAGCATAACACATATCTTGATTCTAATCTATGTTACTACAAACTTGGGTGCAAATTGTTTATACTTCAGACAATAACAAGTGCAGGTAGTACCTAAAGTCTAGTTTTTACAGCTCTGAAGACAGTTATTACTAATTCCTTTATTCAATCTAAGTTTCTCTAGGTCAGCTTTGCTCAAAGTTTGTTTTGCCAAAACTACTATTCAGTGAGATGTTGATAGGAAGGTGCCACATCCAAATAATTTGGGGCAACTCTGAGCTCAGTGAAGCAAAATGTCTTCACTGGATAACTTCTCAGAGCCTTTGACATAATATAAATCTCCAGGAGGGTCGTAGGATATACACTCAAAACTCAAGTCTCAAAACTCAACTTATTCAATCACATATAACCTAATTCATCACAAAGTAGTTGATGGGACTAGTGTCCAAAACACGTTTGGGGAAATGCATTCAATGAAAAATCAGGGAGCACATATACAGAAGACATGAGTTCTAGTCTTGACTCTTCCTTGAGTAGTTATGACACTTAAGGCAGGTCTACTCACTTTCTGCAGCTTATTTTCTTATCTATAAAATGAGGTTTTTGTTCCCAGTTGTTTCTGAATGAAGGTATACATTAGAACTACCTAGAGGAACTTGTTTAAAATGCACTATCTCAAACCCCATGGAGCCTTCCCCGCTCAACCAGCTCAGTGCTCTTGGGTTCAGCTTGGCAATCAAATTCACAAGATGCACCAAGCATTAAGCTTTAAGAAAGCTTTAAGTAGGGGTACAGGACAGCCACACAACACACACAGACATCATGGCAGAGGTCTCATGGTTGCCATGGTGTGGTGTCCCAGGCACACCTTCTAAATATCCAGTCATTCCATACTTGGAATGCGAGTGATCATGAGAGGGAGCACTCAGTGGGTGTGGACCACCTCCATTCAGGAAAACTTCAGCTCTGGCGTTCCTTAGGCATTATGCCTTGTTTCTTGACAGTCCCCTTAAAGATATGTGACTACCCTTTTCCAGTGCAGCTACATCCCAGCAAATGTAAATTGCTCATCAATTACAGACTCCTCCATAACCAATTTTAAGGAACAGATAAAAGTGGTCGAGCACGTATTGTATGGAGCACTGGGTGTGGTGCATGAACAATGAATCTTGGAACACTGAAAAAATTAAATTAAATTTTTTAAAAAGTGGTCAAGCAGCTTCAAAGCCATTTCAGCAGGGCTGTCCTGCCTTTTGGACCCAGCGTACACCTAGAGAGTTCCGGAACTCATTGCTAGGGGGATTAGACCAAGGGTCAAACCTCAGACTTCCTTGAGGCTGAGAAAAGCTATAAGCCAGGTTTTACTGCTTTCCTTCCAAACCCCAACCTGCAACTACAGTGAAGGAATCAGGCTCTTGTATTCTGGAAACATCCTTCAGATGACCTAAAGAATTACTGAACCACATGAACTCTGAGTTCTACTCCAGCTCTGGGATTTCCATGAATCTGGATGCCGACTGGTTGATGAGGATGTCTGCTGGAGATGTCTGCTGGACCTCCATCTTAAATATATTCTAGAGCTCCCCAGAAGAGCATGTTCTTTTTCTCTGTCCAAAGCCTTTTTCAAAATATTTTCAGCTCTGCAGCAAACTATTACTAGTTATTTAATCTGATCCTCTAATAATTGCAGTGTAGTACAAAGGAGATTTGGTTCTAAATCTTGGCTTTTCAGAATGTTGTGATCCACCTGTATGATCCAAGGAAAATTATTTAATTTATTTAAGCTGTTTGTGGCTAAATGCACATGTATGTCAGGCAACTACCATAGTTCTTAGTGTATCATAGACACTCAGGAGGTGGGGGAGAAATCTTCCTCTTTTTGTGACTGTCCCCTGACTCCCAACCCCAGTCTACCTGCCCTACCAAACTACGTTTATTTGTCCCCAATCTAATGAGACTTCTTTTCTTCTCTAAACTTATAAAAATCCAACCTCTTCAAGAAGAAATATGTAATCAGCCATCCACCTTTCTCTCTGGTATCTCTTAAGCTTTTATTTGAGTCCTCATTTGAGTCTTCATTATAAATTTAAAATCCACTTGCTTTCTAGAAATTACCAAACTAGCCTCCTAGTCCTCCATCCTCAAATACCTCAAAATCTACCCAGTTCCACAAACAGCTCCAACATGAACCTTGCTCTCACTAATCCATGGAGAGCGGTAGGGAGTCCTAGATCTGTAATCAAGAGACGGATTCTGCAGCTAACTCACTGTGGGACGAGCTATGTTACCAGCCCAGTTTCTTTTTCTGTAATATAACAATTGGTCTAATGTGAACAAAGAAGGTTTTACAACAGCATTATCATGAAAACCCATTTATGTAAAACGGCATACGCAGGAAAAGAGTCAAGAGAATATTAACAGTGGTTGTTTCAGATCATGTTTTCCAAAATAGGTCACAAGACTATTTCTATCCCACATGGTCTTGAAGAACTTCGCCATTTCTTCATCAGGAGTTGGAGTCTGTGTCCCTCTCCTTGAACCTGGAGGGCTGTGGGGCTGCTTAGCCAAATAGAGTTCCCACAAATGGTGCTCATGATTTCCAAGACTCTTAGAAAAGCCAGTAGAACCTCCACCTGGCATCTTCTCAGGACATGCTTCTCTGGAGCCCTGAATCCTCCTGTAAAATGTCCCACTACTCTGAAGCCACCATGCTGGAGAGGCCATGTGGAAAAGCCACAGAGAGTCAGAAAGAGACCCCGAGGACCTCTAACTGTTCCAGCCTTTGAGTGTCTGGGTCGCTCCCGTCGCTCTCCACCATGGGAGTGAGAGAACATTCAACTGACCCGGTGTCAGCTTGGGCTGTCAGCACTGAGATCCCAGTGAAAACTGCCTGGTTGAGTCCTGCCAACTCCTGGAACTGTGAGAGGTAACAATAAAATCCCTGGGCTCGTTTTAAGTCCCTAGATTTTGGGCCGGTTTGTTCTACAACACAATGTAACCAAGAATAGTGATTTTTGTTTCATAAAATGGAGGAATTTATGTAATGCTCTGTTATTGCTTTAACATTTTACAATGATGGTCACTTTAGGAAGAAAAAATATTTTTTTTTTACTTTAAAGAAGATAAACCATCTTGCCTATTTTTTTTTTAATTTTTATTAACATATAATGTATTATTTGCCCCAGGGTACATGTCTGTGAATCGTCAGGAACCATCTTGCCTATTACACCATCATGCTTAACATGGTTCCAGAATCTTCTCAGTTATGTAAACATCCATCGGGCAGGTCTGTAATTTTTCTCTCTTTATTCTGGTTGCATCCAACCCGTATGTGCTAGAATAAGAACCAACAGGGTTAGACCCAGATCATTTGGTTTGAATTGGTCATCATCCTTGTGGGCCGGTCCTCCATCACCTCCAGCTCTTAGGTTCTAAAGGAGACCAATGAATCCATATCCATTCTAAGATTCATCTCCATCCTCAGTGAATAACGGGGAAGCTGATTTGGCTAGGACTTGTATGGAGTTGTCTGTATATGGACTGGTATGCAAGTTGGGAGTTTACTTGAGGAAGTGAATTAGGGTTAAGTTGAAGACACAAAAGACAATCTATTAAGAAAATAGAGAACCACAAACTTTTATGAGAACCCCAACAAGTTTTCACAGAGGAGAGTCATACATTTGGACCTGGATGCTTGAATTCCCCTAAAGGATTCTTGTATTTGTCATCTCAACAAATATCACGGTAAACCTTCTATTTACCAGGCTCTGACTCTGGCTCTTTGACTAAAAGGGTGGATAACTCACAGTCTGTGCCCTCTGTGTACTCACAAACCAGAGAAATTGACACAAAAACAATTTAAGTGATTTGTAAGACGATAAGCAAAGACAACATTTAATCAGTAATTAACGTCATTAGCTTTAGAACACATAAAGATTTTGTGCAAAAGCAGTCAACTGAACTGTATGCTCTTCTTGTACTTTTGTGTTAGCCATGCCTGAGGACAGCCAACCTGTGGCCTTAAGAATAAATTAACAGAAACTCCTGCCATCTAAGTGTAGGTAACACAAATGCAAGAGAAACGCCTAGAAAGATAAACTGAAAAAAAATCCACACATTGGGTAGGAATGGCTTATAGAACCTAATGCATAAATTGTCTGCAAATATGTATTGATTCATTTATGAAAGAAATTTTTTTTTTTTTTTTTTAGTATCTAGTAAGAGTCAAAAGGAAAATAAGACTGGGGCACCTGGGTGGCTCAGTGGGTTAAAGCCTCTGCCTTCGGCTCAGGTCATGATCTCAGGTCCTGGGGTCAAGCCCCGCATGGAGCTCTCCGCTCAGCGATGAGCCTTCTTCCCCCTCTCTCTCTGCCTGCCTCTCTGCCTACTTGTGATTTCTCTATGTGTCAAATAAATAAATAAAACCTTTAACAAAAAATTTTAAAAAATTTTTTTAAAAAAGGAAAATAAGACAGCGCCCTTGCTTTCCTGGCTTTTCCTGCACAGAGAAGGAGACAGACAAGGAATGCATGAAAAAATAAAAAATAGCAATAATCTGACCTCTCGAGAAGGCCTATGATAAGAAATGGAGAGATGTCAGAGGATATGGTGGTGTGGGATGGACTAGCTCTTTGAGGTGGAGAGGCGCAGGAGTCACGGAGGGACTTTCTTGGATATCTGAGCAGAGAACTGAGTAAGAGAGTGAGATCTGGGTAAACACAGTCCAGGAAAAGGGAAGAGCAGGCAAAAGATGCCGCTGAAGAAACAGGGGCGGGGAGGAGGGGTGCCATCACGGAACAGCGAGCTGGGGGGTGTCGGGGGACTAGGGACTAACTAGGGACTAACTAGGGACTAACCCTAACCCAAACCCTAAGGGGGTAAATAAATATAGTCCTGGTGCTAGCTCGGGACCCAACCCAGCTAAATCTTTCAGACCACGGTGAAGACTTTGAATTTTATTTAACACTCTCAGTATTTGATCCATGGAACTGGGTGAAACTGCCAAGGGGTGACTGCGGAGAGAGAGAGACAGGCCTATGACCAAGCCCTGCGTGATTCTAACACTTAGAAGTAAGGACCCAGCGCAGAAGTCAGAGGAGCAGAGGAGCGGGAGCAGGGGGTATGGAAACGAGAATAAAGTGGTGTCAGGAAGACCGAGGAAGAAAGTGAAAATTCTTCCGAGAAAAAAGAGGGATCAGATCAAATCAAATACCACAGGGTCAGATCAAATATCACAGGATCCAAAGCATCAGCCCTTCGATCTTGCTTTTTGATCTGCTCTCATCAGCCCCAGCAACCTCTCCACCAGTCCTGCATACTCAGCGTCCAATTCACAAGGAAACTGCGTCCCGCAGAAAAGTGCTTCCGAGAAGATGAAAACATCTCAAATTTCTTCTTTGCTCTCATTTTCCTTCCATTGCTCATGACTCTCTCTCTCTTCTCCTTTTAAGAGAGGAATTTAGATGACTCAGAAGTACAATCTCCTTTTAAAACAGGCATATGGCTTTAGGCAATACCATCTGTGATCTTTTTAACCAACCAAGACTGTGTGGGAACATCGTCTACATTTTTTTTTCTGATAATAAAAACAACACTATACTGTAACCAAGTACAGTTTATCCTAAAAATACAAGAATTGTCTAACATTCCAAAAGCAATCAATGTAATCTACCCTATTAATAAGCACAAAATAAAACTATATGATCATCCTAGTGGATAAAGAAAACTCTCTGACAAAATCCAAAACCCCAAATCCATTCCTGATTTAAAAAAAACTCTCAACAAACTAGGAATCAAAGGGAACTCCCTTAAACTGATAAAAGCCTCTACGAAAAACCTACCCAGTGATTGGTAAAAGATTACAAGTTTAAAAAAAAAAAAAGAATTGACAAGTTTCCTCTATGATCAAGAACAGGAGGACACCTGGGTGGATCAGTTGCTTAAGTGTCTGCCTTCAGCTCAGGTCATGATCCCAGCGTCTTGGGACTGAGTCCTGCATGGGACTCAGTGAGCAGGGAGCCTGCTTCTCCCTCTGTCTGCTGCTCCCCCTGCTCATGTGTGCTCTCTCTCTCTCTCTAGCTCTCGCTCTCTCTCAAAAATAATCTTTAAAAAAAAACCAGGGAAGGAATGTACAGTCTATTCGACATTGTATTGGAAAGGAAGTAAGGCAGACAGAGAAAGACAAATACTGTATGACCTCACTAGTATGTGGAATCTGAAAAAGTCGAACTCACAGAAGCAGAGATCAGATTTAATAGATGACAGAAAAATGGGCAGGTAGGTGGATAGATAGATAATAGAACAAAATAATTAAATATCTATATTAAGTGTTATTGAATGGTAAGAATAACAACAATCAGAGTTTAGAAAGGCATCTTGAATTCTTAGGCAATCCCTGAAGATTAAAAAAGAAGACACGGAAGCAAGGTTGGTCACTGCTTGGACGTACCGTGCGGATGAACTACTTATTGGAGGAAGCAACAGAAATCCAGATGCTTCTGCAATGATTTGCATCTGGGAATTGGAGCCTAGGAGGGACAGAAGGGAAGATGCCCAAAGGGGTATGATTTGCAAGCACACCCTTTGGAGTGAGAGAGACTTGGGTTCAGATACTCCCTGGTCGACCACTTTCTTGCTTCCGAGTTTGAGCGAGGTATATCACCTGTTTGGGTTTTATACCTTCCTTTCGCTAAATGAGGTCAATCCGAATGACTTTCCATTCACCTCGTTAGGACTAAAGTAAATCCTTCACATAAAGCTGTAAGCAGAGTGCCTAGTATTAATTTAAGTGTGTATTTTACGTGTATGTGACTTTAAGAGACAAATTAAAAAATTTTTAGTGAACGCTTCTGGAAGTGTCTGGACCCAAGACCAATCTCAGCCCAGGAAAGACTGTTCCAGACAGCTCTGAAGTGAAGAGGCTTGCAGATACCCAGTGGGCTGTGAGCCCTGGGACAACCACCATAATCACACTAATATTGATAGAACTTCACCCAGCACCTTCCCACTGCCTCACGTACTGAGTTGTGAATAAATGTGAGACACATAAAACCGGACCCCGAGTAAATGCTCAATAAGTTTTATTTCACAGTTGAGAAAGCAGACTGACAAGCCCTCACTAATCTGGAGCCGTAGAGCTAAGAAGTGACAGCTTGGGCACTTGGGTGCCAGACCCTGAGCTCCGCCGCAGCACGAATGCCTCTGTCCCTGGCCACAGAAGCTCATGTGTCAGAGAAACATTGGCACGGCCATTAATATTGGAAAAACAGCCCCAGAGGTGCACTCTGTGGAGCTGCTTTACCCCATTCTGTAGCTTCAGAAAGATCTGTGCAAAAACACGAACAAAGACTGATGTGTAAACTCGAATCTCTTGGCTCCCAGGGAAATTTCCTCCCCTCCCCCATATCTTCTCCTAAATATGTTCACCCAACTCTTTTCTAAGTTTCGTCCTATAGGTCCTTACAATGAAAATTCCTAAAGTTCAGAAGCTGCCATTTATTTAACCTACATACCTCATTGGCTCACACACAATTACATGTGTGTACACACACACACACACACACACACACACACCTGCTGTCCCATTACGCAGTACTAGTACATCAGGGCTTATAAAATAAATGGGACACAAGCAGGGCGAGTGGCAGGTAGAGGGAGAAGCAGGCAGAAGCAGGCTCCCCGCTGAGAAGAGAGCCTGATGGGGGACTCGATCCCAGGACCCCAGGATCATGAAAGCAGATGTTCAACAGATGGAGCCACCCAGGCATCCCTAGTTGTGAGATTCAGACAATATCGAATATGTAGCACATGGTACTTCAGAGGGTGACAAGTATTACATAGAACAATAAATCAGAAAGTGGAGGTGGGAAGTTCGGGTGCAATTTTAAGTAGGATTGCCTGGGAAAGTCTCCCCAAGTAGGTGATATCTGAGGACAGACAGGGAGGACGGAGACAGTAAGGAACGAGATATTTGGCAAGAGTCCACCTAGGGCTTTCCAAAAGCCTTTGTCCTGCGCAGGGCTTTCCTAACTGCCTCCTTTACCTCCTTGTTCCTCAGGCTGTAGATGAAGGGGTTCAGCATGGGGGTCACCACCGTGTAGAGCACGGACACCACCCGGTCTCCCTCCGAGGACTGGCCGGAGTTATCTCGGAGGTACATGAAAATGAGGGTGCCAAAGAAGAGGGACACAGCCGTGAGGTGGGAGGCGCAGGTGGAGAAGGTCTTGGCCCGGCCCCCTGCCGAGCGGATCTGCAGGATGGCCCTGACGATGAACAGGTAGGACACCAGGATCACCACGACGCAAAGAGGCATGACGAAGATGGCGAACACAATGATGACCACCTCCTGGGTGTAGCTGTCCCCGCAGACCAGCTTTAACAGCGGGGGGAGGTCACAGAAGATAAAGTCGATCTCCTTGTCCCCACAGAAGGAGAGGGTGAAGGCGGTCACCGTGCGAACAAAGGCGCTGGAGAGTCCGGCGCCGTAAGCCCCCGCCACGAAGCCCCAGCGGGCCTTCTCGGTCATGACCGTGACATAGAGCAGGGGCCGGCACACGGCCACGTAGCGGTCGTAGGCCATGATGGCCAGCAGGTAGCAGTCGATGGAAGCGAAGAAGGTGAAGAGGAAGAACTGTGCGGCGCAGCGGGCGTGGGACAGCGCGGCCCCGCGCTCCAGCAGCACCCCCAGCATCTGCGGCACGATGGCCGACGAGTAGCACACGTCCACGAAGGAGAGGTGGCCGAGGAAGAAGTACATCGGGGTGCGCAGCCGGCCATCCGTGCGGATCAGGAGGACCATTCCCGCGTTCCCCAACAAGGTGACGAGATACATGCCCAGAAACAGGAGGAAGAGAGGAAGCCCCCACTTGGGATGCTCTCTGAACGCGGTGAGGAAGAAGTCGGTCACTAGGGTGCCATTCCTTCCGGCCATGCGGCCATGCGTCCCGGCCGGCCACCGGCGAGGATTGACGGGAGCCAGGTGCAGGGGCCCTGGGGACAAGCACAAGTCATTGCAAGTAAGAAAGCTTCCACTAGGGTGTCTGAGGGGAGGCCTTGGACTTGAAACCAGGGACTTGAAACTTCGCAAAGTGGAAATGGACAAATGCAGAGCTCACTATAAGATCAGATAAAAGGTGGGGCACCTGGGGGGCTCCGACCGTGAGGCATCCAACTCTCGATTTCTGTTCAGGTCAAGATCTCTGCTGCGGAAGATGAGCCCCCGCATCCTCTCTGCGCTGGGGATGGAGTCTGCGCTAGATTCTCTAGCGCCCTCTGCCCCTCCCCCACCTCGCTCCCTGGGGGGGGGAGGGGAGATTAAAAGTGATGAATGCCTCTATTACACGAAGAATGAACAGCAAGTGATTTTCTGAATTACAAGTCAGCTCTTGTATTTGCATCTCTGTCCTCAATTTGCTGTTTGATCTTACACAAGACACTTAACCTCTCTGAACCTCAATTTCCTCTTCTGCCAGAGGGGGATCATAATATCTGCCCTACTTAGGAGATAAGGTTAATGCATAGATTAAAACCAATGCAAAAGTGCGCTGGAAAGCTAAAAACACTCCATGTATATATGGTGGCTGTTTACATTTTTAAATGAATGTTTCTTAAGGAAGGAAAATTTACATTCTACGAACAAAGGAGCATGAACCAAAAAAAAAAAAAAAAAAAAAGAATAGCCCATTAGGAATCAGCAGTAAGCTCTGCTTGTAGGAATATTTTTATTCTCAATCTAAAAACAGGCATGTTTAACAAATAGCTATTATCCTCTTTAGAGCTGGCTGGCTTAATAAGAATTTTTCATTTTTTGTTTTTTGTAAGTATTAGCAATAACCTTGGAATCAAAACAACAACCATACGTTCTTTTCAGCACCAAACAAAACTCAGTAAGCATAGGTTGGTTGCTCTCACTGTCTTGGAAAACAGCGGTAGTTTAATAAACAGCATCCAAATTTGAAAGCAAAAATATTTCTGCAGTCTGGTGTCTTAAGGGCTGTTGGATGAATCTCAGCTAATGGATTTGGAGTCCTTGTGGCTACAAGAAGAGGGATGTAAAGGAGGACTTTGATTCCATTCAATACCTGATGCACCAGCAGCCAGGCCAATATGGAGCAGACCCATTAGGGGAAAATAACAAAAGAAAAGAAATTAGATCTGGAAGCCATGAGCTGGGCACCGGACCATCCTCACCTGAATCTCTCTTTGCTAGAGCCTTCCTCTTCTGTGTCGTGTTTCCTCTGCTGGCAACCTCATGATCCAGAGGTACCCTGTGTCCTAGTTCACTCATGCAAGATATATGACCCTAGGCAAGTCACCTTTCCTCTCTGGATTCCATTACCTTGTCTTTATTCCCTTTCAATAATCAACAACACAGAGTGAGTCCATAATTGTAGCAACCTGGGTGAGATGAGATGGCTTCCAGACCTCTATGTCTGTCCTCACTTCACAGAGTCCCTCCTTTTCCTCTCACTTTTGACAAAATTATGAATCCCTGACACTGGAGCTTCCTGGGGCTTTGTCAGACTCAGACAGCACAGCAGGGTTAGGGGACCAGTCTGAGCTTTGAATCCAGCATTAGACTTGCTGGTGGTGCTCCTTATATTCGCTGCCCTAGCATCATGCCTGAATTGGTTCCTGAGGGGGGTCTCCAGGGAGAGGCACTTTATCTTCATGTGACTTTTAACGAGCTGTCTAATATCTTTGAGGATTTCTCTCTAATTTCCAGCCCCAAAAGCCCCATCCCACATCCTGCTGTCACCCAGCAGCAGCCAGTGGGGCTGGTTCCTGGTCTCGCCTCATTCCTGTCTTGTGCCAAAAGGAATGTGCTTTTTTTTTAAGACTTGCTATTTCTCAGTTGAGAATTTTGTCAAATGTTTTGCCCGCTGACACTCTAGTCAGCTCCGACCTGATCCCAAAAGTAGACTGTTTTGTAAGCACGGGCTTTTGATCCCCATCGCCAAGATTCACTGGAATTGGTGACTGAAAATTCACCCTTTGGCAGAAACAGAATCACGCAAGGGGAAAGTCATGAGACAAATTGTCAGGCAGGCAGGTGTGCCTGAGTCCTGAACAGACTTCTAGCAGGCAAATTGAGCAAATTCTTTATGGTGATGGATCTCTCCTCCAGAGAACTGGTTCTCAAACTGGTTCTCCTGATGTGGAAGGATTGCCCGGGGAATTTATTTAAAACATGAATACCATCGTCCCACCTCCAGAAGATCTGAGACAGTGTCTCTGCCATGGGCACAGTCATCTACCTTGTTGACAGGAATCCCAGGTGGTTCCAGGGAGGAAGATAGGTTTACTGTTCTCACAAGTTTGAAAATCACTACATACTGTACCTTCCATGTGGAAATTCATATTGCATAACAGCATATTAAATGATCCATGAGGTCCTATCATTAAGAAACCTTACCAAAGAGGGACGCTTGGGTGGGTTATTCAGTTAGGCTTCGGACTTCTGGTTTTGGCTCAGGTCACGATCTTGTGGGTCATGGGATTGGTTCAGCATTGGGCTCTGTGCCCCGTGGGGAGTCTGCTTGTCCCTCTCCCTCTGCCCCCCCTCCTGGGCACACACGTGCACTCTTTTCCTCTCTGAAATGAATATATAAATCTTTAAAAAAGAAATCTTGCCAAGGTTCCTAACCCACCATTTCCCAAAAATATTTGACCACAGAACGTCTTTTTTGCTGAGAACAGATTCGCATCCTGCAGAACTCGAGTTCTCAGGGGTGGATGCGCCTTGGGCAGTACAGCTCTGAAAAAGCTCAGCCATTGACTGAATGCCAAACAGCAAAGCCATAATCATTCCAAGAAAAGGCTTCTCCTGATGACTCATCATCTTGAAATCCAGCTCCTGTAAATCTCTGCAGACTGGCTGTCCCAAGAGCAATGGTTCCTAATGTGAAAGGCACTGGAAGGGGGTCAGGTAGGCAACAGCCTCCCTCCAGACTCATCCCTCCAGAGCTTTTTTAAAAAGCCTCCTCCATCAGCTCTGAGGAGGGTCCAGGGGCTGAGCTCCTACAGTTCTGCTTCAGAAATAATAGGGACTCCACTTCACTCCTTCCCCAGGAGAAACAGGCTGCTGAGACCTTAAAGATGAACCTTACTTTCGGGAAGCTATGGTAGAATTTTAAACCACCATCAGATAATTAGTAAGACAGTTCAGTCATCACGAGGCCCTCCCCAGAAAGAAAGTAGGATGGACCTCAAAGAGTATAGACCAAAATCTCACATTTGTAAATATTGGGGCCTATATAATAGGAAGTTTAGAGGTCTGTTGCTAAGAACTAAAGATCTGACCGACTTTTGTCTCCTGGTTTACAGATTCAGGGCTTGGTGGTAGCTGAGCCAAAATGTGAAAGGGGAAGCCAATAGAATGATAATAGCAAAGACCACATAAGCTGCCTACTGACTCTTCTAAAATGATAGACGATGACAACAACAATGATGATGATGACAAATAGGTAGGCAGATGAGAAGTAGATAGATGTATTAGCTGATTGAATCCATGCACCAACTCTATGAGTTAGGTACAGTTATTACCTCAATTTTAAAGAGATGAGAACATGTAGGACAGACAGTTGAAGTGGATCACCAATAGTGCCAAAGAAAGGGAGAGAACCAGGATTTGGACCCAAGCAGTCTGGCTCTAGAATGCACACTCTTAACTCCCATACTCTATTGAAAACCCTCATGAGGATGTCTCTGAACCTCATATTTGGGAATAGTTGCAGGGTTCGTCCTTCTACATCTCTAGAATCTTTGTAACCTTTTAGAAAGAAAGGACCAGACTTAGAGATGGGACCTATGTTGCAGAGCAAGCAGATTGTGGTAGAAAGTTCTTGGGGTATTTGGCCTGGAAGATGCTCCTTCTAAGAAGTATTACAACCATGGAGAAAGGATGGTTGTAATATGTTCGTCCTCCACCCCATATGGCCCCACCCATCTAAGGGCAGATGATTGGATGAGGAGAAAACTCAACCTGAGTTGATTGCCAAGGGTAATCCTTTCTTCTTCCAAAAGGTTCTTTCCCTGAACTATTTTAAGTGGATTTCTGTTGCTTGTAGCCAAAGAGTCATGCTTCCCAGCCTGCAGGAGGCATTAGGAAAGAGGGCAGGTTTGGGTATAAGGAGAACATATCCTCAGCTTTCACTCTGGGATCTATCTCCACTGTCTTCCCTCATCCATACCCGGGTGGATCTCATGCCAATAATTCAAGGTTGAGGACTGCCTAGAGCCCATATATTTGCTTTAGCAGCATTTTTCCTGATGTTACAGTTCATTATTGGTGTCCCTGCCCTCATTTTACATATTGTGGAACTGACGGATTTTTGGAGGATCTCATAAAATGCTAGAACTACAGGGTGCATTAGAATTCAAATGACCGGGGCTTTCCAATTCATAGGCAAACAGGCTGTGGTCCCCAAACAGGAAGACAGCCAGTGGTTGGATCAGTTCATTTGATTCCCAATCCATAACATTTAAAGATCAAACTGGTTAATTGGCCCCTTATCCAGTAGCCCCTTACTTCCCCCAAATACAGAGGAGGCTCCACATAAAGATGACCAGGTAATCACGTGAGTTCGTCATGATTCAGTTCTAATTCTTCAAAATGCATTTCTGCCCTTCCCATCCCCCTGAGATAAGCTTCTTCCACTCCTTCCTTGATAAGCTCGTGGTCAGAAACTCATGGTCAGATTCCCAGATGGGAGGGGATGCTGGTGTGGACAAATAAAAAAATAGGTTTTCACCACACTAGGGTGTTGGGAAAATCCAAGAAATTCCTGCTGCACCTGGGCTTCAGGGAACCCACAGAGGTGGTGGCTAAGCAGCGACTCTGGGAAGCAAGAGGCAGCAGAGCCTGAAGCAGGTGTGTCATTGGTGTTTTAACAGTTCATGTTTACCTCCTGCCGACAGACCTAACTGCCATCAACAGGGCACTGGGAAGACAACTGCTTGGTGATGTCCTTCAGCTTTATGCCTGACCACCTAAAGGCCATGTGAAGTGTGCGGAGTTCATCTCTGGCCGCTCCATCTTCCTTGGCTTGAGCCCCTTCCCATACGTCTCCGTTAACTAGACTCGGGGGCTCCCTCATCCTAACCCAAGCTCGGAGAGGGCTCCCTTCTGAACAGAGTGGCTGGCGATGCATCGTGTGGGTCCTCTCCTCAAATAATTCATATTTTAACAGAGTTAAAGCCCAGATACATAGAATGTCAGACTACAGAGAGACTCTTGGAATTCTAGTATCCCAGCCTCTCTCCAATTTTTCAGGTGGAGAAACTGCAGTACAGAATTGGGAGTTTCCCCATGGAAGGACCCAGAGCTGGTTAGTGGCAGGCACCCCCAGCAGTCTTTCTATCGGCCTACAGTGCCCAGAAAAGAAAGCCACACGAGCTGATTTCAAGCAAAGGAATTGAAAGCAAAGCAAAGAGATTAAGAGGGAATAAGGCCCCTTCTGGATACCTCGCAAATCATGGCTTATTGCTCATGTCTACTGCAATCAATGTATGGTGATATCTGCTAACTTGAGCGGCTGCTGGAAGAGCTATGGCTTTTCTTCCTCCTGGATGAAGTAGTGGTGCCCAGCACCCCCTTTCAAGCCTGGGGCAGAAAAGGCGGGGAGAGTCTCCTGGAGCCACAAGGGAGGCCATGATACCAGTAAGTCCCTTCTTCAACAGCTCCTGGAGGACCTGGCTTCTAGTAGTAGAGTTCTCCTTGGAGAAAACCATGTGCTGGGAGGCCCCTGAGAGGGGTGAGGGGAGGCCTCCAGCTGAGCTCTAGGCAGGAGACCCGAAGGGTGTGGGTCGGGTGTTACACTCACTATCCCCTTACCGAGCCAGAGAGCCAAGGTCCTCTCTCTGGAAGACCTTTTTTATTCTACTTCTCTGCTACCACTACATTCAGAACCTTCCCACAGATGGTGTTTTCTGGTCTGAAGAGACTAGTATGCCCTATGCGTATTTTTGAACGATTAATCATCACGTATAAATTTTCTATTAAAACCTTTAAAATTAAAATAACTCAACAAAAAGAATCATAGTTTGCTTTATTTAAATGACTTCAATGCAAGATATAAGAAGATGTAAAGAAATACTAACACCTGCTCACAACCAGGTAACTTTCATGGTATCAACTATTCTTAAAAAATACCTAATTCAGGGGCAGCTGGGTGGCTCAGTCAGTTAAGTGCCCAACTCTGTCAATCTCAGCTCAGGTGTCGATCTCAGGGTCATGAGTTCAAGCCCCACGTTGAGCTCCAGCCTGAGAGGGAAGCCTCCTTAAAAAAAAAAATAAAAAAATAAAACAAAAATAACTCATTTAACCATATCTGCCCTTCCATACGTAAGTGGATACCTCAGAACATTTTTCTTAACCTTCCCTGAGTTCTCTCTATAGAGTAAAAAATATATGGCGTCCCATATACAACACGGGATTTGCAGCCACTAGTTTCTACAGACAGTTCAGTTGCCCCTTCTTCTTGAACAACCTCCTTTCACTGCCTGCCTAGAATTCCATCAGAAAGAACATTCAATTGTCTCCTTAGACCTGGCAACTCGTTCTCTTAGTGGTTCCTCTCGATTAGTGGTGTGCTCCCTGCCTTCCAGAAGATTCCAAGAGAGCTGACCCAATATTGTCTCTCCAGTCAGGAAGGAACTTCACATAACCAATCTGAGCTTTCTAACTCCATCCTTAACTTTTGCCACCACCTGTAACACAGTTGACATGGGAGCTATCTATTAACCGTCCTTCTTATGGGGCTATGAATTTTCAACCTGGGCTTTCATAGCCGGACACATGACTATGAAATGGATCGAGTATTTCTTATGATGATTATAATATATATTTAACATCATCCTGTCCTCTATTGTAATGTCTTTGAAGATTATAATGTGTTTTATTTTACTGCAGGTGATCTTAAATTGAGTATCCTTTGTACAAGTTCGCCCTCAATCTTCAACCTTTCATTTAGCTGCTTCTTCCAATTTAAAATCCTGTTACCGGTCTTCTCTGCTTTTCAAAAGTTCTCGAGTTGCCCCATTTTGCTTTTAAAAAGACCTGTATCAGCACCTCTTTTGCCTAACTGAAAGAAATCAAAAGAGGATTTTCACTTTGACAAAAAATGACAAAAGGTGAAAATAACGTTCAGCGTGCACCCCAAACAGCGAGAGGGGCCCCACTGAGTTCCCTCCCCCAAAACTGCACTCAGCTGTTCAGCATCAAACCACCATATCTCTGAAGTGTGTCTGCAAGTATCTGCGCTCTATCTCGATTTATTTTGTGCATCCATTAGCAAAATGTGTCCTAAAGTGTCAGAAAGCCTAAGACAGGTTTTTTTGGGAATCTGGGAATGCTTGAAGAAATTTCCATATAAACTAATGGTAACTGCTTCTTTCCTTTATGCCATTTGGGCTTAAGAACGTTTTCATAGGAAGGCTTTACTTTCAGATAGCAGGGCAAAACCATACTGGAATTCCAAGGTGTGACACGGCACTTTTGGCCGACTGAATGTGGAATCATCCCCCTGTTTGCAAGGTACTGTCACCTCCTTTTTCTCTCCCATGATGGTTTACATCATTGATATACCCAGAATCTTGAGTTTTGGTAATCCAAGGGACAGGGAGAAAAAGAGTTTGACTTCCAGGAATAAGGATCAACATAAAAACAGAAAATGAGATGTGGGTGGCCTGCTCCCTTCCAGTGTCTTATGTTTCACTGAGCAACTATAAGTTAGGGAAATAAAGATCAAGAACTAACAGACTCTGGAAGACTTCCTGGGCTATTATAGACCCAGGAACCCACTACAGGAGAACCTTCCTGCCTACCTGTGTGTGGAGTGCACAATGCTCGGCCTCCCTCAGGTCAAAAAATCCAGGAACCTAGTGTCGACATGGATGATACAGACATTGCAGAAACTCTCACAGGCTTCGAGAATGGTGTAAATCCACAAAGTGGAATCTCGGCAAACAACACAACACGTGGGGCTGGGACAGGTGGGGAAGAAGAAGGACCAGCGTATATTTCCAGGGGTGATACGAATTGACAGGCATGTTATCCTGGGCATTTTTCAGCGATTCCTGTCAGACACCCCTATGAACTACTGCAAGAGTTTGAAGAATACTTCGAGCAGGGTCGGCTTAATTAACAGGACCATCGAACTACTACCTCAATCATTAGACATAAATGTAATCCTTGTGGTGCATGAACAATTAATCTTGTAACACTGAAAAAATAAAATAAAAGTATTTGGGGGGAAAAAACATAAATGCCATCTAAATGTTGATTCCTGGTTGATGACATAATTCTGAAGTGTCTGGGAAGAGTACTGATACTGAGGTCAGCAACTCACTTTGAAAGGCATCAAAAAATAGAGTGGATGCAACGGCGAATTGATGGATGGGTAAATGGATAGATTATAAATATGTGATCAAGTAAATATAACAAATTATTAGCAATAGCAGAATCTAAGTTTTGGGTCTAGGGAGTTCACTATACATTATTTGCAACATTTCTATATGATAACAATCTCTCATGGAAACGCCTGCAACAATGGTCATCTTGTTTTATAGTCACAGACTTTCGATGTGTGACACATGTGGATTACATAGGATTTAACCACACATCCTTTTGTAATTTGTCCTGGGAGTTAAAGCTC
>CM053613.1:8742128-8772116 GCA_028646535.1 Procyon lotor
CTACTTGTGATCTCTCTCCTTGTATCAAATAAATAAAATCTGTAAAATAAATAAATTAATTAATTAGATAAAATGAGGAACCCTGGGGATTACAGATGAGTATTATATGTTGAGAACATATTGTATATTGAAAACAAAAACCTCTCCCTCAAGAAACCACCACTAAATGTCTAAAGACAGGCTTCTGCCTTCACTCCTAACTGACCACAACATCTGGCATCCAGTAGAGTCATGTTTATTCTGAGGCACCTGGGTGGCTCAGTCTATTGAGCATCTGACTCTTGATTTCTGCTCAGGTCATGATCTCAGAGTTATGAGATCGAGCCCGGCATTGGGCTCTGTGCACAGTGGGGAGTCAGCTTGAGAAATCTCTCTCTCCCTATCCCTCTGCCCTTCCACCACCTGCTCTTCAAATAAACAAATAAATAAATAATTTTTAAAAAATAAATGTTTATTCAACTGAATCACAAGAATCATGAGCTACTGATCAAATAATACCTTCAGGAAAGAGGCCAGAATATCATCAGGTCACAGAAACTGGGGGAAGTTCCTACAGAAGGGTGGAAAAAAATGAAGTTAACTTCATTCAAGTAATAAATACATTTAAACAGAGTACTTACTACACGCAGAGGTTGTGTTAAAAAAGGATCAGTCCAGCCAAGGAGACAGGCATGTTTTTAAAAATACTCTGGGCCAAGGGCACCTGGGTGGTTCAGTGGGTTAAAGCCTCTGCCTTCAGCTCAGGTCATGATCTCAGGGTCCTGGGATCAAGCCCCACATGGGGCTCTCTGCTCATCAGGGAGCCTGCTTCCCCCTCTCTCTCTGCCTGCCTCTCTGCCTACTTGTGACCTCTCTCTCTTTGTCAAATAAATAAATAAAATCTTAAAAAAAAAATACTCTGGGCCAAGATGGTGGAATGAATAGAAACCCATGGAGAATGGAGAAAGGAGGAAGTAAGTGGTCCTGCGGAGACTGCGGTGAGTCAAGGAGGGAAGGAGCCCATGTATGGGGCAGACTGAATGGAATTTCCTGAGCTGGGGGGAAGGGAGCAGCAGAGGTGGATAATGGACAGAGAGAATGTGCCAGAAGAGCTTCCCTAGCGCAAAAGATAGTCGGACGAGACGTTGATTGATAAAGGGAGCACACCGAACAGAAAGCCAGAGTAATGACATTCCCAAACCAGGACCAGCTTGGACAAGACCCCAGAGGGTATGGAGAGTGTGGTTGCTTTGGGACCAAGCAGATAAAATTCGGTGCCTTTCTGCCCTCTCTCCATCTCCTAAGTCTAAAGACCTAAATGTGACTCTCTCAAAGTAACCAGTGACTGCCCACTGCCTCGCCCTCACCAATCACTGGTCTTCCCTTCCGGAAATATCTGGAGATCCATGTTATTCTTGATGTTCCCCAGTTGCCACCACCACCTTTTATCAAGACCTTCCTGTCCTCTGTTTGGTTCAATAAAAGCTTTCTGTTCTCCTTCGGGACTATGTAAAGGAATTACTCTTGCCTGTAAAGATATTATTGGCTCAGAGTCTCATTCTCTCTTAAAAACAAGTGAATGTCAGCCAAGGTCCTTGTAGCTTTACTCAAAAGATTAAGTGGTCCTATGAGAATTCCAGGCACCAAGACATGGCAAATGGGACAAATATTTGGAGACAGTACAACTGTCTCCAACTATACTGATTGTAAAACTAGTTTCTCAAGGTGCTTACAATAATTTTAAATTTCTCAGCTATTTATGTGTACTTCTCCCTTCTGTTTGTTCTGGGCCTCTTAACTACACACAATCAGTACGATTGGAGGGTTAGGAGCAAAATAGTTCCTAAATTCTGGGCAGGGAGAAGAGAAACTAAGGAATGTGTATGGGAATTAAAGTTGGTCCTATAGCTAAGATTAATGTCAGACAGCCGGAAAGGGGAAAGGCCAAACAGGGGGAAATTTCTGGGTTTTGCCCCTCAAGACTAAGCATCAAAAATTACTTTTGCATTTGAATTTACTTTTGTAAAGGTAAAACTTGTCTGTTTCATATCCTCAAATCACAACAAACACTTAAAAAATGAATTCCTCTGTTATAATAAAAAGATCTTGCCATAACAAATGACTCTTCTTCCTCATGTCTGAGTCGATACTGTGTTACCTCACTACAGCCCTGGGAAGTAAGGGATGTTACTGTTCCCATTCCACAGTGGAGGAAACAGGCTCAGAATGACTGTACCACTTGTCTGATCTTATGGAAAGGATGAAGGCAAGATTCAAACCCGGGTCTATCTGACTCCCTGACCAACCTATTGTAAAAAGACCCCGTGTGGAGACACAATCTTGGCTCCAATGTGGACAGCCTGGCCAGGACCAGGGTCAGGCCAGCAGAGTGCCCACAGTTTAAAGAGGCGGTCATTCTCAGGTTCAGCCACTGATTCTGCACTTGCACGACCTTGAGAGTGAGCACTGACTTAGGAGTCGCCACTGTGTCACACAATCTTCAAGGGAGTTATGATGGTCAATTTTAATTGTCAGTTGGCTAAGCTATGGCACCAGCTACTTAGTCTAAATCTTAGTGGGAAGTGTTTTTTAGATGTGATTATCACTTAAATCAGTAGACAGAGTAAAGCAGATGACCCTTTATAATGTGGGAGGGCCTCGTCCAATCAGTTGAAGGCCATAAGAGAAAAAAATAGGTTTCCCCAAAGAGAAGGAGCTCTGCCTCCACACTGCCTTAGACTGAGGACTAGAGCATCAGTTCTTTCCTGGGTCTCCAGCCTGCTGGCCTGCTTTGCGATTTCAGACTCACCACCCCACAATCATGTGAGCCAATCCCTTAAAAAAAAAATCAGATGATAGAAAGATAGATAGATAGATAGATAGATAGATAGATAGATAGATAGATGATAGATAGGATGGATAAATAGATGACAGATCGAGCTTCTATTGTTTGTGTTTCTTTGGAGAACCCTCACTAATACAAGGCCTGGAAATCACCATCATCTAAGCAATTTAAAACAGGCACACAACCGCTCAGCTGACAGAAGAACCCGGTGCCGTGGGACGTGAGCCTCGGAGCAGATAAAAGTGCGGCTCTGAAGACAGCCTGCCCCTGCTCAGGTCTAGCTTTGCTCCTGGCTATCTGCATGACTTTGGGCCACTTCCTTAACTTCCTTGTGCCACCACCACCTCATCTGTAAATGGGAAATAATATCAGTATTTACCTCAAAGGGCTGCTGTGGAGATTCTATGGGGCGATGTACGGAAAATGCTCAGGAGAACGCTTGGGCCAATGGGAAGTCTCAACAGGAGTCCATAGGTATCAGTTTGCTAAGACAGCTGTAACCAAGTACCCCTCACTGAACGGCTTAAACAGCTCCCAGGTCTGGAGACCGGGAGTCCAAAATCAAGGGGTGAGCCAGGCTGGTTCCTTCTGAGGGCCATGAGGAAGGGGCTGTCCCCGGTCTCTGTCCCAGGCTCATGGATGGCCATCTTCTCCTTTTCTCTCTTCCCATGGTCTTCCCCTTATATGTGTCTTTGTGTCCAAATTTCCCCTCTTCATAAGGACACCAGTCCTTAGTTTAGAGCTCCCTCCGATGACTTCATCTTTATTGTTGTGATTTGTTTTATTATGTTCAGTAAGCCAACATCTAGAACATCATGAGTTTTTGACGTAGTGTTCAACGTTTCATTAGTTGCGCATAACAACCATTTTAACTTGATTTCCTCTGTAAGGGCCCCGTCTTCAAATAAAGTCACACCCTGGGATCCTGGGGGCCTGGACTTCAGCATATGAATTTGGCAAGAGACAAAATTCAGCTGTTTACACAGGAATTAAAATGTCGCTGGATTCACCTAAACACCAAGTTCCTTGTTGCCTGTAGAAGATTGTGCTCCCCCCAGATCAGACCCTGAGGCAGAGGTTCTCAAGCCAGTGGTTTCTGAGGGAGGTGATTTGAGGAAGTACAGGTAGAGATGTGGGGAAGAGAGACATGGAAGAGGAAGCCAGAGCAGGCCCCGACCACAGAGCACCCCTCACAGTTGGCCTACCCCAGGAACGAAGGCTCCAGGGTCACCTACAAGTAGTCCTGTCACTCCTTGCTTGAGGACTGCTCCTGGGCCCTTAACTCCCCAGCCAGTGCTTATATCAGGAATCTCACAGCCAATGTGGCTGAAGTCATCAGGGCTGAGCAGGCATGAGAGGGCCCCTGATATAGCCAAGCCACACCAACATGGAGTCAGACTTCACACTAGATGAAGGCTGGGCGGAGGGTCTGACTTCCTTGCCAGGATTCCTGTTTTACAGGCTCCAGAAAGAATGTTCAGGAGCTCCAGGGAGAAATCCTTTCAGGCACAGGTGCCATCCCTCCTTGGCCATGCCTTCAGCCAATATCGCAGTAATGGATGAAAAGGTGCATGGTGACCATGTTGGATGGGGAGGTAGGAACCATTCCCATTCCTTGTACACTCTCTCAGCTTCGTCATAGAACAAAAAAATCTATAGCATTGATTTATACTGCAAAGCCAAATACTCTACCTTATTAGTAATTAATGCAGCCTGCAGGGGACTCCGGGTGTCCAGGCCACCAGGCTGAGCGTGGAGACTTCAGCTCCTACTTCCCCTTTTTGCACAAAGGAGTTTCGGTCCCAAGCTGCTTTCCATTCTCCATCCTCTTTGTCTCTCTCTCTCTCCGTCTCTCCATCTCTGTCTCTACCTTTCTCTCTTTCTCTCCACTCCCTTGCCGCTTCCAATATTTCTGGCTCTTTCAGTCCTCTTCAGACTTGCTTATGTAACTTCCTCACCTTTTCTTATTACCAGCGATTAATATTTATTGCCATGAAATGATGAGAGGTCGTACATAACAGACTAATTCCAGAGACCCTCTTCTTTCCATCAAATCTTAATCCTTCCTCCTTCCTATCTGCTCTTCTCAGATGCTGAGTCATATTCTAGTGAGATAGCAGCACTATTAATAATCCCTCACATTTTTATAGCTCAGGGAGTCAGCCAAGGTTAGAAAAGTTTCGAAAGGTCTTCTAGCGCAGGAGCTATGTTACTATCTGTCTATAATCCCCCTTTCCTCTAAATCAGGAGTTGCAGACTGGTGGGCAGCAAGAGAAATGCAGCCAACAGATAAGTTTTGTTTGCTACATGCAGGATTTTAAAAATCAAGGAGCTCCCCATTTGAACTAGTCCATTGCAAATTTCTTGGAAAAAAAAAATCTTGTTGCAACACATGGTAACACTTGGTTAGAGCTGAGAGGGGGTTGTTCCTCTGATGGGACAGGGCCCCTCCCATTCACAGGTCTTCACCCCAGTTCTCTTCAGTCCACAGAGCTCAATTGCTTAGCTCTTGGTGTTTGAATCTTCTACAACAATCCCCAAGAATCCCACAAGCGTCTGCTTGAGCACCCTTAGGAGAAAAGGAGCTCATCACCTACAAACACAGCCCACTCCCTCTCCTAATAGTTCGTCTCACAACCCCTCCTTAAACTCTGGAAGCCAAAGCACACACCACCCACCCCAGCCCATCTCCTCAACACTGGTCAAAGGAAGAGCTTCCCACTGAGTTTTCTCCAAAGTAAGCATCCCCGGTTCCTGGTCTAACTTGGTTTCTAGCTCCTTCACCAACTAGGTTTTTATTTTCTGGCCGTGATCCACTCGGTTTTTACTCCTTTGGAAGTATAAAATCCAGAGAGGACGGTTTTCCTCTTAGTAGATTCGGTGCAACCCTTTATCTTCCAGAATTCCACTCATGCACCAATGAAAGGAGTGTTTCCTAAAACACTCACCAGGTGGGGGCGCTGTGCCAGGCGCTGGCGTCGCATCGGCAAACAGCGCAAACTCAGCGGCTCCCTTCCGGAGCTCATGCTCCAGTGGGAGAAGGCCACAGACGCTTAAACTTACGCTGTGATGTAGGCAGAAGAAATTCCAGATGATTCCAAGAATTGAGTCATAAAAAGAAAATGAAATTTTAACAAATCCAGGGGAAGACAGGAGTGAGTAATGTGATTATCTTAAAGAGGCCTTTCTAATCACAACAGGAAACCTCAAAGCTACGAAGGGAAAAAAAATGGATAAATCTAACTACATCAAATTTTAACATTTTTGGAAGCTAAAAGCGCCATAAACATACCCAAAAGACAAACTTGGGAAAATATTCGCCATGCCGATGACAGACAAAGGACTGATTTCCCCAATCTGCACATTACTTCTTACAAATCAGTTGAGAAAGCACATAAAAAATTTACAAAAGAAACACCAATGGTTCACACAAATGGGATAATTCTGGACCTCATGAATAATGAAAGAAATACAAATTAAAATAACGAGATATTTTCTAAGTAAATATTGGCCATGATATTTCCGGAGTGATACTCCCTGGTACTGCCAACGTGGAGGGGAGTTGGCACACTTGTTCACCACTCGCTGAAATGGCCCGTCTGCAGGAAATCCAGCCATTAGTTCATTTTAGATGTTCTGATTGTCATTTCAATTGTTCCTGTTCTTTATTCTTTCATCCAACCTGTCCCCCCATCCCATCATGGCTTCCGGAACTAGCTCACACCTGCGCCTTCCAGGACCCTCATACCAATCCTGTGGATTCTACTCACTCTGTAATTTGGGGGACTCAGGACGGCTGTGCTCCTGGCCTACAGGGTTTCCACACAGCCCGACTCCGTTACCTTAGCTCTCCCAGGAAATTCGACAACGGTCTGGTTAATTCCATAGTGTCTGTGCCAAAGCTCCCGATAAAGAGGAAATCTGAACTGTCCAGGAGCATCTTTCTACGCCAAGTCCCTCACCTACAGTAGATGATGATTCTAACAGGAAAAGGCACATAAATACCTAGAGATCCCGGTGAAACTGAGTCACATCAGAACCACGACAGTCGTGTTGATGCCTGGGGTGGTTCCACACTATGTAAAGAAACAGAAACTACATGTTAATTCACTGACTGCCTCATCTAGAAGCGTCTGTTCCCCACAGAGACTGCTTGGGTCCATGCGGCTTTCATGAGATAATAAGACCACTAGATCTCTACTCCCCCAGTGTGTTTGTCTCACCCCTAATCCAGTGCTTGCCCTCTAATGTCTGTGCAACCCTGCAAGTCAAAAGAGATTTATCTTATGTCATTTGTACTGTGAAAGCAATACTCATGCTGAAAATGGGGTTTTTTTTAAATTTAAATTCTATTAGCCGACATATAGTACATCATTAGTTTTTGATATAATGTTCAATGATTCACCAGTTGCATACAATACCCAGGACTCATCACATCACATGCCCTCCTTAATGCCCATCACTCAGTTACCCCCATCCCCCACCTGCCTCCCTTTCCACAACCCTCAGTTTGTTTTCTGGCATCAAGAGTCTCTCGTGGTTTTTCTCCCTCTCTGAGTTCTTCCCATTCAGTTTTCCCTCCCTTCCCCTATTGTCCTCTGCCCTTTCTCTTATATTCCACATGTAAGTGAAACCATATGTTAATCATCTTCTTCTGATTGACTTATTTCACTTAGCATAATACCTTCCTATTCCATCCACATCGATGTAAATGGTATGTCTTCTTCCTTTCTGACGGCTGAGTAGTATTCCATTCTGTATATGAACCACATCTTCTTTATCCATTCACCTGTTGGAGGACATCTCAGCTCCTTCCACAGTTTGGCTATTGTGGACATTGCTGCTATGAACATTGGGGTGCATGTGCTCCTTCTTTTCACTACATCTATATCTTTGATGTATACCCAGTAGTGCAGTTGCTGGGTCCTAGGGTAGCTCTATTTTTAACTTCTTAAGGAACCTCCACACTGTTTTCCAGAGTGCTGTACCAGCTTGCATTCCCACCAACAGTGTAAGAGGGTTCCCTTTTCTTCACATCCACATCAACACCTGTTGTCTCTTGTCTATTTCATCCTAGTCATCCTAACTGGTGTGAGGTGGTATCTCATTGCGGTCTTGATTTGTATTTCCCTGATGCCGAGTGATATGGAGCGTTTTTTCATGCATCTGTTGGCCATCTGTGTGTCTTCTTTGAAGAAGTGTCTTTTCATGTCTTCTGTCCATTTCTTGACTGGAGCATTTGCTTTTTGGGTTGAAAACACTTTTTCAAATTGTCTTTCACTCTCCTGCAGGTTTGGATCTTCCGTCCTTGAGGAGCATCTCCTCCCCCAGGTAAACTGTGAAAGTGAACAATGCAACACCACCCTCTCAATGGCAGCTTTAAAACACAGATGCTGTTCAGCCTCAGTACCTGGAATCTGTTAAGCATTCGTGGGTTAATTTGCCCCATTAATAAAAAGGAGCCAAAAATACATGAGAAAGCAGAAGGATAGACCTGAAGATGAATTGAGGGTCCTTTCCTGTCAATCCTATAAACTTTTATACCATATCTTCTCTCATTATGTCAAGGATTTCAGCAAATGATCATTGAGTGCCTCTTTTTAGTAAATGGTGCTGGAAAACTGGATGTCCACATGCAAAAGAATAAAGTTAGGCCTGTACCTTACACCATATACAAAAATTAACTCAAGATGAATCAAAGACCTAAATACAAGAGTTAAAACTACAAACTGAGAGGAAAACTTAGGGGGAACTTCATGACATTGGATTTGGTAATGATTTCTTGGATGACACCAAGAAGACAGGTGACAAAGGGAAAAAAAACAGATAAACTGTACTCCATCAAATTAAAAACTTTCAGGTATGAAACAACACTATCAAGAGTGAAGAGACAACCCTCAGAATGGGCAAAAATATTCACAAATCATATATCTAATAAGAGAATAGTATCCAGACTATATAAAGAACATGTACAATACAATGACAAATTTTAAAATGAGCAAAGGACTGGAATGGACATTTCTCCAAAAAAAAGATATACAAATGGCCCAAAAGATGTTCAGCATCACTAACCATTAGAGTCATATAAATCAAAACCACAATTAGGATACCACTTTCCACCTATTGGAATAGCCATCAAAAAATAAAAACGTGAGTGAAAATAACAAGTGTTGGCAAGGATATGAAAAAATTGAAACCCTTGTGCATTACTGGTAGGAATGTAGATAGTGCAGCCACTGTGAAAAACAGTAAGTAGTTCCTCAAAAAGTTAAACATAGATTTGCCATAGGATCCAGCAATCCACACCTAGGTGTATACCCAAGAGAATTGAAACAGGGACTTGAATAAATATTTTGTACATTGATAATCAAAACAGCATTGTTCACAACAACCAAGATATGGAAACAATCTAAATGTCCATCAGCAGATGAACGGATAGAGAAAATGTGGTATCTACATACAATAGAATACTATCCAGCCTTAAAAAAAGAAGGAAGTCCAGCCATTTGCAACACCATGGATAAACCTAGAGAACATTATGCTGAGGGAAATAAGCCAGTCATGGAATGACAAATATTGCATGATTCCATGTATATGATGGAGTATCTAACACAGTCAAACTCAGAGCAGCGCAGGTCAAAGATGTTGCTGCTTGTGTTCTCCTAATCCATTTTGATGGATTCTTACAGTGTTGGTGGGAATGCAAGCTGGTACAGCCGCTCTGGAAAACAGCATGGAGGTTCCTGAAGAAGCTAAAAATAGAGCTACCCTATGACCCAGCAATGCATTACTGGGTATTTACCTCAAAGACACAAATGTAGTGAGAAGAAGGGGCACATGCACCCCAATGTTTATAGCAGCAATGTGCACAATAGCTAAACTGTGGAATGGAATATTAACTCAGACATCAGAAAGGATCAAGTCTTACCATTTACATCAACATGGATGGAACTGGAGGGTATTATGCTAGCAAAATAAGGCAATCAGAGAGAGGCAATTATCCTATGGCTTCACATACATGAAGAATATGAGAAACAGTGCAGAGGATCATACAGGAAGGGAGGGGAAAATGGAATAGGAAGAAATCAGACAAACCGTGAGAGGCTCTCAATTATTAGAAAGAAACTAAGGATTGCTGGAGGGGAGGTGGGTGAGGGGATGGGGTAATTGGGGGATGGTCATTAAGGAGGACACGTGATGTGGTGAGTACTGGGTGATATGCAACTGATGAATTATTGGACTCTACATCTGAAACTAACAGTGTACTCTATGTTGGCTAATGTTAAATAAAAATTAATTAATTAATTAAAATCCAAAGAAACAAATTTCCTGTAAGGCTTAAATTAGAAAGAGTTCAGATATTCAACTCATTACAAGAAAAAAATGCAGTTCTGTTATTGCTATTGATGTCTCTCTTAAATTTTTGTCTTCGCACTATTATGATTTAAATAAGGATAAAGATATGTTGAGAAAAAGAAAAAGGCACAACGTTCTTTTCCACAATTTCCAGAATAGTTCATGGTTTTTGAAGAAGAGATGAGTGCAAACAGCTGAGACCATCTTTCCCAATAGGATTCAAAGGATGAAGCGTGGAGTGTCCACCAAGCATCTTGGCCTCCACGAACAAATGGGCAGATGCACCACAGGAAAGCAGGCAGGCTACTTTCCTTTCAACTTCTATGAGCTTTCCCCAATTTCTCGGGTGATTTATCCTCCTCACTCTATAAGTAAGGTTCGGGAGAAAATATTCTTTGAGGTTTGAATTCAGCAGCAGGCAAAATGAGATTCAAAGCCTAGAGCTGTCTTACCTTCTTTGAACTCTGTTACCCAGAAAATCTTTTAGCCAAAATGCATCCTCTTTTTGCCCCCTACCCCTGTTGCTGGACACCCATGGCGGGTAGTGAGGCTGGGACTTGTGCCACTTTGTTCTTGTGGTCACATGCACATGGCTGTGATGAACGCGCTTTCCCTTCCTTGAAGGGAAGGGAAGGGGGCAGAGAAAGAAATCTGAGAAGTATTTTCTCTCTCCTGTGTTGATGTTCGTGACAAAAAAGGAACTTTTTTGTGGTTGTTGTTGATCTTAGCTGAGGCGTTACAAGTCTCCCAGTTGACATCCACACCCATACACAAGGGTAAATATAAAAATGTCTACTCGAACCAAAGGACCAACATTGTGTGCTATGTGGGGTATGCTTCACAATTCTACCCTACAGCCATGCCGTTATGTGCAAATCCAGTTAATGTGGCTTCGCATCTACATTTCAAATTAATATATGTGAAAAATGGAGATCACATTTAAAATACTGGTATCCTCTCCCCCCCCAGTTTTATTGAGACGTAATTGACATGTAACACTATGTCAGTTTAAGATATGCAATGTGATGATTTCATGCACATATGTGCTGTGACATGCTCACCACAAAGAGGTTGGTTAACACACCCTTCACCTCACACAATTACCATTTTGTTGTTGCTGTTGTTTTTATGGTGCGAACATTTAAGATTTATTCACATAGCAACTTGCATGATACAATACAGCACTGTTAACTATAGTCACCATGTTGTTCACTGGATCCAGAACTTACTCAGCTTATGTTGGAAAGTTTGTACCCTTTAACCAACAACTCCCCATTTTCCCAACCCCCAGCCTCTGGGTAACCATCAGTCTGCTCTCTGTTTCCATGAGTTTGACTTTTTAGATTCCACATAAAAATAAGGTCATATAGTATTTGTCTTTTTATGTCTGACTTATTTCACTTAGCATGGTATCTTCTAGGTCCATCCATGTGGTTACAAAAACTGAGGTTTTCCTTTTTTATGGCAGAATAATAGTTCCATGTGCATGCGTGCGTGTGCGTGTGTGTGTGTGTGTGTGTGTCTGTGCATGCGCCACATTTTCTTTGTCCATCCATCTATCCATAGACACTTAAGTTGTTTCCATGTTTTGGCTAGTGTGAATAATGCTGCAATAAATATGGGAATGTAGATATCTCTTAAATATCCCGACTTCGTTTTCTTTGGATAAAATACCCAAAAGTGGAATTGCTGATTCTCATAGTAGTACTATTTTTAATCTTTTGAGGCACCTCCTTACTGTTTTCCATCGTGGTTGTACCAATATGTTCCCACCAAAAGTACACAAGGATTCCCTTTCCTCCACAATCTTACCAATGTTTGTTATCCTTTTTCTTCTTGAGAGTGGCCATTCTAACAAGTGTGACGCAGTATCTCATTGTGGTTTTGATGTGCATTTCCCTTATGGTTAGCAGTGCTGAGCATCGCTCTGGGCCTGTTTTCACACACTTGTTGTCCATTTGTATGCTTTCTTTGGGAAAATACCTATTCAGGTCCTCTACCCATTTTTAATCTGATTATTTGTTTTATTGCTATCAGGTTGTATGAGTTCTTTATATATTTTGGATAGTAATCCCTTATCAGACACATGGTTTGTCAGTAGTTTCTCCCACCCATAGGGTGCCTTCTCATTTTGTTGATCATTTCTTTTGCTGTGCAGAAGTTTTTTAGTCTGATGCAGGCTCACTTGTTGATTTTTGCTTTTCGCCCTTGCTTCTGGTGTCAAGGGCTCTGACTGTCATTGTGTGCCCTTGGCTATAGAGTCTCTTCGTGGGCATGTGCATAGTGGTGAAGGCCGGTGACAAGAGTCAGGCTGTGAGCGTGCAAGTGCACAGATGGAGAGGCTCGCCTTGACTGCACGCGTGGCCGTGGGGGGTCAGCTGCGGGGGTCTAAGCTGGAATATTGTACTCACTCAGCCACACAGACCCGGGCTGGCCGCTGATACAGAGGGAGCAGGAGTACAGAAGTGGGAGGGACTCGAGTGGCTGACATCTGCAAACACAAAAACCCACCTGCTGGATTCCTTTGCAGAGCAGGTGACTTGGAACCACCATCTCTTTCACTGTGTAGCTGATTCTGGTAGCCCTTATTCTTCTTCTTTGTTCATAGCCATCTCTGGGTATGAATCAGGTGAGTCCTTTGTGCCTTGCCCTGAAAGACTGAGAACCCTGGCCATTCGCTCCAATCTCCCATTTCTCGGTGAGGGGATCTCTTTCTAGGTGGGGAGCTCCCTCCTGGCACTGAACGGTACCAGCGTGGGGGATGGAATGAAGCTGGCAAAATGAAGCAGTTTTTCCTTCCCTATTTGTGGGACTGTTCTCGGATTTTTTGCTGTTCCACTATGTTGCTAAAGTGGATTTCATGCGCTCTCCCAGGGCTGTTTTGTTCATAGATACTTGCTTAATTATCAGTCTTTGTGGGGTCTCCTACACTGCTGTCTTGGTGACACCACTTTTTGAGATACTAAGTGATGAGACGAATATAGCCCTTTGGTCTCTTGATGTATTGAGTTAGATGGACCCACTCAAAGTCTGGAGGTTGCTTTCGTCATCTTTTCTATATCATTTTTGGTAGAATGAGACCAAAGTATAAGAGCTGAAAACTTATTCCAAGACCCAGTGCCTAAAAAAAAAAATACACACTTAGAAGCTGAAGGGGATAAAAAGAAAAAGGTTCCCACATTATCAACTGGATTTTATTTCTCAGGGTTCTCTAGAGATACAGAACCAACAGGGTGTGTGTGTGTGTGTGTGTGTGTGTGTGTGTGTGTGTGTGTGTAGATTTTCTTAAGCCACTTCATGGTGGTCCGTGGTGGTGAAACTATCACCACAGTCTATACTGTATAGTTAAAATTTGTTAAAAGGGTCGATCTTATGTTAAGTATTCTTATCACAAAATAATAATAATGAGGGTGATAGGAAACTTTTGAAGGTGATCTGTTTATGACATAAAAGGAGATTTATCGTAAGTAATTGGCTCATGCAGATCCTTACATGGAAGCTAAAACAATCCAGAGGACCAGGAAAGCAGGGTTGGGGGGTAATTCAGTCTGAAGCCTGAGAACCAGGGAAGCCAACGGTGTGAATCCCAGTCCAAGTTCAGAAGACAACTGCTGTTCCAGGTCAGGCAGTCAGACAGAAAAGTGGGAATGAATTCTCCCCTCCTCTGCCTATTGTTCTGTTCAAGCCTTCAAAGAATTGGATGATGTCCACCCATTTGGGGGAAGGCAACATGCTTTATAGGGCCCACTGATTCAAATGCAAATATCTTCTGGGATCATCCTCACAGATACACCAGAAATAATGTTTGGCCAACATCTGGGCACCCTGTGACCCAGTAAGACTGATACATAAAATCAACCCTCAAAGGATTCTAGTTCCTAAAAGATTACATGTAGAGTCTGTTTTCAGAAGGAGACCAATCAAGAACAAGACAGGGACGTCCACTCTTACCACTTTTATTCAACATAGTACTGGAAGTCCTAGCCCAAAGAAGAAGATATAAAAGGCACCCAAATTGATAAGGAAGAAGTAACACTGTCCCTATTTGCAAATGACATGATACTGTATAGAGAAAACCCTAAAGACTAAAAAAAAAAAAAATTAGAACTAATAAATAAATCCAGTAAAGCTGCAGAATACAAAATTAATATACAGAAATCCGTTGTGCTTCTATACACTAGTAATGAAGTAAGAAAGAAATTAAGAAAACAATCTCATATAATCTCATCAAAAATAATAAAATACCTAGGAATAAATTTGGCCAAAGAGGTGAAAGATCTACGTTCTGAAAATTATAAAAACCAATGGAAAGATATACCATGCTTATGGACTGGAAGAATTAATATTGTTAAAATATCCACACTACCTAAAGAAATCTACAGATTTAATGTGATCCCTATCATTTTTCACAGAACTAGAACAAATAATAATGAAGTTTGTTTGGAACCACAAAAGACCCTAAATAGCCAAAGAAATCTTGAGAAAGAAGATCAAAGCTGGAAGTATCACAAACTTAGATTTCAAGATATATTACAAAGCTGTGGTGATTAAAACAGTATGATGATGGCACAAAAATAGACACATATCAATGGAATAGGATAAAAAGCCCTACACTTATATAGTCAGTTAATCTATGACAGAGGAGGCAAGAATATACAATGGGGGAAAGAATGTGTCTTCAACAAAGGGCATTGGGAAGACTGGACAGCCCAGGAAAAGAATAAAACTGGACCATTTTCTAATACCATGAACAAAAGTGAATTCAAAATGGATTAAAGACCTAAATGTGAGACCTGAAACCGTAAAACTCCTAGAAGGAAACACAGGTACTAATTTACTTGACATCAGCCATGGAAACGTTTTCTAGATACGTTTCCTCAAGCAAGGGAAACAAAAACAAAAATAAACTGTTGGGACTACACCGAAATAAACAGCTTTCACACAGTCAAGGAAACCATCAACGAACCACAAAGGCAAACTACTAAGTGGGAGAAGATAGTCGCAAATGATATAGTCAAAAAGAGATTGATATCCAAAATATATGAAGAATTTATGCAACTCAACACATGCACACACAAACACAAGTACTCTGATTAAAATGGGCAGAGCACCTGAGCAGACATTTTTCCAAAGAAGCCATGCAGGTGATCAACAGACATATGAAAATATGCTCGATATCACTCCTCATCATGGGAATGCAAATCAAAACTACAGAGAAATATCACCTCACACCTCACACCTCTTCTAGTGAGAATAGTTGGAATCAAAAGGACAAGAAAGAACAAGTGTTGACAAGAATGTGGAGAAGAAGGAACCCTCATTCATTGTTGGTGGGAATACAAATTGGGGCAGCCACCGTGGAAAACAGTATGGAGGTTCCTCAAAAAATTAAAAATAGAAATAACATACAATCTAAAAATTCCACTACTGGGTATTAACCCAAAGAAAATGAAAACACTAATTCAAAAAGATATGTGCACCCTTATGGTTATTGCAGCATTTTTTACAATAGCCAAGGTAGAAGAATGGATAAAAGAGAAGTGCTATATATACCCAAGGCAATTTTACTCAGCCATTAAAAAAACAATGAAATTTTGCCATTTATGACATAAATGGACTTAGAAGGCGTTATACTAAGTGAAATAGGTCAGGGAAAGACAAATGCCACATGACTTCACTTATATGTGGAGTCGAAAAAACAAATTGAAAGATTCAAATACAGAGAACAAATTGGTGGTTACCAGAAGGGAGGTGGGTGGGGGGTGGGCAAAATAGATAAAGGTGATTAAGAGGTACAAGTTTCCAGTTTTAAACTAAAGAAGTCACAGAGCTGTAAAGTACAGCACAGAGAATATAGGCAATACTATTGGAATAATGCTGCATGGTGCCAGATGATGGGTATACTTACCATGGTGAGCCATGAGTAAGGTATAGAATTGTCAAACCACTGTGTCATACACCTGAAACTAATATAGCAGTGTATGTGAAATATACTTCAATAATAAAAATAGGGGCGCCTGGGTGGCTCAGTGGGTTAAAGCCTCTGCCTTTGGCTCAGGCATGATCTCAGGGTCCTGGGATCGAGCCCCGCATCCGGCTCTCTGCCCGGTGGGGGGCCTGCTTCCCCCGCTCTCTCTCTGCCTGCCTCTCTGCCTACTCATGATCACTCTTGCTGTCAAATAAATAAATAAAATCTTAAAAAATAATAATAATAAAAGTTAAAAGAATGAGATAAGTCAATGAGATAAGTAAAAACTCCTAGCACAGAGCCTGACACACATTAATTAATAGATGCTTTCCCTTAATATATTTATTACCATATGCAAGTGGAAATTCATCATAATGCCATTTCTTCCAGTGCCTTCTCACATTAATCAGAAAGTGATCCCCTAAAACACACTAAAACCTCATTTTACTTGCAGCCACTGAAGCAACTGAACTTACATCAAATACTCTACATGTGTCAAAGGCCATTCATTTATGGGCAGCGTGTGGCCATTCACCAAGTAAAAGATGGAAGTAATGTTAGCAGGTCCTGCCACTACCAAAATGGCGCCCTCGCTCTCTAGCATGTTCCCCACTTATGTATTTTTTTAAGTTGGAGGCTTTTCCTGACTTAGAGCATATAAGAAGCCAGGCAAAGGCTAATTTCTTCTGCCTGCTGACATAACCTGACATACAGTAGGAGTTAATGAAAATCTATTGCCCTCTTGAGAGGGAGAAGTTGATGGCCATTTTGATGTATACCTAAGGGAGGTCTCATGCAGGGAAAGGAAGTTATACCAATGAAAAAGCAGATGCCTCCAAAAGTATATTTCCCCAATTTCACTGTTTTACTATACCTATACCAACATCATGATCACACACCCATGAGCATTCTCTGGCCTAATACATATTTTAGAATGGAGTATACAGTCTTGTGTGGAAATCAAACCCCACATCCGGGATGCCCCATTTGTTTCTTCTTAGATGAAATGGGGATGCATCCGTCCATCTCCACCACCACAGGCCATGAGCCCCTGTTCCCACCCATCACACTGCAGCCAAAGGGATCTTCTTCAAATTCAGGTCTGATCATTTCATGCCTCACTCTTGCAGTAAAGTCCACAAGTCCCTAAGTGAGCCCACAAGGCTCTCTGTGACCTAGTTTTTCCTGAGTTCCCCAGCTTCCTCTCACACTCGGCCTCTCTCCTTAGGCTGTAGCCTTTCTGGCTTCCTTCAGCTCCTCAACCCATAACTATGACATACTTACTCTTTGAGCATCCACATAAATGTTAGTTCCTCAGGGAAGCCTTTCTGACCACACCAAACTAGGTCAGAACCCTACCATACAGTGTAACAATACCCTGTCCTACTTTTCCCACTTCCCAAAACCATAAGAAAAATATCTGTTAACTGTCACGGTTTATATCTGCCTATGCCCAAGTTCTAATCCCCATGAAGGAAGAACCATGTCTATCTTATTTATTTCTATATTCTGGAACCTAGGATTATGTCTGATGCATAGGAGACAGTAAATGTTTGCTGAATTGATGAATAAGATTGTGGGCTCTCCATGGAGACATTTTCCAAGTAATATTTCTAGCAGATATGAGATCACTAAAAAGTGGCAGTCAGATTCATAGTTATCTGCCTTCTGACCGTAAAGTAAATGTCCTACAGGAGATGGAAATAGATAGTGGTTTTCGTGACTGAAGAATGGAAAACAGCTTGACATGGTCCTTGAAAAATCCTTCAGAAATAAAATAGAGCTTCTGACCTTTGGTGATCAAGGAATGTTCCAGAAAGTTACATATGGAACTCAGTTCAGCTCCACATCAGATCAAATTATTATTGTATTATTATAATATATTATATAATATATAATATAATATTAATTATATTATCAGATCCAATAATTAATGCAAATCATTACATCTTTCTTTTATTCTCCAGTGTCTTGGTCCTCCATGCGCTCTTAGGAAGTAGGCTAATGTATTCTAGGTGAACATTTCCCAGTTTACATCTCCTTTCCCCTCTATTTTTCCTTCTTGTCTTTAGCTAGTTGTATTTTCTAGGACAACACCTAACTTGGATATGATTGAATGTTGAGAAAAGGTTTCTTTGGTCAAGTCTGATATCCACCCTACTACCCACAACCAAAGAATGTAACTGTCCTCGCTTTGTAAACAAAAAGCTATTGTTTTATAATTATTCAAATGCAAAAGTTAGCTTAGTAGCTTGAATTTTTTTGAATTCATAGCTGAGAAAACACTCAGCAATATCCAGGACAAGTAAGAAAGTCAATTTTACATTTTACAGCATGTTATTATTTATAAAGCCCTTTGGCATTCCATCTCTCTTGATCCTGCCTTTAATCATAGCAAGGCAGAAATTTTTACTGACATGAAAACTGGGACAGAGAATTTCTGGCTGAAGGTCATAGAACTAATAAAGAAGTTGCTGGAACCCAAAGCTACATATTTTTTTGCTTCAATATGTCTTTGTAATTATGAAATCTGGTTCGTGTGCTAAGGAGAGAAGCCAAACCCAAAGAATGATTTGCAGAAACTTCTAAATTGACAGAGCTTAAGTCTTAGTCTACTTGGGAAAACTTCATCCCATTGAGAACTTTCTTCAGAGCCGCCTTCACTTCCTTGTTTCTCAAGCTGTAGATCATTGGGTTCAGCATAGGGATGACCACAGTGTAAAATACTGACACAATCTTATCTTCCCCAAGGGATTTGCCCATGTTACCCTTCAGGTATATGAATATGAGTGTCCCAAAGAAAAGAGCCACTGCGGTCATGTGAGAAGCACAGGTAGAGAAAGTTTTGGCTTTGCCACCTGCTGTACGAATCTTTAGAATAGCCTGAATGATGAAAAAGTAGGATATCAGAATCACTGAAATGCTGGTTGTAATGACTAAGAAAGCTAAGAGGTAGATGACTCGTTCTCGTGACGTGGTGTCACTACAGGCAAGCTTCAGCAGGGGTGGGAGGTCACAAAAGAAGAAGTCCACGTGGTTGGACTTACAGAAGGAGATCGAGAAGGTACACCCAGTGCGAATCACAGCATTGACCATGGCTCCAGCATAGGCCCCAGCCACCAGCCCCAGGCAGGTCTGTGGTGCCATGGAGGTGGCATAGAGAAGGGGGTTGCACACGGCCACATAGCGGTCATAGGCCATCACAGCCAAAAGGAAGCATTCAGTGCTAGCACAGAGGGTGAAGAAGAAGAACTGAGCAGCACAGCGCTCAGAGGTGATGGCCATCTTATCAGTAGCCAAGGTCTCAAGAGACTGAGGGACAATGACAGAGGAGTAGCAAACATCCAGGAAGGAAAGGTGGCGGAGAAAGAAGTACATGGGGGTTTGGAGACGAGGGTCTCTCTGAATCAACATGATCATGCCCAGGTTGCCCACCATGGTGATGACATAAAGGACCAGAAACACAAAGAAGAGGCCCATCCGCAGCTCCGTTGGCAGCTGGAACCCCAACAGAATGAATTCTGTCACCACGGTTCCATTGTCCGCCATGAATCCTAGGTGGCCCGCTGAAATAAAAAAAGTAATAAAACCTCATTAAAGATCAATTAAGGTGATGGATAATCACCTCAGCAATGACAACTCAGCAATGATAATACTCTTATGAATTTGTCAAGCACCTTATATTTTTTGCAGACTTTATTTCATTTGATCTTTTGGAAATCCTTTGGAGCATATATTATTAATCCCGCTCTTGAGAGAAGCATATGAGGGTCAAAGAGGTGAAGTGACTAGTTTATGGTTTCATAGCAAGGAGGCAAAGCTGGACCTAGAACTCCGTCCCTTAGACATTTCCATTTGTACCTAGGTTCAAATCCCTTGAGACCTCAAACAAGTTAATTCATCTCTCTGAATCTCAGTCCCCTTGTTGGCATAAGAGGGATCTCAAAGCCAAAGTCACGGTACTACTGTAAAGAACGTAGATGTGCCAAAAAAAAAAAAAAAAAGAACGTAGATGTGCCATTTCTAGCACATGGTCTGATTCACACACTTAGAATTATTTTCTCTAAATTCTGTAATAACAAAGTAACGTGCTCCTAGGTTCGTGTTCATTTTGGAGTCTTTTCATCTCCAAGTCCACGGCCCCCCTGGCATCCCAATATCAACTCTGTCTCTTTTGTGGTTGTTTTTGATGTGCATGTGAACACAATGGAGCTGGAGGCAAGAGAGAGAGCCATAAAGAACAAATTCTGTTAGAACCTCTACAACCTGTTGCCTGCCAAGTTGTCACTTCCTCTCTGTTCCTGCCAAGCAGCCTGGCCTGGTTTCCAAATTCTCCTCTTATTCCAGAGGACCTGTCCCATTTTTTTTTTAAATGCCAGATCATTATCAATCAATGAGCTACATGAATCGAGCCATTCCAGAATTAGCCAGCACAGCTCATTAAGGGACAAAGGCATCACAGTGAGTTTAGAATTCTAATACCGATAGAGTTCTTGCCAAGTATTTGGACAATCTTGTCTCTGCACCTTTGGATGCTGATGATTTGGGGTAATGGGAATACTGAATGTGGACTTCAAAGGAGGTTATTTTTGTCCTCCTTCCATCCTTGAACTAAAAACTGAATTTGAGAAAGATCTCATAGGATTTCAGATAAATAAGAAAATGAAACTTTGATCAATGTTTGACAAAAGCTGATGTATGGATGAAATAAAGGTCAGCATCTGGTGTTTTTCCCCTGCTGAATTCCTGACAATGTGAATATTTAGGAAGGGTTTTTCCCCCCCTTACGGCCTAATCTAATCTTGACCTTCAGCCAAAACAGTGATTTGCTGTGCTCTAAAAGGAATTCACACAAATCATCCCGACCAAAGGGGGAAACAAAGAGAAAGAGAGAGAGAGAGAGAGAGAGAGAGAGACTATATTCATTTATTTATTCACTAAGAATCTACTGAGAATTTACCATGTGCCATGCATTCTTCTGGTTGCTGAGAACAACACAAAGATCTTTGCCCTTGTAGAGTAAGCATTCTAAGAGAGCCAGGCATATGCACGGTATTTTTTTTAAATAAGCATACTTTCTACCGTGGTAGATAATGACAAGTGCTATTAAAACACACATACACATACACACCAGGGTGTGGGGAATGGAGAGAGCCAATGTAATGAAGAAGGTATTAAACCAGTAGAAGCTCATTGAAAAGTGACATTTTAGCAGAAATGCTGGGGATCACGTAACTATTCGCGCTTATTTGCACACTTTTATCCACAACCAGTAGAAAATGAAGACACAAATCATCACCACAGAACCACCCCACTCCCAGCACAAAATATACAGAGTTTTTCAGGTCCCTGTGAGACATTTTCAAGGAAACTTTGTTCAGAAGTGTCAGCTTCCTAATACAGAGAAACCCCTGCAGTATTGAAGTCTCAACGATGAGCCTACAATCACAGTGTAAAGAAACAGCACAGAGGGTCCTCAAAAAACTAAAAATAGAATTACCATAGGATCCTCTAATTCCACTACTGGGTATTTACCCAAAGAAAGTGAAAACATGAATCAAAAAGATAGATGCACTCCTCTGTTTCTTGCAGCATTATGTACAATAGCCAAGATACGGAAGTAACCCCAGGGTCTATCCGTAGACAAATGGATAAAGAAGATAAAGAATATTATTCTGCCATCTAAAAAAATAAGATCTTGCCACATGTAGCAACATAGATGGACCTAGAAGGTATAATGCTAAGTAAAATAAGTCAAAGAAAGACAAATGCCACACAATTTCACAAGTACCATGTGATTTTACTCAAATTCTGAATTTGGAACTTAAGATATAAAACAAATGACTCTCTCTCTCTCTCTCTCTCTCTCTCTCTTTAAAATAAATAAGTAATAGCAGCAAGACAGACCTCCCTGTGTGCTGGACACTGTTCTATTTGCTTCACATCAAGTGCCCCATTTACTTCTCACAATGCCCAACCCCAAGCCATATTGTTACTGTTCATATTCATGGACCGGAAGACACAGACCTGCAGAGAGGAAGTCATGTGATTGAGGTCAAACCACTATCCCGGGATTTGAACCACTTCTGTTGGCCTCCCAGCCATGTCCCCAGCCACTAGCCATTTGCTCCTGAATATGGTCATAATGTGAGATCACATAAAGAACACCTTTTTTGTCCCCAAAATTTTCTGAGCAGATTTACGTAAATTACCCACTACATTTGGCCAAGGGGGAAAGTAGCATAAGTTAAATAACGATTCTGGGGAAATTGTTCCCATTCTGAGTTGGAAACACTGCATGTGTCCCTCCCCCACCTTTTGTCGTATCACCTTTATTTGTCCTGTGTCGTCTGCAGGGATGGGGGAGGGTAGAAGGATACACGGGCCTCCCGTCAGAATCAGACTCTGATGACGAGTGTGCAGCCACCAAGGAGCCGTCCACCTCTGGCAGAGCTTAAAACAACAAGACAAAAGCCGTGTGAACCAACCTTGCTCCTGACGTCTCCTCGTCATCTACTTGCCTGCACTTTGCCCACATCTCATCCCTCATTTTTAATTTATTGTATCTTACTGCATGCCATGCATTTTTATAAGCCACTTCAAGTCTCTTTTGGAAAGAAGTATTGATGAATAAGTAAAGGCAAAATAAAATAGCCTGTTTGCCAGATGTGAGGCCTATCAAAGTAGCCCTATCATCATCGGACCGATGAAAGTACAGCTGGAAGACTTTGCCAAATGCGTTCTGGAAAGACAGTGCACAAACAGTGGCTGAACCAAAATCAGACTGATCTATGGATGATGAAGAAAGGCAGATGCTCAGGGGAGAAAACAGAAAGCTTAGGAAGGTCTCCAGATCTGTGCTACGGTAGCCAGCTCCCGAAATCCTCGTACATCCGGATTCCCAGGACGACCCGGGTTTCCATTTTTGAGATGGTGAGCAGCATGGTGGGACCCTTCACTCAAGACATGCCTGCATGTGATTCTTCTGAGCATCAATCACTTTGCAGGGGGCAGAGGACAATTGTAAAGAAAACCAAAGTTGCTGAGTGTCTGCTGATGTGCAGAGGAGACGGAAAGGTTGGGCCCTCCAAAAAACAGGTCCACCTCGCCTCTGTTACACTGTCTAGACTCCTGAACCCGTTCAAAATGATTGGTAATTCTAGCGAGAACAAACAGTTGGTTTCCTAACAATCAAGTTTAGGGAAAACACATAGCAACTCCACAAAATATTCAGACAGAGAAAAGACCCATGGGGGGGGGGGGTGGCTAGATAAACTAAATTGCTGGAGAAATATGAACAGATCACTGAAGCAACCATTTCCTGTTTCTGAAGCCCATAAAATAGCTGAAATTGCTGACTTGTAAGGATGGGCAGGAAGAAAATGAACCCTTAATGCCACCATGAACCCACTATGCTCTGCGGAGTTGAGTGACATCGGTATTTCACATTCTCAGTGATCTGTTCTCTGATTGTTGATCCAACACAGAAATAGTTCACTTCCAGAGGGACCTCCCTCAGCAGACCTCTGTAAGTCTAGGTTACCTTTCCCGCACATTCGTCACGTACGCTCAAGACTCACAGCCCACGGTAAACGCACCTTAGATGTGTAATTCTCACAGTTTCCAAAGCTAAAGGAGAAAAGACTTCAAGATCGCCTGCTCTTTGAGATTATGGGCGCTCCTCCAAAACCTCCACGGAACCTCAGAAAACTAACAGGGGTTAGCCCCGCAGACTTCAGTGTTTATGGCACTCTACCTGTCATCTTAGGGCAGAGGAAACACCACCCCAGGAGCCTGCAGGCCGCTGTAGATCAAACGAGAAAATGTATGGGTAGATGATTTAAAAGTAAAAAGTTTGCACTGGGGGGGTGCCTGGGTGGCTCAGAGGGTTAAGCCGCTGCCTTCAGCTCAGGTCATGACCCCAGGGTCCTGGGATCGAGCCCCGCATCGGGCTCTCTGCTCAGCTGGGAGCCTGCTTCCCCCTCTCCCTCTGCCTGCTTCTCTGCCTACTTGTGATCTCTCTCCTCTCTGTCAAATAAAAAAAAAAAAAAAAGTTTGCACTGGGAAGGGACTGTTGGAAGTGCCCGGATGCCACCTTCATAAGAGAACATGCTGTGGAAAATATCCTGCCGTAGATCTGAGGAGTATTTATATAGCTCAGCAAAACTAATCCACTTAGATCTTCCAAGGCAGGTTGAAAGTTATTTAAAAGGGGCGAGATACAAAGGTGGTATGATGTGCCTAAAGTTACGGGGCCACTGCTCCTCAGCTGGAAGTCTGCAACAAAGATTTAGAAAAGATCTGCCTTTATCCGCTGTGCAAGGCAATGTTCTGGACGCTGGGGATGTCGTAATGAATATATAGAACTAAAGAGACATGGATGACGGTTACCCTCCCTCTGCCACTAGAATAGACCCAGTATCATCTGCTTGTGATGCCTGAAGAGGAAAAAGGAACAAAGAAATGAAGTACCAGATGCTTTGACTGCTACTCAAAGTGTTCGGGGTTGGGAGGGGAGCTTGGGTCCTCAGAATGTTTAAATGGTGAGAAACATAGCGGCTCCTGCCACCCACACTCTGTCTGTGTTCAGGTTACAAAGCGGCTCAACCCAGAGATCAAAATAGAGTCCTCAGAAACTTTTAAGGGGGGGGGGGGACCTTCAGTTGGTTATTTTCTAGTTGGATTTAAACTCATTGAGACATAGGAAAAGGTTCTCCAGCAAGCCTCGTTGAAAATAGCTTAGAGGCAGAGCCGGCATGTCGTCGGGGAATGAGAATGCTTCCAAGTTCTAGCACAGCGGGGTCAGACCCCCACTGGCTGCCTGCCTTCCTTGTGCCTTGGCTCTTTCATCTAGAAGACGGACGTGAAACCACCAAAGTCACAGCAGTGTTGCAGGACGAAATGAGATGACATATCGTGCATGCAACAGATACTGATTCTGTTGCACACAAGGGAAGATGTGAGTTCCCTCTCCCCAAAATTATGAGTGATTTCCATGATTTCTCATTTTAGAACGTCGGACCCCCATTATCTCATCCATTCCTCGCACGGCCCCTTTTCAGACAACGAAAGTGGGACTCGGAGAGGTCTACAGACTTGTCCAAAAGTCACATGTCTAGAAAGAAAAGCCAGAGCTGGAACCCAGAGCCCTTGCCACCTCCCTCACCCCTGGCCCCTCACCACGGTGGTCATCATGATACAGATGGGAGGTGTTGGGGGGAAAGACCCGAAAAGTGGAAGTCTTGAGGTTCTTCCTCACTCTGCGATCCGACAGCAAACCTCTAGAATGGCATATCAAGTCTGTCCAAATGCTGACCTCGAATCTCTTACTCTTCTCCTTCCTGGGCTGAATGTACAGTAGCATCTTGGAACTTAAAGGAGCCTCTGAAGGTCATGGTTGTGCCCTTCTGCCTTCAGATGGGTTAAGCAGACATGTGAAAGGAGAGGCACCGAGGTGAGGCGGGTCTTGCCTAGAAGCAGCCTGCCTGGGAGGGGGAAGGTTGTTGTGCTGGGGGGACACCTAGACCAAGCCTGCCTTACAAAGCACGAGCATGAGCGTCAGGTCTGTCTTGCTCTGATGGGGCTCTTTCATCTCCTGACCTCCTTAGAGCCTCTCCCAAAGTCAGCGCCCAGCTGACCGGTCCTAAATGAGAGACATCCGTTCTTTTGCCTCAGGGGCAGCTCGGCCACGCACCTGCTGAAAGTAGCTTCATGAACTCTAGCCTGTGGGAATCTAGATTTACCTCCCACCCACAACAGAAACCGTCTCTGCAGCATCCATGACGACTGATGTCTGAGCTCCTGGTGACCCTTCCTGACAAATCAATGACTGGGAAATTAAATCTCCCACCAAGGGCTCTGGTTCAGAGCCCGCTTAGGGCTTCCAGCTCTTTCTATGATGCCTTCCAAACACCTGCCAGAGAGTTACCAGCTTCTCAGAGATTCGACAAGGGAGCTGTTTGCTCTTCCCCTTTTCTGAATAGAACCCCCGATACTTAAATTGCAGCCTTCGTTTTCCACGTGGTCTCGCCTACCTTGTCTCTTCTCATTGTGGAAACAACCATCTGAAGCAGGTGTGAGAGGCAGCGTCAGTCCCATGGTACAGATGAAGAAACTGAGACCCCAGAGGCCAAGAGTCTTGCATCACTGCAAGGGGGAAGTGCAACTCGTAACCCTCCGCTAGTGCTAGCTTTGGCCTTACTCTCCCAAGAAAAAGGAGATAGGGGCGCCTGGGTGGCTCAGTCGGTTAAGCATCTGCCTTCAGCTCAGGTCACGATCCGAGAGTCCAAGCCCCACATCGCATCAGGCTCCCTGCTCAGCGGGGAGTCTGTTTCTCCCTCTCCCTCTGCCCCTCCCCTGCTTATACTCTCTCTCTCTCTCTCTCTCTCTCTCCCTCTCTCCCTCTCTCCCTCTCTCTCTCTAAAATAAATAAATAAAATCTTTTTTAAAAAGAAAAGAGAGATAAACCTATTCTACGTGCGAGGAAACCACGATTCAGGTTGTCAGTTACACTTTGCTTCTGGGCTGAGGTTCATTTTCTCTCGCATCTGCTGTTGCTCACACTCACCTCCAGCAGGACCAATCCAGAAGACTGGGCCGGGCAGAGGGGGTAGAGTAGAAGGTGCTGTCTAAGCGGGGTTTGGGGGGGGACCAGAGGAATAAGCATGTTCGGCACCTGCACCTTTCAAACCCTAGCAACCAGTAGGTGCCTGCCTCCCCGCCCTATCCTGGGCATTCCAGGGAGGTAATTAGACCGGGGCAGGGGGGCTTGTCGCTGATGGGCCTTCTCTAATCAGGCCCCAGGCTGCTAATTAGGCTCCTCGGATCCCCAGAGGCAAGAAACCTTCAGAAAAGGGCCCCTGCAGTCAGCTGTCTCGATTCCCATTCATGCTTTGTCCTATCTGGCAGCCCCTGCCATAATTAATTCTCACTTGGGACCCTGCGAGTGGGGGGAAATACCACTGCATTCTGTTCTCTGAGGAGTTGTCCTCAGAGTGACCCTTTCGGACCAGTCTCATTATGAGGGCTCAGATGAAATTCGTGATTATGTGGGGTCCCGCCGCCTACAGACTCATTTCCTCAGCTAATATTAGTAACCCATACATAAAGGCCTTCGAGCAGTGCCCAGCACACCACACTGGTTTTATCTAGGGTAACTCATCCCGGGGACCCCCACAACCACCCCCTGGGGAAGACACCCCTATTATTCTCCTCTCCTCCTCTGAGGCTCAGAGAGGTGAAATGACCAGCCGTGGTCACACAGCTGGGATCGGAACCCGGGGAGGTTGGCTGCACACACCTTGCTCTTAACCACTGTCCTGCATCCCTATAACCAGCTGCAGGCTGATTACAAACACGACCACGTAGGACAGAAAATCTGGACAAGGTCACGAAAGTGTAAACGAAGAAATGGAATCCCTGTAATCATACCACCCCAACAGGCACGGTTAGCAGAGGGAAAGAAACTAGGACGTAGTTATTTAGCCCATAAGCCTTGGCAGTAGACTGCCTGGGTTCAAATCCTCCTCTGTGTGGGGAATTCAAGTGAGTTATAGCCTCTACGGACAAGGACGTCATAGGTGACGCATGTAAGACACACAGATCAGAGTAGGATACTATGACTCTCCTTCCAGAATTTTTTTCCTATAGAAATTTACACATACATTTACAAATCAGCATTAAAGTCGACACACTATTTCTACACTGTTCCATCGGGGTGAGTTAACAAGAGAAAATGTAACTTCTAAAGTTACTCATGTGGGAGGGACCTGTGGCCCACCCTTCAAGAGGGTGGGAAGTGCTGGGGCCTCTCATTGGGCCACTCATGATGTTGGGGCCACTGAGCCCCGAGACCCCATACCCTAAATGTCCAGGTGGCCACAGGAAAAGAAAAACTGACTCCCAAGTTTGCCACAAAGGCAGCGAGATTGCCCTTGTCCGAGGTACCACAAGGATTTGAACAATCCCAGAGGGAGTCACGATTACCTGAAGGCGAAAGACATCCCCAGATTTTCTTGTGTGCGGAGATCCTCAAAACCCTTGGGTAGAGGAGAGACCCACGGGGATGGAGGTATATTACCTATTATACATAACATTTTAATAGCCTCGATCTCGACAAAAAGGGAATTGAGACACACTGATGCCATTTAGAAGCATTAATTTAATAGAGATGTGTGTATTTCTTGTTGCTATACCCCGAACAGCGTACTGACAACGCTGAGCCCGTACCACCCATGAGACCTGACACCTCCCCTCCGTTCATTCTATTCCTTCCTCCAGCCTTTAGGCTCCCCTTGCATTGTTTTATTGATCACTGCTCACCAAGAGAAGGCTACCGATCACCATTTCTGCAGGTCCTTTCACTTGGAAAACTTGCTGGACTCCAGCAGTTGCTGGTTCAGTGTTTTGGACTTCCAATATAAATAAAGTCTTCTGCGCATATTTTTTTAAAACGATACATGGTGTTTCTTATCTTCACGTGGGGAAAATTTAAACGTTTAAACATGCCCCAACACGGCCGTCCACTTAACATTATGTCCTGGGTATTCTCCATCCTGGTGGTCGCATGAGGTCCCCTTTGATTCATACTCCCCCATCTTAAGATTTCCCAGAACCCTTACCCCTTCCGCAGAGATGCCCTCGGGCTGAGCGATGGTGTTGAACTCCCAGGCTCGCCACAGTACGTGGGAGGCCACAGGGAATCGGCTTCTGCCCCAAAGGGCTACTTCTTAAATCACGCCCCCTCATTCACCAATGCAGCTGGATGCAGATGGTCTCCCTGGTCCGGGACTTGAACCTCCGACGCCAACACCCACCACCAACGATGCAGCCCCGCCCACCAGGAAGACCCTTCATTCCCTTAGGGCGAGTTCTGCACCCGCCCACCCCCCAATCCAGGCCACTGAAGGTATTTCACATCCCTGAACCTCTATGGGGGTCTGAGTTGGGTAAATTCCTTGGCTTGCCACGTAGGACAGCGGCTCTTCTCAGCTCCACCCCGTGCAACCCACCCCAAGCAAGCCGGTTCCTTGGGAGAAGCTCGGATTCCAACCCTGGCTCCTCACATCCAGAATATCCTATTACACCGAACGATTTTGGTCACTTTGATAGTTTCAGCTTTTTGTTATGAAACAACAGTGCCGCGACCACAGATCTTTGTAGATATTAATGATTGTTTCTGTGGGGTAACTTCCTAGAAGCAGGATGGCTACAGAGAGAGGCGTTTCCATTTGTGAGGGTCTTGATACAAAATAATAAAACTGACTATAAGATGCTGCCCAGAGCTCCACGGCACGTGAGGGAACCTGCTTCCCAGCCCCTTGCTGATATAAGTATCATGATCTTCTTTTAAATTAAATTTAATCTAATTTAGCTAATATTAGTAACCCATACATAAAGGCCTTCGAGCAGTGCCCAGCACACCACATTTATTAATTAATTAATTTAATTAGCTTTAAATTAAATTTAAATTTCTTTCTTACGAAAGAAAAAAGGTAGCTCAGGGCTACATAAATTGTGATTTTTTTATTTATTGTGACATTAAACATTTTTCATATGTGTAGCTATTTAGTTCTTCTTTTGCAAATTTAGCATGCGTGTGCTTTGCCCATTCTTCTAATTTGACTTTTCTGACTGAACAATAGAAACATTAAGGATCTCTCCTTTCATTTGTTTGACAAATATTTGAGCACCTGGTATAAACATTCTAGGCACTGGGCATGTAGCAGTGAACAAAACAGATTCAATTCCTGCCTTCCTGGATCTTATATTCCAAGAGGCAGAGACAGAAAACAGGGTTATAAACAAATACAGCAAGATGATGTGGTGGCAGAGAAGGGAC
>CM053613.1:8772616-8790367 GCA_028646535.1 Procyon lotor
AAAAAAAAAAAAAAAGAGGCATAAGGAATGCAAACTGGTGCAGCCACTGTGGAAAAGAGTATGGAGCTTCCTCAAAAATTAAAAATTAAAAACAGAACTACGCTACGATCCAATAATTCCGCTACTGGGCATTTACCCAAAGAAAACAAAAACACTAATTCAAAGAGATACATGCATCCCGATGTTTATTGTGACATCAGCTACAGTATCAAACTGTGGAAACAGCCCAAGTGTCTACCGACCAATGAATGGGTAAAATGTTGCGGTAGATGTAGACCGTGGACTATTCCTCAGCCACCAAAAAGGATGAAATCTCGCCGTTTGCAACGACACAAATGGATCTAAAGAGTAGACTGCTAAATGAAACGTCATTCAGAGAGAAACAAAGACCATATGATTTCACTCATTTGTGGAATTTAAGAAACAAAGCAAAATGAACAAAAGGTGGGGGAGACAAACCAAGAAATAGATTCTTAACTATAGAGAACAAATAGATGGTTACCAGAGGAAGGTGGGGGGGGGGCGTGGCTGAAATAGGCGAAGGGGATTAAGGGGCCCTGATCATGATGAGCACTGAGTAATGTATAGATCTGCGGGGTGACTACATTGTACACCTGAAACCAATATAACACTGCAGGTTAACCATCCTGGAATTAAAATGTTTTAAATAATAATAATTTTTAAAGTAAAAAAAAAAAGAGGTGCATGAGATGAACAAGAGGTGAATAAGAGAAATAAGATCGTTTTAGAGTAAACGAAACAATACAATGTCTTCATTGTACGGCAGTTTTAAATCACAGCCCCAAATTCTTTGACACTCTTCTCATTAAAAAGTGGGGACTGTGGCCACTGCCCTTGCACCCGGGCTTGGTGACTGCTTGACTGCAGAATAAGGCAGAAGGCATGTGTGCCGGTTTCCAAGGCCAGGTCCTGAGAAATGGATTCCTCTTCCTGCTTCATGGAACACAGGCACTGCAATGTGGGGAAACCCAAGCAGCCTGCAGAAGGACCAAGGTGGGAAGGAACTGAGCTCCCCGCTCAGAGCTCTGGTGAAACTCTCACCGACAGCCAGCCAGGTGACGGAGCCGTGTGGGGAGACAGATCGTCGGCCCGCAGCTGAGATAGCCCAGCAGACACCACCAGCCTCTCCTGCTGGGCCATCCCCCACATTGTAGATGTATGAGCTAAATAAGGGATTGTTGTTACTTTAAGCCGCTAAGTTTGGGAGTGGTTCGGTTAGCAGCAATACAGAACTGAAACAATGACATCCTGGTTCTGTGACCTCGGTGAATGAGTCAATATCCCGGGCCCTCTGGAGGAAAAGGCATTATGTCTTGCCTACACTCACAGGTGCCTGCCCTGGGATTTGTGCTTGAATCCAGGTTGACAAGGTCTAAAACCCTTGCTCCTTCCCCTAAAAAAATAATCAAGCGAGTTCCTGCCGGCTTCAAATCACTGCATGATTTCCCGGCAACAAAAGCGCATAGAGACACACAGTCAGGGAAAGGTCAAAGTCCTCAGATTCCTGCACGCATCTGCCCCCTGCCTAAATCCACAGCGAACAGTCTGTAAACACGAGTTTCCTGGCCAAATGGCACCGCAGTCCCAGACATGTTATGCTTCTGCGGGCTCTAGGACATTTCAGGACACAATCCCTGCACACGTCTCCCCTCTGCAAGCGGCCTTATAATGTGGCAGCTCAGGAGCGGGGCTTACCCTTCCTGGACGCCCATCCTTACAGATGCTCCCAGGACCTACACCCTGCAGAAGCCTGACTTGACTTGCTGCATTATAAACAGGACTCATCGCCTCCCAGACCCTAATCTCTACTGAGTAAAGTAAAATGAAGCCGAGTCTTGGTTTCCAGAAGTGCAGTATTTAACCTACGTGATCGTGCGGCTCATCGAATCTTCTCTCCCTCTGCTACCCAAGACCCCGTCACGTTCTTTGACATCCAAGACCCTAACTCAAGCCGTCCGATGGATGGGATCTTTATACTGAGAAAACCATTAAAAAAGTGTATGTGTGTAATATACTTGAACAGACATTGCATTACTTGGTTTACTAACATATATTAATTCCCTCTCATTCATTAAAAACGGAAGAAAGAGTCCTCCAATTATCAAACCACTGGCAAATTCTGAAATTGACAGCCTTTGAAACTGATTAATCTGTAATTTACAGATGTGGTTTACCCAGGCTTAGGTTCCTGCCACTTCCCCAGTCGAGCACTCCTCAAGGAGCCCCTGGGTGTCAGGCATTGTACTGGGCACCAAACCTATAAGAGTTCATGAGCCTTGCCCTTGAAGAGCCCAGAGTCTTTCAGGGGAGACAGAGAAACATCCAAGTGCTGCCACGCAATGTGGTGAGCTCCTTTTCATGCCTCTGGGAAAGCAGAGCAGGGACAGTTAGTCTGGCCCCGAAGGAAGAAGGAAAAGGCGAGATCAGAAAAGAATTTCCCAACCCCATCACAGTGAGGGACAACATAATCCTCGACTGACAAAAATCAAATCCTTGACTGACAAAATACTAAACCTAGGGCGCCAGGGGGGCTCAATCCATTAAGCATCTGCCTTCAGCTCAGGGCATGACCTCCGGGTCCTGGGATCCAGTCACAAGTCCAGCTCCCTGCTCAGCGGGGAGTCTGTTTCTCTCTTTCCCACCCCGCCCCTCCCCCTGCTCATGCTGTCCTGTGTGTGTGTGTGCTCGCTTTCTCTCTCTCTCCCAAATTAATAAGTAAAATCTTTAAAAATAACAACAACAACAACAACAATAATAATAATCCTAACAATCCAGATTCAGCAGAGGAGACCGGGGTGGGCCAGGGAGGAGAGGTGTGGAAGATGAATCCGTGAGAAGAGACTGTGGGTTCCCCACGGAGGCAGGAGGCCGAGAGAACAGAACCCCATTCAGGAGTCAGACTCTTCAGTGTCTTTGAACCCCAGGTCCACAACCTCCTAACCAAACTGCGATTAAAAAAAACCTAGACAGAAGGCAACGTCCGAACCAACTGACTGGGTTTCTCACAGACCCGTGTGAGTCGCCAGGGACGGGTTCCATGAGGAAAGCTTTCTGGGCAAGTTTCAGGAGGAGCTGAGCCTCCGCTCAGAGCACGCAAATCCTGGGTTGGCAGGAGGGGCGCCTCCCTCCAAGGAGGAAGAAGAGGATGTTTACCGAGCTCCTCCCAAGGCCCACATTCTGCAAGGGCTTAGATCATCTCATTTCACCCCACAACCAGGCTGCGGTCCCGTGACCTAGGCTTTGCAGAGGCAGGACTGTCCTGGGTTTCATGCAGTTGAAAAAACAAGCTCGGAGACAGCAAGTGACTTTCATTGGATCAAAGAACTAGGATGTGACAGAGATGGGACACAAACGTCCACAGGCCTGATGCAAGAGCCAGGCCCTCCCTCCCCCCCACCTCAGGCCGCCTCGCTCTGGCTCTGCCATGGCCTCTCACTGAAAGACACTCCTGCCCCCCAGCAGCCACACCGCCTGGGAGGTGAACTCCTCTGAGCTCAGAGGCCGCTGGACAAATGCCCCCAGACTCTGGGACTATTAACCCAAGGGTGTCCTCTCCGGGTTGAGAGGAGATCAGCCAAGGGCGCGTAGGGAGCAAGGGGCCAGCAGGGAAGGGACAGTCACAGGGGACAATCACGAATGTGACTGAGTGCAGAGAGAAGCACTTGGTCTAATTTGATGTCCTCCAAAGAAGGTCTCCCTTGGCTGAGGTTTTCCCTGACAAATACAGAAAAACAGTTTGGGGCTCATGCAGGGGAATCCAAATGCATTCCTGCAGCTGTTTGCATGTGCAGCTGCGTGACCGGCTCCCTGTCCCCCTGCTCTCTCCACCCAGCCTCCCGGACGCTCGTCCCCAGCGGTGAGGGGAGCTGCCCAATGAACTCACTAGCGCACAGGCAAAAATTTCAGAAAACAGCCACCGCACACCAGGGCGAGCGGGCAGTGGTGGGTGGGCTCCAGGGGCTAGGCCCCTTGCTCCCACTCACCGCATGTCCCCTCTTCTACTCCTGCGGCAATGTGACAGCAGTGGCCCATCTCACGCCATCGGGCTGCAGACAGCCCAGGTTCCCAGCACGGCCTCTGCAGACAGGGAGCGGAGCTCGGCTCTGGTGCCATCGGGGGCCAGCTCTAGCTCAGGAAAGTCATTTAATCTCGCTGAACCTCGGCTTTCTCATCTTCACCCGTGGGGACACGACACGCAGATTTGTAGGGCTGGTCTAAAGATGGAAGGAAACAGCAGGAAGTGGCGTTTGGGGCCTTTGCTCTTCTTGTCTTTGTTCTCTGCCTGTGTGGCTTCCTCCTGCACTTCCTGCAATTCTTTACATAAGGCCCTTGAGCAGAGAGGCCTGTTCTGACCGTCCGCCTGAAAATGCAACTCTATCACACTCTGGCCCCTTCTTGCCTTGACATTTTTGTCACAGCCTCAGTGTCATCTGTTAGACATTTATTTGTTTGGCTATAACAACACACACACACACACACACACACACACACACACACACACACACACACCCAGTTCCTTGAAAACAGTGCCTTTGTCCACGACTGCGTTGCCAGTGCCAAAAAGAGTCATTAGTTTGTAATCTGCATGCAATCCATTGTGATGTAATAAAGGACTGGGTACATGCTCTGAGCGTCCTGCTGGGCTAATGCTATTTCCTCTCCACCTTCAGCTACTGGTCTCGAGGCAACAAGAAAGCAAAGAAGCTCACCGGTACTTCCGGAAGGAAGCGCCCTCCCATGTGGGTGTGGATGTCTCAGCAACCCTCCTCCCCATCAGCTCCAAGACACAAGATGCCTGTGGATCTAGGCTGGCCCCCTCCCACTGGCCCGTGGACGGCACAAGTGGAATTGATTTTATGTACAATTTCCTTGTCTTAGCTACTGACCTTGCTTTTAAGCTTTCTGAAAAACTGTAGTGTCTCAGCTGCTATGCCCTCGAAGACCTCTGCAGCCAGGTAGCCGACCTCGCCTGTGGGGCTCTCGGGAGCCCTGCTTCAACCAGCTAGTACGTGACGGAGTCCAGAGGAGAAGACAGCCCAGCCTGACCCCACAGCCCACCATCTTTCCCCTCTGCCACCTCCCCGGGGCTTAACATTCCTACCGCCAAATCTGACCAGTTAACTGAGAGCTCGAGTTACTCTGGTAGCTTCGGTACTGAGTAGGCATGTTGCTCAGAACTACTCACATACAGTCTTCCCATACTGGGAGCACATGGGAAATGGAGACACATGAAAATACATGGAGGGGCGCCTAGGTGGCTCAGGGGGTTAAAGCCTCTGCGTTCAGCTTGGGTCATGATCTCAGGGTCCTGGGATCGAGCCCCGCATCAGGCTCTCTGCTCAGCAGGGAGCCTGCTTCCCCCCTCTCTGCCTGCTTCTCTGCCTACTTGTGATCTCTCTCTCTCAAATAAATAAATAAAATCTTTAAAAAAAAAAAAGAAAGATAATACATATAATATCTCTGCCGTCAGATGTCCAGGGCGAGTTGGAGAGCCCACTACTGCAGGGGAAACCAAAGGGGGCATCGAGCTTTCTGAGCTTCTAGCTCTTAATCTTTAAATGGGAATAATGCCTGCTCTTCTGGGCTCCCAGGATATTACGTGCATCAGTGAGATAATGGATGTGCAGGCTCTTTGAAAATGTTAACGGTCCACTCCAGGAAGACCTTCTTATTATCTTGCTTCCGTTGCTCACCGACTGTGTGATTGCTGCCGAGTTTTAGTAAAGGGAGAGCCTGGGGGATGACAGTCTCAGTGGAGCCCCGGGGATGGCCTTGAAGCCACAGCTGATTAATAGGCAAACTGATTCCGTTTAGACTGTAGATTAATTTGAGGTGGCCGGAAGGGGCGGGCAGAGCTGAAAGGGAACTAAAAACCCCCAAAGTCTCTCAGCAACCCTAGTCTACATGACTGTAAGCAACCCAGTGGGATTCCGTATGCCTCTATTTCTTCGATTGGAGAATGGGTTGGTATTTAAAACTTCAATGACTCAGTAAAAGAACTTTCGAAAGAAGAAAGGGGATAGCAAATTGGAGCGACTCTGAAGAAAGCGTTGGGTCATACTGAAGTCAAGAACCTTACTCTAGGGGCGCCTGGGTGGCTCCATCGGTTAAGCATCAGACTCTTGATTTCGGCTCAGGTCATGATCTCAGGGTTGTGAGATCAAGCCCTGCATTGGGCTCCATCCTGAGTGTGGAGCCTGCTTAAGATTGTCCCTCTCCCTCTCCCTCTGCCTCTCTCCCCACCTCGTGCTCTCTCAAAAAAAAAAAAAAAAAAAAGAATCCTTACTCTAGACTTGGTGCCTCTTTGGGGACAACGTTTTTCCATGTGCCACCTTCTGCGTGCTCTCCGGGTATAAGCCTAGAGTTTCCAGCTTTAGTGTAAACCAGAAACTCTCTCCAGGTGCCTCCAAAGAGCCACTCACCTGCTCCCTGCTACCCCCCAATCTCTTCTGTGGGGGGAATGCAAAGGCCCAACATACTCAGAACCTCGGGGCTGGTGACAAATGCAGGTCAGGATCTCATCGTGGGATACAGACCCCAAATTCAAAGATCGCAGCTTCTCTGAACCTATGGAGAAGGGCAGAGATCCACCATCAGCAGAAGTAGAAAAGGAAGACACAAGGGTTGTCACTGACTATTAGATGACTCGCATCGCACATACACTGCTCTTACGCCCCAGGGGCCTCCCGGGGGATCAGGTCCCCACGGAGGTTCGAAGCACTCAGACAACAAAGGAAAAAAGATAATAAATCATGGAAAAGTCTGCCCCGGGGGATGTGCGGAAGCTCCGTGGGAGTCCCAAGGGTGCACACGAGCTGGGCAAACATCACTGCGGGACGAGGGGACAGCCGAGGAGAATTCCACAGCAGCTGGACTCTTTGTCAAGGTCTCTGACTAAATGACTCCAGCATAGGGGGACATGGAATCTTGAGACTTCCGCATTTATGGGGGATGCAAGGAAGCCTTCCTTCCCTGGAATGGGTTGGCTATCCCCTCCCTACCCGCCTGCCCTTTATCCCTCGGTAGGGGACATCTGCAATGACAACCACGGATGTTACCTCATAGCCACTCTGACCGGACAGACCTGGACGGGCCTCCATCCTGAAGGCGCTCACAGGCCAGTAAGGGCTGTGACTAAGGCTCACCCCTTTCCAAAACGTAGCAATGCCAAACTGCCTGCCTTCCAAAGAACTTCCTCCAGACCATTTGATGATTATCTGCGGGCCGAGTAATCTTTCCTCTCCAAAAAGGAAATGTGACATCATTTCGCTATAAAGCAAGAAGAACATCAGGGGTGTGATCCTATTCTGATCGTAGGAGGCAGCTGAGCCAAAGCTAACAGCACCCTATAGACGACTGGCCTTTATCATTTCTTAAACACACAGCATTGTGTCTCTTCGTGTCCTACAACTACGTCTGCCAAAATGCTTTAGGGGCAGATAGCTTGTGTCCCCAAGTAAATGACAAAGCTCCTGGATGACAGCTCCCTCCCCCAGAAACTAGTGCCACGTAACTTAGTGTGAAACAGCCTATAGGAGCCTCGTGATGGGTGTGTTCCCTTGAGCAGGGGGGCCCTCTGAGCCCATCTCTCCCCGATAAAGCTGGAAGAGGACGCCACCCGACAAGGACGTGGTGAGAGTGAAGAGCTCCCTCACCCAACTGGACACAAGGCAGTCACACTGTAGAACTTTGGGCCGCTCGAGGCAGGGAGGACACTAAACACTGACATACCTGTGTCCCTGCACAATGGAAAATTCCCAGCTCTGATCCAATCTGACCCAATCGGACAGAGACTCTTCCTCCCCAAAAATGCAAAGCAAAGCAACCCACCCCCCCCCCACTCCAGCAGACATCTGAGGCTGGTCCAAAGCCCCTGGGAAGACCACCACGCCAGCTGGAAGTGCTGGGGGAAAAAACTCTCCGGAAAGCCAAGGAAACCAACAAACGCCAAACGTCTGCTGTCACACCCCAGCCCCCCTGGTTCCTGCCTTTCTCCTCCTCCCCTCTCTCCCTCTGGAACATTCTGTCTTCTGCCAGCAATACTCCGCCTTTATAGTGTAAACCAACCCAGCCTTGCGGGTTTTCCTGAGTCTGTCGCCTCGTCGTCCCAGTTTTACAGCCTAGAAGTCCAACACTGAGCAATTAAAGGCAGAACGCTCCTCTCCGAGGGAAGGCAATAAAAGAGGCTTTGGATGATCAGATTCCCTTTATTTTGCTCTTGCCCAGAGAATCAAATATCCCAGCCCAGAAACCAGGACACGGAGGAGGACGGGCAGAAGCAATGCTCTGACGGAGAAGAGGAACCCAGACCGGAGGGAAGAGCTGAGGGGCTGCACCAAATCCTCTGAGAAGGAATCAGCGCTTGTACTCTTATACATCATCGTGATGAAGGATACAAAATTGTACGCTCTTGTTATTCCAGAAGAGAGGCTCAATCTTCTCTAAATGAGGATTTTCAGCCCTAAAAATATCCAGAAGCAAAGTCTGGCCTGGTATTTTTGCAGGTGCTCTTCTTGATGCGCTTTTGTCACAGAATAATTCCGCTATCTACACGAGAAGACACGTAAACACTTTAGTGCCCGATGTGACGGAGTTAGGAGAGGCCTCCGGGAACGAACTTGGTCCTAAGGATAGAGCCCTGTGAATAGGATTCGTACCCTCATAAAAGAGATGCCAGAGAGTTGTCTTGCCCTTTTTCCACCACTTGAGGATACAAGAATTCCGCAGTCTGTAGCCCAAAAGAGGGTTCTCACCGGAACCCATCCCGACTGGCTCCCTGACCTCAGAATTCTGGCCTCCAGAAGTGTGAGAAATAAATCTGTGTGTGTATAAGCCACAGCAATACTGTTTATAGGTCAGCAGTGTTTGCTTACGATCTTTTTTTGGAAAAAATGCAATGAATGAGGAGCCCCTCAGTGGTTCAGTTAAGTGTCCGATTCTTGGTTTCAGCTCCAGTAGTGATCTCATGCTCATGAGATCGAGCCCCGCATCCAGCTCTGCAATCAGGGCAGAGTCTGCTTCAGATCCTCACTCCCTCTCCCCGCTGCCCCCTCCCCTCTCTCCCCTCGTGCATGCGCTCGCTCTAAAAAATAAATAAAATCTTAAAAAAAAAAAATTGATAGATACATGATAGAAAGATAGATAAAATAATGCAGGTACACTTGAGGCCCTCTATTCATCCATGTCTGTCCCCTTACCCTCACCCCCTCCTCACGAGTAACGAAAATCATAAATTGGGAATTATCCCACTCATGCATGATTTATACCGTTGTTATCCATAAACATTATGTTGTTTTTGTTTTGCATGCTTTTGAAATGTATATAGATGGTATCCAGCTCCATATATTACTTCGTAATTAACTCTTTTCACAGAATATGGTTTTTAATATTTTTTGTTGGGGCACTTGGGTGGCTCAGTGGGTTAAGCCTCTGCCTTTAGCTCAGGTCATGATCCCAGGGTCCTGGGACGGAGCCCTGCATCGGGTTCTCTGCTCAACAGGGAGTCTGCTTTCCCCTCCCTCTCTGCCTGCCTCTCTGCCTACTTGTGATCTCTCTCGTTCTGTCAAATAAATAAATAAATCTTTAAAAAAAAATTTTGTTATGCTTTCATCTTGAGTTCATGCATTTTAATTTCTATGTACATTCTGTTGTATTAAAAAAAAACCCCACGGGGCGCCTGGGTGGCTCAGTCGTTAAGCGGCTGCCTTCGGCCCAGGTCAGATCCCAGGGGCCTGGGATCGAGCCCCGCATCGGGCTCTCCGCTCTGCGGGAAGCCTGCTTCTCCCGCTACTATTCCCTCTGCTTGTGTTCCCTCTCTCGCTGTGTTTCTCTCTATCAAATAAATAAAAAAAATCTTTAAAAAAAAAAAAAACCACAATTTCCTTATTCATTCTCTTGCTCACGAGCATTTAAATTGCTTCTACGGTTTGCTATTCCTAACAATGAACACTTTTACACATAGCATATCGTGCACTTCTAGAGGAGTGAGTGGTCTCAAAGTGTGATCCCGCCAGTGGCAAGAGCATCCCCAGGAACGTATGAGAATGCAAATCCCTGGCCCCAGACCGACTGTATTAGAAACTCTGCCGTGGGGCCCAGGAAAGTGCGCGCTAATGAGCGCTCTGGCTGATCCTGAGACAAGCTGAAATCCAAGAACTGCTTCTCTAGGATGTACACCTAAATGAGCATCTCCCACATCACCAAACGATGCCTAATTGCTCTCTAATGAGGTTGCCCCGACTATATTCCCACCAGTGGTGCCTTCAAGCCCCATATTTTTTATTTCAGCGACTATTTTTATGTTCAAATATTCTAACTGGGCTTGTTTCATCTCTCTCCCTTCTTATTTTCAGCCTATTCCCCATAATTTTTTATTACTTAATGGAAGTTTTTTGTTTTGTTTTCTTTTAAAGATTTTATTTATTTATTTATTTATTTGTCAGAGAGCGAGCACAAGCAGAGGGAGCAGCAGGCAGAGGGAGAAGCAGGCTCCTAGCTGAGCAAGGAGCCGGATGTGGGACTCGATCCCAAGACCCTGGGATCATGACCTGAGCCAAAGGCAGAGGTTTAACCCACTGAGCCACCCAGGAGCCCCTATCCATCAGTTTTTTTACTTGACTTACAGTCTAACTGGGAAACGAAGTGGCCTGTTTGTTTCCATGCTCTCGCTCTCTCTCTCTCTCTCTCTCTCTCTCTCTCTCTCCCCCCTTCCTCTTTTCCTCCTCCATTCCCCTTTACTTCCATATGCAATTATTCTATTGAGCAGCTTTGGGGTCCCCAGTCGAAATCCAGGTCTAGCAAGGACAGCAACAACGATCGTCCCGCAGAGCCAATGGGCTGTGGCCAACCCAGGCTGGGTCAAGGGGAAGCTTGACTCAAAATTTGGTTACAAGGCTGTTTCATCTTTCACTCCCAGCCTGGAGCTGGAAAGGAGCCATTGCTCCCTCAGCATTTGGCAGCAGGTTTATTTCTAGCCTCCTCCCCTGAAGGTGGGGGATAAGGAATGAAGATCATGCTAGCCCAAGTCTTCAGTCAGGGAGCCTGCCTCTGTTTCCCCATCTCATAGGGAATACAATTTTTTTGGCGAGAGACAGAATGAGAGTCAAGGAGGAGGGAGGCTGGGGGAGAAGTAGAGAGCGAATCTCAAACAGGCTCCATGCTCAGCACTGAGCCCGACACGGGGTTCGATCTCACAACCCTGAGATCATGACCTCAGCTGAAATCAAGAGTCAGGTGTGTAACCAACTGAGCCACCCCGGTGCCTCTCACAGGGAATATTTTTGACTCATGGACCACTACTGCTGTCTCTGCATCCCAAACTGTGCCAGTCTGTCCACCCTTTCAGCCCTGGTGGCTGTTTGTATTTTTCCGTGCCAGCTTGGATCTTCAAAAATGCTGGTCTCGTATTTAAGCCTCACTGTGCCTTCCTCTGTTTTCTCTTTTTGTTTTAGCCAGTACTGCTATGTTTGTGGAGCACAGGGGATTCTCGAAGCACGCCCTCTGTCTTGATCTGGCTGTTAGCCGGTACTCTTACAGCTAGAGAGTTGGATTGCTTAAACCTCAACTGTGGTCACAATCACGGTGCCCAAAGTGACTGGACCAGGTCATCTGTGGTAATGAATGTCCTCTCAGTCGGGCTGACTTTTTTCTCCATCTGTTATGTATTACTGAAGCCCCAGGCATACAAGAGGCAGTCAAATCTAAAGATTAACTGAATCTGTGCTGAATATTCAGAATTCAAACAGTAATAGCGTAAAAACCAACAGAATCGAGATAAACATTTGACGTTAACTCGTTTTAGAAAAATCTATTCCTGTGATACACAACTGTAGAACCTTGCAGGGTTGGAGAGAGGACTGGAGGGGGTGGGGGCAGGGGGACTTAATAAAGACTTAGTACGTGTCTTAGTCCCATTAGGATGCACCTGGTATCAGGACGCACTACAAAGGGGCCAGAGGATCCAGGTATAGAGGTCTTTAGAGGATCAACAGGAAGAGAGAAACAAAAGGGAAGAGGAAATGACTCTCCAGCCAACAGGAGGAAAGGATTCAAAACAGAAAAAAGATGATTATCACCCACGAAATGAAGTTTTCCTCCCTTCAAGTAACCTCCACCCAGTACACCATGAACAAGGAATTATTAACATAAATCCACAGGCTTTGGAAATCCAGAGAAGCTACTAGGAAGACAACATATTCCTAGACCCTCTGGAATGTATTAGTACATTCTATGAGGGCTGGGACTTTTCGGTGTTGTTCGTAGGCTCCTACCTAGGGCACAGTGAGTGTTTAATAGTTGTGGAATGAAAGAACAGATGAAAAGTACTCAGAAAATGTTTGTTGTGGCACAGCCGAATGCGAGCATTTGTGAGGATGAATTTATATTGTGGCTACAGAGAGGTAACAAATCCGCAGACGAAATCTCTCCGCCTCCAAGATGCGGTGTAACTCGAATGCCAAAAGGAAAGAATCAAACCAGATAAACGTACATCCAACACCGGCCATGAGGAGGATCAGAGCAGGAGCACTCTCTCTGCACTTTGGTTTTCTTATTTGGAAGAGAGTTAACAGCACTTTAGGATTATGCATGCGCGGTCTTTTGCAAAGAGCTGGGTCTATGCGGTAGGGAATTCTAACAGCTCCGTCAGAGTTGCCGCTTTTAAACATTAATCGATAAGAATATCTACTCGTCCTTACTATAGTCTCAGCACCTGGGAATCTGAGGGGCTGGGGTGTGAAATGTCAAGAACGGAGGGCAACAGTAGAGGCTGCCCGAGCCCACGGGGTTCATTGCGGGACCTCCCCACCTGTTGCAACCGAGGAAGTCAGCAGAGGGCAGCAAAGAGCTGCGGGGCTAGAGGTGAAGAGGAGCCTTCCGGTCTGGGAGGTTCTATCCCCAGGAATGCAGGGTAAGCGCTGAAACCAAGCCAGGAGTCAGGACCCTGGCATGGTCATTCGGGTTCAGCCACTGGCTTGCGGTGCGACCTTGGGTAAGACCTGTAACCTCTCTAGCCTTCCTCTCGCAATCTCTAAAATGAAGATAATTAGGTCTCAAGACTGTTGTGAAATTTCAAAGAACTGGAAGAGCTGTGGAATTCCACAGTAGAGTTGCCTAAGGGCAAGGATAGGGACACACACAGACACACACACACACACACACACACACACACACACGCCCTAAACCGCCAGCAGGAGACAAGAACTGAATTTGGGAATTACCTAAATATGGTTTTGATGTTGTCTTTAATGGTAAAGTATATATCATAAACAAAATACAGGCACGAGTCCCTGGTGGTACACATACCCCCTTTGACCCTCGGGCACATGCAGCATAAAAAGTGACTGAGGCAAGACCATGCTTTTTGTCCCCCAGATGCCATTTATCCTCCTCCTTCCTGGGCACATGGAAAACTGGTTCTGGCTGATAACATGTGAGAAAAGGAGATGTCTGTCACTTCCAGGTGTAGAAAGCCCCTATGTGACCGTCCAGCTTTTCTAGTCTTCTCCCAGCTGGAACATTTCTGGACAATAGGCTTTGGATACTTAATATGATTGAGGAAAATAACTATGTTGTGTTAAGACAGGTATTTGGTATCTATATGTTACTACAGCATAGCTGAGGCTATTCTGACTAATGCAGTAACAGATTGGGGGCAGGGGGGGACTATTTAAAAAGGAAGCATGTGTAGCAAGATTAACCTAAGGAGATAAAACTTGTGGCCAAAAAAAAAGCAACCGATTTTACAATGTCATCTTTTCTTTTCTTTCCTTTTTTCTTCTCTTCTCTTTCTTTCTTTCTCTTTCATTCTTTTTTTCTTTTTGAGAGAAAGAGAGAGAAAGCGAGTGGGGGGGGAGGGCAGAGGAAGAGAGAGAGAGACTCTCAAGCAGGCTCCACACTCAGCGCATAGCCCAGAGCAGAACTCGAACTCGGGATCCTGAGATCACGACCTGAGCTGAAATCAAGAGTCAGGCATTCAACCAACTGACTGAGCCACCCAGACACCCCTTACAATGTCATTTTCTAATGAGTAAAGATACATGCCACCAAGATATGCCATGAGGCTTTATGAATTTAAGCATATAAGTTCAAAATTTTATAAAGAAATGCCCTTAAAAATGTAAAGAAAGATGACGTCCCTAAAAGGAGAGTCACGGGGGAAGCCATTGAAGAGGTGTGAGCAGAGAAAGGGCATGGTATGACTTGAGTTCTAAAGAGACTGCTCCTGCTGTTGAATTATTCAAAATAGACTGCAAAGGTACAAAGGTAGTGAGGAGACTACTGCAATAATCCAGATGGAAAATCTCAGTGGCTTGGACCAGAAGAGTAGCAAGAGAGGTTCCAAGAAGTGGTCAGGTGCTGCATACGTTTGGAAAGGACAGACAATAGCCATTCTTGGCTGACTGGGAGTCTTCAGCTCATGGATCATATCGAAAGCAATATTACACCACATGGATGGGCCTAAAGAGTGAGTATAGGTTAGGAGAGGAGCAGTAGAAGTACTAGGAAGAGAAGTCATCTGAGAAATGTGCCCTAGGCATATCCACATGATGAGTCTGGGAAGATGAGGAGAAACCCACAGAAGAGACAGAGAAGGAACAGCCAAAGGTAGAAAGAACACTGGAGAGTGAGCCACGTGAGAGCCGTGCCAAGACTGTGTCTGGGGGAAGCCAGTATTGTCAACTGTGTCGAACATTGCCAATACCGTAAGATAAAAGCTGAACTCGCCATTGGATTAGTCACACAAAGGCCACGAAAGATTGTAAAGACTTGTTTTTGGTATTATAGTGGGAGTGAAAGCTTATTGTCATGTGTTCAAGGGAAAATGAAAGAATGAAAGACAGTGGACAACTACTAAGAGGAACATGACTATAAAGGGATGCAGAAAAATAGGGCAATAGTTGGAGGGGAGGGGACAGTGGGCTCAAAAGACGGTTTTTCAGGTAGGAGAAATAACCAAATGTTTGTGTGTTATTTGCATGTTTATTTATACTTTATGTGTATCATGAAAGACTCCATGCCCCTTTCCATCCTTGGTTCCCAGACCACTGACCCACAGAGTGAAAGAACATCAGCATCTGGGTGGCACAGTAGGTTAAGCAGCCGACTCTTGGTTTTGGCTCAGGTCATGATCTCAGGGTTGTGCAGTGGAGTCCCGAGTCGAACCCCACATCAGGCTCCGCACTCAGCTCAGCACCTGCTTAAGACTTTCTCTCCCTCTCCTTCTGCCCTTCCCCCACCCACCCCTCTCTCCCAAATAAATAAATAAATCTTAAAAAAAAAAAAACATGACAAGCTCGTGATGGCTTCAAAGAAGACACCACATCCCTCATGACTGGCCCCAGTGACGCAGCTGTCTCCAGGCCCCCACTGTGAACAGCAGCCGGGAGGCCAGTCATAGATGAGGCCCTATGGGAGACTACCACCTCGTTAGCATACAGCTTTTTATTTAATTATTTTCTCTTACCAAAGGGCTTCATTATGCAGTTACCACAAGGCTCATAACGGGAAAAGCCACCCTGCTCCACTGCTCCCAATGCCCAGGCTCCACACCCCAAAGCAATCACACTCAGCTCCTTCATTTGTTTCTTATCATGTTTACTGTCCCATTTCTAGGTCACATGCTTTCAGTTTATTTTTTTCCTTTCAAGATTTTAATTTTTCACTTCATAAGATAGAAAACAAGGATTTAGTTCCTTGAATTCACACACCACACCCACATCTCTATATGGCTTCTAGGTTACTCTCTTAACAAAGTTGGGTCAAGAAGTTTTGTTACATTGAAATTTAATGCATACATTACTGGCTATAAAAATGCCATTCATAATTGAGTCACTTGGTATGTTGGGATTACATACTCTTTCTCATATGACTTTTTGTTTTTCCTCAATTAATAATTGCCTTCGTTTTCCAACTGCTTAGTTTTTTATGCACTTATAATTGACACATACTCAAATTATCCCCAAACCATTTCCAAAGAGAACTAGAAACCCGTCTCCAACACCAAGTAAATACACCAAATAATCCATTAATTCAATGTATTTCTCAAAGACACATCTTCAGGGGCCCTACGCGCTCCTGCTTCTCTCTCAGCTGGTTGCCCTCTTGGTCTGAGGCAGAGCTGTCATCCTAGACCACGGCAGGAGGAGCACTCCTTGACCCTCTCTGCTCTTTGGAGTCTCTCTTTTCTGGATCTTAGATCTTCCTCTCTCTTCATTTATTTCCTCATTTTGCTACTCTCTGTGTAGCTTCCTGAGACAGAGCGCCTGTGAGGGTATATTTTAACGACCTGGCAGATCTTAGATTTTCTCTGTTTTACCATCACATTAGTTCAGTAGTTTGTCTAAATGGAATTCAAGGTTCGTGATCACCCTCTCTGTCTTTTGACCATTGCGTCCCACTGTCTTCTGGTTTCCAGGGTTACTGCTGAGAAGTCCAATGCTGCTTGATACTGGCTTTTTGTTTGTCAGGCTTTTTTACTCTCTGGAAACTTCATAGGATCTTCTTATTATCCCTACAATCTGAAATTTTATGATTATGTGGCTTCTGTCTTCATTTGTTTTCCTAGACACTCAGTGAACTTCTAAACTCTGGAAACTCGTATCTTTTAGTCCTAGAAATTTTTCTTTCTCATTTCTGTGAGAAATCTTTTCCCCTCCAATTTTTCTATTCTTTCATTCTGGAATTTCTAGTCACCAGATTTTAAAACTCTTTGATCTCATTTTCTTCTGTTTTCTTTATTACTTTTCATTATTTTAGTCTACATTTATTTAAGAATATTTTCCCAATGGTATTTTGTAAGTCTATTGAACTTTTAAGTTTTCTTATCACACTATTCCTATTTCAGTATCTCTCCTGCTCTTCTTTTTATAGTACTGTGTTTCTATTTATGGAAACAATTTTTATCCTTTCAATTAGCAATATTTGTTAGGCACTTGCCATGTGTCATTGTAAGTACTGGTGATAGAAAATTGAACAAGACAGAGTCCCTGCCCTCATTGGCCTTCCATTTGACTGGTAATGACAGAGTAAACAAATAATAGATAACCTATATAATATCAGGAGATGATAGTGCTACAAAAAAAAAATAATTAAAACAAGGAATGGAACTAGAAAGTGATGGGGAGTGGCTCTTTGAGACATCCTATCTCAGCCCTCACAAGATATTCATTACAGTGTTTTGAAGTTGACATCTGCTCTCTATACTGTTTCCTCAGAGTTCCTTTTCTGGTTGTTGACTTTGATCTTGTCTTTCATTCTAGTGTCTTTCCCCCAAAAGCCTTGGCTGTCCACTCATATTTAAGAGTGAGTCAGAGCTGAAAAAAGACAGTCTCCTCAATAAATGGTGCTGGGAAAATTGGACAGCTATATGTAGAAGAATGAAACTTGACCATTCTCTTACACCATACATGAAGATAAACTCGAAATGGATAAAAGACCTCAACGTGAGGCAGGAATCTATCAAAACCCTAGAGAAGAACATAGGCAGTAACCTCTTCAGACATCAGCCACAGCAACTTCTTTCAGGACATGTCTCCAAAGGCAAAGGAAACAAAAGCGAAAATGAACTTTTGGGACTTCATCAAGATAAAAAGCTTCTGCACAACAAAGGAAACAATCAACAAAACAAACAGGCAGCCCACAGAATGGGAGAAGATATTCGCAAATGACACTACAGACAAAGATCTGATATCTAAGATCTATAAAGAACTCCTCAAACTCAACACAAAACAG
>CM053613.1:8790867-8817304 GCA_028646535.1 Procyon lotor
AGGAAAGGAAAGGAAAGAGGAAAGGAAAGGAAAGAGGAAAGGAAAGGAAAGAGGAAAGGAAAGGAAAGAGGAAAGAAAAGGAAAAGAAAGAGGAAAGGAAAGAGGAAAGGAAAGGAAAAAGAAAAAAAAGAAAAAGAAACATTCCGTTTCAAGCAGGAAGCCCCATCCAGCTCAGTCTAGGAAAAATGGGGATCTGAAGATGTGGAAGGAGAGACACGGCCCTTTCCTAAAGCCAGGAGACCATGCTGGGACACAGGTTTTCTCCTTCACGAGACATGAGTACCTGGAGTACATTTTTTTTGAAACTTCTGTCCCGGTCGCGCAGCCCCTGGCCTGGCATCGGATACAGAGAGAAGGCTAGATCCTTGCTGGCCGCCTGCCGCACACAGGAGATGCAGCAACGTGCCCCGCACAGTATCGGACACGTAATAGATGCTCAGCAAAATCACAGCTCTCCTCAGAGGTACACTTGAGACTGAATCATGGGCAGGAATCTCCCTCTTTGGAGCTTCGGAGTCTTCTTTAAAGCCCTTTATAATCAATTTAAGTGTGCAGGCTTCCTTCCCCACTAGACAGCACATTCCTTGAGGGCAGGGAGTGGGGAGTTCAAGGAAATCTGGTTGGAAAGTTACAGAGCCCACCAGCGGCTCCCTGCTCCCCAGCCACACCCCCACCCTCTGCACCCCTGGTGACAGGGCCTTCTTTCCTCCAGAAATCTGGAGGCAGGTCAGCTTTCATTCTCTCTGGGAAAATGCTATCAGCTTCTGCCAGGTTTCTCCTCGGGGGCTTCCTTGCTTTCCCCACAGCTGTGGTGGAGTTGGCCTGACCTGGAGCTTCTAAGGAGCCCCAGGACCGCTCCCCGAGGGCACTGCAGACGGGAGGAAAAGACAGAGGCACGGCTGGGCAGCCCATGGGCCCCTGTGGACCGGTCCCATTTCTGGAGCTTTCTCCCGGAGGGCTGGTCTCTGACTGGGAGCGGTCTCCACCTGGGGCTCGGGCAAGGTGAGTTCCACTTCTGAAGGCTAGAGAAGGATGAGTTCAGGCAGGCTCAAGCGTTCAGGGGAAAAACCCTTGAGTCAGTGATGATCTAGAAAGAGCCAGGGAATGGAAGAGGGTGGAACAAATTCTTCTGATGAGTCAGCATCCACAGCCTCCCTCCAGACTCCCGTCCTAGGTGCAGGCCAGGAGCTCTAAAACCTGGACACCATCAACATCTGGGGCTGGATAATTCTTTGTCTTGGGGCGAGTTGGTGGGGGGAGGGTTGGCCTGTCCCTAGCACACCATCCCCTACTCCCAGTTGTGTGAATAAATATGTCTCCGGACCGGCCAAATGTCCTTGGGGTAGGGAGGAACCCACCGGGTTGAGACCCTGGCCTCACCAGCCTTGCTAGCCCCCCTCCCTCGCTGGCGCAGAACGGGGGGGGGGGGGGGGGGGGGGGGGGGGGGGGGGGGGGGGGGGGGGGGGTTGGCGCAGAGACCTCAATCCTCCCTCTCCCCAGTTCCTGGAGATTATCCCTCAGGCCCTAATTCCATCAAAGCTCTACTGCTGCCCCTTGCAGCCCAGTGGGCGAGAAGGAGTAAGTAATGATCACCAAGAAGGAGCCAAGTTCCCAGAACCAGCTACTTTTGTAAAAAATTTAAAGTGTCAAAAAGAAAACCACAGAAAACCAAAATGGGGTCACTTAGGCCAAGTCACCAAACCAGGGTTTACTCCCTAATTCCATTGTGGTTTCTTTTTTTTTTTTTTTTTTTAAGATTTTATTTATTTATTTGACAGAGAGAGAGATCACAAGTAGGCAGAGAGGCAGGCAGAGAGAGAGGGGGAAGCAGGCTCCCCGCTGAGCAGAGAGCCCAATGTGGGGCTCGATCCCAGGACCCTGAGATCGTGACCCAGTCGAAGGTAGAAGCTTTAACCCAATGAGCCATCCAGGCGCCCCCCACCCACCCACCCACCCACTGTGGTTTCAAACTCCTCCGGAAATATAAGACTTAATGGGAATATAAGGCTTACTGGGTCGGTTGAGAGTTTTCTGTTCAGCCTTGAGGAGTCACGGGCCTCTCCATCCCCCAAGGGGAGATGAGGTCATCTCAATGATAAGAGCCCAGTGCTTCCCCCTAAGGGAAGAGGACCTCCCCTGAAGTAATCCTTTCTTTTCTTTTCCAAAAACTTCCTTGTACCACCCTCCTTCCTATAAAAACCTTCCTTTTTTTTTTTTTTAAATAGCTCCTCCGAACTCCCCTCGGCTGACTAGATGGGCTGCAGCCCCATTCAGGAATCACTTAACAGACGTTCACATTTAAAGTTTTGTTTCATTGTTGTTGTTTAGTAATCTCTACATCTAAGCCATGGCTCAGAACTCACAACCCGGAGAGATCCGAGAGTTGCCAACTGAGCCAGCCAGGCGCCCCGTGAACTTTTGTTTTTTACCAAAAGAAACTAGTGAAACGAATTTCAGTAATATGTTTTACTTAACCCAACATATCAAAAATACAGTCACTTTAACATGCAATCAATTGTTTTAAATTACCAATGAGATAGTTCACAATCTTTTTTTCATACTGAGCCTTCCACACCCAAAGTGTACCTTTCACTTACCACGTACCGCAGTGTGGACCAGCCACTTCTCAAGTGTTCAACAGCCTCGTGTGGCTAGCGGCCACCATATTGGACAGGGTGGGACCAAATGGGTGAGGTTCACCCCTGCCCTTCTCCCAGCCCCAAGGGGTTTCCAGAGGCCATAGTCTCCAAGAATATACCTGGGTTTGGGTTTGTTTTTGGCTTTTTTTTTTTTTTAATAAGGCCTTCTTTTAAATTAAAACATAACTGACACGCAGCACTGTATAAGTTTAAGATGAGCAATGTGTTGATTTGATATTTTTTTATTTTTTTTAAAGATTTTATTTATTTATTTGACAGAGAGAGAAAGAGAGAGATCACAAGTAGGCAGAGAGGCAGGCAGAGAGAGAGGAGGAAGCAGGCTCCCCGCTGAGCAGAGAGCCCGATGCAGGGCTTGATCCCAGGACCCTGAGATCATGACCCGAGCTGAAGCCAGAGGCTTTAACCCACTGAGCCACCCAGGCGCCCCGTTGATTTGATATTTTTACACACTTTGATATGATTACCACCTCGGCATTAGCTAACACCACCGCATCACCCAATTATCGTTTCTCCTTTGTGGTGGGAACGTTTAAGACCTGGTCTCTTAGCAACTCACAAGTGTATAACTCGGTATTGTTGCCTATAATCATGAGGCTGTGTTACATTCCAGGACTCACCTTCTCACAGCAAGAACACTTTGACTCACATCTTCCTGACTTACCCCCCAACCACAGCCCCCCAGTCCCTGCTAACTTTTTTGGGGGGGTGGAGCTTTAATTGGTTTCATTCAATAATTCATGAATTGGCCCCATCCCATCTGAGAGATACACAAAATGGAAGGCTTTTATAGGCAGACGTGGGGAGAGGCTTTTGGGGGAAGAGGGTCTATCTTTCCAGACTGACAAGGTTAAAGGTCACATCCTGCCATTAAGTCTTGGAATAGAAAATAGAGGTTTTTTTCCCAATGGAAAATAGAGGTTTGCTGCCCTGAGAGCACGTGACTCCATTTGGGGGTCTTTTTTTTTTTTTTTTTTTAAACACAAGTTATAGGTTAGAAGGTAAAGAGGATCCTGAGGAAAATCAGCCCTGTGTCGCCAGGCGACAGGCTCAGGGAAGGCCCATTTCATAGACTTGGATGTCAGACATTCCACTCCTTAGTCAGGAAAAAGGTTATAAATCTTCAGGCTGTAAATTGGCCTAACCCCACCCTACAGGTAGACATCTTTCTGGAGTCAGTTGCGTCCACATCCACGCAGGCCTCACACGCCCTGCTCCCTTCCCAGCAGCCCAATTTGCTCACCACTTGGTGAACTCGAGACTTCAGCTCCACGGGGCCCCGTGACCCCTGCCTTGTGTGTCATCATCTCCTCGCTAACCTTTCACTCAGCTCTGCTTCCTGGTAGACAGATAAGGGGCTCAGTGACGCTGAGCACCTCGCTTTGAGTCACACATTCCCAAGCCCTGGGGATAAATTCCTAGTCGAGGCACCAGGCCTAGGAGAGGGCCCTTGATAGAGATCTGTAGCCTCTCTGACGGATGGGATCCTCCCCATTCCTTCTGCCCACATGCGCATCAACTGAAACCAACTCCTCCTGGCTCAAGACACTGCGGGGATTTGGATGGGATAAGACAGAAAAATGCTGAGGCCACAACCAGCTAAGGGGAAGAAATTCCAAAATTTTCCAAATTTTTTCTGGCTGGAAATGTTCCTAGATAAGCACTCAGCAGCTTTAAAAGAAACAAACACAAAATGAATAACTAAAAAACTCTAAGTTCCTAGTACACGAGACCTCGCACATAGTAGGATGTCCACACATGCATGGGTGAACTTGCTGTAGGTGGCAAACACAGCCCAGAGCCTGGGGGGGCGCGGGGTGTCTGAGAGGCCTCCATGGCTGAAGCTCAGGAAGGAATGACCTTTTATCTGTTTCCAATGTCCTTACCCTTTATCCGCAGAGGCCGGGGCGACAGCAAGATTTACAGCTCTGAAACTGGTCCCAGCATTCTATCTGCCCCGCCTGCAGCCCAGACCCGCTACCCACGGTGGTCTTTGCAGCTCCAGGCCTCCAATGCAAAGACCTGATCCAGTCTCCTTCCCCTCGGAACCACTGTTCTCAAGCTCCACTCACTTTTCTGGCTTTTCAGAGGCTCTTCGGGTCTGGCTCTTCCGGATTTCCTTTCTTTATATTTGAGCTCAGTCATACCTTTCGAATGACTTTGCTGTTGTCTCCCGGTACATGTCTGTAGACAAGCTCGGAAGGAGTCCTCGTGTCCAGTGCTAAAGTAATCGCATGAGGCCCAAGATGGAGTCGCTCATGCTAAGCCCCTGTCAACAAACCAAAACTTGGTTAAGTTTCTATGGTCGGCTCTGCCAGAAATGGAAGGCCAAGGTCAACCAATCAGGGCCTGCTGGCTCAACACAAATTACCTGACCCGCCTCTGTGACTTCCCTTCTCTCCATTTACAGAAAGTAACCCTGCTCTGACCAGTCGGCAAGGGCCCATGATGACTTCCTTGTTCCTACACTCATTGGTCTATGAACATCTCTAGCCTCATGCAGCTCTTCGGGGCTCCCTTCCATCTGCTAGGGTAGATGCTGCCCAGTTCGTGCATTGCCCAATAAAAGCATACTCGATCAGTGAATTGGAAACATTTTTCTCTTAACACTATTAAGTCACCCATAGTGACTAAAAGTGCCAGGCTGGTGTACGAGTGCAAATCTGATCGTCTGAATTCTCTTCTCTGTTCCCTGAGGCCCCATCCCCTTCAGGATATAGTCTGAAGAGCAAAGCTTGGCATGCAAAGCCCCTCATGACCCCGCCTGGGTTGATTTCAGCTTCTTGGCAAGCCTATCCTCGCACCCTTTACTCGACATCACTAAAGCATTTGCTGTCAGCCGTGGTCCTCACACCTCCTCCATTTACATATGTCACCCACCTGCCCAGAACATTCTCCCACTCACCCTTTGTAATTCCCCCCAGATGTCATTCCCCGAGCAAGCCTTCCTTGAGGTCTAGTCTGCAAGCCTGAGTCAACCCCCACCTCCACTTCCATGTGCTCTCAGCCTGTTCAAATCCCTCCTCACCATATACGATAATTACATATCATCATGGAATCTTTCCATGTTTGCAGCTCAGGGAACACCCACCTCACTCACCAGCTTCATTCAAGTCTCCAGCTGTCCTTTTGCTCCCCGAGACCTTGCCCAGATGCAATTTTTCCATGAAGGTGACCAACCAAGGTTCTAGGGCTCTTCATTTGCCTGGACTCTTCCAAGGCTCTAGAAATGCCATAGCTATGTATTCACAAGGTCAGATGCTTTTTGTAAAATTTTACAAGTAATTTTAGCCACAATAGGCTAAAACCACTGTATTTTTCCACCTTGGTTCCCCGCCCCCACCCCCATCTCATTTTCCCTCTTGCAGCTTTGAGAGGTTGTAGGCAATGTGAGATCCAGCTAAGGGGTAGTTGAGACAGGAATATACTTGGGTTTACTGCATATATCTATATGGTTTGTAGATAGTTTCATCTATAGTTAAGTATGGGTAGTCATCCCAGTGGAGAATGACTTCCAGGGCACTGCCATCACCCACTGGACTAACTCACCCAGCATCATGCATGAAAACACAAAGCCAGAATTGAGATCATTGCATTGGTGCGGCCTACGGCACCTGATGCATGTGGGTCGGACCTGTTCAGAGCCAGAACATAGCCTATGGAAACCTCTTCCAGCCATCAGTGTTAAACACAAATATCATGCAATTTTTAAAAAAGATTTTATTTATTCCTTTGAGAGAGAGAGAGAGAGTGCTCATGCATAAGCAGGAGGAGGAGAGAGAGGGAGGAGCAGGCTCCCCGCTGAGCAAGCCCATGTGGCACTCCATCCCAGGACCCTGGGATCACGACCTGAGCCAAATGCTGACGCTTCACCGACTGAGCCGCCCAGGTGCCTCAAATTTCATGCAATTTTTAAATTTCATAATGTTTTGATATTTGTCAGCTTTAGAACATTTTTAATTTCATGTGCTTTCTTTTCTCATTCACTTCACAGAATCACTTTTTGTGTGTAAACTAGTTAGTGGTCTTTTCCTTAATGAGCCCCCCCCCACAATGATATAATCTTCAAGCCCCACAAAACTTGAATTTCCCCCAAACCTATCCCCTGCCACAACCGACAGAAATTAAACTCCACACTCTCTCACTCAGAAATTTAGAATTAGGATTTCGGTGTTACTGGAACTGAGTATGTAAATTCAGGAGCTATGGGTTGCTGCGCTGCTCTCTATGGATGAAGTAATGAAGAAAGCCAGTAGGCAGGGTTGCCAGTGGCAGAAAGTTCTGTCTACTTTCTAGGCTCTGGTTTCTGCTTTCTCCCTTCCCGTGGGGTCTGCGTTAGCTCATTATTGCTGCACAACAAATCACCCCCAAAGTTAGCAGCTTAAAACAACAAACATTATCTCACGATTTCTGCAGGCCAGGAACTGAGGAGCAGCTGAGCTGAATGATTCCGCTCAGTATCTTTCATGAGATGGTAGACAAGATGTCAGCCAGAACCCTGGTGCACTGCTGGTGGGAGTGTAAATGGGTTCAGCCACTGTAGAGAGCAGTCTGGAGGGTCCTCAAAAAGTTAAAAATAGAACTACCTTCGGAGCCAGCAACCCCACTTCTGGGTATTTATCCAAAGGGAGTGAAATCAGGATCTCAAAGAGATATCTGTGCTCCCACGTTCACTGCAATGTCATTCACAATAGCCAAATATGGAAACCACCTGCATATTGTCATCAGATGAATGGGTAAAGAAAATGTGATAGAGATAATAGATAGATAGATAGATAGATAGATAGATAGATAGATAGATAGATGATAGATAGATAGATTAGATAGATAGATAGATAGACAGATAGATAGATAGATAATAGATAGATATAGTTGTACACACACACACACCCACTGGAATATGATTCAACCCTTTCAAAAGAGGGAAATCCTGGGGCGCCTGGGTGGCTCAGTCGTTAAGCGGCTGCCTTCGGCCCAGGTCAGATCCCAGGGGTCTGGGATCGAGCCCCGCATCGATCGAGCCCCGCATCGATCGAGAAGCAGGAAGCCTGCTTCTCCCGCTACCATTCCCTCTGCTTGTGTCTCCTCTCTCGCTGTGTTTCTCGCTGTCAAATAAATAAAATCTTTAAAAAAAAAAAAAAAAAGAGGGAAATCCTGCTATTTGCAAGAACATGGGTGAACCTGGAGGACATTATGTCCAATAAGTGAAATAAGGCAGACCTAGAAAGACAAATACTATACTACGTGATTTCACTCACCTGCGTAACCTAAAAAGTAAGAATCATGAAAGCAGAGTAGAATGGTGTTTACCAAGGGCTGAGAGGAAGGGAAGATAGGAGATGTTGGTCAAGAAGCACAAAGTTTCAGTTAAGCAAGATGAGTAAGTTCTGGAGATCTAATGTACAATGTGGTGACTGTGGTTAAGACTGTCTTGAATCCCTGAAATACAAGAGGGTAAATCCTAAATGTTCTCACCACACCCACAAAAAAGATGGTGACCACGTGAGGTGATGATTATGTTAACTAGCTTGTGATGATGATCTCACAATGTACCAGTATGTCAAATCATTAAGTTGTACGTACACCTTAAATACATGCCATTTTTTTTTTAAGATTTTATTTATTATTTGACAGAGAGATACACGACGAAAGAGGGAACACAAGCAAGGGGAGTGGGAGAGGGAGAAGCAGGCTTCCCGCTGAGCAGGGAGCCCGACGCGGGGCTCGATCCCAGGACCCTGGGACCATGACCTGAGCTAAAGGCAGACACTTAACAACTGAGCCACCCAGGAGCCCCCAATACATATAATTTTTAATTGTTGGTTATACCTCAATAAAAGGGGAGGTGGGGGGAAGATGTCAGAGAGAGCCACAGTCATCTCAAGGCCCCACTAGGGCTGGCAGATTTGCTTTTGAGGTGACTCATCCACACAGCTCTTAGGCAGAGGCCTCAGTTCCCTGCCTTGTGAACCTTACCATAGGTTCTCTTGAGTGTTCCCCAAACAGGGCAGCTGAATTCCCCCAGAGTGAGTGATCCAAGAGAGAGAGCAGGAAGAAAGCCACAAGGCCTTTTATGATGTTGCTATGGGGTCAGTTGTGTTCTCCCAAAATTCACATATTGAAGTCCTAACCTCCAAGACCTTCAGGAAGTGCCCCTTGTTGGAGAGAAGGTCTTCATAGAGGTAACCACATTCAAATGAGGTCATTAGGCTGGGCCTTCATCCAAAGTGACTGGTGTTCTTATAAAACAGGGAAAAACACTGTGTCAAGATGAAGACAGACCAAGTGAACACAAAAAGATTTTCAGCAAACCATGAGCAGCTATGCAAGAAGCATGGAACAGCTTCTCCCTCACAGCCCTCAGAAGGAAACAAGACTTCCGACCACTTGACCTCAGTCTCTCACCTGCAGAACTAAGACAATGAGCCTCAGGGGTCACACATCATTTCTTGGTAATCCATTTGTTGGGAGTGGGTCACAAGTCCAGCCCATGCTCCAGGGGAGGGGAATGAAGCCCCACCTCTTGAAAGGAAATTTTTTTTTTTCCTCAGAGAACCAGAGTTATTTTTAAATCACCACCAAAGCCATGAGATACCTCTACAAGCTTATGGTAAATTCTCCTCTTGTCTAAACTGACTCAAATTGGATTCCTCCATGCTGCATTCAGATGTCCTTGTTGAGAATTTATTTATGTGTCTCTCTTCTTTAATGGTTTTTTGAGGATAAATTTTGTAACTCTAAATCCCAGGAACCTAATCTAGAGCTGGAAATATGTGTCTAAAAACTGATTAATCCATTAACAATGTCAAAAATAATGTCACATTGGTATAGCACCTGGGACTTCATATAGCATTTTCCCAATAGATGCTCACTTTAGAAACCTGTAGCAGAGATGAAGTAAGAAGGAGGCTATAAAGTCTCCAAAAACATCAAATATTATTATCTTCTATGTAGGTGGTTCATTCGGTAGATAACTAACTAATATTTGGCTTTTATACCCTTACCTAAGTTCTGGAGATCAGGTAATAGGTAAAAAAGTCCCTACTTTCAAGGAATATACAGTCTTACATTAAAATCCCTGTCAGACTATGTATCCCAATCATCTCGGGATGGCTCTGTCTATAACCATCAGCCTTTCCAACCTGGGCCTTTCTTGCTAAGCATCCCCCTTTTCTGGGCACTGGATGGGTAATTGAGGCCAAGATCCCCATCTTTGGGAAGTGGCTGTTCTAGGAGGAGCCAGATGGTCAGAGAAACACAGGTGTCTGAAGTTTAATTTTAATGATCTGTGAATATGTTTTTTTTTTTCCTTGCATGCTGCAGGGGATCCGGACCAAAGACTGTGAGTGGGTGAAGAGGAATAGAGAAATGGAAAGTTAAAAACGACAAACAAGGGAAGCAATGATACATTCTCACTTGAGAAATAACTGAGAAGAGATTGCAGGGAGTTGGTGTGGGTGTATGCAAATATATGTAAATGTGACATCCATGCCAGCTCAAATTCTCACCATCCTTTCCTTTTACAAACTTGAGTGTTGGTCACTGGGAATATTCCCCCTGGGATCTACTCTGCAAAATGACTGCCTGCTTATCTTGTTCACTTCACTCTCTATTTGATCAGGGATGAAGCATTTTTCCACTCTGGCCTAACATGACCGAGTTGGATACATAATCTTTAAGGTTTCTTCTAGTTCTTAAAAATGTTGTTAGCATAGACGGTAGTCATTCTCTTTGCCCTCAGTATTTCCAGGAAGCTATCCCAGGATTTGAAAGCTCCTAGGAAACCTAAATCATGTTGAAGATATAAAAGGTGTGGGGGAGAGGGAAGTTGGAAAAGAAAGTTGTGGGAAAGAATTAACTATAGAGGAAAGGACAAAAGAAGGTAGAAAAAATAGAGATGTTCCTTGCAAAAGGTTGTAGAGAATGTCCCATAACTCCATAGGATCCACAGAAATGCAGAGCCATGGGTCATCTGTTCCTTCCCAGCAGGAGTACCTACCACAGTGCTAGTATATATTAGGTTCTCAGATTTTTTTAAATTGCTGAACTGAGCCAAACTGGAATTCCATTCCATTGAATATATTATCTCTACAGCTAGTGAAGTCTCCGGTTCTAAATGTGTCTGAGCAGAGGTTTGATGCCTACCTGGTGAGGATGTTGAAAAGGTGAATCATGAATCAGCCAATGCTTTTTGGAGTGACCCCTGAGCTCCTTCAAACTCGGTCACTCTACATTTTTATGACAGTTTAATCAGATTAGATTGAATTCCATGAAACTCTAAAATTTTAGGCTTAGGTACACCTGAGTCTTTATCTGTAAATCATGTTACAATCTGCTCCACCCCAATTCCATCCAATTCCTCCAATGTCCCATCCCCAAATATCCTTTTGGGCCTATTCAGGGGGAAAGTAATAACCTATCAGATTCTCTGGTGCTATGTCATTCCTGAGAGGCTATTAATCAACTTTCAGTTAACTTTTTTGTACCTTTCACTAACCCCAAAGTCATTTCCTTCTATTATTCAATCAATCAGCATTTATTGAGCATCACTGTGTATCCTGCTATGGTGTCTGGAACCATATGGAATACAGAAAATGCAAACACATTGGTTCCTGCCCTCTGATGCTGGAGAGACAAAATTGCCACATGTTTTGGCAATTTTCAAAATGAACTTAAGGCAGTCTATAACCAAGAATTAAGTGGCATACCCAAGGCGAAGATGCTGTAGGACTTCAGAATAAAGGAATATTGCTTTCAGTTAGGGTGATCTGGAAGAGGAGAAGTTTACATTGGACATTTAAATATGGGAAAGATAAATTTTGATTGTGGAAGAAAGAAGGCTACCATAAGCTTAAAGAACAAGAAGAAGACAGGAATGAGAGCAAGGTATTGCCTACACAGGTCTGACTGGATGGAGCACAGGAGCAGTCCAGGCTGAGAGATGTGGGAGATAAAGCTAAAGGTTTTAGCACAGAATAAGAAGCAGTTATAACCATGTTTCTGAAAGCTGTCATCCTCAGCATCTCCAGTCTTTGGGGCTGTGATCCAGTCACATTAACACTGGGGGCTATTTATGACTGAAGGAAAAAGTGTTGAGTAGTCATCAGCCCTCAGACTCATTCCAGCTACTTCCCACACTCAGCATCATCCTAGAAATGAAGACTGTGCTGGCATCCCTGAGCATTATTTGCAGGAAGGTCAGCATTCAGCCAGCTGGAAAAGAAGACAAGGTGGAATGTGGAGCCTCAAGTGAGAATGGTAGATATAAGTGGAAGGTTGAGGTGACAGACTGTGAGAAAGGTGGAGAAGAGTAGGCGTACCTGAGAAATGATGGTTAAAAGCCAGAGATGTGGGGCACCTGGGTGGCTCAGAGGGTTAGAGCCCCTGCCATCGGCTCAGGTCATGATCTCAAGGTCCTGGAATCAAGCCCAGCATCGGGCTCTCTGCTCAGCAGGGAGCCTGCTTCCCCCTCTTTCTCTGCCTGCCTCTCTGCCTACTTGTGATCTCTCTCTCTCTGTGTGTGTTAAATAAATACATAAAATATTAAAAAAAAAACAAACCAGATATGTTCAGACACAGTTACTTGCAACTTGCTGGCTACGTCATGGAGTCATTTCAGCACCCTCGTGGCTGGACAGCACCTCCTCCAGGCTGTCCTTACCATTGGCCAATCAAAAGTGGATGATTTACCTTGTTTCAGTTCTATCTCAGATTCATCTTTTCCTTCTTCATTCCAATCACCATTTACCAATCCTCTGAGAGCTGTTTAATGGATTTCTGACACCTCCTTGGAGATGCCTGCATTTAACAACCTCCCCCCAAAATCTATTCTACTAGGATGGAATCAAATAGTTTACTCTTTCTGTCTTTGTTTCCAGGAAGACAAAGATATTTGGCAATTAGTGAATCTAAATGGCCATCCATGGTCAATATAAACTATCATTAACTGGAAGGTTACTATGTACCAAGGACTACGCTAATCTATATACTATATGTGCCATATCTCATTTGGTTCTCTCAGCATTCCTTGGGAAATAGGGGTTTTCAGTCCCACTTTACAGATAGGGAACCTGGCAGTCACAGACACTATGTAATTCATCCAAGGATATCTGATATCTGATTCTGATATAGAATTTAAACCTGATTTAAGTTATTTCCAAGGCCATGTTTGTGTGGACCACTGGATTTTTAGGTGAAACACAAGTTAACAAATTTATTTTAATAGTTATATTTTTCTTCTTATATGAATTAAAAATACAACTGTCTCATTAGGGACATTTTTTTCTTAAGATAGGACTAGATTTTGTTCATTTTTAAGTTAGTTGTTTTTTTAATTTTTTTAAAGGTTTTATTTATTTATTTGACAGAGAGAGCAAGAGAGCAGGAAAGATCATAAGAGAGCACAAGCAGGGGGAGCAGCATATGGAAAGGGAGAAGTAGGATCCCTGCTGAGCAGTGATTGATCCCAGGACCCAGGGTCATAACCTGAGCTGAAGGCAGACACTTAACCGACTGAGCCAGCCAGGTGCCCCATGAGTTGTATTTTTTAAATATCAAGTAAGTATTACAAGTAGCGTGTAAAGTTAGCAAAAATTATGACTGTCTTTTAGAAAATATGATACTAAGCTTGACTTTTTCTAGTATTGACAGTTCTGAAAACTCACTCAATCCCCAATCTTAGAAATGTTACTATAGCATACAATCTATAAAGTACACACTCAACAAAGGCACTCTGAGTGCAAATGTTGGGACTCAGCTAAATTCACTCACTAGGAAAGTGACTCCTCCAAACACCTGCAGGACTGTGCAGGTGGTTTGAATTCATATCTCACCAAAATTGCAAGTTTCATCTCTGATGAATCTTCAAGGTCATGAAACTGCACATATCAATTCGGTGAGTTTCTAGAGTCCTCTGTATTTAGCTCCTATCAGGTATCCATTCTCCTTCCTTTAGCTATGTAAGACAAAGGACTTACCTAAGACCAAGTGTATCGATTTGGGTAGAATTTGGGAGAATTGCAGTTCCTTGAACATGCTATGTATTCAATTGATAGCTATTAAATTCAAATGATATCTATTAAATGAATTAATAAATGAATGAATGCCTATACACATGCATGAAGGCCTAATTCATATGTAAGTAGGTTTTGAACATCCAATGAAAAGAGAAGATATTCAAGGTGGGATAAGAGAAAGTTCCCATTTTTCTTTCTTCAAGAAAGCAGTTTAAATACAGACATCAGGGGCACTTGTGTAGCTTAGTCGGTTAAGCAACTGACTTCGGCTCAGGTCATGATCTCAGGGTCCTGGGATGGAGCCTCGCATCCCTGCGTTGTGCTCCTTGCTCAGTGAGGAGCCTGCTTCTGCCCCTCCCTCAGCTCATGCTCTCTCTCTCTCTTTCAATTAAATAAATAAAATCTTTTTTTTTTTTTTTAAGATTTTATTTATTAGACAGAGAGAAACACAGCGAGAGAGGGAACACAAGCAGAGGGAATGGTAGCGGGAGAAGCAGGCTTCCTGCAGAGCAGAGAGCCCGATGCAGGGCTCTATCCCAGGCCCCTGGGATCTGACCTGGGCCGAAGGCAGATGCTTAACGACTGAGCCACCCAGGCGCCCCTAAATAAAATCTTAAAAAAAAAAATAGGAACTCTACCACTGGTGTCTAGCTGGCTCAGTCAGAACATGTTGAGACTCTCGATCTTGGGGTTGTGAGTTCAAGCCCCACATGGGGTGTGGAGATTACTTAAATAAATAAAACTTTTTTAAAAGCCTAATTTATTATTAAATAAGGAATAAATATCGTAATAAATATTCCTAATAAGGAATAAATATCAAAGGCATCTTGCTTGAGTCTTTTGTTACTTGTAGCTGGACAAATCTAATATACTCATCTAATAATACTATTTATTCAGCAGATTCTGTTTTTAAGCCTCTATTAAGAATTAAGCCCTATTCCCTCCTCACCTTCCACTAAATTTACCAACCCCTCACATGTCCTTATTCTTTCTACTATCTTTATCCCTTGGTAAATATCAGTCTTTCCTCTCTTCTATTTTACATTCTATGGGTCTCTAAGAAAACATCTGCTTGATTAATTCTATTCCAAAATAGAAAAGGAAGTCAATTAGAGTTTATCCATGCTTTGCAAACATTGCCTCCTGTGACTCTCTACAATCACACTTTGAAATATGTACTTTACTCCCATTTTGCAAAGGGAAAAATTCAGGTTGGCTGGCTTAACTGAGGTCAAACAATTTGCCTGGCTTTTTAAAAAGATTTTATTTATTGGTTTTATTTGAGAGAGAGAGAGCATAAGCGGGAGAGAGGGGCAAAATGAGGAGGAGAGAATTTCAAGCAGACTTTGTACAGCGTGGGAGCCTGATACGGGGCTTGATCCCATGACCCTGAGATCATGACCTGAGCTGAAACCAAGAACCAGACACTCAATCCACTGAGCCAGCCAGGCACCCCTAAGGTCATACAATTTGTAAAAGCCAGATTGTCTTAACCTATTTAATTGCAAGAGCCATGCTCTTTCTAATTTCTTCTCTCCCACCCACTCTCACTTCCCTATAAATTGGCTTCTATCAGCTTGTGCTATTTGAACAATCTACTCCATCCACATATGCACCTCCGTTTCTATATTTGTATTTGTGTCATTTACAGCCAGCACTTGGTTATCGGTATCCATGGGGAGAAAGCAGTTGCACAGACATTCTAAACATAACTCATATTTGTCTCAGAAACCCACAAGGTAATTTGTTTTTATAACAGATTTTCCTTCTAATTCTTGTTCTCCTCAGGCTAACACTAAGATAAATCTGAACTTTCTAAATACTCACCCAGTGATAGCAGACTGAAAAAGTCCAAGATGAGAAAGGTAACCACCTGCTAGGATTAGAAATGACACTTGGTTGGAAAGCAATGCCTAACTGGGGAGTGGAAAGTTAGCCCTAAAACCATATCCTCAGACTCGGTGTTAGTCTACTAGGAATGCCATAGCAAGATGTCACAGGCTCAGTAGTTTAAACAACAAACATTTATTTTCTCACATCTGTGGAAGCTAGATGTGTAAGATCAAGGTGCCTTTAGGGTTGGTTTCTGGTTTGAATTCTCTTCCTGGCTTGTAGACAGCCGTCTTCTCCCTTCCTCATATAGCCTCTTCTCTGTGTGCACCAGGAGGTAGAGACCTCCGGTATCTCTTTCTCTTCTTATAAGAACGCCAATCCTGGCAGATTAAGGCCCTGCCCTCATGATGTCTTTTAACTTTAATTACTTCCTTAAAGACACTGTCTCCAACTACAGTCACATTGGAGATTAGGACTTCAACCTATGATTTTGGGGGGGCACACAATTCAGTCCATACAGATCCTGAACTTAGAAATTAACGCAAGTCAGAAGGCAACGTAGAAGATAATAGAAGATGATAGAAGACATGAAGGAGAAGAAGAGGAAGAAACAAGTAGCAACTGACATTTACTGAGCATTTTCTATGTGACCTAGCAGGTTTTTTCACAAACAATTTATTATTACCTCTCTAGGAGGTCAGCTAGTCAGCAAGTCTAGCAAGTCAACCTCTATTCTCCTCCCTCTCTCTGGATTTGCCTATTTTCAGTACGTCATACAAGTGGGATCACACAATATATGCTCTTTTTTGTCTGGCTTACTTCGCTCTGCATAAAGTTTTCAAGGTTCAGTCACGTTGTACTTTGTATCAGAATTTCATTCATCTTTCTGGCTGAATAATATTCCACTGTATGTAGCTCCCACATTTTGTTTATCCATTCATCTTTGGTGAGCATTTGGGTTGTTTCCACCTTCTCGTTATTGCAAATAAGACTGTTAGGAGTCTTGGGACACAAGCATCTGTTTGAGAACCCTTGTTATCGGATGAACTGTGTCCCCCTCGAAACTCATGTGGAAATTCTAACCTCTAGACTGAGAGAGAGAGAGAGAACATGATGGGGGGAGAGTCAGAGGGAGAAGCAGACTCCCCGCTGGGTGGGGAGCCCAATGCGGGACTGGATCCCAGGACCCTGGGATCACAATCTGAGCCAAAGGCAGACACTTAACCAACTGAGCCACCTAAGCATCCCAGTGTTTTGTTTTGTTTTTTATAATAGTTGTCCTAATGGGTGTGAAGGAAATCCTGCTCCTTTCAGAGGGTCAAATAAATTGTTTCTCCCCAGTCAGACTCAAGCCCTTTAGATACAGATCCCTGCTCAGTCTCTGCCTTTGTGTCTCTGTCACTCTCCTTCTCTCTTTGAAAAAGGGGAAAAGGCTCCAGCCTCCTGTGAGCTCCATCTGTGCCCACCTTGGGGTCATTTAGAAGCTATGACAAGGTCACAGAAGGACCCATCTGCTCCTTCCAAAGTAGAGAAATTTCATTTCGAGGTAATTAACCTAGAAAGACCCTCACACACATACACAAAGAGACATATCCAAAAATATTCATGGCACGCTATAATAACAAAACTCTGGGAACGACTTAGATGTTCACCAGTGCAAGAACAGGTAAACTTCCTGCTCTATAGTAATACGTTGGAACAGTAAACAGTACAACTATAGTCAAAAGGAATGAACTATGATGATAGATTGTCCTGCAGAGTTCTCCAAAGTATGATACAGCAGGTACAACAGCAAATTGTGAAACAGTGTCCAGTGTGACCCCAGACAGCCTGGGACTGACTCATAGCTCTGCCACTCGCTAGCTCTACAACCTTAGGAAATTTACTTAACTTCTGTGCCTCAGTTTCTTCATCTGTAAAATGAGAATAACAACAGCACCTAATATTGATTTTGAGGGACAAAGGACTTAGTATACAGGTAAAACCTTTGAAAGAGTGCTTGGCACAGCAGCGCCTGGGTGGCTCAGTCAGTTAAGCGTCTGCATCTTGATCTCCTGATTCCAGCATTGTGGGCTGAGCTCTGCACTGGGTGTAGAGCCTGCTTCAGGTCCTCTCTCTCCTCTCCTTCTGCCCCTCCCCCCTCTTGCAAGTGCACACCGGCTTGCACCCTCTCTCCCCCCCAAAAAAACAAACCCCGAACAGTGCTTGGTGCAAATCAATGCCCAATAAATACTATTATTATTTATAGATTCATTATCTGTAGGAAAATATGGAAATATAGATTTGTTAAGAAAAATTATCCAAAACTTGGAAATAATGAAGAAAAGTGAGTGGCATGTCGTTTCGATGGTACAGTGGGGTATCGTTTAACAGGTCCGCCCAAGAATTTATTTAGGAAAATGTACCTGGTTCGGCCCATGGTTACTGTTTATTAAAAGTTCCAAACTTAAAGAAGTTACATGTTAACTTACAGATTTTTGTCTGATAGAAATGTGAATAATATCTGTCTTGTAGAAAAAATAACCCCAAGTTCATCGTTTCTTGCCATATAGGACAAGAATCACTTGAGTATCTAACGTAGCAGTCTTCTCCTAACTTCCTTTTAAATTAATCTTCTATTTCCTTTAAACTAATTATTTTTATTAAGTTTATTGCTTGTAAAATTCCCATCCCCTCAAATGCTCTTTGAACTGGCCTTAATATCTTAGCATTTTTCTCATTGATAAGTTGAATAAAGTCTTTGATATGTGTCTTTTATATTTGTATGAGTCACAGTTTTAATTTTTTTGAAAATTAAGTTTTCATAGACTATAAAGGCTACAACTCAAATTGTCCCTAGGGAGGGAGGGGCATGGGACCGGAGTAAAATATATAGGGATTTCAATGATCTTTGGTGTGTTATTTCCATGATTAAAAAAAAAATCTGAAGCATCTATAGTGAAAACATGTACATTTACTAAGTAAAAGTGATGGACATATGGGTATTTGTGATATTAATGTCCGTGTTTTCAATTTCTTTAAAAAATTTCTCAAAAAGTAAAACAGTGAAGTATTGAAGTATCTTGATAGGGCAAAATAGAAAGTTCTATGCACTCATTAATTCCAAATTATTGACCAGGCCCTAATTAAGGGGACAAAGGCATTGTATAAAGACTCATAGACAGGGACCCAGAAGACATTGAGCTAAACTTTTGAGTCTAGAACTAATTAGCTGCATGACCCTGGCTAAGCAACTTCCTTTCTTTGAATTTTTGTCTCCTTCAAGATAAGCACTGAAAAATTATGGGGTGTGCCACTCCACATACAGATTTTAAACTGTAAACTAGATATAAGGAATTGCAAGAAAATCTTGATTTTTCTGTGATGTTTCAATATTTTTTAAAAAATATTATGAACAAGTTCAAATATATAGAAAGCATATGGTATGATGCGCTAACTCTCGTGTACTGTTCACCCAGCCGGGACAGTGATCAACTTACAGCCCGTTCCTGCTTCATGTCTCCCCACATCCCCTCCTCCTACCCAGACTTTTTTTTACCTTTTGATTTTGACATGACTTAATTTGGTTTCTGTTTGTAATATATTTAACATACTTTTACAGTTGCAAGAATAGCATGGGAACTCCGTATGCCCTTTACCCAGGGATACCCTTAGTTTACGTGTCCATAGACATGTGTTTATATACACATAGAATATTCATATAGATATGAAATTTTTTCCAAACCACTTATCACTAAACACTTCACTGGGTAGTTCCCAAGAATAGGTTATTCTCGGGGTACCAGGCTGGTTCAATCCGGGGGGCATGGGGCTCCTGATCTCGGGGTCATGAGTTTGAGCCCCATGTTGGGGGTAGAGATTACTTAAGCAATAAAATCTTAAAAAAAAAGAGAATACATCATTCTCTTTCAGAGTCAGTACAGTTATCAAAACTGGGACATTTTGATGACATACAGTGCTATTATCTGAGCCACAGTTCATATTCGATCTTATCAATGATCTCCAAAATGCCCTTTCTTCTTTTTTCCCATGTACCTACCCAGATTTTTTTTAAGCAAATTCCAATTTCTTATCATCTCCTGGTGCTTTTTAAAAATGTCCAAATATGCTCTTTTTCTAACGTGTCCGCCGCTACTTTGCTGCTGCCCTGAGCATGCTCCTGGTGCTCTCATGGGGTCCTGCAGTCCTGACGCATCACCCCTCCGCTGAGCACCCACTAGGCTAAATCTCTTCTGCTAGAACAGCGGGTGATTCACAGACCCAGAAGCACAAGCCTCCAGTAGCCTCAGCGGGGCCGAGCTAGGAGAGCAGAGCCCACCTGCAGTGGGGAGGGAGGGAGCCGCCCCTCCCCACCCTCAAAGCAGTCAAAGCATCTCCTCCTACAAGAGATGGTACAAGCAACAGCTGGGAGATGAACATAATTAACAATCCCCTGGGCTCCTCCTTATGCCCATCGGCATTTCCCAGGCTTAGAAGTCAGCTTCCTTTCTGAAAATGGAATTTTTTTAATTGCTAATATAAATAAATTATCTATTCTGTTAACAAGGCCCCCAGTGCCTCCTTAGATGAGTCCCTGGCAGCCCAAACCAGGAGAGCTTCACAGAGAGGGTCAAGCCTCAGATTTCCTACCCCACGTGCCCCCAACTTCTCTCCACGCCCCTCGGCTGCTGGGACACGGAAGTAACAGCCAAAGGCACGGAGCTCTAGATGCATATCCCACGGAGCTCAGGGTCACTGACTTGTTTGACCAGAATGAGGGCCCAGTAATGAGCCCCTGGGTCATTTAGTGGGGTTAGCTGGGTAAACTGTCCCCTATTCTTCTGCAAGCTCCCAAGAGGCAAACTTTTTTTCATCTGGACTTCAGACTCCAAAGAGGAGTCAGGAATTTTTGCTGCTATGAAAGAAACAGAAGGTCCCACTCCTCCAGGAGACGCTAACCTCCCTATGTCTCAAGATCAAAGCAAGTGACCACAGCCTACAGGGGATCGGCTCTTCTTCCCCGAGGCCTCAACCTTGCAGGACCCCTGAAAAGGATATGGGGGTGGTATGTTTCCAGCACCTCCCCAGAGCTCTGAGCCTCTTCAGCCACCTGGGATCCGGAGGGACGGAGCCAGCTTTATAAGATGCAGAACCAGGATGCGCCCAAAGGCTCCGTCAGAAGCTGTGTGCCTTGTCGCCAGGTCTGGGTGTGTGCGCCCCCCAGAAACAGCTCCAGAGAGGATGACCTGAGAGACACAGGCTGGAGGGAAAGGGAGTCCCAGATTCTTCCCCGTGTGGCTGGGCTGAGAGGCTCTCGAGGGGGATCAGGCTGGGGAGGACCATCTGCCAAGGTTGGTATTTGCCTATTGGAAATTCCACTGAGTTCCGCCAGAGCTGGTTCAGAAAGCTGTCGACTTCTCCTTCCTCAGTCCCCATATCTGCAGCCACCCCATCGCCTACTTAAGCACTCGGGGGTCCTGAGCAATCTCCTCCAGCTCCCCTTCCATGGCGGGCTCATGATCTAACTTGCAGTGGGATGGAACTTAATGTACACCGGGGCCTACCCTGTTGCCAGGATTGCGCTAAGCCCGTGGATACCCATTGTCTCTCTGCCCAGAAACTAGGGAAACAGAGGCTCCAAAAGGTTGAGTAACTCTACCAGGTTTCCTGACTCTTTCCAATGCCATCTTTTGCCTGTTTACTGCAGAGTTTAATTCCCACTTCCAGGCCGTGGCGCTGCCTGGTCTCCTGCATGGAGCCCCACCTTCCTCCCACAAGGCTCAGCCCCCAGCTCCTGTTTCGGAAACTTTCTCGACCACTCCAGTGGGTTTTTACCATCGAGAAGGCGCCACCCAACTTCACTGCTGTTTCATGGGAATGAGTCTGTCCCTCAGCAAAATTTCAAGATTTTGAATGGCCAAAGCCATGGCTTCCTTTAGTTGAATAGCAGTTGTTTAAATACTTTGGGCAACTATACTAGCTCAAATACTTCTGAGCTGCAGTTGTTGGAATACTTCTGCATAACAGTAGTTGCTCAAATATTTGCTGTTCACTTGTACAAAACTTAGAATAGCCTCTGCTTTCAGAAGTTATAATGTGATGGGAAAGCAAAACAACCCAGTGGGAGGAAAGAAAGACAGCGACGTTGATGAAGCTCCGTTAAATAATTCTAAATACATCTGTGTGAGCGAGATTCCGCCGCCAGATGGTAACGGCACACAAAAAGAGAATTCAGTTGGGTAAGGGAAATCTGACAAGAAGGGCTGAGGGATGGCTTTGCAGGATTTACAGAAGATGCCTGGGGCTACTTTGCACACTGAGAACCTCAGGGTACATCGGTAAGGCTGTTACTTGAGGTCAACACAATCGAGAATTTTGGGTGGGTGTGGCTCTGGAGGAATTGAACGGCCATATGGAAGTCGGGATGGGAGCAGAAAGGATTAGGAAGGAACACAGTCTGGACCATGGGAATATGATGGGAAAGGAGGATTTGGGGAGGAAGACAGAAACCTTATTTGCTGGAGAGCAGGATCCAGGATCTCACCCTAAAAATGACACTGAGCGTGAGTGTGCATGCGTGTGTGTGTGTGTGTGTGTGTGTGTGTGTGTGTGTGTGTGTGTGTAGAGGATTAGCTGTCATTCTATCAAAGATTCATGGTGGATCAGAGAGGTGTGGATATTTAGATTTGGACACAACTAAGTCCCTCAAAAAGTAGAAGAGGAAGAGCAAACATAAAAGATACACTGGGCACTTGGTGAGAGAAGTGGGACTCAGGGCAGGAAGCCGACTCTGCTAGGGGAAACTCCAAGACGGAACCACAGGATAGGATCCTGCGCCATCCCTGGGACCCTGCCTTTCAGGGTTGCATATTCTGATCTTTGCGCTAAACAGAGGGTTAGTCTCTGAAGGCTGCAGAGTGTTCCAGTGAATTCTCCTAGGTCACAAAGACACAAGACCAGCCCTGAGAGGAAGGAGGGGCAGTAGGGCAGAGGGCAGTGTCCTGGGACTGACCAGTGTTTCTAAAGCAAACTAGGGTCGTGTACTCCTGAGGGTAAAGTAAAGACTTCAAGGGGTTCATAGACAAAGCAATTTTTAAAGATTATTTATTTATTTATTTATTTATTTATTTGAGAAAGAGAGATCACAAGTAGACAGAGAGGCAGGCAGAGAGAGAGGGGAAGCAGGCTCCCCGCTGAGCAGAGAGCCCGATGCGGGGCTCGATCCCAGGACACTGAGATCATGACCTGAGCCGAAGGCAGAGGCTTTAACCCACTGAGTCACCCAGGCGCCCCTAGACAAAGCAATTTTAAAAGGAACTAATTTCCAGAACCTCAAGGTCCACATCTACTCTTTTATAAAACCAGCGTCCTTGGAAATGCGTCTGGGAGGGGGAAGTCCTGTACTCCTTTCTCGTCTCCCTCTTCACAACTGTCTTTCCTTCATTTTTGAAAAGAAGTGCGTGCTTCTAACGCATCCTGACTCTTAGTATAAGACATTTTGCCGGCATACAAAACTACAAGGAGACCACACAAAGAGGTAGTCTCATAAATAGGTGCTGAAAAGTAAATGATTTTAATGACTGCCTATAAAATCCTTTTTAAGTCAGATGGAAATCTTTCAACAGAACAGAGGAAGGATCTTTTCAAATTGACAAATGGTGCAACATTAAATATAATTTTTGATGATACATCACTACGTGATTCTTGGCATTAACCAAGAAGTTCAATGAATTGAATGGCATTACCATAACAGAACTCCTCATATTCCCATCTATTCATTGATGTTAACAAGGTTTCTCATAACTTCCTCCTTTATGTGCAAAATATTTGCCAGGGATCACTGCTGTGAGTGGCCAAGGTACTTAAATAGACCCTTGTGAGTTGGACAGACCCTCTTAAAATTGTCTGTTATTATCAGGTATAGGGTATCCTTTTTCTGGACAAATTCCCGTGGATTCTTTTTGTGGTGCCTGGCGTTACACTGGCACAAAGATCCGTCCCCAGGCAGCAAGTTCAGGGAAGATGCCCTCACTCACTGTCACCGTCACAGCCAAGTGTGATCTCTGAGATCTTCCATGCCAAACCTTGACTTGCCAACGAGGAATCAGAGAGAGGAGAATCGCCCAAGATAGTTCTAGCTGGAACTAGAAAGTAAGTCTTTATCCTGTCGGCTCGGTACCTCGGTCTGTACCTATCATAGCAGGTGGGAACAAAGGTGAGGGTATTCCATGTTCTTCCTCAAGGAAACACTACATTTCCTCCTTGTCATCCACATAAACCATTTGACATGGATGAAGGGGTTGGTGAGGTTTTCCTAGGACTAATTTCCAGGATGTATCCCAGATCCCCAAGGAGGTGGGAAATGAGGGGCAGAAGAGAGAGGGAAGTATGGGGAAGAAGGAAAAGACTGTGGGCATTTCCAGCTAAGCAAGCACTAAAACACTATTTCCAAGCTGATGGCCTCCCGGGTAACATCCACCTCGATAGATCCTCAGAGGACACAATGGTTACTATGTAGAGGGGATGTCCTGAAGGCTATTTAAATACGAGACAGAATAGATACCCTTACACGCTACACCATGAATAAACCTTGAAAACATTAAGTGAAAGGAGCCAGACACAAAAAGCCACTAATTGTATGAATCCATATATATGAAATGCCCAGAATAGGCAAACCCATAGAGAAAGAAAGTAGATTAATGATTTTCAGGAGCTGGGGGAAAGGTAGAATGGTGAGTGCCTACTAATGGCCATGTGGTTTTCTTTGTTGGGTGATAAAAGTGTTCTATAGTTAAATAACGGGGATAGTTGTGCCAGCACTAAATTGTACACTTTATTTTTTAAAAGAGTTTATTTATTTATTATTTATTTTTTATTTACTTACTTACTTACTTACTTATTTATGAGAGATAGAGAGAACCCAGGGCAGGGAGGGCAGAGGGAGAGAGAGACTCTCAAGCAGACTCTCTGCTGAACACGGAGCCCAACATGGGGTTCAATCCCAGGACCTCAACATCATGACTTGTGCATTAAGAATCAGACACTTAACCAACTGAGCCACTAAGGTGCCCCTAAAATGGTGAATTTTACAGTAGGTGAATTATATCTGCATTTTTGAAATGAACGAAATAATTGTCAAATCCAATCATAAGCATATTTATAGATACAGGCACTAGAAATTGGGGAAGAGGACTCATACTTCATTGATCACTTAATGTGTCCCGGACATTGGGATATTTTACGTTCGTTTTTTCATTTAGGCGAAGCAGCAACCCTGAAAAGTAGGCATACTTTCTTGACTTCATGACAAGAAAGCTAAAACTCATCGGTATAGCTTATCCAAGGAGACATGAGCAGTTAGTGCCATAATCAGAATCTGTCGGGCTGTCCAGTTTGGGTCCTTTCCACTATGCACCACGCCTCCCGTTAGCTTCTTGTGCAGGAAGCCTTATACTTGCTTGTGATTTCCCTCATCGTCCTATGCACAACGGTGGACACACTCAGGTAATTCCTGTTTGAGTGATGATCCCTTGTCACCTCTGCAGATGACACCTGGAGAACTAGCCCTTGCAAGTGGAAACCACACTCCGGTTACCCAGTTTGTCTTGTTGGGATTCTCCAGTGATCCAGATCTCCAGGAGCTTCTATTTCTAACCTTCCTCCTCATTTATGCCATCACAGTGATGGGCAACCTGGGAATGATGGCGCTCATCTTCACGGACTCCCGTCTCCATAACCCCATGTATTTCTTCCTCAGTGTCCTCTCTTTTCTTGATATTTGTTACTCTTCTGTGGTCACACCCAAGCTCTTAGCCAACTTGCTGGCCTCGGACAAGACCATCTCTTTCGAGGGCTGTGTGGTCCAGCTGACCTTCTTTGTGGTGCATGTGACAGCTGAGAGCTTCCTGCTGGCCTCCATGGCCTACGACCGCTTCGTGGCCATCTGCCAACCCCTCCATTATGGTTCAGTCATGACCAAGGAGACCTGGCTCCAGCTGGTAGCAGCTTCCTATGCATTTGGTGGCGCCAACTCTGCTATCCAGACTGGGAATGTCTTTGCTCTGCCTTTCTGTGGGCCCAACCAGGTAACACACTACTTCTGTGACATCCCTCCCCTTCTCCACCTGGCTTGTGCCAACACGGCCACAGCGGGAGTGGTCCTCTATATCTTCTCCGCTCTGGTTACCCTTCTGCCTGCTGCGGTCATCCTCACCTCCTACAGCTTGATCTTGGTGGCCATTGGGAGAATGCGCTCAGCAGCTGGACGGGAGAAGGCCCTCTCCACTTGCGCCTCCCACTTCCTGGCCATTGCCATTTTCTATGGCACTGTGGTTTTCACCTATGTCCAACCTCATGGATCCACTAATGATACCAATGGCCAAATAGTGTCCGTGTTCTACACCATCATAATTCCCATGCTCAACCCCTTCATCTATAGCTTCCGCAACAAGGAGGTGAAGGACGCACTGCAAAGGAGGCTCCGGGTCAGTCTCTTTCCCTGCTGAATCCTGCAAGGTTATTTGTTGGGATGAGCAAGGCAGAGCCTCTTCCAAATCACACTGTGAATTGACTGAACGGAGAGCAGCCCTGATTCTGAAGGAGGTGGAAGAAGTAGGGAAGGAGCAGCAAATATCATTCTTTGCACAGAGAACTGCAATTTTTAAAAGCATCTTCTTATCCATCCTTGTGTTGAATGTTTACATCCACATTGTGAGGCAGTCCTTGTTACGATGATCTCATTTTACAAATGAAGTGACTCAGTAAAAATAAGTTACCTAAGGGCGCTTGGGTGGCTCAGTCAGTTGGGCGTCTGCCTTCAGCTCAGGTCATGGTCTCAGGGTCCTGGGATCTAGTCCCGTGTCAGGCCCTCTGCTCAGGGGGAGTCTGCTTCTCACTCTCCCTCTCCTCTCTCTCTGTCTCTCAAATAAATAAATAAAATCTTTTTTTTTTTTT
>CM053613.1:8817804-8840775 GCA_028646535.1 Procyon lotor
TTGAGCATCTGCCTTCCATTCAGGTCGTGGTCCTAGGGTCCTGGGATTTGAGCCCCACCTCGGGCTCCCTGCTCAGTGGGGAGCCTGCTTCTCCCTCTCCTTCTGATGATCCCCTTGCTTGTGCTCTCTCTCTCTCAAATAAATAAATAAAATCTTCAAACAGTCTGTCCTGAAGGGAGAACCTTAGAGTTCTCCATTTTAGTGCCTGCCTCTTCCCCTGGGCAAAATCCCAGAGTCAGGTTTCTGCATTTGGGACAGGGATGGTGAAGAGTACACCCTTGCTTTAAGAGGAAGGGTCTTAAGACTTCTGGGTCTTCCCAGTTTGCCTCTTGCAACATGTTATCTCTGTTCTACAAACAATCTAGAATTGGGCCTCATGTTCATAGCATGCAGCCCTGAGACAGAACCTCTACCTCAACCTCTCAGCTGCACTTGCTATAACTTAGTACCTGCAACAAATAGCTGGTGTGGAAGGGACATGCTGGTGGTCGGAGTCTCTTCCTCCTGGAAAGCTATCACTGCCCTGAATAGGGAGTTGGGGGAAGGGAGAGCATTGTATTCTTTGCTGGAGTCCTGGGGTACTGCTTCCTTCAGGCTGAGCTGGGACAGGGAAGGGAGGGAGCAGGTCATGGTTCAAATGCCACAGACCTGCTATTCTTACCAAATAGATTTTCTTGAATAAATATTTCTTAATTTGTTGTATGTCCTAAAAACCACTGCAAGACCTTAAATGGCTACTCTTTTTTATGATACTGACCAATTATGCCTATTTGTGAAGCAGGTCCATGGAACTTCTGACAAAGACGCTCCTTGACCAAACTTTGGAAAGGATCTTCTTAGCCCCCTTTTCAAAAAAGGCTTGTCTTTGGGCCCTGTCCTTGGCCTGCTGAATACATTCTTGGCAAAGAACCCTGCTAATCCAATTCCCTACCCCTGCGATCTGACCACCACTGATAATCTCATCAAGTCCCTCCTCTCCCATATTGGGCCTGTTATCTATTCTGTTAAATCAGTTTACCAAGAACCCCCCTACTGTTGACTATTACCTAGTAATGGTCCATTCATGACTCCCTCAATCTTCTTCCTGGCTTTATAGCCCATTTATCCTTATTGTATTTGGAACTGAAATCAGTCCTATACGGAAGCCCCCTTTCCCCCATTGCCAACATAGTACTGGATAAAATCCCCCTTGCTACTTTTTTTTAAAGATTTATTTATTTACTTACTTACTTATTTTATCTTTTTAAAAAGATTTTATTTATTTATTCATGAGAGACAGAGAGAGAGAGGCAGAGGAAGAAGCAGGCTCCTCACTGAGCAGGGAGCCTGAGGTGGGACTCAGTCCCAGGACCCAGGGATCATAACCTGAGCCGAAGGCAGACACTTAACCATCTGAGGCACCCAGGTGCCCTATTTATTTATTTTAGAGAAAGAGAGCAGAGGGAGGAGCAGAAGGAGAGGGAGAAGGGAGAGAATTTCCAGCAGATGCCCTGCTAAATGCAGAGCGAGACATGGGGCCTTGATCCCAGGACCCTAAGATTATAACCTGAGCCAAAACCACGAGTCAGACAGTTAACTGACTGAGCCACCCAGGCACCCCCTCCCTTTACTACTTGTAACTAGCATTCATCTATTTCTCCTTGACACTGCTCAGACTGACATTCCAGAAATGAATCTCCACATAACAGTTTTCTAACACACCGCATCATACGCAGGGTCTCACCCCACAAGGAATGGAATAAAAAAGTTAAGATCTGTCAGAAGTGTTGCTGAAGTATCACATATATTACTCATATATTGTGTTTTACATAAATTATTCATATAATTTCATTTCCTTCCAAATCTCCATTCCTAATGCTCAGCTCTCACAAACACCTTGATTTTATTTTACTTTTTGTATTAGACTTTTTTTTTTTATGTTTTTAATTCCAGTGAGTTAGCATACAGTGTAATATTAGTTTCAGGCATACGGTGTAGTGATTCAGCACTTCCACACAACACACAACAGCTGGTGTTTATCACATCAAGTGCACTCCTTAATCCTGATCCCATCCCCATGCCCCATCTGGTAACCATCAGATTGTTCTGTATAGTTAAGAGTCTGTTTCTTGCTTTGTCTCTCTATTTTTTTCCTTTTGCTTATTGTTCTGCTTCTTCAATTCCACATATGAGTGAAATCAAATGGTATTTGTGTTTCTCTGACTGACTTATTTCACTTAGCATAATACACCCTAGCTCCATCCACACCACTGCAAATGGCAGGATTTCATTCTTTTTATGGCCAAGTAATATTCTGTTGTGTATATATTCCATATTTTCTTTCTCCATTCATCAATTAATGGACACAGGCTGCTACCGTATCTTGGCTATGGTAAATAATGCTGCTATAAACATAGGGGTGCATTTATCCCTTTGAATCAGTGTTCTTGTAATCTTCAGGTAAATACCTAACAGTGCAATTACTGGGTCGTAGGGTAGCTCTATTTTTAACTTGTTGAGGAACTCCCTACTGTTTTCCAGAGTGGCTGCACCAGTTTGATTCCCATCAACAGTGCAAGAGGGCCCCCCTTTTCCACATCCTTGCCAGCATCTGTTGTTTCCTGAGTTGTTAATTTTAGCCATTCTGACAGGTATGAGGTGATATCTCATTGTAGTTCTGATTTGTATTTCCTTAATGATGAGTGATGTTGAGCATCTTTTCATGTATCTCTAGCCATCTGTATGTCTTCTTTGGAAAAATGTCTGTTTTCCACCAATTTTTAAATTAGATTATTTGTTTTGTGGGTGTGGAATTTGATAAGTTCTTTATGTATTTTGGATACTAGCCCTTTATCAGGTGTCATTTGGAACAATCTTTCCCCATTCCATAAGTTGCCTTTTAGTTTTGTTGGTTGCATCCTTTGCTGTGCAGAAGCTTTTTATTTTGATGAAATCCCAATAATTTATTCTTGCTTTTGTTTCCCTTGCCTCAGGACACAGATCTAGAAAAAGTTGCTATGGCCAATGTCAAAGAGGTTTATCCTTCTCTAGGATTTTTATGGTTTCATGTCTCACGTTTAGATCTTTAAGCCATTTTGGATTTATTTTTGTGTATGGTGTAAGAAAGTGGTCCAGTTTCCCCAACACCATTTGTTGAAGAGACTTTTTCCCATTGGTTATTCTTTTCTGCTTCACCAAAGATTAATTGATCATAGAATTGTGGGTTCATTTCTGGATTTTCTATTTTGTTCTATTGAACTATGCATTTGTTTTATGCCAGTACCATACTGTTTTGATTACTACAGCTTTGGAATATAACTTTAAGTCCAGAATTGTGATGCCTCTCTCTTTGCTTTTCAAGATTGCTTCGGCTAGGGGTGTCTGGATGGCTCAGTCGGTTAAGTGGCTGCCTTTGGCTCAGGTCATGATCCCAGGGTCCTGGGATTGAGTCCCACATTGGTCTCTCTGCTCAGTGGGGAACCTGCTTCCCCTTCTCCCTCTTGCTCTACCTAACTGCTCTCTCTCACTGTCAAATAAATAAATAAATAAATAAATAAATAAATATTTTTTAAAAAGGATTGTTTGGCTATTCATGGTCTTTTGTGGTTCCATACAACTTTTAGGATTGTTTGTTCTAGCTCTGTGAAAAATGCTGGTGGTATTTTGATAGGGGTTCCATTAAACGTGTAGATTGCTTTGAGTAGTATAGACATTTTAACAATATTTGATCTTCCAATCCATGAGCATGGAATGTCTTTCCATTTCTTTGTGTTGTCTTGAATTTTTTTCATCAGTGTTTTCAAGGTCTTTCACCTATTTGGTTAGGCTTATTCCCAAGTATCTTATTATTTTAGGTGCGACTATAAATGGGAATTTTTTTCTGCTTTGTTATTGGTGTATAGGAATGCAACAGATTTCTGTACATTGATTTTTATATCCTGCAACTTTATGAATTCACTTATCAGTTCTAGCAGTTTTTGGTGGAGTCTTTAGGGTTTTCTATATATAATATCATGTCATCTGCACACAGTGAAAATTTTTTTTCTTCCTTACCAATTTGAATTCATTTCTTTTTGTTGATTGCTGTGGCAAGGTCTGTGATTTTAAAGCTTCCAAAATTTTGCATTGCTATTGCTAGTATCTCTGTAACTTCTGTACACGTATCTTACCACTGTTCTCAGAACATTGTCAGCTACTAACATTGTCAGCTACATCAGCATACAGCTCAATTCATGTTAATGTTTCAGTCTGCAGCATAACGGTGGATAAAAATGGATAAATATACAGCAAGTGTCTGAGACTTACCTATGCATGTGGTATAATCTCACTTCAAGACCCCAGGCTATCCCCAGAGCTAGCTCTAGCTCCATTCTCTGATACATGCTCATAATCTAAGGTAGTCACAGGGGAGAAGAGTGGAAGCATGACCCTTCAGAACTCATCACAACTCCTTGCTGTCTCATTGACAAGATGTAAGAAGCTTAAGAGAATAACTGAGTGACCTTCATTCAAGGCTAAAGGAGATGGCCAAGTAGTAATAACTTCCTATCACTTTCTAATTCATGAAAGGGCTTCTCCATCTTCTCTGACTTTGGAATAGGCCCAAGTTGTCAGAATATGGTGAAATGAGGATGGAAATTGGAGAGAATAAGCCTAGTGTTGTCATTACACTTTTTCCAGTAAGCATCACAGATGCTTTATATCACTTCCATGTGATCTAGGCAGGACCAAAATCCAACATGATATTGTAAGGGGATTTGCTTGATCAAACAATTCCAGTTTTAGAAATCTATACTACTGAGCTATTTTCACATATGCACAAAGATGGTCAAAATGATATTCAATGAAACATTTCTGAAAAAGCAAAAATTGGAAACAACCAAAGTGTCTATCAATAGGAAAAGGAGTAAATAAATTTAACGGGGCCATATGATAGAATACTGGGCATAAAGATTAATCTGGGCAGATGTCCAAAGTATACTGTTAAGTTTCAGAACAACGCACACAGGACCATCACTGTTTAAAGAAGGAAAGAAAGAAGGAAGAGAGGGAGGGAGGGAAGAAGGGAGGAATTAAGGCAGGCAGGGAAGGAGGGAGAAAACTGCAAACCTAGAGGTACCTATCTTTAGGCACACAAACATATCGGAAAGTTTCTCGATGAAACTTCTTTTTTTTAAGATTTTATTTATTTATCTAAGAGAGAAAGAGAGAGCCAAGCAGGGAAGCAGCAGGCAGAGGAAGAAGCAGGCTCCCCTCTGAGCAAGGAGTCCAATGTGGGACTCAATCCCTGGACCCTGGGATCAGGACCTGAGCTGAAAGCAGATGCTTAACTGACTGAGCCACCCATTTTCACCCAGGAAAATGAAAATAGGAGTGGGGGTGGAGAGGCAAAAAGAACAGGTTTGATATTTTATTAACTTCTATGTTGTTTGAGTATCCTACTCATTAAAAATAGGAAAGAGGGGTACCTGGCTGGCTCAGTTCGTTGAGCGACCCACTCTTGGTTTTGGCTCAGGTCATGATCTCAGGACCTCATCGGTCCTGACATGGAGCCCTGCATAGGGCTCTGCTTTTAGAGGGGGGTCTACTTGAGATTGTCTCTCTCACTCTCTTTCTGCCCTTCTCCCCAGCCCCACTCATACGTGTGCTCTCTCTCTCTCTCTCTCTCAAATAAGTAAAATAAATCAAAAAGAGAATGATAAGAAGAAAGAAAAAGCACAGTATCAGAAGTAACTGAGTTGGAAGTTCAGCTCTGCCACTTACTGCGTGACCTTGGGAAAGTCTGTCCTTTTATTGTCTCTACAGTAAGGACAATGGTATCAACCTCCTTGAATGTGTCATTAGGTGAGACAGGATATGAAAAGACTTTGTCACAGCCTCTGGTATGTGACATGCAGCTAGTACTCAGTAAATCTTGGTGAAATTTCCCTTCCCTTCTGGGTAGATCCCTGTCCATGTGCTGGGACCTAAAGAGCATCAGGATAACCTCCAGCGATCACTGGCTCTACAATGAATCTACTTCTTCTAAGAATAAAAACTAGTATTCACTAGGCTTCTGGCATGGGTCGGCTGCTCTTCCAAATGTCGTACAGGTACTCGAGTACCTGATATTTAGACCTCACAACTCATTTAGACCTCACAACAACCCCACAAGATGGGCAGCATTGTTTTCTCAATATTAAGGACAAGGACAGAGTCAGATTTATGATCAAGTTTTTACAACTCCAAAGTTTGCACTCTTAACAACTGTGCTTCATTATTGACATCTTAAGAGACCTCGATTTATTAGCAAATTTAGACACATCAGCCATGTATGAACACCTTTCAACACATATTAGACATTAGCATTGGAAATTTGTTGGCTAATTTGGCAAGCCCCCAACATGCGAGAACCTTATCATCATTTTCATTTGCATTTATTTTGTTTTTAGCAAGAGTCAAGTTTTCCATACACTTATTAGTTCCATAACCTTTTTTGATTTATTCATTCAAGTGTTCTGGCCATATATTATATAAATTTTTTATATGATGAACACACTAACCATGTGTCATATTTGCTACATTTTTGCCATTTGTCTGGTCTCATTTTATTCTAGTTATTTATGTAGGGAACTGTTAGATGTTTGAGTACTTTTACATATCTTTTCCATTTTTGTTAATTCTATCATTTAAAAGTTTGTAAGTTAAAAAATTTTCAGACAAGCCACAGACTGAAAGAAAATGTTTGCAAAACACTTATCTGAAAAAGGACTGTTACCTAAAATATACCCAGAAATCTTTTCTTTTTTTTAAGATCTTATTTTTAAGTAATCTCTATACCCGACATGGGACTTGAACTCACAACACTGAGATCAAGCACCTCATGCTCTACCAACTGAGCCAGCCAGGCACCCCAAAAATATATGGAGAACTCTTAAAACTCAACCATAAGAAAACAAACATCCCAATTAAAAAATTGACAAAAGATCTGCAAGAAATCTTACTGAAGAAGACAGAAAGATAGCAAATAAGCACAGGAAAAGCTGCTCAAAATCATCATTAAGGAATTGCAACTTAAAAAAATAACAAAAAACAACAAGTTCCACTACACAGCTATTAGAATGGCTAAAATCCAAAGCACTGATAACACCAAATGCTGGTGAGGATGTGGGGCAACACGAATTCTCGTACATTACTGATAGGAATGCAAAATGGTACAGCCACTTTGGAAGGCAGTTTAGTCGTTTCTTAAAAAACTAAACATACTCTTATCGTATGATCCAATAAAAACACTCTTTAGTGTTACCCAAATGACTTGGAAACTTATGTCCACACAAAACTTGTGTGCATGTTTATAGCAGCTTTATTCAGAACTTCTAAAACTTGGAAACAATGAAATATCCTTCAGTAGGGGAATGGATAAACAAACTTGGTATACCCATACAATGAAATATTATTTGGTAATATATATTTTTTAAAGATTTTATTTATTTATTTATTTGACAGAGAGAGATCACAAGTAGGCAGAGAGGCAGGCAGAGAGAGAGAGGGGGAAGCAGGGTCCCTGCTGAGCAGAGAGCCCGATGCGGGGCTTGATCCCAAAACCCTGAGATCATGACCTGAGCTGAAGGCAGAGGCTTTAACCCACTGAACCACCCAGGCGCCCCTTGGTAATATTTTTTTTAAAAAGAGCTATCAAGCCATGAGAAGACATGGAAATGTAAATGCATATTGCTAAGTGAAAAATGTCAATTTCAAAAGGCTACATAATATATGATTCCAATTACATGACATTCTGGAAAAGATAAAAGTATGGAAATAGTAGAATTATCAATTATTGCCAGGGGTTCAGGAGAAGGAAGGGATGAACAGGGAGAGTAGAAAGAATTTTTAGAGTAGTAAAATCATTCTTATAAAGCTGAAATCTAAAAAGTCTTGTTCTCCTCGTTGTTAACTCCATCATCGCCATGTCATTCACTGACCTTTCTTCCCTCACTCATTTGTGATACTTTATCATACTCTTAGGTACAGTAGGACCTATTTCTGTTGGCTCAGTTAACACTTTTGAATTACAATTGACCTACTCATTCTTAGCCTTCTATATCTCTGGTTTGTACAGTGAACTTTAAAAACAAGTCTATTGGGGCACCTGGGTGGCTCAGTGGGTTAAAGCCTCTGCCTTCAGCTCAGGTCATGATCCCGGGGTCCTGGGATCGAGCCCCACATCGGGCTCTCTGCTCAGCACCCCACCCCACCCCCCGCCTGCCTCTCTGCCTACTTGTGATCTCTCTCTCTGTGTCAAATAAATAAAATCTTTAAAAAATAAAAAATAAAAATAAATAAATAAATAAAAACAAGTCTATTCCCAGGGCACCTGGGTAGCTCAGTCAGTTGAACTTCTAACTCTTGGTTTTGGCTCAGGTTATGATCAGGGTTGGGATCCACCCTCTGCACAGAGTTCGCTTAAGATTCTTTCTCCCTTTCTCTCCCTCCCCTTGTGCTTGCCCTCCCACACACAATCTCTCTCTCTCAAATAAATAAAAATCTTTTTTAAAAAAGCAAGTCTATTCCCTTTCAGATCATAGACTATCAGAGCTGACAGGAACCTAAATATTACAATACTCAAACGACTCATTTTATAGATGAGGAATTGGGGCACACAGAGCACACAGACTCTATTGTGGTCATGCAACAGCTTATAGGAAGAAAAATTAGTTCCCAAGTGTTTTTCACCTGTGTCAGAACATAATCTAAATTTAATCTACCAATTTTTCCAAAAGTTTAGCCTTAGGAAATTTTAGAGATGGGTTCATTTATTAATTGGGGTGTAGTGGGCAAAAGGGGGGTACCTAATGTGCAAATGCATGTCAGGAGCTCTAGGATAAGATAGGACCCTGGAGTTTCACTTGCATAAGACTCTTCCCCAGCTCATTCTCTGGGGGATGCATTCCAAGTTCCCGAATAGAGGGAATGGTAAGAAATTGAAAGAGTAAAGCCTCTTGGTTAGTAGAGCTGAGGATCCAGAGTTGGCCAATAAGGACTTCAAATTCAAGACAGGAACAGCATGGGGACCAGACAACAGTAGTCCCAGCGGAGCAGCCAGGGGGAATGAATGAGCAGCAGCCACAGGAGAAAGAACACCAACAGAGGCAAGTCTCCAAGTGGCAAATTAGGTTGGGGGTCATGGTCCAAAACTCTTGTCAGGATGTTTACTCAAACCTCAAGTCTGAGAGGTGGTGGTACAGGATGGAAAGGTCATGCTTCCAGTGTTAACAAAGTAGAGCCCTCCTCCTCAGAGGACAAGGAGTTTGCTCCCGACTATCCTGGCCTCTCAACCCTAATTACCCCACCCCTGCACTGAAATACTTGCCCGTGTGGAAGCCGTCGGAAATGTTTCTGCCATGTAGCGCAACTTCCAAGTGTGGTAAGCCGCTCCCGTTGAGCTACCCTTTCTGGAAAATAGTTTGGTACTTTTAACTCAAAAATTCCTCTTCTAAGGAAATAATCCAGATGACAAAGATTTAGGCACAGAGATATTTATTGTGGCATATTTATAATACTATACATAAGTATTACATCTAAGTATCCAACAACCGAGCAAAAGTTAAATAAATAATGGTATATCCACTTGATTAAATATCATGCAGCCATGAAAAAATAGTATGGTCTTGAAGAATTAGTTGGGAAATGTTATAAAACGATGTTAGACAAGAGAAGCAACTGTTTATATTGGAGAAGCTCTGTTAAGTTTTTTTTTTAAAAAATAGAAAAACCCTTGAAGGAAGGGTGCCAAAATGTTAATAGTGGTTGCCTCAGGGTGGCAGGGCCTAAGATTACAATGGACTTACCCTCTGCCTTTTGTAAGAAACTTTTTGCATTTTGTAAATTGCTTTCAGTTATGTTTAAGGGTTTGTTTTGTTTTGTTTTTTAATAGCAGTAAAAGGAATCAGTTACAAGGAAGCTACCCCGTGATTTACCCTGCTCTTGTCCTCAGTTTCAAACTGGTGGGATATAGCTGGGCCAGCCAGCACTAGGCTTGACTCTGCAAATCTGTTTCCTGGATCCCTCCACGCCACAGCCCCGGCCCTCTCGCTCTGAACCGCTGGCTACCCACAGGAATGACACGCCCGACGGGAGGCAAACACGCGAAAAAGCACAGGACACCTTGCCTTGGGTGGGAATCTGCGTCTCAGGGCAGGAGAGCTCGCACTCGGCATTGGGGAAGGTGAGCACAGAAGAACTGATGGAAGATGGATAGGAGAGAGGTCACCGGGCTCTCCGAATCCAGAGCTAGGCCTGAAAATGAGAGAGACCCAGCCCTGGGGTCAGACTCTAGAGCTTCTCCCCCCAGAGGTTTCCCTGCAGCCCTGGAGGAGAGTGCGGCTGGCCCTTGAGCAACATGGGTTTGAACTACATGGATTTTTCTCGATAAATGCAATACTGTAAATGTATTTTCTCTTCCTCATGATATGCTTAATGACATTTTCTTTTTCTGGCTTCCTTCATGGTAAGAATTCAGGATATAATACACATACCATACAAAATATGTGTTAATGGACTGTTTATATTAGCAATACGGTTTCAACAGTAGGCTATTAGTAGTTCAGTTTCGGGGAGTCAAAAGTTACATGTGGATTTTTTACTTCCCGTGGCCCCAGCATTGTTCGGGGTCAACTGTAGTTGTTTTCTTTGAAAGAGGACCCAGACTGCAGTTTGAACCCCTGTTGCCACCATTAAGTGGCTGGCAGAGAAGATGAAATAGACTTTTCTCAAACTGTAGCATACTTAAGAATCACCAGGGATATTGTTTGAATTGCTGGTTCCTAGGCTCTACCTCCAAAAATTCTGAGTTAACACGTCTGGGGGTAGATCCAAGAACACTGTGTGTTTATCAAGCAGTCCTTACCACCACCACCTGATCCACCGAGCACAGCTTTAAAAATGTAGATTCTGAAATCATAAGCAAAATGCTGTGTGCACACTTTTCTAGAGAAGGTCCATAACTCTCAGATTCTCAAGGAGTTCTGTAATTCAAAAAGGCTAAGAACCATCCTGATGAGCACAAACAAAACTAAGGAGGCTTCATTTAAGCATCAAGTCAGAGGGGCAAGGGCAAACTTTAAAATACAAAAACGAAAAGGAAAAACAGCCCACAAAGCCAAACCATCAGAAACTGTGAAAGCCAATGGCTGGAGGCCCCCAAGGAATATAATTTAGCCATTTCCCCCTATAAGTCTGGAACACTGATAGCTTATTTTTATTAGCCATAGGCAACTTGGTGCGTGGGTATGTGGCTTAAAGGCACAGGGATCAGGGAGATATTAGCTCCAGGGGAGACAAGTAGGAGAGATCAGTGGATATGCCTAGGAAGAGATCCCTGGGATACGGAGATAAGGGAAGAAAAGTCACTGTTCACTGTTGGGTCTTCCGGTCTGGAGTTAAAACTGCTACACTAAGCTAGAGTATGGTCAGGTAAATGTCGGGGAGGCATACCTGAAGCAGCTTTGGCTGAGCCAGGGGCATCAAAGACAGAAGAGGTCCCATGAGCCCAAGCACATGGTGTCATTCCCTACCTCCCTACACTATCAGTCATGGTACACAGGAGGACCAGGCTAGAGACTCACATCAGCGAGGCTGAGACTGAGGCCAAGAGGATGGGAGCTCTCCTGGTGCTGAGCCAAGAATGGGCTAGGAGGGGAGCTGGGGTGCAGCTCATCCTCAAGCAGGTACTCGGAGACACTGACTTTGTTGTCAGAAGAGGGAGCGTCATTTCCTCATACTCTTTGTTGTCCTTCTGAGGACAGCACATACTGTCCTAGAATATTTTTACTTCCTGGACTAAATCTTCATTAGCTAAATTCCTCTCAAAACAAATTTCTCATTTATTTGTGGCATCATAATAGTCTCGTAGCTAATTTCCCTATCTCTGATCTTCTGCACCACAGCTCAAGTGATGGCCTTTAAAATAGCCAATTGTTCCCCAAGTGGTTAGAGAAAAATTTTAATGCCGCAGAATCTTGTTTTGAAATAATTACCCGGAAGCCCAATTTAATAAAGCAGTTAGAAGAAGCAAAGCTGTTAAAATGTGTAGGGGAACTGGCATGTCTTCTGTTCAGCCCCTCTCCCAACCTTGTGGCTGCTCAGGAGGCACCACCACAGAACCCCAGATCTCCATGGTGGTTTGAACCCTGTTTGCCCATGTAGGACAGTTAAAGAATTTCATAACCCAAGCATCACTGCTGCCACTGCCATCCGCTTGCTTGTCCTATCTCTTGCTGCTATCTACAGAAGTCCCGTGTCCTGGCTACCTGGAACGATGAGCTCCCAAATCGGTGATCACCATTTAAAATGAACACTATTGACGAGAGTACATATTGCATGGACCACTGGATGTGGTACATGAACAATAAATCTTGTAACATTGAAAAAATAAACATATTTGGGGGGGAAATGAACAAACAGGGGCGCCTGGGTGGCTCAGTGGGTTAAGCCTCTGCCTTCATCTCAGGGTCCTGGGATTGAGCCCCACATCAGGCTCTCTACTCGGCAGGGAGCCTGCTTCCCCTTCTCTCTCCGCCTGCCTCTCTGCCTACTTGTGATCTCTCTGTCAAATAAATAAATAAAATATTTTTTTAAAAATTCTTAAAAAAAACCCACCTTATTATGGGGAATTACAAATAAACATAAAAATCAAATAGAATATTATAATACACCTCCATAGACCCATAGCCCAGCTCCAGGGGTTGTCAGCTCACAGACAGTCTTACTTCATTTATACCTCCCTCTCTACTCTTGCCTCATACTAGAAGCAAATTCCTCATAACATTTCATCCATTAAAATTTCATCACATTGCTCAAAGTGACAAGAAATTGATATTGTAGGGGCGTCTGGGTGGCTCGGTGGGTTAAAGCATCTGCCTTCGGCTCAGGTCATGATCTCATGGTCCTGAGATCAAGCCCCGCATCGGGCTCTCTGCTCAGCGGGAAGCCTGCCCCCTCTTCTCTCTCTGCCTACTTGTGATCTCTCTGTCAAATAAATAAATAAATCTTTAAAAAAAAAAAAAAACACGAAAGAAATTTATATTGTACTTTGATCACTCTTGTCATTTATTAGATGAAATGTTTCTATCAAGACAAACTTCCCCTCACCTAGGACACCCACCCAGTGAACCATATTCCTTTTACACTTCTGTACTTCTGCACATTATTTCACCCAATCTACGTGACTTCACATCTTCTCCAATTGGGGGACTCCTAGATATCCTTTGAAGCCAACCTAAATTACCACCTCAGTGAAGCCTTGCCCTCCTTCCAAGCAGTCTACTCCTCTTATAATGCTAGAAAGTCATCTTTATGATAATGCTTATCTCATTAACTCAAATTTAATGCCTCCATCCCTAAGACTGGAATTCCTCAAAGACAGGAATGGCTTTTGGCTATAAAATAGTTTTTGAACAAATATTTGCAGGATGAATGGAAATACTAATGGAGTCGGGATTTCAGTTTAGAAAAGTATCATTTAAGTGACATTATATAGAATGCAAGTTACAGAGCAACTGACTGGCAATGAGGTGACCATCACTGGAATGAGAATTGCCGGAGTTGAAGCCACTCTACCAGAAGTAAAGATGAAGTCAGAGCTGAATTACCAAGTGTCCGCAGTCAGACATTATTAACCAGACTGAGAGAGGAGAGCTCGAAGCCTGTCTTCTCAAAAGTATAAAGACATTGTAAGAATCAAGCAGGCCCGGGGTCCTAGGAATTCCATCAGTAGCAAGTCAGAAGCAGCCTGCAGCCTTCAAATGACTGGCCAGGACTCAAAGACAACTACATCTCACTTTCTGTCTCTGCACTCGACTCATGCCTAGAGATGTCAGGAAGAGCAATTCAACTCGTCTTCAAATGAAATCGAAGTAAAAAAGTCAAAACCTTCCCTCCGTGTGCTCGGAGGGATGGAGAGGGCATGATGCTTAGCATCTCTGCCCAGGGGCACAGAGCAGAAAGAAGCTTATTTCCAAATCCTCTGGGGAGGTGGGGTGAGTTTGATAGGTTGAACCACTGAGAGAGGGACAGGCTGAGAAGAGGTCTGCTCATCTTAACCAAAGGATCATGGGGATCCACTCTCCTGAAGAATTGGGCTGTTGAGCTCCATGTTAGCCCAGAAGCACGAATGCTCCAGGGCAGGGTCTAACGTAACATTATGGCAGACTTACAGAAGTAAATGGGCCAATCATGAGGAAAGCAAGGGAGACCTAGATATGGTAGAAAGATGTCCATGACATATTTTTATGGGAAGACAGAAATTACAGAACAATAGGTATAGCATGCATATGTTAATTCCATTAGAAAGAAGTGTATATTGTAGAAGCACATATAGAAAGACATTTGGAAGAACATGCAACAAATTGTCAGTAGTTATTCCTGAGGAGTGACATAAAAGGGAATTTAGCTCAATAATCTGCTGTATTAAATTTTGGGGTGGGGGGAGCTACATAAGCTTTTATCATTTAAACCAAGATTTAAAAAAAAACGTATGTGGCAGGATTGGGGGGTTAAGGTATATATGCTGCTGAACATGCATGCCCTCTTGCAGAGGTGGAGATGCCTGGCGGTCATGGGCTCTGCCAGCAGAGGGCACCCATTCATTATCTCTTCTAACACAGGTGGCTACCTGGTACTCTGATGTCCAGCACCCCCAACACTCTGTGCTTAGTGTTTTACTCATAGGTGGAGAACTGCTCTGCAAGGACAAGTCTCCAGCCTGCACTGGGCCCAACTGACCCCTGAAAGCATAGGGTGATGTGGCAGGAAGTCTGTTGTAATCAGAGGGAGCCACAGAGTAAGGGCTCTGGATGGAAAGGGTAAAGAGGACGGATGAGTGTTCCCAGGTCACGTCCTACTGCTGTTCCTCGAGGATTCCTATCTGGAGTGAGCTGGGAATCTCTGCTCTGCAAGGAAGACTTTGCTATAAGGGGTACCTCCCATGAAGTGGTTGCCTTCTGGTAGTCACAGGATAGAAGATGGCTCTACTCTGTGGGCTATGCTCACCTCTCTTAAATAAACGACAAAATTCTGAGCAGGGCACCGACACAGAACTAGAGATTTGTGCTTCTTGATAGGCTACCAGGTAGTGCAGGTCTGGAGTAGCAGCAACCAGAGATACAGTGGAAGAGAAATGAAGAGGAAAGCAAAGAGAGGGATCAAGGGGCAAGAGAGGAGTAGAGATAAGACAGGACAGTCAGCTACATGGATGAAAGTACAAAGAATCTGAGCTATTGCCCATTTTGTCCAACTGATAACAGTGGTCCTTCAGGATACTGAACCTTAGTTTTACACCAAAAGGAGAAAGATTTAAAAGAGTGAATCCATCCCCTCTAGGGTTCCCAGACCCCAAACCTCAGACCAAGATCCATACAAACATTAAAGGAAGATTAGAAGAAAAACAAATATGTCATCCAAAGATGAAAGATCCAAGTGAACCCTACTGTTTGCTTCGAGTTACTTCTCTTCACACTGGGAAGCTATGTAGAATTTTTTTTTTTAATGATTTATTTGTTTGAGAGAGTGGGGGGGGGGGCACAGGGAGAATCCTCAAGCAGACTCCCTGCTGAGTGCAGAGCCCTATGGGGCTTGATCTCACAACCCTGAGATCTTGACCTGAGCCAAAATCAAGAGTCAGATGCTCAAGAGACTGAGCCACCCAGGCACCCCTACAGGCTTCTTTTAAAAGAAGGAAGTGCTCCTAAGCCAAGCAGTTCTCTAGTTTCAAGACCTAGTGACATCAAACATTCTAAGAAACAAACTCTCCAGATCTTCCTTTAGTCTATTTTTTCAAGATCTCCCTTCCTTTCCTAAATATTGATGTGACACCAGGATTGGCATCTAAACCCTCTGCTCTTCTTACATGAACACTTCTTGGCCCATATAGATGCTCCCACGGCTTAAAGTCTGACCTATAGGTTAACCTATACATTGATAATCAATAATTCTGTATTGAATATGTGAAAGTTGCTAAGAGGGTTTTACAAGTCTTCATCACAAGAAAAAAAATGTTTGTAACTATGCATGGTGATGGGTATTAACTAAACTTACTGTGATGATCATTTCACAATATATACAAATATTGAATAATGATATTGTACATCTGAAACTAATGCTATGTGTCAATCATACCTCAATAAAAAAAAAGATAAAAAACAAAAAAACCATGGGATTTAGAATCTAACAAATCTGGTCAAAGTCTGACTTTCACCACCGAGTGTAACCTAAGACAAGCTGCTTAACTGCGCTAAGATTTCATTGCTTCGTCTCTAAGGTAGGGATAATTGTAGTTGTAGTAAATAGGTTTTTTTTTTTTTAAAGATTTATTTGACAGAGAGAAACACAGCTAGAGAGGGAACACAAGCAGAGGGAGTGGTAGCGGGAGAAGCAAGCTTCCTGCCGAGAAAGGAGCCCGATGCAGGGCTCGTTCCCAGGGCCCTGGGATCATGACCTGAGCCGAAGGCAGACGCTTAACGACTGAGCCACCCAGGCGCCCCATAGTTGTAGTAAATATTAAAGAATAATGCATGTGAAGCCTTTAGCACAAAGGCTGGTCCCAAATATTTGCTATTACTACATATGTTCGTGTCATTTCCCTTATCGCAAGGTTGATATGAAGACTGAATGTTAATATACTCAAAGAATTCAATGTCTCAGAAATAATAAGCACTCAATATTAGCTATTTTCACTATCATTACTGAACAAACCTAAAATTGATAAACGTTTGTCTCTACACTATGGTCTAGTCTAAGCCACCATCTCTTGCCTAGAATTTTGCAGCTCCTTCTAACTGGTCATCTTGTCCTTTGCCTTCTATGCTGTTCTCTATAGCTAGTGCCCTGGTCACTTCACTGCTGAAAACTCTGCTCTCTGCTCTCCTGGTTTACAAGTGCCTTGAGGGCAAGGGTGTGTGGTCACTGCAACATCTCTATCATCAGCCTAGCTTTTTTCTGGTTAAGGCTCATTATTCATTTTAATTTCATAAAATCTTTGCCTTGAAAAGTAACAGTAAAAAATACACCAAAATACCTAGATAAAAGCACGGACATCCATCTAGTTACTACACTAACTTTTCTGAATGCCTACACCACTTGAATTTTTTTAATTCCAGTTAGTTAACATAGTGTCGTATTAGTTCCAGGTGCACAACACACTGACTCCAGATTCCACCCTTCCATACAACACCCAGTGCTCATCACGGGGCCCCTCCTTGATCCCCATCACCGATTTCACCTCTTCCCCCCGCAACCATATAGCTTTTTACCCATTCTTTTCCTTGAATTCCTTGGTATATCCCAGGGGTTCTGTATGAAAAGTACATCTCAAAGCTTCAGACATAATGGAAAAACTGCGGTATCTCTGGTTCAGAGAAGTCTATGTGTATGTGTCACAAGCACTACCGGCTTTTAGGGACACGTCTACCTGGGCCTGTGGCAGAGTAGTCTCTAAGCACTTACCGTAAATTCTGCAAGGTTCATTCCTAAAGGTCCTCACATCTAGAATGGGGCTGGGACCAAAGAGTCCTAAGTACCCAGGGAGTGACCAACTACCACTAGCTTTTCCTCAGTCGGAGGCTAGACATGTACACCACTTGCTTGTTATTTAGGTTGCCCTTGAAATCTTCCCTGAAGTAGGTGGCTGCAGTAACTGAGCAGAGCACGCACACAGCTAAACACAGATTATACATACACACATGTAGAAGAGAGGTACCTGGTGGTTGACAGAATGACAATACGGTCATAGTCTATGTGCCCACACTGTTGTAAATGCAACTGTACCATCTCATTTAATCTTCATAGGTATTATTATTAGGTATTATTATTATTATTAGGTATTATATTATTATTATTCCCATGTTCCATATGATGAAAGGCACCAAAAGCTTAAGAAATTTGCCCAAGGTCTCACAGCTAAGTAGCAGAATAAGGACTTAAACTCAGGCGGTCTGGTTCCAGAGCCTGAGTTTAGTGCTGAGTTCTGTTATATGTATTATCATTCTCAATCATCTCAAAAACCTATGAGCTAGATTTCAGAGGTATTAACCCCAACAAAGAGAAAATAAATAATGGAATAAAGCAAGAGGTACTTGAATAAGACATTAGCAGATACTGGTCTCATATAAAATCTATGCATTCCATTGCAGGTGCACATGCTTTAAGTGGATCATAAAAGAGAAAGGAATGTATATTACAAATGTGTGTCAGCGATGTATCAACAACCCAAAATTTGAAGCAACATCCTCAAGTCCTAAGCCCCTCTTACAGTCCAGGAAATGATCCAAGATCCAGAGATGAGCTAGAAGAGCCCAATGTGGGGCACCTGGGCGGTTCACTTGGTTAAGCATCTGCTCAGGGCATGATCTAGGGTCCTGGGACCAAGTTCCATGTCAGGCTCTCTGCTCAGTGGGGAGCCTGCTTCTCCCCCTTCCTCTTGCCCTCCCACACACTCATGCTCTCTCAAATAAATGAAATCTTTTTTTTTTTTTTAAGATTTTATTTATTTATTTGACAGAGAGAGACAGATCACAAGTAGGCAAAGAGGCAGGCTCCCCACTGAGCAGAGAGCCCGATGCGGGGGCTCTATCCCAGGACCGTAAGATCATGACCTGAGCCGAAGGCACAGGCTTCAACCCACTGAGCCAATCAGGCGCCCCTCAAATAAATGAAATCTTAAAAAAAAAAGAGGAAAGAAAGCCCAGTGCTCACCCTTGACCCCTTCTAACCTAGAACCAGTAGTTCTGGTTTATCTCCCAAAATGTACATCTCCCTCATTTCAGAGAGCTAGCCTCCAGCCTTAGCTCAGCCCTACCCTGGGTCAAGCCCTATTAGGATACGATGAGGACACTCAGGCAAATAAGACTTTATACTCAAGGGATCAGCAACTAAGTCAACAAAATATGAAAATATTCTGTCTTGACCTTGCCTTAGGTCAGGCTGACCAACTCACATACCAACCAGCAAATAATCTTCATTTAAATTTTAACTTCATTTTAATGGAAATTGTTAACTGTTCTCTTTTCCTCTTCTTATACTCCATTCCCTGTTCCTTCCCTCCACACATCTACCTCGTTGGCCACATATTATGTATGCCCCAGGGCTGTGAAATAGAGGAAGGCTCTTTACCTTCTAAGAATGGTTTGGAACTTGGGCACCTGAGTGGCTCAGTTGTTGTGTCTGCCTTCCACTCAGGTCATGATCTCAGAGTCCTGGGTTCAAGCCCTGCATTGGGGTTCCCTGCTCAGCTGGGAGCCTGCTTCTCCGTCTCCAACTCCCCCTGCTTGTGTTCCCTCTCTGTGTCAAATAAATAAAACCTTAAAAAAAAAAAAAAAAAAAGCATGGTTTGGAACTTAATCCGCTCTATTCTTCGGCGATGTAAGAACATGAAAATTAGCGCTGTCATCACCCAGCTGACATGCTATTAGTCCAGGATTTCATTCGAGTCCATATCTCCCGCTCACAAATTACATCCTGCTCTAAGTTAGCACTTTCTTACTTTTACCAACATTTACCAGTCTTTTTGTCCATTCTTGAATCTGGTTTGCCATTTGAGATCATTTCCCTTCCACTTCAAGAACATCCTGTAGATTTTACCTTTTCTGAGAGGCAAACCTTGCGTTGGTCCAAAAAAACATTCTCAGCCCCCTTTCTTTAAAAAGATCTGCTAAGTGTCAATTTCCGTGATAACAGTTCTTTTGTTCTCAACAGGATGAAATAATTCCAGGTTTCTGGCTTTCATGGTTAATGCTGAGAAGTTACCCATCTGGGCTGTTTTCTACAGGGAGTCTTCGCTCTAGCTGCTCAAGGTTTTAAGTTTTCTGCATTTCACTCTGTCTCTAGAAAGGAGTTGCTTTTTTGTTGTTTCTGATGCTTTCACCAAATCTGAAAATTTACCTGCCATCTTATCTTTGGATATTGCCTCTTCCTATAATTTCCTCCTGGGCTTCAGATAATGTACATGAAATCTTATTCTCTCGTCCCAACCTCAACATCATTGCTATTTTCCATTCTTCTGTCTTCTCTCTCTTCTGTGGAATTCATTCCGGGTAATTTGTTGAGAACTATCTTCCATTTTACTTGTAGCCCTTCAACTTCAAGTTTTTAGTTCAGCTTTGTCTTTTTCCTAATTGAAAACAGCTTTTTTCAAATCTGATCGCTGTCCTTACTTTCAAACTTGTTTTAGTTTATAATCAAAATGTTATTTCATTACAATCTGTGTGACAATGCCAACATCTGAAGTATTTAAGGATTGACCTCTGTGTCTTTTTGTCCATCCTTTTCACTTACAGGGCCTTCTTTGTGCATCATCATTTTGGAGCAGGACTGCTCATCTGCCTTAGGGGTCTTTCTACGGGAACTGAAGCATTACGGGGATTGCATTTGCTTCTGGAAGTCACCTGGAGGCATGACCAACGAAGTCTCACTTTAAATTCCCCACTTACATTTTTTAGGACCACACAGACAGTGCACAAAAATTTGTACTGAAAATCCACAGAGGGCCATCTTGTGGTTATGAAATCTCAGGAAAGATACTGTACTTCTTTTTCCTTCTGTCCAGCACCATGGTTTAGACAAGTAAGCTCCTTACTGCTCTCTTCTTTATAGTTCATTTCGTATTCACCTTGACACTGAGGGTATTCCAGCTTTACCTGGAGTCACCTCCAAAACTCATTTCCTGTTTCCCACACCCTGTATAGGCACCAAAATAGATGCTTAAAGTCTGCTGAGTTTGGCAAAAACTCTGGGTGAAAGCTAGCTTTTAGCAATTGCTTACTTCTTAGGATTCCAGTTTTCACTTCATTTTGAAGATCTGTAGATTCCTTATTTTTATGCTTGTTTATCACTGTGTTCATAAGTATTATTTATAAATATATTTGCCCAGCATCTTGCTTGTTTTTGCAAAAATGACATTTCAGATTATCTAATCTGCCAAAATGCCGACATAAGCCTGAACTAGTCCCACCTGTAGGCACTATGCTCTGCCCACCCTTGATTTTGTTAAGAGTAGGTTGTAAAAAGACCCAGAGCCCAAAGTTCACAAAAGACCAATGCTAACCTTGCCTTGCCTTAAAGGTAGAGGGGGAAAAAAGGCATGAAGACAAGAGCAGAGTAAGTGCCTCACACAACTTCACCACAGGTAACCTGTATGTTCTTTTCCTCAGGGACAACCACCTTTAGGGCATTCAGACTGTGCCCATTAACACCAGAGTACCTGCGGAAAGACAGAAAGATCGTATTCCCTTCTGCATCCTCACAGGAAGAACCTGTCCTTTTCAACAATAGAGATGTATATGGAGAGAAACATAGCACTTTCCTTAGCTGAAAAATCAACCACCACACTTACAATAACGTTTATAGCTCTTGACTCGTCCACTTGTGGGTGGCTGGCCCTGGTTACTTCAGACCACATAAAGAGGAGAAAAACTAAGTCAGGATATAATAATGCAGACAGACAAAATGATTATTTTCATGCTTTCCCTACCTCACTTCCTCCAGCATTCTCTCCATGCATGGGCTGCCTCTAACTTCTGTGTGGACCAGCTGAAGACCTAATGCTTTAAGTGACTGTCAAACAGGAAAGTCAAAGGAATTCACTCCTACGATGTCTTCTCTTTTTTGGGTGCTTTCCTGAGGTAGCCTTTCACGAGTGATTTAAGTTTCCAGGCACACCTCCCTGGCTTTGACCAATGGGTCCACATGCTCTCCAGTCCAGGTACCTATGTAGCCAGAAGTGACACGCTTGTCAAAGTCAGCAACTCCAGAAGATTCCCTCTGCACCACCAGGCCCCACATCAAGGACTAAGCTTCAGCTCTCAGCAGCCTAGATATTATCTGTAGGACACAGTTTGTAAGGTAAGAAGTCCTTCCTACCTACACACCAGCCTATCACTATCATCTCTTATATTATTATATATATTATATATATAAAATATATATTAGTATATATATTATCTATTAGTATCTATCATTATTACCTATCACTATTATCTCAAATTCAACTGTAAGCAATTCTTACCTATCCCTATTATCTCAAATTCAACTGTAAGCAATTCATTACTTTGAAATCAAGTTTTCTTTACGAATTCTCCCTTACTATGATTATCATCACACACACCATGGAACTAGCAATAGTGTCAGTGGAGTTGGAGCCAGTTATTCCAGATTTCAGTTGGAGGCTAGAACCTTAAGCTAAGTCATTAACCAGATCAGGGTCTCAAGTTGCAATTAACTGACCACAGGCATCAGAATAACGTAGGTGACTTATCAAGATTTCAGACTCGAGTCACTTTTTTTTCAGTCAGTTTTTAGAAATGGAACAAAGGGATCTGCATTTTCTTAAGCTCCCCAGGTAATTCTTGGGCACTTGTTCAGATCCAGAAGGTGAGGTCTAGTTGGTCTATTAAGTCTATCCATGAAAATGCCATGACTCTATTGTCTTATACTTCATATAGAAATACAAAATTGAGAAATAATGATCTAGAAAGGCTGGTTGGTCCTTAGTTCTTCCTGAGGGAGGTATTTCCGCTTTGTAACAAAGGACTTTAAGTTCAGCAAGAAAGAACAACTGACCAAGTGAGGTCATAGCTTTGAGGGGTCAGAAAGTTTGTCACGGCAGGACCCATTACAGCTAGTTATTTCATAAACATGTGTTTAAAAAAAAGCTTCACTGAGATAGAAGACTGGTGGAGCATCATCTATAACCACTTCCAGAAAACAACTCAGGCTCTCAAGGATCGAGGAGTACATCAGCAAATCTTACCAAAATCCATGGGATTCCTAAAGTTGGTGTTAGTAGGAGATAGCAACAGGCTTCCAAAGCATTACTAAATCAGTGTCAAGACACTTAAGAGGTACAGGGGATTTACAGATCATTCTATTTAACACCTTATTTTAGGTAGGAGCAGAAAGGAGAAATGTTTTTAAAAAGACCACAAATCAGTCGGTGGAGCAAGTAATTCTTGATCTTGGCGTCAT
>CM053613.1:8841275-8908420 GCA_028646535.1 Procyon lotor
GGGGGGGGGGGGGGGGGGGGGGGGGGGGGGGGGGGGGGGGGGGGGGGAGGGTAGAGAAGCCACTACCCTCCAGCCAGTTCAGAGATGACAGTAAATTTTGAGCAACTAAGGAGTAAGAGTCGCACCACTCACTCCTCCCACATTTTGAGATTCATCAGAATAGGATTTTTGCAAATCCCAACTATACACTATTGGAGCAAAAGCTGAATGGCTGAAATCAGAGGCTCTACCAATTCCCAACGGAGAATCTGAGGTTCTCTAGGTCACCTCTCCTTTCTGCTATTTAGGGCCAATAGTGGGTTAAGAAAGCAACAAAATATAATTTGCAAAATCATGAAAATGAGACCGCAGAGGCAAAGAAAGGCACATGGAAGGGAAGGAGGAGATGCACCCCAGGCCAAAGGCACAAAGAAGAGGCAAATCCAGGGGCGATCCCCGCCTTTTAAGGGTAAAGGGGGTGGGAGTATGTACATCAAGTCCTTTTGTCAGCCAACCAATCCAGGTAAGAGGCAGGGGAGGGCAGGGCTATCAGGGTAGCAAAAGGAGACATAAGGGCAGGGGGGAAGCCAGCTTCAAAGCTTCCTGCCAGTTTCAGACTAACTGATTCATGTACATTCCTACTAACTCCTCTTAGAGGTTCTTCTCCTCCCCAGAAGATATCTTTCTGCTCCTTCTCACCCAAAAAGTCTTCCTTGATACATGCTCCTCTTTCTACAGCCTCTTGCAAATGGCCAGGCCAAGTCAGCAGACATTATCACAGGATAGGAGAGGAAGATTAAGGACAGCCTCAGTAAGGGGCAATGGCAGCAGCCCAGGGTTGTCATGAGGCTTGGAGAAGAGATGGAGTCTGTAGGTCCATGATGGTCCCTGCCCTGGAGATGAGGAGAGCAAGGTTTCTTAATCTCAGTTCTAGGAGACCTTCACTCACTCAAGGGCCCTTGCCAGGTGGAATGTGCCAATGTTGCCAGCCTTCTTTGATTCAAAAATAGTCATCAGGGATAAGGGAAGAGCTCGCACTTCCCATTCTCCAAAAAATAAAAGTCCCTTCCCCACCAGGGAAAAAGAAATCTTGATTAAGAATCATCGGTTTATCAGAGTGCTGGACACTGCATACGCGTGTAACTTCCAATTCTTCCCATGGCTTCCAGTGAGGACTCCCACTTGCTCCCTCCCTCCATCCAAGGCCAAGAGTCCCAGGGAGAACTGGTAAAAAGAGCTAATCTGCAGCAGTTTCTCAAGATATGCATATAATGGAGTCGGGCTTCTTGGGAGCAACCGGAGGGGATCTGGAGGGGGTACAAGGGACAATTAAGCTTCACTGGAAAAAGTTAGGAGTTGGTGGAAAGAAGGCGGCCGCTTAGGGCCAGAAGGGCAGGAGGCAGCCTGGCAGTTGGCACAATAGTCCAGCGAAGAAAGGGAAAAATCATCAGTCCATTTCACCACCAAAAAATAAAAGTACATATATTATAAGCTCAGATGTAGCGGAGATAGTGGTGCTAAATCTTCTGCTGTAGGGAAAAAAGAGAAAGAGATGTTAATAGGGTTGGGAATGAGGAGAACCAAATGACAGCTGAGCAAATCTGGAGAGAGGAAAGTAGCACATAATGGAGAATCAGATCACCAGAGGCATGTCCCAGTCTCATAAGAGGCAACAATCACAGAAGCAGCACCCCCCAAGCTCCAAGTGGCTGAGACCAGGGTCTCTGGCCTGATCGGATCAGCATGATTGGCAAACTGCTGGCACACAGGGGCCTCCTTCCTCAAGATGATCTTGGGGGTGGCTGGAGGACATACCATGGAGGGGTTAGACACTTGGTCCCCCTCATCATCCAAAACCAACACATCCAACTCTTCCTCCAGAGATTCCTGCCCCTCGTCCTGCTGTGAACACATGCAATTTGTTAGTATGAGAGTAAGGAAATAGAAACTTCGTGAGTATGTGTGCCAGATCTAAGGAAAAATCCCAAAGCTGGTCAACTCAAACAAAACAAGAGAATAGTAAGAAAAGGGCAAGATATTCGAGAAAAGGCAGGGACAAGTCGAGAGTAATGTATGAGAATACATCAATTAGCATTAGTCACATCAGTAACACATTTATCATCTTCCTTCCCCTAACCTGACCATCGCAGAATGACCCAAGATATCCTAATGTGAGTCAAAACTCCTACTATACCTGAAAGTCCCCAGGAAAGAATACTGTCTTTCACCAGGTACTTTTTCCCCCTATTTCTCAACACATGGAGGTTTCAAAACAGAACTAGCCTTAGAAGGATAATAGTATATAAAAGAGAATTTACCATCAGGGGTGTTCCCTTCAATGGCTCCATTTCACCTAGATCCCCAGATCGATCCAGTGTTCTGTTGTGGTCCCCTCTCTCGTTCAGTGTGGAATAGTTGTTATCTAGTGAAAAAAGTACAACAGGATAGTCCCTCTGGTGTACAATATATATTAAGCAGAGAAGTCTGAATTAGGCACCCCTGTTGGGAAATAAACTTTGTCAAATGTTCCAGAAAGGCATTAAAGTCTCGTCCTTGACTTAAGGTCCCGGACTTAGAAAGAACTTGTAGGACATAGGATGATAATAGCTAAACAGAAGCAAGCTGTCTATAAATGGTACTGGAATTAAGAGGAAAGAGAGTAAGGTGTGCTGCCAACAGTCAGGAAGGACCTAACAAAGGAGACAGGACTTAATTAAAGCTTTGGGGATAAAGAAAATTTAGCAAAGCAAAGGGGAAGGGCATTCCAGTAGGAGGTATTACCTGAGCAAAATCAAAAAAGTATAAGGAGACAAAATAGCGAATTAGACCAGGGGGGCTGAAACAGAGTACATGGAAGGAAGATGGAGAGGGAGCCTCGGGCCAGCTAGCTGGTGAAAGGCTTTTAACAGGTTAAGGACCCACACTTGATTTTGTAGTAAGTAGGGGTGGGAGTAGAGAATGATGGTTTTTGGTTTTCTTTTTTAAAACCTTTGCGTATGTGGGATTATGGAAGAAAGTAGATAGATCAAGTTTCACCAAATCTCTTCGTATCCTTACAAATGGAAATGTCCAGCCAATGAATGCTCTCCCAGGATGGTAAATGGTGAAGGTGCTAGAAAAAAACTGCAAGGCCAGACAGTTCTCATCCCAGTGAAATATTATTACTCCATGTCCTCAGGCAGGAATTAATCACCTACCTAATGATTTTGTGTTTGATCCCATACTGCTCATCTGAATTTCTTCCCGATCAGGTTTCTTATCTATACGGAGTCAGAAAGTTATCCAGGTCAAAAACCAACGCTTCAAATTCTATACTCATCATTAAAAACTGCTCTGTGGTCAGTCCTCCCTCCCTCTCATCAAATTTTTACTGAGCGCCCACTATGTGCCAGAGAGTAGACAGAGCCTCATGGGACTTAAAGAGATCCCTTTCCAAAGGACTCCTGTCATAAGAAACCATTCACTCTAAGCCAGGAATTGTCAAATTATTTGGTCTCCAGACCCCTTTTAGAGTCTTAAAAATTATGAAGATCCAAAAAGCATTCATTGGTGTAGGCCATATGCATTACTATTTTACTGAACTGAGAAGTTTTAAGTATTTATTTCACTTAAAAGTAACAAGAAACTTATTCCATGTTAACATAAAACTTTTAATGTTTTTAAAAAGCAGCTTCTTGGGTTTTTTTCCTTTTTTTTTACATTTTTACATATCTCTTTCAAGTTTGGCTTAACAGAAGACAGCTGGATTCTCATATCCACTTCTGCATTCAATCTATCGTGATGTAATTTTAGTTGAAGTATAGGAAGAAAATCCAGCCTCCCAGATAAAACATTGGAAAAAGAATTTTAAAAATCTTTTCAGATAACTGTAGATATTCTTTGATAGTATACTAACACTCAATAAGTACGGTTCCTCTAAGGTTAGCAACAACATGGAACCTGAATCCAAATGAATGATTGCTTCCTATTTCATTAAATTAAAATGCACTGGTCTGTCCTACACTTTGATTGGGTCAATTACCTATGCATGGTTCTGAAACATCATACATTGTTCACCTGGAAAACACTAGTTCGTAGAGTAATGCAAATCTAAATGTTAACACATTATACAACATCAAAAAAAAAAGTCACATTCATTACTATTACCACTGATTTCAATAAAAAGTCTTTCAAGTATTGGGGCGTCACCAGGTTCATAACGGCAGGTATAAGTTTGCCAAAGTCATCATTTTCACTTGAAAATTCAGGCAACAAGTACAGTCACTTATTTTTCCTCAAAGTGACAAGCTCACTGCATTCATTTTTGAGAAAACGCCTAGCAAATATCCAAGTCTGAATAGCTGTAGTTGGTCTTTCCTTTTCTTCCCCCCAAGGAAAAATGACATTCCATTTAAAAAAAAAAAAAAAAAGAGTGGCGAGTCCACTTGGAAACTCCACCTAGAGAGCCAGCGCTTTTCTGCAGGTCGACCACCATGCTTTGTATGCAGCACAGGATCTTTCAAGAAGATGCACACTCAAGGTTAGAAACAATAAAATTAATTTTTACAGCTCCACCAAGTGCATTCTTTTTTTTTTTTTTTTTTTTAAGTGGTGAGTCCACAGCAATAAAGACTGCAATGACCGCCAGTGTGCACCCCCAGGGCTTTCGCACAGTGGGCACAAAAGTCAACAGACAAGGGAATGGAATGGAGCTTCACGCCTTATTTCAAGAGCCCTGACTGAGGCAAAAGCCAAGTGTCATCAAAATAATAAGGGTTACAATACACAATTCCATGAAAAAGGAAACATTTCATAAAACAAAATATATAATTCATCTTTTGGGGAAAAAAATGTATTTGCTCACATGGCAAAAGATAAAACCACAAAGACCAGCAGTTATCTCTGGATAATAGAAGTGGTTTTGTTGTTGTTACTTTTCTGGTTGTCTGTATTTTCTAAGTTTTCAACAGCCCATATGTTACTTGGCATTACATGGGAATTTAAAAACCAAAATACAATCATTAGGTGATATATACATATATCAAATCATTGTGTTGTACACCCTGCATTTGTACAATGACAGATGTCCGTTCTCTCTCAAAGAGAGTATGGTGAGACTAGGGTTCACTGTCCTGTCACTGTAAGCCTGCAAGCAAGGACAGAGGATCCCAGCCAGGCTCCTGCCTCGCCTAATCCCCAGGCGAAGTATTATTACCCTCTATCAAAAGACTAGCTCATTCAGTAATAAATATATATTCTATTCCTTAGGCAGTCCGCCACTGAAGAACAGCAGTGCTGGAATAAAAGCAGAGGGATATGCCCCCTGGATACTGCACCTGTTTTCTGGTTCCGGTCAATGAGAGGGAGAGTGCTGTCATCATATGAATGACTGCTCTGGCTTCTAGAAGCATTGTTTAGATTCACCTGGAGGCAAACATAAAATGCAACAATGTCACAGAAGACTGAATTCATCCACATCTTATTCCCCAGCAGGCACACACCTTTAGGTCCCTATTCTCAAATACAACTCTTACCAAAAGAGGACTCATACGAGTTAAATAAATACCAATATAGTGAAACGAACTAGGATATTACAACTTCTATTTATGTCCCTGATGGTATTTAGGGGACAACAGAGGTACGAAACACCCATAATACCAGAAGGTGACACAGTCTCTGGCAAATTCATTCAAAGGGCTATGGCTGATTTGGGGAAAAGTCAAAAAGGCCACCTTCCTTCGTCACTGCACTGATAGCATGTGGTGATGCAGAGGAAGACCACAGCTGTTTGGGCAGCAAATGAAGCATAGGCACCACTCTTTTGGGAAGGAGGGGTAAGCCAAATGATTTCCTCACTAACAGAGACTTGGGATAAAGCAGGACTTTATGTGACAGTGAAGCAGAAGAAACCAAAGAGTACATGAAACCCAGGACAAAAAAGGTACACGCCTCAGGCCCCAGAACTGCTCTACCTGGAAGTCTGATTTCTTCCATCCTTCTTTTTCCAGTGGCTTCCTTAGTTCCTTATAGCCCCAGATTGTCTGTAATACAAGTGCTGCTGCTCGGACTTCTTTTTCTGAACGGTTCCTTTTGAGGAAAGTAACAGCAGATGGAATTTGGACGTTAAGACCAGGGAAGAAGCTGAGAACCTGTATTCTCTAATACGATGTAACACTAGAAATGCCAAAATGGGCAAGATCAAGTATTCACCAAGTTCTGTATTATGTCCCCAACCGTGACACACACAAAAAACATTTGATGGAAAAGCAGTTTATCAACTGATAGCTCAACATCAGGACAAAAAAAAAAAACAAAAAACAGAGCAATATATGGTCTCTTCACACTTCACATATAAATAAAGGAAAATAACCTTAGAAAGCAAAGGGGAAGCACTCCTTCCTAGCAGCTCTCCTCTCACACTCAAACTCTTCCAGTTATCATTTTAAGCATTAAACTCACCCTGATTTGTTGATCAACACCAGCTTCTCAATGCCCTGTGTTTCTCGAAGCTTTTTGGCAGCCTCCAAGTTCTCAGCAATAACCTCATTGATAGTGTTCAAGAGAGAGACCACAGTGTCCTCAGAGAAATTCTGGGAAGAGCTCTGCTGCCCTCCTGGAAGATTCTTTACCAAGTTGGGAATAGCATGTTTACCTATGGTGTTAAGACAAAACAAATGTGTGCAGGGAGAACAAGCTAAGTCCAGCTCTGAGGAGCCTAAGACTACACTTAACTACACTGATCACTGAAAATGCAGGTACTGTCCCCAGGAATCAACTTCATTCTGCTACAGGATTATCATACCAGAAGAGCAAAGGACCTGGGATAGCCATGAATTCACGGTTATTCTTATTCATTTATTCTCTCCTTTAGTCACATTGAAACATGAATACTTTATATCAAATATGCTAGTCTTTTCAGATAGTCTAATGAAAATAGCATACATATTTAAATTGTAATAGTTCAATAAAGTAGTCATTATGAATTTAACAAAAAACTGGGCTCTGCCACAGCCCACCTATATTAACTCTGGGCAAATTACATAACTTCTTCCCTGGCCCTTGGTTTCCTTATTCTATAAAAAACTGGACCTCTGTAAAGAGGTCATGATCAGGGGCGCCTGGGTGGCTCAGTGGGTTGAAGCCTCTGCCTTCGGCTTAGGTCATGATCTCAGGGTCCTGGGATTGAGCCCCACATCACGCTCTCTGCTCAGCAGGGAGCCTGCTTCCCCCCCCCCCCCTGCCTGCCTCTCTACCTACTTGCGATCTCTCTCTCTGTGTCAAATAAATAAATAAAATCTTAAAAAAAAAAAAAAAAGCTGTTTCTGTTCTATTTTTGAAGAGGCATCACTTCTTGTCTAAGAATGATTAAACTAGAATGCTCGGAGTTGCAAACTACAGAGAGCTACTGGGATCCCTCCTCTGTCATTTCGATAATAAACTAAATACATCGGCCGGATGAAAGGCTCTGTGCCGGATGCTGAACTAATGGTTCACATCCAACTCCATACCAATGAGTTCTTTGTTGCGAGCATCCACAGCCAGATTTCTAAGTGCTCCCGACGCAGCTTTCACTACCCGCTCATGTTCATTGGTCAGGAGGTCGGCGATGGCAGAAAGAGCCTTCTCTTGACGCAGAGCAGAGCGAATGTATCGACCATACTAGAAGTAACACATGGAAAGAGGTGGAACACATTACAAATGGCGGCAAACTAGTTAGCTGAGTTCTCCCACCTCTAAGTCCATTTTCTAAAAGGTACTCACTGTCCAGCGCCCAGCACACAAGTTCTGGATAGCTCCAGCTGAGGCTTCTAGAATGGCAGGAGTCTTGCTCTCCTTGAGGAGTGAGATGTATATCCGAACCACCTCTGGTTGAAATAAGAGCTCGTAGCCTGCACAAGAAAGGACAGAAAAAGAGGAAGCTAGTCAGTACCTACATGCCAGGCTCTGGCTGGTTGAAACCCAGCTTCGATATCTGGATCGACAGACTTATGCTCCTATACCATTAGGCTCCCTGTACTCTCCTACCCACCCAACGGCCAACTCAGAGTCTTGAGTCCATGCCCTCTTAAGAATAATCCATTCATGGTAAGAAAAGAACAGACATCAACTCATCATATGCAACTCTTCTCTCTTCTCTCTCACAGTTTACTTTGGCCTTGGCACTCGGGGGATTCATTTGCTCACTGACAGCACTCAGGATTACAGATTCCTCATCTCAAATGCATTGTTTCTAACTTAACTGAGTCATTCTGAGTGGTACGTGAAACCCAGGACAAAAAGGTAAATGCCTCAGGCCCCAGAACTGCTCTACCTGGAAGTCTGATTTCTTCCATCCTTTTACTACTACGATTAATTTACTACGATTAAGTAGAAGGGCCTATCCTAGATTTAACATGTAAAGTTTTTAAATCCATGGAGAGCTATGAATTTTAAACCCACTTTACTGATAAATATAAATACCCAGATTGTGAGAAAGAGGCTTCTTATAAGAGGTAATGACTGAGTCCCAAGAACTGTAGTGGTTACTTAGGGGACCTACATTTCTGGCCTAGACTGCCATCAGGACCTTACCCACCCTCCAATAATCTGAAAAGTTGCCAAAACAAGTCCTTCATAAGTTCCTACTGCAATACCAATTTCCCAATGCTTCACCATCACTCCACATCCAGAGTTGGAGGAAAGAGAACGGTGATCATACTGCACAGTCTACTGTTAGGCTACCCGACACTCATCTCTGAACTATGTGTATGAGACTCCTGGAGACTAAAAAAAAAGATAACTTACCTCGAGCTGGACTAGTTCTTTTAGGGAAATCCACTGTATCATTAGCTGGATCCTCGGTGGGTTTTTTCCCTTTGGAAATTAAAAAAAAGGAGAGAGGGGTAAAAAGTGTGAGAAAGGAAAGCGTCCACCCAGTGCACTTTTTATTCTTCAGTCAAAATCTTTTTGGATCAGAAATGCATCAAGGCCGGGGGCGGGGAAGAGACCACAGGACACCAAAAAGAAAAAAAGGAAAAAAAAACAAGCTCCCCTCCCCCATCCCAGCAGGGGGCTGCGCAGAAACAAGGACAGAAAACAGGCAGCAGACAGCTAAGATGAGGATAAGCAGCGTTGTTGCTGGGGTCCTGAGTTCTGGTAACTGGGACTGCTGCCTAGGAATAGCATGCCATGAGCCATAGACTCCAAAGAGCTGAACTTGTTTCATTGGTCTTCCTCAACTGAATTTTCCTACATGCATCCATAGGGAAGGGTTAGGAAACACTAGAGAAGCTAAAACCAAAGCATGCAAATTAGAAGTAGCGAAGCACCTTAAAAGATTCCACTCACCTCTGGAGAACCACTCATCTTCCAGTGCGTCACCCAAGGTGGAAAGCAGAAAGAAAGGAAGGAAGAAAAATGCAGGAGAGTGATGTCAACAGGATCATGGGCAAATAATTAGGAAAGCAGGGAGAAAAAGAAAAACATGGGAAACACAAAGGAGGAATGGGGGAGAAGGCCCCAGATTAGTTGAGTTCTCGTCCTTCGCTGCCCCCAAACTGATACCAGTACCACCACCACCACCATTATCACCGCCTTGAATGAAGCACATGACACAGGGAAGCAGCTGCAGAGCAAGGAGACATCCTTGACTAGGCAGACTCAGATACCGCTCAGCAAGTATTTTGTACCTAAAGCTTAAAAGTGTTCCTTCCCCTTCCTGTCCTCCATTAAAGAGCAAGGAACGATGAACTAAGACTCACCTTTGCCCTTCTTGGCCCCAAAGCAACTGGCAGCATGTGGCCCGGTATTGTTGGCAACATTGGGAGGTGCCTCTTGGTAACGCTCTGCCTGTGGGATCTCCCGGTGAACTTGGTATGACAAATTCCGAAGAAGGCAAACGCAGTTCTCCACAAGCTTGGAGAAACACAAGAAAAAAGGCTCGGTGAACAAGGAGAACGTCTATCCTGATTTCCCAGCAAGTACAGGTTTCCATGATTCAAGTATTAAAATACTGATCCCCAAAAGCATAGCCCCATCCATCATCATTCACAAAGCCTCTTAAGTGCACCAAGCTTCTCAAAATCCTTGCAACCTCAGGCTAATGGAAGGTTTCCACCACGACACAAAACTGAGGATCACCCTGACTTTTTCCTACATTGGAAAATATATAACCTTGGAAATACAGCTACAAAGCTTTAAAATAGGTGATATAGGTAAAAGAAATTTTAAAGAAAACTGTTTTCTTCGAAGGTGAACATCTACTTCAGAGAGCAGGGGTTGGTACAGATACCTAATGTCCCTTGAAGGCCTGAGATGGTGAGGTCTGCACTACAGGTACCTTTCATGGTTGCTGTGGATGGAACTCACTCAGCCATTAACTCACCTTGCTATCTGAATCCTTCTGCCCAATCTCAGCCTGAACAATGAAAATGAGGGCATCCACTAAACCATCACATTCGCGAAGTTTCCGGCGAGCTTCACTCCTCTCCGAGCTGACATTCCTGAGGGAAAAGGGAGAGGCTTCAAGATGACTCCGCGATCTACAAACCCTCCCTTAATATCTTCAACATCTACAAGCCTCCTCCATACCTCTTCTTTTTACTATAACAATTAGTGAGTACTTGTTATAAGCAAGGCACTGCAATTGAGAGAAAGCTGAGTAAGACAATTCCTGCTTTCAGGACATTTATAACAAGCCCAGGAGGGAGGGAGGAAGACACAACTAGGGAGGGTCTAAACAAGGTATACCAACAATACTTTAAGATCAGATAGATACTTCTTGCACGGAAGTACAAATGAAGAAAGGGGCGGAGCACACATGAGTATATTCCAAGGAGATAAAGACTATATTGTAGCATTTATAGGATATAAGAAACCGGGAAAACTTTCATGAAATATAGGCACTTTTGAGTTTAGCCTCAAAAGATAAATAAGGAGGGGTGCCTGGCTGGCTCATTCGGTAGAGCATGCAACTCTTGATCTCTAGTTTTCAGTTGGAGCCCCATGTTGCGTACAGAGATTACTTAAAATCTTAAAAAAAAAAAAAAAAAGATAAAGAGACAAGGGCACTGTGGTCTGAAGGAAGAACACATCTCCCCCCCACACCACCACCCATCTAGTACTTTGTATTCCTCACGTTGCATTTGTTGCAGCTTTACTTGAAATACAGATCACTGAGGACAGGGCCACAGACACATGCAAGCTCAACACTAGACAGCTGCCTTACACGCGGTAGATATTGAACAAATAAATGTTCACAAAATTAAATTAACAAAGTCAAAGAGGCACAGAAGTGAGGATGTGCAGGGGAACAAGTAAACCGACATAGCGAATGTATGGGCACAAAAGCCTAAGCAGTGACAAGGTAAGACAGGCTGGAATCACAGGATACAATATGGATAGGAATGGAAGCTAAATGACAGGCCACAGAATTAAAAAAGAATTTCTTTTATAAACTTAAAGTTAGTCCTAAAAATTCAATCTTCATACTCTTGAAGCCCTTATGTTACCTAAGACAGCCAGCTGTGTTGGTGAGTACCGACTCCCACTCAATATGGCGCGGCTTGCAATCTTCATTAGGTTCCCGCTCCCAACCAGAATGTGGGATGATCACTTCATCTGTCAATGCATGCAGTGCATGGTCCACAATCTCCATTTTGATTGAGTCATGGGATGAGAGATTCCACAGGGTTCCTGGCAAAGACAACTCATCAGATACCTCTCCCACACCCAAGACAGTATGTTTGAAGAATGCCAAAGAGAATCCCTTATTCCATCATTTCTCAGTCTTCCCCAGTGACCAAATACCTTGTAATGGTACTCAAGCTTTTGTTTGCAATCCATAATAAGAAATATACACTATGGCTCAACATACATACATGTACCTCAAGAAACAAAGTTTCATAAAACAATACTTACTGTTTATAAGCAATGTTCTCTGGGTTATCTACACCAGAGTTTCTCAACCTCGTTAGCACTGACCTCTTGGGCCAGATATTTCCTTGTTGTGAGAAGCTGACCTGTCCATTGTTAGATTGTGAGCACTATCTGTGCCCTTTACTCCTTAAATGCTGGTAGCACTCCCTCCCGCCCAAGCCAAGTTACGACAACCAAAACTGTCTCCAGACACTGCAAATGTCCCCCAGTGGGCAAGATCAGTCCCAACTGAGAACCAATCATCTATCCCACATCTCATTCTCTTCCTCTTGAAATACTGATTGGGATCCATAAAATTGTGTTCAATACACCCTAATGGATCACAACCCACAATATGAAAAACAACTCTTCAAAGCAAGGATCACAAGCTCAAATGTCTATAGGTACCAGGCAGGTGAGTCAGGACAAGCAGATATTTAAGAGAAATTACAAGAGAGTAGAAAAATAACAAAAGACACTCAGCTTCAGTGCTGGGGAGACCAATTGCTATATGGCAGTAGTTGGCAAAAAGATAACTGAGTATGTTCAGGATCATTGCAAATGGGAGAACGTGCCTACCAGTCAGCTCAGACCAACTACTGTCAGGTAGCAAAACAGATCCATTGTTGCCAGTCCTCACACATTTTTAATAGAAGCCAAGCACCTGCAATTTTAAATGAAATCTTCTGAGTTTTAAATATCAGCAACCAATTTCTTTAAAATTTTGAACACTTTGGGGCACCTGGGTGGTTCAGTGGGTTAAGCCTCTGCCTGCAGCTCAGGTCATGATCTCAGGGTCCTGGGATTGAGCCCCACATCAGGCTCTCTGCTCAGCAGGGAGCCTGCTTCCCCCTCTCTCTCTGCCTACTTGTGATCTCTCTCTCTTCGTCAAATAAATTTTAAAAATCTTTAAAAAAAAATTTTTTTTTTGAACACTGTGTGATCCAAATAAATCAGTGAGATGGATCTGCCCCAAAGACCACCAGTTCACAACCTCGAGTCAAAAGTAAAAGGGTTGAAAAATCCTTCTGGCTCTCAACATCTCTACGGGTCACAGTAACCCCAACCCAGCAGCTGCGCTTGTGCCCATAACTCACCGGTGATAACTTCAGTGAGGTCCATATCCCGAGCCTTCCGGAGCAATCGCACAAGGGCAGGAACACCATCACAGTTTTTTATGGCAATCTTGTTATCCTGGTCACGCCCAAAAGAGATATTCTTGAGAGCTCCACAGGCTCCAAGGTGCACTTCTTTTTTGGGGTGGTCTAACAATCCCACCAGTACTGGGATCCCCTTGAGCTTCCGAACATCGGTCTTCACCTTGTCATTGCGATAGCACAAGTGCTGCAGGTATGCAGCTGCATTAGACTTGACAGCATCCAAGCGGAATCCTAACATGGCGATCACCTCTGGCAGCTCTGGCTGTCTCCAGTTGGGAGGTGGGGGACCCCCCTTACGCAGGCTATCCAAGCTTGCTAAACTTCCCCGTTCATGCTGGGCCAGAGGAGCCCAATAGTACTGGTCCGACGGCACCTCCTCACCAATCATGTCTTCATAGCTCCTGCAGTGTTGGAAGAACCAAATGGAAAAGAATACATCAAGTTGTCAAGCCTGGTTTCCTGGTGAGCTCCCAGGACCCCTCACCTCAAGGCAGGAGGCAGAAGTAACTTCAGCTCTAGTACACTAGATCTTACCTCTCCTTTGCATAAAGGATATACTGATCAATTTTTCTTAAGGAGATAAAGGAATAATTTTAAAGGCATCTGCAGTTAGATTAAAACTACCTTTCTGGGCGCCTGGGCAGCTCAGTGGGTTAAAGCCTCTGCTTTCGGCTCAGGTCATGGTCTCAGCGTCCTGGAATCGAGCCCCGCATCGGGCTCCCTGATCGGCGGGGAGCCTGTTTCCCCCTCTCTCTCTGCCTACTTGTGATCTCTCTCTCTGTCAAATAAATAAACTCTTAAAAACAAAACAAAACAAAACAAAACTACCTTTCTTCCTGTCAAGTTTACTGGTTCCAAGGAGAATAACAAGCATTCAGAGATGTTAATCACAAAAACAGAACCAAATCCTGACAGCTTAGCACTAAAATGATACCTGACAGCTAAGCTCTCTGGATAGTGACTGAAATAAACCCTCAGGAGACAGAGTTAAACCAAAGAAGTCAGCAAACAATGTCTGAGAACAACTCTTAGAAGCCTTCGGCTAAACAGGAAATGAGGCATTTACACACAGGAAACAGCTGCTGGGATTAGACCCTTAAACACATTTCTTATTTAAGCTTCTCCTTATCTCATTTTGGAAATTATAAAAGAGGAGGTGGTAAGAGTAAACACAGTACAGGCCTTCGTGCTACCCTGAAGGGGGACCTGGCTTTAGAAGAAGCTTGAACACTGATTTTCACAGTTCGTCCCAACGTCATCTCTGCTACTCAACAAATGTGTTCCAGATATGATTGCCAGCCTCCAATTTCTAAAGACAATACCTTGGATTCTGTCGAAACAGAGGCTACTGACCACCAGAGCATTTGGGATATCCAATGACTAAGAAAAAGAACAAACGAAGCAATGGAAGATTTAGAGAAAAGTCTCACTGGAGAGAATTCTTCCTACTTCAGTACTACCAGCAACCACTAGAGGGTGAATCTGTCACACTATTATTTATTCATAACCACCAGGAAGGAAGAGGCCCATTATCTGCGAGCTCATCTCACCCTCTCCCTCTCATAGGAGAGAGGAGAATCTATTGTGTGGAACTCTCCAAATAAGCCCGATGTTTGTTCCACAAAGCCCCTCCCACTGTCACCAAACCCTCACCGTTAGCTGGAGCAGAGGCCCAGCCTCATAGCTGTCAACATCAACCACTCAACAGCATCTCAGATGGACAAAGCACTAGTAAAAATCCCTATTTTTAAATATCATTGAAATGAAGTGAACAGGTTATATAGCTAAGCTTTCAAAGGAGGCTACTGAACAGTAATGTTAAGGAAGATTCCATTTTAGTAGGGGAAAAATAAGGTCAGAGTATGCCGAGTACAGTATGTCTACCTGCACAGGAAAAAAAGAAATCAAAGCAAGTGCACCAAAATATTAACCACAGTTCTCTATGGCCAGTGTGCCTTTCTAGATTTTTCTAGTTTTGTAGTGAGCATGTGTCTTACTTTCATTATTATTTTAGTATAAGCAATAACAAAAACAATCACCAAGATTTTGGTCACTCAGTTGTATTTCCTTCTTTTATAAGCAGTGGATCGTGACATTCTTTCCTTTGTTTTACAAATAACAAAGCTGTGCCCAGAAAGATTAAATGACTTGCCTGAGGCTAGATAGCTAGTAGCAAAGGCACAACTAGAACCAGAAGGCTTCTGGTTCAGTGCCTTTTCCACTAATTATTCTGCCTTACTGTTTCCGTTTGACCTTGTATTACTCTCCAAGGCCTGGAACAGGAAGCAGCTAATGTTCCTGCTAGTCAAGCAGGTTTCCAAGTCCAGTGCCACCCTGGAATGGACCCAAGAACCAGGCCCAAAACGCTCTCTTTTTATGTCAACTGCCACAGCAGAGAATGACCTGGCCACCCACACCCACCTAGGTCCAATCACTCTACTAATGAGGAAGTCAGAAAAGCAGACTTGTTTCAAGCAGACAGGCCAACGCCCTGGGCAGACTCCTTTGGTGATAGCTGTTATCTACCACTGCTTCAAGTTGCACCAGCTGAAGTCTGGTGCCCACCTCACTGCCCCCTGCCCCAATAAAAGGTGAGTCACATGGGAGTTGGACTAGCTGTCCAAATGATACAATACCTAAAAGATGAATGACTCAGGCTGAGATAATGGAGCCTCTACCCTGGGCCCAGCCCAGTTCACTATTAATCAAAGCCACCTACCATGAGGAAAACGAGCACCAAGGCATTTGCTTTAGAAGGTTATGACCCTATACAGAAATTCAACAACAGCTGCTAGGTTATCCTTACTACCAAGACATCATCTTCTTTAGGTCTTATTTTTCCTTGCCTGGAAAACACTATGTCTCTGATTTATCCTAATGCAGGCTTGGCAGCCCACAGGCCAAACCTGTTTTTGTACAGTCCCAGAGCTAAAAAGGAGTTTTTGTATTTTTAAAAGTTGTAAATGGAGAACAATAACATTCAACAAAAATGATATATGGCCTCCAAAACCTATTAAAATAGTTCTACCTGGTCCTTTACAGAAAAGGTTTGCCGACTTCCATTCCAGAGCCTTCTTTCAAGGCAAACCTTCTACCAGCCCAAACATCAATCACTCCCTTTTTCATATCACCAAAGAATCCCCAGGGATGAGCAGCAAAGTCAGAATAGGCAGTAGCTTAGTGACCTTTCAGAACGTCACTTATGTACCACCCTCAAATGACGCCACCCCATTTCACTTTATAATCAAACCTAAAAACCAAAACACAAAGTGTCAGGGTTTTGGTGAGATCAAGGTTTGTTTTTAACTTAAGACTAAGATCACCACAGGGAGGGTTCTCACATATACCCTTAACTGTCTACTCTGGCCCTGAAAGCCTAAAACCGTCAATTCTGTCTTACTACCAAACCAGATGCTAAGAAGAAATTCATAGGACCAAGGGAGTATCCCATAGCCCCAAAGCATCAGGCTCCTTTGTGCTGCTGCCTATCACCAAAAGGGAGCCAGATCTTGGGCAGAAATAGCGGCAACTCTTGGCATGGAAGCAAAGGCCATTCTTCAGGATGCAGACCAATAACCACAAGTCATTATTTATAAATAATTAGAATATAGGATTTTCATCACGAAAAAGACAAAAAAGCAAGTCAGTATTTGGTGAAGTCACAAAAGGGAAGACACAAGTGTCTCTGATTCAAAAAAGCACGTAGGAGAAGGAAGAGCAACCCTTTATCTCTGTCTTGGTTTAAGACTCTTGCCTTCCCCTTTTCTTCCCTACCTGAGTCGTCGTCGAGGGTCAGAAGGCGTCCCAGTCCGACGGGCAGTGCCATAATCGGACATCATGCCGTAATCCAGATCGTCATAGCCCATGCTACGCTGGTCATCCTCTAGCCCGTAAGGCTCTGGGTGAAAACGATGCAGATCCACACTGCTCCCACCTACCCGAACCTGGGGCTGGGGCCCATACACATCCTGTCTACTAGGTGCCCGATAACCTTCCATGCTGGGCCTGTACCGCTCCTCAATGCGGGTCACCCGGGACAGACTGCCATAGTTGTCACTGCTACTTGGATAACCATCTTCATAGTGGCGGCTATATCCATCTGGGGGGTAGTGGAAGTTCCTGGGAAGGGTAGCAGTGCCTGCTTGCCCCACATAGGGACCAGGTCCCCCATTGCCATTCTTGCGGAAGTCACGCCCCAGAGTCTGGATATAGTTGTTAGAAACTGATGAGGCATCCACAGGCAGCCCATCTGGTCCCACAGGGACTGGCTGTACTGTCCGTGTTGTCACAGTCTTCACCACTTTCTTCACCTTCACATAAGGAAAGAGAAAAGAGTGAACAATATAAGCTTAAATTCTAGACCTCTCTAAGAAATGAAACAAACCCCTACCGCTACCTCCTTTTATCTAGAAATGCCTTACATTTTATCACCTACCTTTCACTCTCTACCTTACAGGAAGTGCCCAGGCAGCAAATCTGTGCTGGTGGTAACTATGCCTCTAAGGGAAGCTACTGTAGACCTTGTAGACTTATGTCTTCCCCATTCCATTCAATTTTCCCATATCTCTTCTGTCATCGCTGTCTGGCCAAAGATCACTTTCTTCATGCAGTCACTACAGATCAATACTTTTCATTCACCCTAACTAAGTGCTTACTCTCTCCCCCGCCACCAATAAAGACCAAAGGAAGACCTCCTCTATCATCCCAGACCTTACACAAGTCTTAGCTTACTGTGGTCTCTGTGCGCCGAGTAGTTCCATCATCAGAGGTCTCCACAGAGACAACAGACATGGCTCCCTCAGGGTCCTCCTCTGTGTAGGTCCCCACAATCTGCCCTGGCTCCTGCATTCTGGGAATGGTGCTATACACAAGGTGACTGTGATCCTGTATGGAAGGCGGAAAAGGAACGAATGACTATTAAGCCATATATATCAACACTCCAACCCAATGAGAAGCAGTCTCCCTAGAGAGACTCCTCATCCACCTTCCATGGGTCCCAGGATTTTTAGTGGGGTAGCTGTCCCCACCTTTTGAGCTATACAAGAGAGCAGAAGGTATAAGTCCCCAGTCCTAGTGATTTAACAAGTATAAATTGAGTTAACTATAGCCACTTCAACACCCAAGTGACAGAGACAGCAGATTTAACTTCCCAGTTCTGGTCATCTAAGTGTCTATGAACTGTGTTAACTGTGGCTACATCAACATCTGGGTGATCCTCCAAAAAAGAAGTTCACCAGTAAAGAACTTTTAAGATGAACCAGAAAATCCCCCCAAAAACCATCTTCTGACCGACTCTGTTACTCTTTAGAAACTGCCTAAGGCTCGGGGCGCCTGGGTGGCTCAGTTGTTAAGCATCTGCTTTCGGCTCAGGTCATGATCCCAGAGTCCTGGGATTGAGCCCCACATCGGGCTCGCTGCTCGGTGGGAAGCCTGCTTCTCCCGCTCTACCATTCCCTCTGCTTGTGTTCCCTTTCTCGCTGTGTTTCTCTCTGTCAAATAAATAAAATCTTAAAAAAAAAAAGAAAAGGGGTGCCTGGGTGGCTCAGTGGTTTAGGCCTCTGCCTTCGGCTCAGGTCATGATCTCAGGGTCCTGGGATCGAGCCCCGCATCGGGCTCTCTGCTCAGCAGGAAGCCTGCTTCCCCCTCTCTCTCTGCCTGCCTCTCTGCCTGATTGTGATCTCTCTCCTCTCTGTCAAATAAATAAATAAATAAAAATAAAATCTTTGAAAAAAAAAAAAAAAAGGATATACCACATTAAAAAAAAAAAAAAAGAAAGAAAAAGAAAAAAGAAACTGCCTAAGGCTCAAAACCAGCCAGATTTCAGGTAGAAATAGAAGCATGCCCATTCCAGAAAAGCGATGCAGTAAATGAATGATCAAATACAGGATCAGTAGCTGTTAAAACTCATTCCAGGGGCGCCTGGGTGGCTCAGTGGGTTAAAGCCTCTGCTTTCAGCTCAGGTCATGATCTCTTGTTCTGGGATCAAGCCCCACATCGGGCCCTCTGTTCAGCAAGGAGCCTGCTTCCTCCTCTCTCTGCCTGCCTCTCTGCCTACCTGTGATCTCTGTCAAATAAATAAAATCTTTAAAAACAAAACAAAACAAAAACTCATTCCAAAATACAACTAAGCGTATACATTTAAGCTCCGCTATTTTATTTTCCTAAATGAGAGAAGCTAATTAATGGGTGGGTTCTTACAATGGACAAGGCAATATGCAAGACACCAATATGCTCTTATAGGCTGGGGAAGTAAGACGAGAAAAATGAAGCAACCCAGACCTTGAGCCAAAGACATTACCTGGGGTCCGTTGAGTTTCAGATCTGAAAATTTCTGTCGCTCAAGGTCAGCATCGCCCACAAACCGGCCGTTCTGAAACATAGCCCACAAGAAGACAATTCATTTTGTGGCCTTCCTTTGCTCTACTAAATATAAATGATCTTTTTTCCAAACAGGAAAAGGGCTTTCAAAAAGATATTTGTGGCCTGGAGTCCTTCTGTCAAATACTTATAGAAGAACCACATCACTCCTTAGTTTTAGCACTTTCCTCAAAAGTGGAATTGGGCTTGGAACTGGCAGACTGGGTCTCTGGAACATAAGAAGGTAAGCTCCATGAGGGCAGACATTTTTTTTTGTATTTTTACTTTTTTTGGTCAGTTTTATTCAAGTACCTTAAACAACTGCTTGGCACATAATAGGCACTCAAAAACTATTTGCTGAGTAAATAGCAGACTCAGCTCTAAGTCCTTAAAAATATAAGGAAAGTTAGAAAAGCTAGGTTGGGGAGTTTCCAAAAGCCCTCTTTATTGCTCCATCCATCTTCATGCTCTACTACCACTGGAAACTCCCACATCAGCCAGCTTTGAAAGTCTCCCTTTCCAAGCAGGAAGAAAACGAGGACCCCAAATCCCCTGAAGCAAAAACAGTTGTCTCAACATCATCATCATCACCAACTTTTAGAACCACAGAACATAAGTTGCTCTGTTTTGAGCAGTAGGAAATAATCTAACATTATACTATGAAAAATACAGTTGACTGCTCCTCTTCCAGTAGGAAACAGTGAGATCCAGCCACCTTGGGAGACTTTCCCCACCCTACTCCCATTACATAGGGAGTGTAATGCTGCAGGGAGAGGAAGTTAAACATTACTTTCAGGAAGAAGGAAGGGTGTGGTTTTGTTGCCGAAAAGAAGTTAAAAATAAGAGAGAGAGAAAGACAGAAACCCAGTAAATCCTGGAATTCCCCAAGGCCTCCAAGCCTGAGAAGTCCTGCTCTCCCCTTTCAATATATACCTCTCATTCCTAACCTATTCTGGTTCCTATAAAAATCCTAGGAACACTGCAAACATACTGCTTCCAAGTCTCCCAAATGGACTTTTGTACTCTCACGCAATATGCTCCTCAGCATGAGGGATCTTCTCTGTCTTAAAAAATAATCAATGGAAAGAACTACCAGAGCATAAGCACTGTTGTTAGTTCCCGACCGGAGATCTCTTAAGATGGAGTCTACCAGGCAAGGTCTACTCTACACACACACACACCCTCAGACAGATCCCATCACAGTGAAGTCAGACCAGAGAAACCATAGGAAAACACAAGATACTTCTCGTTTCTAACACCAACCCCCCCCAAGTCACTCACAGAGTCAGCCAACCCAGAGACCACTGGCTCCTGTGGTTATCTGGGTTGAATAACAGTACGATGCTCCTTCTCCAGCTCTGACTGACAGAATTAACAGTGACCCCCTCCCTCCAAGACAAGATCTGCAAATCGAACAAAACAAGCATCCAAGGACAATATGGAGCAGGAATACACAATTTATGGACACTGCCACACGTTCCGAGCAGACTGTTCCCTGAGCGAGACTGAACTGCGGCTGAGGGTACAACACACCCAACCTCGCCAACCACTGAGCAGGCATATACCTTCCTGGATGTTTGATACCAAGTTGGGGGGAAAAAAATCAGAGAAAACAGACGGACCTTGAGTACAGCTCTAAACTATATGATCTACTATGACTAGAATTACATCCCAAACCAGAAACCCCACTCCAGCAAAAGAGGAGTCAGATGGATGCTTCTCACAATACATCCATTCAACTCAGCAAAGCAGCAATATTCCCTGTCTCTTACATCAGTACTGAGAAGGTTCACCATGATACACAGGCACTGGACAGCCCATCACCACGAGGAAGCAGTTTCCCAAGTAGGATCATAGCCTCTCTATGACCATGCCAAAGTCCTACCTGCAGGTCTGATGGAGAGAGGGGTTACCTGATGCCGGCGTGTGAGGGTGCCGTTGGCCATGAGTGGGTTGGCATCTTGTGGTGAGACCCGGACGCGCTCCAGTTGCGCCGAGACGTGGCGCCGTTCCTCCTCCAGCGCCCGGGTCAGCTTCTCAAACTGGGCCTCTTGTTCCTTCACAGAGGCCAAGATGCTGGCGGTCGACTCCACCTCTGAGTCGTCCATGACGGTAAGGGGCGGAGCCGCCGCAGGGCAGGGTAAAAAGGAAGGTGTGGATCACAGAGGGAGGAGCGAGGAGGGAGAAGGCCCCCCTCACTTCACACTACCGAGAGAAGGTAAGGGAGAGGAGAGAAAAGGTCACAGGTCAGAGAAGACAGATGAATCATTAATCCCAGAGCCAAAGATGCCCTCTTGTGGTTTTACTGCAAGGCAGAAAGCCAGCCTCCACCAAGCCTGGGAGCCCGTCACCAGTGTCCGCTCAAGCAGGATCCTTTGCCCACTACCCCTTAACACCTTAACACCAGAAATAACCACCAAATGGAAAGGTGCGACTAGATCCAAGTCTACACTGTTGGCAGGAGAGGGAGAATATGGCTAAGCGCTATAGTCATGAGAGGAGATTAATATTAGATTATTTTTCCCTGGAAAAATTTTCATTAACTCAATGAAAGTTGTAACTCCACAGTACAGACCAGCACTCACTGTCCTGCAGGGGTAAGCCATTTCTAGAAATGAGGGAGCAGTACAGACAGACCTACAGATCTTACCTTCCCAAATCTGAACACTGAAATTGCCTCAGTGGTGGCAAAATTTACTAAATGAATACGCTGCATTGAAATGCCAATCAGAAATAGAAACAGTAAAAAACTTCCTACCGTCAAATGCAGGCAACAAAATGAAGGCCCTCATTTTGAATACATTTATAAAGGAGTCTTTCTACTTTTCAAAACCATATTATAATGCTGAAGGCAAACCATAGGCCTTGGCTCAAGGAGACAAGAGAGCAGTAAAACCACAAAAAGTTTTGTATGCAAGAAGGCTCCACTTGCAGCGACCTTCACCTCTTTGGGCAGTACATGGAGTAGGAAAATAAACATTAGGCTCAAACTCTGAAATTGCCCCTCGAAGTAGTTCACATTCTAACCTTCAGACAGTCAATGGCTGGGAACTTGCGATACCCCTGTTATCCTGCAGAAAGCTCTAAATAAACCAACTATATTTTTACATCTTTACTTATTCCAACTCAGGGTAAATATCCAAGTATCTAGAGGATTTGTGGCTATTTATACAATGATTGTTGTATAAAAAAGAAGAGTTCCCCACACCCTACTGCATTGACTGCAAGTCGGCCAGTAAATGGAGGGGCACTGTAGTCACACCGTTGGACTCAATAGGGTTTCTCGCTTACAAACTGGCTATAGGAGACTTTATGGCCAGTCCAACATATACCATGTCAAGAGGTTTTAAAATAAACTCTCTTCCCCTATTCCCCACCCTCTTCTTAACCCCTTAAAGAAAAAAAGGGTACTTAAAAAATTTATTCTTAATAAACATATTTCCATACACACCTGTTAAGAGAAGGTCGTAACTGATTGGTTTTAACACAGAGTACAGCCCAGTCTAGATGCAAAAAATCATGGGAGAAGCATCCCAGCCACCACAGCAAGGAGGAAGCAGGAAGGAGAGAGCTGCAGAAATATTTGGAAGAAAAATGAGATTGAGAGGAAAATAAAATATACACAAAACATTAAAAAATAAGAGGACGGGTCAGGTATTAGGAGAAAGACAATCTGGGGAATGGAAGGGAGTCATATAAAATAGGACTTAATTGCTTAATGTGACAAATGCCCTTTGGACTTTGCTCTGTCTTCAGATACCAGGACCTTGGATGTAGTTTTTACTAAAACCTGGATTCCTCATGGAGTACTTCTGTACAGAACCAGGAGTAGGTTATAATATGGATAAAAATTCACTCACCCCCCTATTCCCAGCAATCAAAGTGGGGGGGAAAAGTTTCTGTTGGAATGCCCTTCCCCCTCCTTCCCACCTCTAAGGCAGAAACCGCAAAGCCCAGTCCCAGCATGCCCACAAAGACATTGAGAAACCAGCGCAATAGTGGGGAAGACATGTGGGGACTAGCCTAGACTGAGCCTTCTGCTTCAGTTCCCTTTCCCACGCTCCCCAGGGCCCTACCAAACACAAAGGCCTGGGCCTGTCTGCTCTGGAGTACATGCAAGCAAGAGTACCCAGAGGAACAGACAGACAGGTGTCCATTAAACTCCTTGATTAATCCTCCACCACGAAGACTCCTTCCAGGGGATCCAGCACCGAAATCCAGGAATGTGGCAGCCCCTCTCTAAATTTCTCTGACCTTGGCTCAGGGCTCCCACAATCACTTATCAACTCCTGTTCTTCCTTTCGGGTCTGTTGCTAAGTTTTCCTATTCCTACCCTATCCCCCAACAGGCCACTCAAACATCGTTAATATGCATCCTCTTTAAAAAAAAAAAAAAAGCTGCTCCCTCATCTCTATTGCTTCATTTTAAGTATTGTCCTTATCCGCTATGTACGATGACCTATGAACCTTCCATTCCAACAGGACTCTTAAGCTCAAGAGAGATCTTCCAGTTCTAGATTTCAACAGGGCCTGAACTGCAGTTACCACTCTGGCAGCCTCCGCCCTGTAATCTTCTATGCTAATAAATGCCCAAACTACCACTATTGTGGGGTATACACTGACAACACTCTCCGCTGCAGAGAAATTGTTTGTCATTGTGCCGTAAATAGCTACTTTTTACCCCTACAACTTTAATTCAATAAAGGGAATTAAGGAAGGATAGTCGGAAAACTACCCAGGGCTCTAGATGAGGATGCAAGATCTTTTCCCATCCTTCACGGCTTTAAAGGCTGAGCACCAGGTTCTAATCTGGAGAAGACAACAGCACAGTTAAGCAGAAAGAAAGGATCAGATTCCTAGACCTAATAGCATGGTGTGATTTTCTGCCTGAAAGAGGGCAGAGGCAGATGCTATGTAGGATAGGACACAGTAGACTGGTCCCAGTCCTGGCTCTGCCACTAGCCAACAATGGCAGAAAGTCACTGCCATATTCTCATCTGAGAGATGCCAGCATCACCAGCCCAGTTTAACTGAGAGTTGCTAAGAGGATCAGGTGAGATAACATATGTCATACAAATGTGAGGTATTAAGTTGTTTCAAGAGTTAGTTTCAATCTCCCAATTATATTACTTAATGGTAATGCCTCAGCCCAAAACTATTTTGTGAACTAGTAGATGAGACTAACCGGATCAAAAGCATAACTGGATTCTAAGGAGTGGATGAGCTGGTTCCCCTGCTTCAACTCTATTTACTAGGAGGTCCCACCTAGACCAGTGTTTCCGGGACATAGAGTGCAGCATTACACACCTGCTATAATAAGTTCTTGACCCCTTATTTGAGGCCTGAGCAGTTTATGACCACAGAGAAAGGGAAGGTGAAAAGAACTAACAATTGCTGAGTATTTTACATTTATTTTTTTTAAGGTTTTCTTTATTTATTTGACAGAGGGAGATCACAAGTAGGCAGAGAGGCAGGCAGAGAGAGAGGGGGAAGAAAGCTCCCTGCTGGTGGAGAGCCTGATGTGGGGCTCGATCGCAGGACCCTGAGATCATGACCTGAGCTGAAGGCAGAGGCTTTAACCCACTGAGTCACCCAGGTACCCCATATCTTACATTTATTATGGTGGTAATACTTAACAACGCTAAGGAAGGAAGTTTTCTGCAAATGAGAAAATGGTCTCTGGGTAAAGAAATTACCCAAGGTCTCAGTTAATAGCAAATTTTAAATTTAAACTCAGATCTATTCCATTCCAAAGCCTGTGTTCTCTTTCTAATACATGCTGTCAAGTCTGGAAAGTACAAGCCCAGTAGAAGATGGACAGTCCAGCCCTTCTCCCCCATAGTCCTTGCACTTTCTGCCAAAACATCAGAGGAAAAAAGGGGGGGGAGGGGCGCTTCCATTTTTCCTTACGTTAAAGAGTTATTCATAATGTCCACATAGAGGATATAAGTGGGAGAAGGGAAACAAATGGGAAGAAAAGGAGAGCGAGAAGTCGGGGAAGAGAATGAAGCTGCGGGTAAGCTACAGTACAGCCCGCCTCACAACTCAGACTTGAGGAAGAATTCATCTGTGCCATACACATAAAAAATTATCCTTTAGGGGCGCCTGGTTGGCTCAGTGGGTTGGGGCCTCTGCCTTCGGCTCAGGTCATGATCTCAGGGTCCTGGGATCGAGCCTCGCATCGGGTTCTCTGCTCAGCGGGGAGCCTGCTTCCCCTTCTCTCTCTGCCTGCCTCTCTGCCTACCTGTGATCTCTCTCTCTCTCTCTCTCTCTCTCTCTGTCAAATAAAGAAATAAAATCTTAAAAAAAAAATTATCCTTTAGACCAGAATCTGCAAACCATTAATGGACTTCGGCAATTAAGAGTCAAGAAAGTCACGGGAGTCCAGGCCAATACCTCTCTTAATATTTTCCAATGTATTACACTGACTCTCACTACAAAAAGACCGTCAAGGCATTCTCAAAATGAGGAGAGAAAGGCCACACATAAAATGAGCCCTGCCATTCCCCTAAGAGTAGACTTTCCCCTAAGACTATAACTGGTTTTACTCATGACAAGCCACAGGTCCTATAGACCAGCCTTCAGGCAAAAATTCAGTCTCTTCTGTAAGAAACCCAAACCAAAAGTTAAATTGGATCAAATGCCCAGAAAGACCAAAGAGACGATGCCAACCAGGTAGCTGGGTAAAAAGTATCAGCAATAACTGAGTCCCTGGAATGGCCTATTCTACTGTAATCTAGCTATATGAATGTAACTTGGAAATACGATTCTCAGAAGTTGAGAATACAGGCTTTGGAATCTGCCTGGGTTCAAATCCCAGCTCCACTGCTTCTTAGCTGTAGAACTTTGAGCAAAATACCACTTGAGTGGGGTGCCTGGGTGGCTCAGTAGATTAAAGCCTCTGCCTTCAGCTCAGGTCATGATCTCAGGGTCCTGGGATCAAGCCCCGCATCAAGCTCTCTGCTCAGCAGGGAGCCTGCTTCCCCCCCTCTCTCTGCCTGCCTCTCTGCCTACTTGTGATCTCTCTCTGTCAAATTAAAAAAACAAAACAAAACAAAACACTTAAGCTCTAAATCACAGGTTCCTTTTCTGTAAAATGGGAGAAATAAAATACACCTAAGGGTAGCTGCAAGAAATATATGAGACAATTCACATAAAATGCTTAGAAAAATGTTTTGACACAGAGCAAGCTATTAATATGGTTACTGATACAAACACTACCACAAATAGCTAACACAAGAGACCAGAGTTTGGTGGTGTTAATAGGACTTCTGAATAGACCACACATGTCTCCACATGCTTCCCTCTCTGCTTTTACAAGTAGCCCAGTAAACTACAGGAATTCTTCACACTCTCGAAGGGAAAAACAAAATAAAATTCCAGACTAGGGGTCAAAAGACCTGGGGTTCAAGTCCTGGCTCTGCCTAAAAGTAGCTGTGAGAACTAGCTCACAGGGGAAGTTATAACCCCTATAATCTTCACTTTTATTACTTGTCAGCGTTTAGCTTTAATGGGCTAATATATGTGAAAGTATAGGCTGGGTGACCAAACTCTCCTACATCCATGCTATTCTGGTAAGTATATCCAAAGACATGACCAGAATTAGGCAAGCTACCCCTTGTGGAAAGAGGAAAAAGTATCTGCCCTCAGATGGAGAACTCTAAACCCTACAAAATAGTCTTTTTGAGTTTCTTAGGAAAGAAATTTTATCTTCTGCAGCCAATCCCAAAGCCAGTTCTCCTCCTTCCTTCCTTTTTATCATGAAATCAAAACCAATGTCACAAAGTGATGCTTTCCCTCCAAAAGCAAGAATAAGCAAAACTCTTCTATGTCATCCCAGGGATTTTAAATGGCTGTTTTAAAAAGCACACTGAGCCTCACACTGAAGAATACCAATCAATAAGATATAGCACCTATACTACGGAACGCTCAAGCCAACAAAGGTAGGTCTTCTAGACCTGCAAACAGATACCTTTTAGGGTATCTGGCATAATACCTCCAAATGGCATGTGCTCCAAAATTCAAAGCAATTATTCCTGTTCAACCATACACACAGAAAACTGCCATTTTATTTTTAAATTAAGGGAATATATTTTGTCGGGGTGCCTGGGTGGCCCAGTGGGTTAAAGCCTCTGCCTTCGGCTCAGGTCATGATCTCAGGGTCCTGGGATCAAGCCTCACATCGGGCTTTCTGCTCAGCAGGGAGCCTGCTTCCTCCTCTCTCTGCTTGCCTCTCTGCCTACTTGTGATCTCTCTCTGTCAAATAAATAAAGAAAATCTAAAAAAATAGGAATATATTTTGTCAACAGTTTCTTCTCTGGCTTCTTGTCACCAAGAGTGCCCATACCAGGGTCCAAGGTCTAAGTGCTCCACCCACCACCTGATGTTCCACCATCTCGAGCTCAGTGAGAAGGATTCCAGTATTCCTGGCCTTTGTTGGGAAGACTTAACTGCCACACTAAGCCCAAGTCCCTGGATGTGGAGATCTGTGGTAAGATCTAAAGAGTCCTCTGCCCACTTCATGATCTCAACCGACCACTTCTCAGAGTTACAAAATTAAAATACGGGAAATGGCCTTGTCTTAGGTATTAGCAGTTTCCGAGCTTCCCTGTGGATCTGCCCGATGCAAGGCCCAGCTTCGCCACTTAATAGCACCCATAAGGCAGACTAGGGACTTTCATTTTCACAGGGAAAGACTAGATCTCAATGTGTCCACCATGAACCTCTCTGATGAATTAAGGAAATCACTGTCCTCTTAGGAAAGAGTGATACTTCTGATTAGAGTTTCAGAGAAAAGAAGGAAAATAAATATCTAAAAGTTTTGGGTTTTAAAAAAATATTGTTAAAAGGAGGCTGAGTTGGCCATCTCCATAGATCAACAGGACACCTTAAACTTACCTCAATCTTAACATCCTGACCCAAAGTTACATACCAGAATTTAGTTTTGACTGTGACTGTGACTTTAAAAGAAAAAAAAAAAAAAAATCAACTCTATCATCTTGACCCTAAATTTGGAAACCAGATGGAACATTCTCCTTATTCTCTTTTCCCTTACCTTGAATTCTGGGAACCCCCCAAACCATAACATACTAAATGGCTGCATGCTGGACTGGCTTTGAAGCAAAGGAAGGGTGTGGCTCTCAGCTAGTAAGGGGCCCAAGGACTGAAAGGGTATGGAAAGAAACAAAACCTGCTTCTCTCTGGGGCACGTATGACACACACACACAGGACTGGTCTAACAAGTCCTTCTGATCTCTCAGGCCAGGCCGCCTCCTTCTCCACCCCCATTACCCACATGACTCTCCAAGGCCCTCCACTGGGACAGACAATGCTGAATTTTCTCTCAATCCTGAAAGTCTGAGACACATGAGTTACTTACCTGGATCCCTGATGCAACCCTGCCAAAGGAGCCTCACCTAGCCTTATAAGGAGAAAGCAGAGCTTTAGGGAGAGGCCGATAAGGAAACAAAGATAAGAGGGAGGGGCAAAAAGAAGGAGGTGTCAGACTGGAGGAAGGGGAGAGGCCAAATGCCTTTTTTCCTTCCTACAGGAGAGGGGAGAAAAAGAAAGGGAGGTCAAGTACGCAATGGGAAATGAGAAAAAGTCTAATCAAACTGGGAAGATATTGTGTAACTCCTGTGTCATAAAACAGAAATCCTAAAATTAACTAGATACCTTATATCCTTCCCTACCCTAGGCTAGAAAAAAAAAACTTTCATGGAAAAAAAGCTTAACCTTAGGGTTTTCTAGAGGTCACCCAACTGTTTGAGCTCACATTCCTTTTTTTTTTTTTAAAGATTTTATTTATTTATTTATTTGACAGAGAGATTGAGATCACAAGTAGGGAGAGAGGCAGATGGGGCGGGGGGGGGGGGGGCAGGCTCCCTGCTGAGCAGAGAGCCCGACGCGAGGCTCTATTCCAGGACCCTGAGATCATGACCTGAGCTGAAGGCAGAGGCTTTAACCCACTGAGCCACCCAGGCGCCCCTCACATTCCTTTTTTAAAAAGGCAGCTTCTCACCAAACCCCCTTACTTTCTATCTATGGCATTCTCAACATTTCCTTGCCCATCCTTTGTTTTTAAGATTATTTACTTATTGGGCGCCTGGGTGGCTCAGTGGGTTAAAGCCTCTGCCTTCAGCTCAGGTCATGATCTCAGGGTCCTGGGATCAAGCCTGACATCAGGCTCTCCACCTCTCTCTCTGCCTGCCTCTCTGCTACTTGTGATCTCTCTCTGTCAACTAAATAAAATCTTTTTTAAAAAAGATTATTTACTTATTTATTTGTCATAGAAAGAGACAAAACCTGCTTGAGAGAGAACACGAGCATGGAGAAGAGGCAGAGGAGAGGGAAAAGCAGACTCCCTGCTGAGCAAGGAGACCATGTGGGACTTAATCCCAGAACCTGGGATTGTGACGTGAACCAAAGGCAGCCACTTAACTGACTGAGCCACCCAGGCGTTCCCCTTGCCCCTCCTTTGACAGTGACTTGGGAAAGCTGCAAGCAAGTAACTGAGTCACATTTACAGTCCTACTTCCTCATATAAAGCACTGAAAAGAGCCTAAGACACCCCTCCATCAGTTTGAGAATATACACTCTTTTTGAGATAAGAAACAAACAGTGAGGAAATCAGAGAAAGTGTGAAGGTCCTATTTCAGCTACAGGACAGACTGCTGAAGGAAATGTTTTTCCCTATCTAAAAGAAAGAAGAAAATCTTACTTTACAGGGGAAGAAAAGTTGGGAGTTACCAATTAAGTGATCTCCCCTCTAAGTTATCACACATAATCTTTTCAGCAACCTCTGGGGTGACATTGGTCCCTTTTTATAAATGAGTAAACTGTACATCAGAAGAACTCAGTATCCTGCTCAAGGTCATAGAGCCAGTGAGTAGTAGAAACGCATCTGTTCTACTCCAAGTTCATGTTCCTTCTTCCTGATAGAGTAAAGGGGGTATGAACTTTCTACACATCTGGTGGCTAAGTCATTCTAATTCCAATAGAGAAGCTGACCAAAAGTAAACTTTTGAGGGGGAGGATGGTGTGAAAGCAGATAGACTTTTGAGTCTCACCCTCAGTTTTTTCCTTTAATTTTTAAAAAAAGATTTATTATGGGGGCGCCTGAGTGGCTCAGTGGGTTAAAGCCTCTGCCTTTGGCTCAGATCATGGTCTCAGGGTCCTGGGATCAAGCCTCGAAACAGGCTCTCTGCTCAGCAGGGAGCCTGCTTCCCCCTCTCTGCCTGCCTCTCTGCCTGCTTGTGATCTCTCCCTCTGTCAAATAAATAAATAATTTTTTTATTTAAAAAAATTTAAAGATTTAAAAATCTTTAAAAAAAAAAAAAGATTTATTATGGGGTTATGGGGCAGGAGGAGAATGTATGCATGAGATCTTGGGGAGGGGCAGAGGGAAAAGGAGAAAATCTAAAGTTGACTCCATGTGCTGAGGTATGCTGAGCCCTGAGCCTGACACAACTCCGACTGACACTGAGATCATGACCTGAGCTGAAATCAAGAGAGGAGTGCTTAACTGACCGAGCTACCCAGGCATCCTTGGGTCTTACCTTCACTTTAATGAGCAAGAGCTGGGGTGCCTGGGTGGCTCAGTCGTTAAGCATCTGCCTTCAGCTCAGGTCATGATCCCAGGGTCCTGGGATCGAGCCCTGCATCGGGCTCCCTGTTCAGCTGGAAGCCTGCTTCTCCCTCTCCCACTCCCCCTGCTTGTGTTCCCTCTCTCTGTCAAATAAATAAATAAAATCTTTAAAAAATAATAATAATAATAATAAAAAAATTTAAAAATTTAATGAGCAAGAACTTGATTCTAAGGACAAATAGCTTGCAATTTCTCATTTTACAAAGGAATAAGAATTAGGGAGGGAAGATGCCAGGGGCAAAAGTAACAACTTTTTACATAATCACTTATCCTTCCACTGGAGGGCCTCTTCCAGAAATCTGGCTACATGCCACATTCTCAAATCACCCCCACCTCAAGAAAGAAAACCTAATCACAAATATCCCTACTCTCGGGGCGCCTGGGTGGCTCAGTGGGTTAGAGCCTCTGCCTTCAGCTCAGGTCATGATCCCAGGGTCCTGGGATCGGGCCCTACATGGGGCTCTCTGCTCAGCAGGGAGCCTGCTTCCCCCCACCTCTCTGCCTGCCTCTCTGCCTACTTGTGATCTCTCTGTCAGATAAATAAATAAAATCTTTAAAAAAAAAACACACACACAAATATCCCTACTCTCATTTTTAATGCGGCATCTCACTAAACCAAAAGCAGAGATCAGAGTTGGGAAGAAAACAGAAGGAACTAGAAGCAGGGAAGTTTGTGCTGGCCAGGATCAGAACAGAGGGGAGGGATTGTTCTAGCGGTATGTTAGCAATCTGCCTCTGGGGCAGCTGTCCTCCTGGGCAATCAAAGGCGGGTTTGTGTGTATGCTCAGGGACTAGCCAGCTTGGCAAGAAGTTGAGGACTCAGCCACCCAGTCCACAAAATTAGAAGAGATGCCTGTTTCACAGCTGGAATGGAGGGCAGGGAAAACACAAAATGGGAGGGGGAAGGAAGGAGGGGCACAGAGAGTGCCTACAGGTGCTATTTCGGGGGGGGGGGGGGGAGGAATCCCAGAAAACTACCAACCATTCCCTAGTTGTTCATTGCAAACAATGAACAACCAGTACCTCCCAATACTGAAATCAAAGAATGGGTAGATTTCTCTAGCTGTGTGTGTAGTAGGGTGCCAACTGGAAGGGTAAAACATAAAATGCTGGACCCTAGCATCTCCTGTTTCTCTCTGTCCCTTTCAGACCCAACAAAGTATCTGCAATATAGAGAGTGAATAAACATTATATAAACAAACATCTATTTCTTTCTAGAATTCCTTTCTTAATTAAATCCTAGAGATCTATAAATAACAGTAACACACATAAAACTCGGTGAAATTCCCCAATGCTAGGAGATGGAGGCCATTTATATAACTCAAGTGCTGAGACGCAAAAGGCCAGTCAGAATTCACACTCCCTAATCCCTCGGAGTAGCTAGATGCTCCGAGACCCATTAGACTCACAAAGGCTGCTCTCTTCTCAGTAGAGCCCTGGAGCAGAGCTGCTCTCCAGGGACAAAGAGATTTCACAGGAGAACCACAAAGACACGGCCCCTCTCCATTCCCCCACTCCCAGCTTTCTCACTTCCTGTCACAGTAGCACCAGACCACAGTCTCCCAGAAACAAACAAATACAAAGTGCTGGATTCTGGGCTGCAGGCCAACCGCATTCCAGGGCATCCTGTCTACCAATCACCAGTCAGAGCTCCCACTTTGCCCTGCACAGTTCCTTATCATGTTCAGGAAAACAACCCTCCTCCCTGCCCCAAGCCAGCTCTACATAGGACAAGCTAAGGCCTTTGAGAATCCGCAGAAAGATACTGTGTGTGGATCTAAGGGTTTGAAGGGGGTGAGGGGATTTTTAAGATTCCTACTTGGCAAGCTTTTTTTACTTTGAAGGCACAGCACTGGGGATTTTAAAGCTGTTCCTGCTCTGATATTCAGTTCCGAATACATGTGATACATCCCAAAGAAAACTTTACAAGGGCAATCTATCTGATTGCCACTCCGGATTCAGTCAATGAAACATTCCCACCTGAAGAATGACTTTAAAACACATCCTGTCACCCCTTTCCACAGTTTTCAAACTCTTTCAAACCCCTTTCCCCGACAAGCATAAAGTTGATTCTTAGAGGCCCCACAGAGAACAAACAAAGGCAGCAGACTCCACCCTATGAAAAGGCAGGATAAGCACCAGCAGGTGCTGGGAGCAAAGTTCTTTACCTCCCTAGGGAACGAGGGGAGGCCTAGAATTGCACAGTAGTACTTGTGACAAAGAGGTCAAGACAGCAACCTCAGCTTTTCCAGCTCACTACTACCCCTGGAGTAGGTCAGGGGCTGTAGGTCTGGAATCTCCCGGGGGCGGGGGGGGGGGGGGGGGGGGGGGGGGGGGGGGGGGGGGGGGGGGGGGGGGGGGGGGGGGGGGAGCCTTCCTTTCTAATAAAGGTCCTCAGCTAATTCCAAGAATGGGATAAGTAATGCATTCTTCTGTTATCTTGTACGAGCCCATTGGACATTAGCCCTAAACCCCAGAAGCAAAGATTGAGATAGAAGTCAAGCTAATCTATTAGCCAGAGATTCTTGAAATCCAAAGAAGGAACACCCTTTGCCCACAGGGCTCAATTCCCTTTGCATAAAGCATAGCACAGGCTCAGCAGAGTTCTCCAAAAGGGGGGTGGGGGTGGGGGTGGGGGACGGGGACTAGAAATATGCTATAATTTCTCATCGTTTATTCCTCCTTTTCTTTCTCCTAAAAACTCTTTCCCCCTTCTTCTTGGATCTGCTACAAGTGGGCTGAACCCTCATTTAGATAGTATATGATGCAAAAGGAGCCTAAGTCTGAAACAGGACAACTTAAAAGGAATTAACTCATATCTCGATCTGACATAACCAGGTGGAAGGGGGTAGGGCAGGAATATACACAACAGTCAGCCATTCTAGGGCTGGGTATTTAGCAACGCTAGGCTTTAGAACAGAACACCAACAGCAGAGCCTAGCCACTGTAAACTATCACTGAAGCACACAAACAAAAGTTTAAGTTATCCTTACCTAGCACTGAATCAGACTAACTCCCTTTTTCTCTCAAAAATAACTGAGGGGCACCTGGATGGCTCAGTCGGTTAAGGACCTAACTTTTTATTTCAGCTCAAGTCATGATCTCAGGATCAAGACACTTGTCAGGCTCTGCTCAGCACAAGTCGGCTTGAGATCCTCTCCCTCTGCTCCTCCCCCTGCTCTCTCTCTCTCTCTCTGATAAAAACAGTAAGTCTTTTCAAAATAAATAAATAAATAAATAACTGAAAAAGTAGTACCAGTTGTTAGTATCTTTTTTTTTCCTTTAGATTTATTTGAGAGAGAGGGTGAATGGGAGAGGCAGAGGGAGAGAATCTCAGGTCAACTCCACCCTGAATGCAGAGCCCAAAGTTGGGCTCCATCTCACGACCCTGAGATCATGACTGAGCAGAAACCAAGAGTGGAACACTTAAACAACCAAGCCACCTAGGTGCCCCCAATTATTACTATTCTTATCCCATTCTCCCTCATCACAGCCCAGGCCAAATAATTCAGTCAATTAAGTAGTATCATGTGAGGTAGTTATACAAAAAGAAACCAAAAAATCTAGGAGTGTTTTCAGAGATAATTTAAAAAAAAAAAAAAAAAAAGGTTTGTAAAAGACGCACCCCAGAGGACTGGCCACACCCATATCAATGCTGCAGCTCCAAAAGGATGCTTGGCAAGTTCTCTGCCTCAAATTGAGCAGGTGAGACAGAAAAGCAGTGCTGACTAAGAAATACAGTCACCCCCGGGTGTGAGGGAAGGAAAGAGAACAGTATAGCCAACCGATTACAATTCAACATGACTTCACCAAAGGTCCTGGTTCTAATTGTATCTCTGGCTGTTTGCGGACATATTTAGAAAACCCAACCAAAGGAGTAATGAATGGGTAAGGAGAAAGTCAATGGAGGGGCCCAAGACTTAAGCTGAATACTCAGTGGTTCATGGAAAGACTCATGGAAAACCATGAGTCTGTTTTGCTATCTAACTTCCCACATACCCCTCTTTCCAAATCAAGCCCAAAGCTGAAAGAATGGGGGGAGGGGGGGTGGAGAGCAGAGAAAAGAATGTGACTGAAGAAGGTTTAGCTACATTCCAACTAGCCAGCATCCCACATGGTATTAAGAGTGCCTGAGAATCCAATCCCACTACATGGGAGTTGCTGGGGCTCTGCTAACATACATCCAATTCCTCCAATCCTCCACCCCCACCCCCACCCCCAAACACTCTGAAAAGAAGCGTAATTGAGATAGCTTGATGAAGGCACCAGCTGTTTCCACCACTCTCCCTCCCCCCAACCCCAGAGACCACAGTTCAAACTCACATCAAACACTTAATACAATTGAATGGCCAGTAGGAAGGAGAAGCCTGGACTAAAATAGCAGGAAGAGTGCCAACTGGCCCCACTTAGAAGGAATGTTTTCTTGGCTCAATTTAAAAATAAGAAACCTTTGTCACCCACTCCCTTCTGCCCAATTATGTTCTCTTTTCCACAACCTACCCCTCAGTGTCAAATGGATTTCAGTTTCTTCTCTACGGTTCCTTGATCTATTTTCAAATGTCAGGGAATACAGGGGAGGTATAAGGTTGAATGTAAAGTAATATCTGGGAGACTAGGAGACTTCCTGGACTGCAACAGCCAAACTCACCACAGGGCTCTCACACAAGAGCAAAGAGACAAGAGACCACACAGCACCCGTTTCCATGTTTCAAATGAGGAAAGAAGAGAGTGAATATGATGTTTCCACACTTGAACAATGATGGCAACCTGATTTCCCAAGGCACAAGTAGCCAGTGAAAAGTATTAACATGATCAGCCCCTCCCCCACCCACATGAGAAGTTGGCCAGAGCTAGCCAAGGAGGCAGGGAAGGAAGCCAGCACTTCCTTTACAGACAGGAAGTAACATTGGCCCTTCCTGTTAAGTTTTAAACAAATTGTCCAGCTGAGTTTCAATGAGAACATCCTCTCCTGAATCTGTTTCACAATTTCAAAATGGAGAAGGGAAGTGGAGATATGGTCTAAAAATTTCCCTCCCTCACAACAGACGAGTCCTCCATACCATACTAAGTACTGGCAAAATTCCCAAATCAGGCAGTGACATCTGTAATTCCTATACAATACAGCATACAGAGGTAGAAAACTTCAAATTAGTCAACTTCTCACCACGTCCACTACCATGAACTATTCTTTTCCACTTCTCATACTAATTTAAATAACTACCCAAATGAGAAATCATATAGATATCCAGCTTAACTCAAATGTTCAGGTTTTATGGTCCTCAAACCTAAATGATGAGAATCACCTGGGAAGCTTTATTAAGAAAATAAAATCTCTGGGGCACCTAGCTTGGCTCCGTCAGAGGAGCATGATCTCAGGGTCATAAATTCAAGCTCCACATCCGGTGCAGGGATCACTTACATAAATAAACTTTAAAAGAATAAAAAAATTAAAAATACAGTCTCCCAAATCTACATCCTCGTCCCCTATACCTGAATTTCTAGAGGGAAAGGCTGGGAATTCATGCTTCTAAAAAGCTCTCAAAACGACTGATAGTCAGCTGTTGGGAACCACTGCACGAGCCTATCCCTGACAACCCTCTGACCACCACACTCCTCTAGCAAGAAGGGCACTGGTTATTAAATACTGTATTGGGCCTATTATTGTCCACCAGACAGCTCAGATCATTATTAAAGGCTGGATTAGGGGCACCTGAGTGGCTCAGTGGGTTAAGCCTCTGCCTTAAGCTCAGGTCATGATCTCGGGGTCCTGGGATCAAGCCCCACATAGAGCTCTCTGCTCAGCAGGGAGCCTGCTCCCCCCACCTACTTGTGACCTCTCTCTGTGTGTCAAATAAATAAATAAAATCTTGAAAAAATAAAAATAAATGAAAAAATAAAAATAAAAAAATTAAGGCTGGATTAGAGGCTGTAGGAAAGCATAGGTTTAAATATAAGGATGGCTGGAATGATACAGTCCTAATCCTACACTCTGACTCAGAACCTAGAAAAGAAAGAATTATCTCATTTTTTGGAATCCTGAGCTGTACATGGAGAATATCCCTATTTACATTGCAGACTGGACAACCCTGACTATTCTTTTTTTTTTTTTTTAACCCTGACTATTCTTAAAACAACTTAGTTCAACTATCCTCCAAGAAACGAAGAGCTGCGCCAACATTTTCAAAGACTGGTTCTATATCCCATCCTAAAAGAAGTCCAAAGTCCCAAATCTAGAATTCACAATCCTAGATAATTCTAGTCCAGTTGAAAATACTGATTTAAGGGTTACCTTTGACACTTATTCAAGCAAAAGTCACTTTAACTTCTGGTTTGAGTAACAGCAAGTGAGCAGCAAAATGTTTTAAGAAGAACCATAAAGAGGGGCACCTGGGATCAGGGTCCTGCTCAGGAGGGACACTGCTCCCACCCCCCTATGCTGCCTCTCTGCCTACTTGTGATCTCTCTCCCTCTCTCTGTCAAATAAATAAAATCTAAAAAGAAGAAGAAAAAAGAGAAATATTTCCACAGGAAATGTGTGTCACTAAAGATTTAGGAAAGAAGAATGCCACTGAAAAACACTTTTTTTTTTTTAAAGATTTTATTTATTTATTTGACAGAGAGAGAGAGATCACAAGTAGGCAGAGAGACAAGCAGAGAGAGAGGGGGAAGCAGTCTCCCCGCTGAGCGGTGACCCCGATGTGGGACTCGATCCCAGGACACTGAGATCATGACCTGAGCCGAAGGCAGAGGCTTTAACCCACTAAGCCACCCAGGTGCCCTTGAAAAACACTTTCAAGACAACTACAAACATGGGACGCCTGGGTGGCTCTGTTGATTGAGCATCCGACTACTGGTTTCGGCTTAGGTCATGATTTCAGGGTCGTGGGATCCAGCCCTGCAGGGGCTCTGGAGTCTGCTTTTGAGATCTCTCACTCTCCCTCTGCCCTTCCCCATTCAGGTGTGCATGCACTCTCGCTCTCTCTAAAATAAATATTTTTTGGAAAGACAACTACAAACATCTATGAATGTTGAAGTAATACGCACCAAGCAGTTATTTAAAGCAACTTCAAAATTAGGGGAATCTATGATTGCCTAGAGTATTTCCTATGCAATATGACAGTTACTTGACCAAAGGAGAAGGGGATGGTAAGGAAATAAATGTTTCCTAACTGAGGTCATCTCCCAAGGATGATATTAAGTAACAGGATGACAACTAGATAGGTATAATTAAGGAGAAGGACAGAGGGTAACCAGGTCAAATTGCAGGGCTAAACTCCAAACTCAGAGAGAGAAAGGGAGACAGAAAGATTCTTTCACTGAAGGACAAGACTAGCTAAACCAGATCATCTTGAGAGGGAAAGTAAGAATGGGTGAGTCAAGACACAAGTACCCTGGGAATCAAATATCCTTTTACTTTCCCATATGTGGCTGCCATAGAACATCAATCACTAAATAGTGGGTACTTATCCCTCAATCCCACCAAAGTCGACCAGGCCAAGTAGCTCAGTATATACTTTAATAACCCTTAATGCTTAAACATACATAAGAAAAGGGAAAACAGTGCAAAACAGAAATATGAATATGGTGACCTATATCGTGGTCCCTGAAGCAATTCAATACCAATGATTAAGACTTTGGGGAAACAAGAGCCTTTTGGTCAAATGAACAAAGGAAAAGCAACAGATTAAGTGGGGCAGGCATATTTGGTCATAAAACAAAGCAAAAAATGTACCCAAAAGGAAACCATACCAGATCTAGGTTATCAGTTCTCCTGTTAAAATTGACTTTGCAGGGGCGCCTGGGTGGCTCAGTGGGTTAAGCCTCTGCCTTCAGCTCGTGAGGATCTCAGGGTCCTGGGATCGAGGCCCGCATCTGGCTCTCTGCTCAGCAAGGAGCCTGCTTCCCCCTCCCTCTCTGCGGGCCTCTCTGCCTGCTTGTGATATCTCTCTCTCTCTGTCAAATAAATAAATAAAAAATCTTAAAAAAAAAAATTGACTTTGTAGGGGTGCGTAGTTGGCTCAGTGGGTTAAAGCCTCTGCCTTCGGCTCAAGTCATGATCTCAGGCTCCTGGGATAGATCCCCACATCGGGCTCTCTGCTAGGCAGGGAGCCTGCTTCCTCCTCTCTCTCTGCCTGCCTCTCTGCCTGCTTGTGATCTCTCTCTCTGTCAAATAAATAAATAAAAAATCTTAAAAAAAAAAAATTGACTTTGTAGGGGCGCCTAGGTGGCTCAGTGGGTTAAAGCCTCTGCCTTCGGCTCAAGTCATGATCTCAGGCTCCTGGGATAGAGCCCCACATCGGGCTCTCTGCTAGGCAGGGAGCCTGCTTCCTCCTCTCTCTCTGCCTGCCTCTCTGCCTGCTTGTGATCTCTCTCTCTCTCACTCTCTCTGTCAAATAAATAAATAAATAAAATCTTTTTTAAAAAATTGACTCTATAGATAAGAGGGTAGAGAAATATACTTCTCTAGGGAAGAAATTTTTTTTATCTCACTTCCCAAACACATATAAGCTTATTTTAAGTAGTTCCACCACTATTATATTCTCCAAGACAAGGGTCATCAACCTATGCAAAATCTGCTACTCTGCAAATTATGTGCTGACTATACTCACATGGAACTTCTGCAGAGGGACAAAGATGGAGACTGGGTCAGGTACCACCTCAACTCTTTACAGACAACACACAAAAAACTGTTACCAGCTGCTGTACCTGGGGTCTGAATTGAGGAGGCACTTTTTTGCATTATAGAATGCATGACAAGGTCCTAAATTATTCCCTCTTCCCTCAAACACTTATCCATTAAACCTGAGTAGGTCTACTTCTCCCTCATCTCTCTTGCTCACTGGTAACAACAAGCCTCAGGACCTTTGCATTTTCTACTCATATCTATATGACTTCACCCTAGTATCTTTTAGGTCTCTCTCAAATATACCTTATTAAGCGAGACCTTTCCCAACTACTCTCTACATTTAAAAACTTCACTCCTGGTATGCCTAGGGTGGCTCAGTCATTAAGCGTCTGCCTTCGGCTCAAGTCTTGATCCCAGAGTCCTGGGATCGAGCCCAACACGTCGGGCTCCCTGCTCCAATGGAAACCTGCTTCTCCCTCTCCCACTCCCCCTGCTTGTGTTCCCTCTCTAACTGTCTCTCTCTCTGTCAAATAAATAAATAAAATGTTTAAAAATAAAAAAAAAAAGCTTCACTCCTACCCTTGTACTTCTTATTCACCACTCTACATATTCTGGTTTATTTTTTTCTCAGTAGTATCACCACACTCTAGCATACTATACATTTACTTATTTATTATCTCTCTCTTCCAACTAGAATATAAACTCTGTGAGGTCTATCTGGTGTACTGGTATACTCTAGTGCATAGCTAGCACATAGCACCACAGGGTCTCACCAACTGAGCCACCCAGGTGTCCCTCAAATTTCTTTTAAATGAATGAAGATGTTTCAATTTTCCAATGAAAACAAAAAGTTAGGGGCATCTGAGTGGCTCATTGGGTTAAAGTCTCTGCCTTCAGCTCAGGTCATAATTTCAGGGTCCTGGGATCAAGCCCCACATCGGACTCTGCTCAGCAGGAAGCCTGCTTCCCCTTCTCTCTCTGCCTGCGTCTCTGCCTACTTGTGATCTCACTCTCTGTCAAATAAATAAATTTTTTTTTAAAAATCTTAAAAAAAAAAAAGTTAAATTTTAGAAAAATAACTTTGTTCATTTTTCTTTCTATATTTTCGTTTTGCACACAAAGGTTTATTCACTACATCTTGTTAGGAGATTTAAAAGATAACTATTGTATTGTTACAACTAAATATTTGGAATAAAGAAATCCTGCCCCTCTCCTGCCAAAAAGTTTCTAGCAATAAAGTTCTACACCAAGAGAGTGACATATACATGTGTGAAACAACTCAATTTTCTTTTTTAAAGATTTATTGGGGCACCTGGGTGGCTCAGTGGGTTAAAGCCTCTGCCTTCAGCTCAGGTCATGATCTCAGGGTCCTGGGATCGAGCCCCACATCGGGCTCTCTGCTCAGCAGGGAGCCTGCTTCCCCCCTCTCTCTGCTTGCCTCTCTGCCTACTTGTGATCTGTCAAATCTTTTAAGATTTTATTTATTTATTTGACAGAGAGACAGACAGTGAGAAGAGGGAACACAAGCAGGGGAACTGAGAGAGGGAGCACAAGGGAAGCAGGAGAGGGAGAAGCAGGCTTCCCACTGAGCAAGGGAATCCGGCGTGGGGCTCCATCCCAGGACCCTGGGATCATGACCTGAGCTGAAGGCAGATGAACAACTGAACCACCCAGATGCCTCCTTAAGATTTTTTTTATTTTTAAGTAATCTCTCACCCAACATGGTACTCAAAGCTACAACCTCAAGATCAAGAGTCGCATGCTCCACCAACTGAGCCAGGCAGGCACCCCAACAATTCCCTCTTTCAATTAATATGTTGGCCATATATTGTCTTCTGAGTCTTATGTATGGTTGCAAAACAGTTATTTTCACATGTATATAAGAGCTCGTGTAAGATAGTAAGATAACAGGGTGGGACAAAGAAAGAATACTGTCATGTTTTCTTAAAATAGCCTAAGAAGGCAATTTTTAAAAATAAAAATAGCAAAGAGTGAAAAGATTCTTGCTTACTGTTGGGAGCCCTCTCTCTGGAAAGATCTGTGATGATACTTAATTTTAGAAATGCACTTAATGACATCTTTGATTTCCATTTAATGTACTTTTCTGTACTTTTTTCTAATTGGGATCTTAGGCCCATCAGCTGGGGTCTCTTGTAGCCTGACCTTCATCAGGGTACACATTCAAATGACCAACTCTGCCCTGGTTTACAAAGTAGTCAATGGAGAACAGAACAGCAGAGAGGTTACAGAACTTCCCCCTTCCAACACAGAAACAGTGGAAACAAATCAGATTGGCACTAATTTCTCCTTTAAAACAGGCTACTCTATTTTAAAAGTGTGCTGAATATACACCAGCTACTTTGTTTCAAGGAGATTCACTTCACTTGCAAAGAAATGGAAACTGTAGGTGCTTTGATAAAAGTATTGAAAAGTTGACCTAGTTTATATAACAATGTCTTAGTCCTCAACCATCAGAATGTATTTTGGTTTCTTAAACATAAGTTCCCTCAAACAAAAATCTTTTCATGCCACAAAGCAATCTCTCAATGTGCTGCTGCATTCCAATAGAGAACAACACAGGAAGCATACACAAAACTGGTAATTTATTCTTGGAAAAGTACAATTCTTTTGCTCCACTGTCAAGCGACCCAAAATGAGTAATTAATTAGTAAATGTGGATGAAATATGAGAATCAAAAAGATAACTAATCTGAATTACTAGAATAGATCTACTTGAATCACAATTTATCTTAAATCTAGATCTGAGTGAAATAAACTAGAAGCAGTATCCTAATACTTGTACCTTTAGCACATAAGTACAAGTTATTCTGTAATAAGAATCAGAAACTTCTTCCATACTAAGTGTTAGCAAGGCAAAGCAATGCCCACGAGGACTACCAACTTCAGGAGAAAAGATAGGGGACACCAGAGATCAGGAAAGCAAACAAAAAGGAGAAAATGTAGTAGAAGAATCATTAGATGAAAATGTGGGTTAAAAAAATGTAAAGAGGGGGCGCCTGGGTGGCTCAGTTGTTGAGCATCTGCCTTCGGCTCGGGGGTGATCCCAGGGTCCTCGGATCAAGTCCCACATGGGGAATCCCTGCTCAGCAAGAAGCCTGCTTCTCCCTCTACCCATTCCCTCTGCTTGTGTTCCCTCTCTCGCTGTGTTTCTGTCAAATCAATAAAATCTTTAAAAAAAAAATTATAAAAAAAAATGTAAAGGGGGGGCACCTGGGTGGCTCAATGGGCTAAAGCCTCTGCCTTCGGCTGAGGTCATGATCTCAGGGTCCTGGGATTAAGCCCCACATCGGGCTTTCTGCTCGGTGGGGAGCCTGCTTCCCCCTCTCTGCCTGCCTCTCTGCCTACTTGTGATCTCTCTCTCTGTCAAATAAATAAATAAAATCTAAATAAATAAATAAATGTGAAGAGGGGCGCCTGGATGGCTCAGTGGGTTAAAGCCTCTGCCTTTGGCTCAGGTTATGATCTCAGGGTCCTGGGATCAAGCCCTGCATTTGCATTCGTGCTCTCTGCTCAGCAGGGAACCTGCTTCCCCCTCTCTCTTCCTGCCTCTCTGCCTACTTGTGATCTCTCTCCTCTCTGTCAAATAAATAAATAAAATCTTTAAAAAAAAAAATGTAAAGCTTTGGGTGAGGAATTATGATAGGAAGGTATGGAGTGCCAAGAGAAATTAGTTTAAATACTATTCAGAATACTGGTTTCATGGGTTAGTATGATGAGAAGGAAGACCTTCAGCTAGAAGAAACCTAGAAGTTTCCAGGCAAGGCTGCATCTAACACATATACATTTCCCACAGGCCACGGTTTGCCTTTTCCACATACAAGGGCAGACCTCTTTCTTAGAGCCACACTTCTCACAGGAAGCACTGATGAACTCCAAATTTCTACACACCCCAGTTTTACAAATGTCCACAATTAAGGGTTGAAAATAGAGAATGTTTCCTGAACATAAGAGGGAAGTTTATTTCAAGAGAAGGGACAGTAACAGCCTGCCTTCATTTCTATGTAGTTTCCTGTAAACCATTCATAGCTGAACATTATTCTACAAAATACTGATTGGAAAATACTTCAAGGTAAAGAATCTGGTCCAAAGTCAAAAATAATAAGCCCAAACGAAGCTTTTCCAGCATTCTCTGAAAAATTAAAGAAAGTTTACCCTTGGATGCTAGAGTTCTAAGTCTTGTAGATGGAAAAGATGGGAGAGGGGCGCCTGGGTGACTCAGTCGTTAAGTGTCTGCTTTCAGCTCAGGTCATGATCTCAGGGTCCTGGGATGGAGCCCCACCTTAGGCTCCTTGTTCAGCAGGGAGCCTGCTTCTCCCTCTGTCTCTGCTCCTCCTCCCCACACCCTGTGCACATGCACTCTAAAATAAATAAATTCTAAAAAAAGGGGGGGGGGGCACCTGGGTGGCTCAATCATTAAGCGGCTGCCTTCGGCTCAGGTCATGATCCCAGAGTCCTGGGATAGAGCCCCGCATCGGGCTCCCTGCTCTGTGGGAAGCCTGCTTCTCCCACTACCATTCCCTCTGCTTGTGTTCCCTCTCTCGCTGTGTTTCTCTCTGTCAAATAAATAAAATCTTTAAAAAAAAAAAGGGGGGGGGGAGATCTGTATGGCTGCTTCTCCCTAAAGTCTCCAAGTCTCTAAGGAAATTACTTTAAGATATTCAACCTCTGCAATCTGTTTCTCTTCTCCCAGTAATGCCTCACTTTACTTTTATTAAAAGTTATCCATCTCTATATTTTGAACAACTCTGCCCAAATAACTCCCCAGACTTGCCTATTATTAGACACTTTTTTCCCCTTGTTAAAAAAAAGTTAAGGCGCCTGGGTGGCCCAGTGGGTTAAAGCCATGACCTAAAGCTCAGGTCATGATCCCAGGGTCCTGGGATCCAGCCCCCTGCCCCCAATCGGGCTCTCTGCTTGGCAGGGAGCCTGCTTCTCTCTCTCTGTCTGCCTACTTGTGAACTCTCTCTCTCTCTCTGTCAAATAAATAAATAAATAAAATCTTTAAAAAGAAAAAAGTTAGTTTGGGGTGCCTGGCTGGCTCAGTTTGTAGAGCATGCAAGATCTCGGGACTGTTAAGTTCAAGCCCCATGTTGGGCATAAAGACTACTTAAAAATAAAACCTTAGAGGCACCTGGGTGGTGCACAGTCAGTTAAGCAACATACTCTTGGTTTCGGCTCAGGTTGTGATCTCAGGGATCTGAGATGGAGGCCTGCACGGGGCTCCATTCAACGAGGAGTCTCACCCACTGCCCCTCCCTGCTGTGTGCGTGCTCCCTCTCTCAAGTAAATAAATGAATCCTTAAAAATAAGTAAATAAAATCTTTTTTTAAAAAAACTTTGCTTACTCATCCAGGAAGCCTATTTATTCCCTAATACAAATATCTATACCATAAAACATCAGGTTTTAAGAGACCTTAAAGGGAAAAAAGGAGAGAGAGACCTTAAAGGGTCGTTAGTCCAACAGACAAAAGATATTTGAATTCATTTAAAGCATCCATTCTAACAGCAAAAACTTACAAGGCATTATCGTGAGCACCATTTTTACATATATTAAATCACTTAAGCATCACAACACTTCTGAGATGGATAATATTGTCCTCATTTTACCAACAGAGATCAAGGCTTAGAGCGGTCAAACAATTTGCCCAAGGCTACGCACTAGTAGGTGGCGGAGCAAGAGTGGATCCTAGTAGACTAGTCAGGGATTCATGCTCTTAACCACTATGCTACACTGCCATGCCTCTCCAGATCTGCGGAACTCTTAGACTGGAAATTCTGTTCAGTCAGCATATTGATTAAAAAATACAGAATAAGAAGGCATTTGAGGCAAAAAGTTAACCATGGATATCTAGGTGACTAAAGGATACTCAGGAGTTCTTGCGCTATTCCTGGAACTTTCCTCTAAGTTTGAAATTTTTTTCAAAATTAACAGTTTGAAGTTGCTTTTATCATACAATGGGATATCTTTTATAAAAATGATGACCAAATTACCTCTTGGCCAGAAAAGGCTTTAAGAAAATGATCCTTAGGGGCGCCTGGGTGGCTCAGTCGTTGAGCGTCTGCCTTTGGCCCGGGTCATGATCCCAGGGTCCTGGGATCGAGCCCCGCATCGGGCTCCTTGCTCGGCAGGAAGCCTGCTTCTCCCGCTACCATTCCCTCTGCTTGTGTTCCCTCTCTGTGTTTCTCTCTGTCAAATAAATAAAATCTTATAAAAAAAAAAATTAAGAAAATGATCCTTATAATGTTCCCACTATATACCTGATCTAAATTGCCCACACCACTCCAGTCAGACTGAAGGACTTACTGGAGAGGAAATGGCCCTAAAAATGGGGAACACAGTCCCTAAACCACAACAGTAAATGTGGGCTCTATTCTCAATGCTTAATATTTAATAAGCAATGACATGTAATCCCAAATGCAGGGCGGGGGTGGCGGGCACATTTACTCCCAAAAATATATTATACAATAGAACCAAATACAAATCTATCCACACACTTATTTCCCCCTTGCTAATCTAACCAGAATATTACTTCTTCCCTCCTTACCACTTTATACTTTTTATATAGCCAAGCTGTATCAGTGCTCTCTATTGGAAACCTTGCGGACAGCTGCATTTAGGGCGAGCGATTCCTATTTCAGCTTTATGATCCTGGCATTTGAATCCTTGTGCAATAGAAGAGAACATGAAATCACATACTGATAACCTATGCATCATTATTTTAGGCAAGTTCCTTGTTACTATCACTCTAAATTACCCATGAAAATTAATTTGGGTTCTCAAATTCATAAACTTCCCAATACATTTTGTGAATACATTTCTCCTGAAGTTTCATGGCAGAAGCACTAATAAAATAATACAATGATATCTGAACATACTTTCTTGAGAACATTGATATTCATAACTATCATCCCAAGCTTTTTATGTTTTTATTAACTAGTATAAAAACCACTCACTTCCAACATGTCTGAAAGCAATACTTTCCTGCTGCTGCCCTAGTAAGTTCCAGGTAAGCAGTGCCTCTCCCCTAGACAATGGTTGTACTTAAAGTTTCAGAGGTTGAAATTAATAGCTGCCTATATTATGAAATATTAGGACCCTTACTTTTTATACTATTCTTTGGACATCTTGCCCAGAAAAAAACCAAAATTTTGTTTTTAATTAAAAATTTAAAACTTCGACTATCTCCAAAAACCTTACTTAAAAATGAGAGGAAATGTGTAAAAGGTCGAAACTACGAACTACAACAGAAGTTTCTAAATCACAGTGTGATTTCATTAATCTAGGTTGTATTGCTTCCTATCTCAACTTCCTTTCAGCCTTCCCCACAAAAGTCCCTCGATTCCTATCAAGTGCCTTATTTAACTAAGGCTTACTGACACCTCGGTATATACCAGACACTGAGATAGGTGCTAAGAAGACACAGAAGTAACACAGCATCTACACTCAAGCAGCTCACAGTGTAGAGGGAAAGACAAAAATTAGTAGACAATTTTAACACAGTGTGATAAACATTATTTGAGCTACCGTTACAAGCCTCTCCCTGCAAGTTGGCAAGATCATTCAAAACCACATGCCTGAAAATTGTCTGCAAGAAGAAATTTCACTGACAAAGTTGGAGACATTTCCAGTAAGTTTAAGAAATCAGGACAACAATGATGAGCAATTGGGAAGATCCCTGTTTTAAAGACTGAGATAATACCCATTCTAACATATTCAGCTCCCTATGGGACTTATGGAAAATGGATTTTTTACATACATTATCCCAACACAGGGCGTTGGAAACCTAAGTGGGGACTGCCCCTCTGCAAAATTAAACACTTCTGCCTCTAGCAAGGGCTCATTTTAGTTCTGGTTCTTGTTTCTGTTCTCTTTGGAGAATGGTAGTACATTAGTGGCTAAGTCCATGGACTTTGTTGTTAGTCAGACCAGGATTTAATCCTGGCCTTGGCCACTTAGAAGCAGTGAGATTTTCAGCAAACCTCAGCTTCTCTGAGGCTCACATTCCTTAAAAAACTGTTGTGGGAAATTAAGTAAATAGTTTATGCAAAATGCTTAGCATGCAGTAAAAAAACAAGGGGGTGGGGAGAGAGGGCTGGAAATAACTGGGTACCATCAGGTACTAAAATAGAAAGCAATAAATTATACAGAGCTAATCAGTTTGTTATTCCAATTGTATAGTGATCTACGCTTAATTTATTTGCATCCATCCTGTCTCACCCATCCCTAGAGAGCAACTACCTCATAAACCTAAGGCTGAACTGCAATTACTCGATCTTTTTTTTTTTAAAAGAAAATCTCAAATAGCCCAATTTTTATACTCAGAGAACATATCCTTGCCCCTGTGACTCTCCATAATTTGGAACCCTAAGAACGGCGCTAGAACTCTAACCACCCAAAAAGACACCCACCTGGAATACACAGACCGTACCTTAGTCGTATAACAAAGAAACCAACAGTATATAGGAGCCAAACAAAAAAGAAAAGAAAAATCTGCACAACTCATACTTACTTGTCATTTTTTACCCAAAAACCAAAATGAGGAGCAAAACAGAAAATAAAAGATTTACTTATTTGCACCCCTCGTATTTCCTGAAAGAACTAGCAGAGGTGAAGTAAAAGACAAATCTTCCATCTTATCAACCAAAGGCTCTATCGTACACACCAGTCAAAACAAAGCCTCAGTCGTGGAAATAGTCCTGGACGCTAGTTACTAGGATGCTCACTGCAGTTACACAAAGCCCAGTATTTAAAGCTGGAACCAAATCACCACCACTCAGTCATCCAGAACCTATTTTCAAACTGCCTTTGTACTCCTTCTTCAGATTCCCTCATCCCTCCCCCTAAAGGTTGAGTGGGAAACCGACACTCCGCAGCAACATGACCAACCCTCCAAAGATCCACCAAGAAACCTCCCCTAGGCTGGAGTCAAAGCAGAGAAATGTTTGAAAGAAAATTTGGAAAACGTTAAATGAGAACTACAGTCCAACAGACTGTACACATTGTCTTTTTCCTTTTTAACTGCACTTGCTATAATTATGGGATCCAGACATCAAGATTTTACTGTAACCCTCACATAGGTTATATTAAAAGAAGGAACAAAGTTGTTTCCTCTGAAGCCATAACCTCACAAGGATGAAATCATCTTTCAAGAAATACTCTCATTCTGGTAAAGAAATTCAAGGAAGAGTTGTGGTCTAAAAAGAATGGGGGGAGGGCACAAAACCAGAGGACTACTGAAGATACATACCAGTTTAAAGAGCTGCTTATCTATTAAGGCCCATCTTGTTACAATCAGAGCAGTATCTATTCCAGCTATAATTTTCAGACCGATCGCATTTTCAAAGACAGAAAGAAGGGAACACTCAGTTTTCGGCTACTGATGAGTTGGCTATATAATTATCTACAAACAGCATTTTTCCAAGAATGTATTTGCAAAAACAAAATCAAAACAAATCTTAAGATTAAATATATGAAAGCAGTCATGGGCCTTCAGCTCTTACAGATTTCTGATTTCACAGCAAATATAGCAAAGGAAAAAACTCACCTCCATAAAACAACTTTCAGTTGGCTTAAAAATAAGAATTTCTGTTGTGCTTTCTTAAATGCATTCTAAACACTAAAGTTTACATTGGGTGTTTTCTCTTAGCCTCATCTTATTAAATCCACGGCCCTTTCAGGGGGCACAAAGCTGAAAATATTTCCAGGTGTGTTGCAACTTTATTCAGGTGAACTGAAAACGCATGATTAGAATTTCCTTATCCCTTGAAGCATATAAACCAAACATTATGGTAGTTGCAAACTGAACCTACACCTCCACAAATCTCTGCCGTCAAAGGTAGTCTTAGGAAGAAAGGAATGGCAGTTTGTTTAACATGGATCCATTTGTTTTCTTTTATAAAGCAAAGCAGGAAGGCTAAGTCTAGCAGGAGAATGAGGCTCCCACCCACCGCACCTGGAAAAGTAAAAGAGGGATCCACCCAGGAACAGCAGAGCTGAAACTGAACTGGGCCGTTCAAACTCTCTGGGGGGAAAAAAACACCACCATTTAAAGCTGCAAAGCTCCCTACAACTTTCCACTTCCACAAATCCAATGATACCAGGTGGGGAAAAAAAAGTTTTCAAACATATGAAGAACCATCTGTATGACTAGCTTCCGACCCGGACAAATTCCTTTCCCAACCCACACGCAACATGCCAAAAAACCGAACTTTTGGTTTGGGCTCTGAAAATAGAAGTCTGTTAGCTTAAAACCAGAAAAAAATATAAAATCAAGAGAACACACCAAAATGTAAATTTTGCTCTCACCCCTCTGAATCTATTTGTCTCTATATTAGAGAGACCTAGAAGTTTGTTTCTGGGTCTTGAATATTTTACTTTTTAATATAATAAAATCCCCAAAATCCCCAAAGTAAGTAGAAAGAAAATATAATTGCTTAAAAGTCACCCGTCAGCAGAGCAGATTCTCTCTTTAACTTCCCTCTGGTTACCGTAAGACAAATATTCGACTTGGCTTCTCCTCCTTTACCCGTCTGTACACACATTTTTTAAAAAGGCACACACCTCAAATGTGGACTTCTAAAAACCAGTTCTTTAAGAAAGAAACCCAAGGCTCCGTCAATGTGCTGAGAAAGACAAATCCAGCAAGGTACTTGATTTTTCACCACCTCTTCCTCCTTTCAGGATCTTTCCTGCTCTTCTTTCTCTCTCTCTCCCTCTGTCTCTCTCTCTCTCTTTTTTTTTCTCTCTGATCCAACACCTAAAATGGAAGTTGCACCCAGCCAAAGGCTAGGGAGCCTGGGTGGTGACAAACTGATCTGGCAGCCCTACCCCCTCGCTTTCCTAAGTGATGTCAGCCCCTGAGAACTTCCAATAGGAACCAGGCATAAATCAGGGAGCTGATTTTATCCAATAGGAAACTTTATTATAGGAAATTAAAAAAATAAAAAAGGAGAGAGGAGGAGAGAAAGAGACAGGGGGAAGTTTTATATATATATTTATATTTAAAGTGGAGACTACACAATCTCTGAGGAATTGCTGCAGAGCTCCGGGGAAGCGGGGGAGGGGGAAAAGGAACAAGGGCCTTTTAGGATGGCACGCCTAAGCTTTAGTTCTCTTCCATGGTGGGGTTCTTGCTCTCTTTCCCTTCCTTTCCGGGTAGGGAAGTAGAAGAGCTGATTTTATTTGCCTGCTGCTATTTGGTTTGTTGCTTTCAACCCCAAAGCATTTTCCCAAAAGAAGACAGGAAGGGAAGGAGAGAAAAACCCTAGAAATAGAACTATTATGTATTGATTAGGATGGTAGGGACTATCTGAACTCTCAATTTCATTGTTTCCATTTAACTTCATTAGAGCTAATGAGAAAAAATAAATGCCTGGACTTGTTAACAGTTTTGAGTCTATACTTTCAACTAGAAGGAGGCTGAATCCACTAGGCTGTTGAGGAAAAGCACTGTCTTCCCATTTGTCCCCCATATCAAAATGATGTGGGTTTGAGGGGGGAGAATAAATGGAATTCAATAAGCAAGCAGTATATTTAGAGGTGATCACAGCATGTGTTAGAAAAAACAAGTCTCCCGTTAAGAAAATTCAATTTCTTTGTACACTTCGAGCTCAAGATGTTCTAGTTTGTACACTCTCTTTTTACATTTAACCCAAGTAAAGGATTATATGAGTATTCTTTTCCTGAGTTAAGAATTATCCTTAATATGTTCTCACACTGTTATGCCATGAAGGACAGGGATTGGATTTTTTTTTTAAACAGGCTTGATAAAGACCAGTATTTTATGGTCATTCAGTGGTTACTAAACAAAGATGATAATGATGAATTTAAAATTTCCCTTTTTCTTTCTTACTGAAAAATCTAAATTCTATCCTGTAGACTGCTGCCAAATGAATCTTCATAAAGTTTTCATAATCTAGAATAATGGTTAAGAGCATAGGTTCTGCACTCAAACTGCCTGGCTACAAACCTTCCTCCTCTCCAAGGACACTTAAGTAAATGTATTACTATGTGACCTTGGACCAATTATATAACCTCTCTCAGCCTCTGTTTCCTTAACTGTAAAATGGGGATTATAACGGTATCTCTCTCACAGGACTGCTCTGAGAATTAAAATATACATAAAGTTCTTAAAAAGTACAGCATTTGGTTATAAACTAAGAATGAGTTATTATTACCAGTATCAACCCCACCCCCAAACCTTCAGGGTCACCAATGCCCCATTATAGCAAACAATAACAGTATCTATCATGATAAAGGCGCTTCACACTCATTACTGTAAGTTCTAAAACAACACCCACAGACATAGTACTGCCATCATTTCACAATTGAGGAAATCAAGGTTCAACAAGGTGAAGACACTTGCCTGAGATCATCCAGCTAAGAAGTGAACCCCCCATCCATCTGACTCCAAAGCCCGTGCTCTTTCCATCACTTTACACTGTGGTCGGGATGAAGGCCAAGTTTCTCATCTGCTTTCAAGGTGCTACATTTATTCACTCAATACACTAAAGTCACATTTACTAACCATAATCTGACCTTTCCTTATCTATCTTAACTGGGATTCCACTTCTCCTCAGTATGTGCCCTTCTAATTAAGGTGATCCAATCATTATCCACCCCCTCATATTCTGAAAACAATCTCACAGACCCTCCTATTTGATCTCAAGTGGCCAAAAAAAGGACTTCTCTCAAAGAGGCACCACAGTACTTGTTTGGTGGGCTTTAAACAAATCAGACTGGAAAACGAACACATTTAACAGAGAAATAACAACCTTTAACTCTCATTATCTAGGAATCTTCTGCTACTATTTTATCACATCTTTTTTTTTTTTAAGATTTTAAGGGTTTTTTTTAAATATTTTACTTATTGGAGAGAGAAAATGCACACATGCGAGCGGCCTAAGGGACAGAGGGAGAGAGTGAAGCAGATTCCCTGCTGAGCAGGAAGCCCAAAGCTGGGCTCAATCCCAGAATCTGAGATTATGCCCTGAGCCAGAGGCAGAAGCTTTAACCCACTGAGCCACCCAGGCACCCCAAAACTTGTTAAAAGTTAAATCTATTTTAAATCTTTAAAAAAAGAATCTATCTGGAACGGCTGTCTCCAAATAAAGCGTCACAAGGATTAATACTCAGTGAGAAAAACTGTTTACACTCAGGTGACCCAAAGTAAAAAGACAAGTTCCACTTGGGTTATTTTGAGCATCTCCTATGAGCCAGATACTCTTCTAGATAATCAGTAGACAAGTTCCCTGCTCTCAGAAAGCTTACATTCTAGTGAAGGGAGAGAGAAGATTAATAAATAAGAAATTTTAAAAAAACAAACAAATAAATAAATAAATAAATAAGAAATTTTTTAAAAGAAATTTAAAATAAAAAATAAAGAGCCCTTTTTTTTAAATAAAAAAGAAATTTAAAACAGACTGATGAGAATGACTTACGGCTTATGCTACATTGGATGTCAAGGACAAACTCTCCAGAGAGTTTGGCATTTAAGTTGAAATCTGAATGGGAAGAAGCTGCCAACCATGAGAACATATGAGCAATGGTAACTACTAATGCCAAAGCCCTCAAGTGTGAGGCTGAAACCTACTCGATCCAGCAGAGTATCGAAATGAGGAGGGAGTGATAGAAATATGAAGGAATCTACAGGTTAGAAACTTATTCTCAGGTAGAGGGAAGCCTGTGAGTGTGTTCAATAGTAGAAAAACATGATCTCAGATTTTTTTTTAAGATTTATTTATTTATTTGAGAGAGAGAAATATCACAGAAAGGCAGAGAGGCAGGCAGAGAGGCCGAGCAGAGAGCCTGATGAGATGGCAGGGCTGGATCCCAGGACCCTGAGATCATGACCTGAGCCGAAGGCAGAGGCTTTAACCCACTGAGCCACCCAGGCACCCCTTTGATCTCAGATTTTGAAAAGATCTGCTGGCTTATGTGACAAATGGAGTAAAGAGGGACAAAGGTGAAAGCAAGGAAATTAGTTTGAAGGTCAAGTTGCAGTAATACCGAGTTGACTACAATGGTAGCACTAAAAATGGAGAGAAGTCAATGGATTGAGGATATGTTTAGAGATACTTGGCTGTTTTTTATTTCAAGGGTTTTTTTCTTTCCTTTGTTTTCTTTCTTTCATTTTGTTTTGTTTTTAATGCATTGAATATTACATTCAGTGCGCGGTTTTACAACTCTCAAAGTATAATCCCAACGTCCCCTCCCCCCACCCTCGGCCACACAGCCATCACCACTTAACAAAGAAAAACAAGATTCCATAAAATGGAAAAAGATTAGGGAAGAGGTGGGAAATAATTTTGTATTCAAAATATAAATATTAAAAATAAATTAAATTAATTTTTTTAAAATATTAAAATTATTATGTAGGGCTGAGTCCTGTGCTGTCTCTATTTCTAAAATAGCTAAAACCATAAATGCCAAAGAGAAGAAACAACAACAAAAAATCAACTCCAAAAAGCACTGGCTAGGCATACAAAGGAAGACAAAATATTTTTACTCGTTTCTACCCTCTGGTGGCTACACATTACCATAGAATGTTTGTCATTTTTAAAACCCTGGATAGGAGGGCCGTTTACCATTCCCTTTAAAAATTCTACTATCCCAAGATATATCTAAATGGTGTGGGATCCAAAAAAAAAAAAGAAAGAAAGAAAGAAACGAAGAAATGAGTCCTCTATTTCTTGAAAATTAACATAATCATAATAATAAATTCATGAGGAGATATAATATTTCTATTTTTTTTTTTTAAGATTTCATTTATTTGACAGAGAGACACAGCCAGAGAGGGAACACAAGCAGGAAAAGTGGGAGAGGGAGAAGTAGGCTTCCTGCTGAGCAGGGAGCCCATTTGAGGCTCCATCTCAGGACCCTGGGATCATGACCTGAGCCAAAGGCAGACGCTTAACAACTCAGCCACCCAGGCGCCCCAATATTTCTATTTTTCTTATAAGTGCACAGGATCACCTCTACTGGTACTTCACCTGCTCACTCAAGTCTTGATTCCACTGTAAGATGCCATAACCATTGTTCTGCCTTGTCTTTTTTTTTTTTTTTTGCTTTCTTACTTGTGCATGTCCTCCTTCTGCTAAGTTTTATGTCCTTTCACGAGTTGCTTCCTCTTTAAAACATAACTGCAACCAAAAATGTGTTCTGTTCCTTGATCTTTTTTCCACCTTGAGAGCAGGCCTCAAACTAGGAAAATATTACCTGACTTGGAAATGCACCATCCACCTCCATATTTCAGTCAATCTTCCCAAATCCTTTAAAAATATTTAATGACAGTGTAATTGATAATTACAACATAATTCACATACTGCTCAACTCCTTTTTGAAAAGGTGTTAGGTATTAACAAAGATGCGTTTGAGCGCACCGGACTACTCACCTCTCGACACTCCTGTCCGTTCCTTTGCAGGGCATCTTCGCGTTCTGCCTCCAGCTGGCCTCAGTGGAAGACGCTCCGTTTTAATTCACCACACTCTGTCACCAATGGCTTCGGATTCAGCCATCTTCGTCTAGAGCTGGACGTCGCAGGGCATCTGACCGAAACCAGGTCCTAACACACACACACACACACACACACACACACACACACACACACACACGGGTAAGAACCAACGTTCAGATTTATAACGTGCGTTGGTATTCTCTCTAAATGCTGAATCTTGAAATCATCTAATTTTTTTATATCACCCCTGAACACAGCTGTTTCTGGTCAGGAAGTGCGCTAAGTAAGTGACCTCTGGAAGGACACCGGAGGCCACTCCACGAGGGAGGTTCTGCAACCCCCTTGGTTGCACCAGTTCTCCGAGACTTAGGGTGGAGTGGAATCTGTGAAAAGCCTGAATTCCAACATCCAGCCTAAAGGCCTCGTTCTCGGACATCCCTGGACTGAGAGAGTAGAGAGACCTGAGCAAGGTGCGAGGAGAGCCGTCCACCGGCTTTTTCCTCCCGGAAGCCTGGAGCCATCTCACAGGGCCAGGCCATTTGTTCCCAGCCTCTCCAAAGGCAAGACAGAGGTGTCCTGCGACTGCCTTGGAGCCTGTCCTCCTGGGGCATCCTGACTCTCTTGTCTCTGTGATTTCGTGGAGAGCCGAGGGAGAAGACGGCCTCTATAAGGATCCCTCCCGAGCAGGCTCTTCCCGCCTACCTCTCGCAACCCGACCATCTTGGCTTAGCCCTCAAGTCCCTCGAGACTTAGCCTCCCGCCCAAAGTGCTTCTCTCCCTCTGATTGGCCGCCCGAGGAGCCTTCGGCCAATGGGGATGACGTATTCAGGCAGACGTCAGACCGAGGGCTGGGGGAGGAGGAAGGACGTCGGGCCTGCAACGCGCCGTGCGCGAGGACGGCGGCGCGAGGTGTGTGGCGCGGGCCGCGTGGCCTCAGGCCCGTCCGGGTGCAGGAGGGTGGCGGGGCCCGCAGCGGTACGGAGGCAACCGCAGGTGGCTGCAAAGCCCGTGCGGCTGGGCGTGGTGGTGAGGGTGAGCCCTGAATTCGGGCCTCGGGGAACCCCACGCTCCATTCCCAGAAATCTTCGCGCCGTGAGGTCTCTCTTCAAAGGAGTTGGGCCGGGGCGCCCGGAGCGTGCGAGACGCCCAGCGTTGCAGGGCCTTCCCTGAAGCCCAGCTCTCTTCGCCAACGCCGATTCCTCGGTTCTGGACGGGGAGAGGAACCCTCAGGCCATTGGCCCACCTGAGCTGCTTTGCTAAATCTTCCCCCGTGAGGTTGGACTTGGGGAGGAAGCAAGGCAAGCTGGACAGAGGACCCAAGCACAAAGAGTTGGCAAGCGCAACTCCGACTGCAGAGCTGTTCCAGGTTAGGTCTGGGGGCAAGGCCGGGTGCTGATGGGTTGGGAAGCCTCCCCAGAGCCTCGGTTTGGGACCTTGCAAGAGCAGCCATCCTCCGCCCCCATTTCTCTGGCTGAAATTGGATTTGAACCTACCCCCTTCTTAATTAACCTTTCCGCTCTTTTCTTTTCTAATAGTTTGAGGGGAACTCTTCAGATCCTCGGTGCCACCTGACAGAAAACTGCATGCCAGGGAAGGAACACCAGCTGTGCAGTGAGTGTGGGGGTTTCAGTGCAAAAAGCTGGAGATGGAGTAAGCCTGGATTCAGAATATGCAGCTTGTATCAGGAAGGGTAGAATGCTTAAGTATGCCTGCTCCATTGTTAGCCAGACGATTAACCAGACTGACAAACCTAAAAGCTAGATTCTTTGCGGATTTCCAGGCCACGTTAGGCTCGCTTGGTCAATAACATCTGAAGCAAGGGTGGCAGCGTCCTTACTTCTGTGAGAGATTTTTCCAAGTTCAGCACCTACTTTTCTTTACTGTGCACCCTCTGCTGGTTAGTGTGATAGAGCTCAAAGAAAAGAAGGTGTGTACAACTTCCTGGAGAATTTTCTATTCACTGTTGTTTCTTTAAAAGTGTTAAATTGAGGATTTTATGTATGGAACTCAGAAGTGTGTTGCTCAGGAAGAATACGAGTGGTCAGCACTGGAGGCGTTGAGTCTCAACGGTAATGTGAATGAAGAAGGTTTGAGGATAACAACAATAGCTACCATTTTAGAAGTGATAGTTATTATGTGTCAGGCACTGGCAGCGCTAAGCAATTTTACCTGCATTGACTCATTTACTCTTTAAAACAGCCCCACCAGGTAAGTACTGTTATCATTATCATTTCCTAGATGAGAAAAGTGAGACTCAGAAGTTAGGTCATTTGCCTGAGATTATACAGCTAAGCTAATAAATAACAGAGCTGAGATTCAAATCTACACTTGCTTCTAAGCTCCCGCAAGTAACCACTATGATAGTCTTGAGAGACCCTTGGCACAATTTCTGGGCTTATAGTAACTCAGCTCGTGGCCATCATCTCCCACTTTCAAGATTTTCCTACCATCTCAAAGATGAAAAACAAATTAGGTACAGTCATTCTTCTGATATACTTTCTCATCCACAGGAACCTGATCTGTGAAAACCTAGAAGGTTTGTTAAGAGACCAATATGTGCTCTCCTGCCAGTTCCAAAATCCTATATAGGAATCCCCGGTTTCTCCGGTTAGCTTTTCTGCAGCTTCATCACCAGCAACAGACTGGTGTGTTTTGTGATGTCCTTCTGCAGGCAGAAGGTAAGACACTAGTGCGGACTCAATTAAAAAGTCACTATGGAATACTCACTATAGAATAAGATAAAATGAGTTGAGGGCCAAGGAATAGAGCACAAAACCAAGAAAATTATCGCCCTTGAGCACTGTAAGTTATTTGGTAAAAAGCTGTTTGTTTCTAGGACAGTTACTATTTCCAAGAGTGAAAATGAGACTGTGTTCTTATTTTCTTAAAAAATGTAAGAAGGGGAGGCATCTGAGTGGGTCAGTTGGCTAGGCATTTTCCTTTGGCTCAGGTCATGATCTTGGAGTCCTGGGATCGAGCTCTGTGTCTGGCTTCCTCCTCAGTGGGGAGTCTGCTTCTCCCTCTCCCTCTCCCCTTCCCCCTGCTTCTTCTCTCAAATAAATAAAATCTTAAAAAAAAAAAAAAAAATTGAAAGGAGGGGCACCTGGGTAGCTCATATGGTTAAGCATCTGCCTTCGGCTCAGGTCATGATCTCTGGGTCCTGGTATTGAGTCCCGTGTCCAGCTCTTCCCTGCTCAGCATGGAGTCTATTTCTCCCTTCCTCCCTACCCACCCCTTGGTTCTTTCTCTCAGGTGAATAAATAAAAATCTTAAAAAAAAAAAAAGAAAGAAAGTAGGGGCGCCTGGGTGGCTCAGTCAGTTAAGTGTCTGCCTGAATTCAGCTCAGGTCATGATCCCAGGGTCCTGGGATCAAACCCCACATCGGTCTCCCCGCTCAGCAGAGAGCCTGCTTCTCTCTCTCTCTCTCTCCTTGCTGCTCTGCCTACTTGTGCTCTCTATCTCTCTGTTAAATAAATAAATAAAATCTTTAAGAAAAAAGTGATGTAAAGTTTAGCAAGTATAGAACTTCTGTAAAAGGTGGATAATTCAAATGTAACAGGATGATTGTGAAGATGGAAGTTAACATACACACAGCACTTAGAACAATGCTTTAAAAAAAAATTTTTTTTTTTTTATTTTATTTGACAGAAACACAGCTAGAGAGGGAACACAAGCAGAGGGAATGGTAGCGGGAGAAGCAGGGTCCCTGCCGAGCAAAGAGCCCGATGTGGGGCTTGATCCCAGGACTCTGGGATCATGACCTGAGCCGAAGGCAGACGCTCAACTACTGAGCCACCCAGGCGCCCCTAGAACAATGCTTTTAATGTACTGAGCACAATATAAGTGTTAGACAATACTATTACATATATTCCCATTTTCTTGCCAAGCTTTCGCTTAATTTTTCTCATCTTCAAATTGAAGGTTTTTGTTTGTTGTTAGACCTAAAAATAATGTAATTTATTTCCACCCCTTTCCTTTACACTTGGAATGTTCAATCAGTATGAAGTAGAGCCTGGTATCATGTATTTTTGTTGGTTTTTGGGTTTTTTTAAAGATTTTATTATTTGACAGAAAGATCACAAGTAGGCAGAGAGGCAGGCAGAAAGAGATGGGGAAGCAGTCTCCCTGCTTAGCAGAGAGCCCAATTCGGGGCTTGATCCCAGGACCCTGAGATCATGACCTGAGCCAAAGGCAGAGTCTTTAACCCACTGAGCCACCCAGGCACCCCTTTTTGTTGGATTTTTAAAGTAGGCTTCATGCCCAGCGTGGAGCCCAGTGTGGGGCTTGAACTCATGACCCTGAGATCAAAACCTGAGCTGAAATCATGAGTCAGACCCCTAACCAACTGAGCCATCCAGGTGCCCTGAGCCTGGTATCATATAAAAGCCCCAAGACTAGGAGTCAGAGTCTTAGCTTTGTTACTTAGAAACCAAGTGACAAATGCGCAAGTCTCACTTCATTTCTCTGGAGCTCAGTTTCTTCATTTATCAAAAAGGATTATGACAACCAACATTGGGTAGTACTCTGTACTTTGCAGAGTACATACAATATCGTCTAGTGTCTCACTTGATTCTTAAAACAGCCTGTGAGATAATGTTATATGGTTCCAGTTCTATAGATGAGTGAATTGAGACTTAGGGAGTTAATTGACTTGCCTGTTGGTTCTCTTAGTAAGTACAGAGTTGGATTCCTTAATTCAAAAAAAAAAAAAAAAAAATCAACTGCCTGTTGTGTGTAAGAACAGTGTACAAGCATAGGCATATATACTGTATGAAGATAAAATCCCTCCTTGTATGGAAATCACATAAAGGGGAGAGAAACCCTGAGATAACCAGTGGATCTGAGTAACTGTGCAATATAACACTGGAGTAAGCAAAGGCTGTTACAGGAGCACAAGAGAGGGACACCTTCCCAGATGTGAGGAGGTTGGGGCACGGGGGTTAGGGTGATTTTCTTGGGAGATAATAACCTCTTACCAGAGTCTGGAGGACAAACAGGAGTAGGAGGAAGTGGGGAAAGATTTTCCTAGGCAGAGAGAACAGCATGTACAGAGATTTAGATATGACCAAGGATTTGTGAGTGGTTCACTATGGCTAGAGGGCAGACTCCAAGAAGTGTATTGATGAGAGATACGGCTAGAGAAATTAGCAGCAGTTTGTGAGTTCTGAAGTGTTTTGCAAAGGAAGTAGGTCTTATCCTCAGAACACTAGGAAATATATTTATTTTTTAAGATTTATTTTTATTTATTTATTTAGAAAGAATGTGTGTGCAAGTGGGGAGGGGCTGAGGGAGAGAGAGAATCTCAAGCAGACTCTCTGCTGAATGTGGAGCCTCACGCAGGGCTCAATCCCATTATCCTGAGATCATGACCCAAAATGAACCCAGGAGTCAGACACTCAACTGACTGTGCCACCCGGGTACCCCGGGGAAATGTATTTAAAGGTATTAAGAAGAAGGTCATGATCAGATGCCTACTCTAGAAATAGCACTTGGGCTGCATGAGAATTATTAGATTGTTGTTGAGCCCAGATAGGAGGCCATTTTGGAATCCAGAGAGGGAATGGTGGCCTAAAATTAAGACATTGAGAATAGAGAAAAATGCATGGTCTATACACAAAAAGAATTTACAAAACTTGGGGCAGTGAAGGGCATAGGCTCTGTAATGAAACTCGCTGGGTTCAGATCCTCTCCCTGTGACTTGCTAACCATGTAATTGTGGTAGGTATATTACTGAGCTACGCCATGGTTTACTCCTCTGTAATAGCAGCCACTTCCCAGGATTGCAGTGAAGAGTAAATGAATGAATACTGGTAAAACCCTTACGTAGTACATTACATGGCATGCAATAAGGATTCAAGAATAGTATCTATTTTTATTTTTTTTTTAAAGATGAATGTTTGTGAGGCACCTGGCTGGCTTAGTCAGTGGAGCATCCAACTGTTGATCTTAGGGTTTTGAGTTCAAGCCCCATGTTGGGTGTAGAGATTACTTAAAAGTAAAAATCTTTTTTTTTTTTTTTTAATTTTAAAAGATTTCATCTATCCATTGGACACACAGAGAGAGAAACATCAAGGGAGGAAACACAAGCAGGGGGAGTGGGAGAGGGAGAAGCAGGCCTCCTGCCGAGCAGGGAGCCCCGGTGGGGCTCAATCCTAGGACCTGGGATCATGACCTGAGTTGAAGGCAGATGCCTAACGACTGAGCTGCCCAGGCGCCCCTAAAAATAAAAATCTTGAAAAATAAATAAAAATTAAAGTTTGATTAGATACAGTGGGTAAAGGAGAAGAATCAAAGATGATTTGTAGTTTCCAGGCTTGGGCAGCTGGATGTAAGAAATGGGAGACTTTGGAGTTAGGGAATGGAGTTTACTTTCTAGAAAGGTTGATACAGGCTATGGCATGTTTAGTGCCTCAGGAAAAAGGTATCTGGGCAGAAGTAGGACCTGGGAGTCAGCAGCAGCCTTTGGAAATTGAAGCCATGAGAGAGAAGGAGATTGCCAGGGAAGTACCCAGAAAGAAGGTGGCTGAGGACAGACCACTGCCTGGTAGGCAGTGCCTAAGTGGGTTAGAAGAACTGAATGCTGATTGTCTACATCCAAAGTTCACATCCTATTACAAACAGCTTCTATAAAATTTTTTAAACTCTCTTATGAGTCTAAAAAAAAATTTGATCCCCCGCTGTGTGTCAAGCAGTGAGTTATACCTCAGTGAGCAAGACAGTCTCAGTCACAGAGCCTCATTTCAGTGAAGGAGGTGGACACTTACAATATGCTGTCCATATTGTAAGTGTCCAGTGCTCTGTGCCCAGGAGCTCTGTGGGCACAGTGCTCTGTGCCCAGGAGCACCTAACCTAGACTCGACGTGGGATGGGGAAAAGCTTTCTGGAAGAAGTAAAGTCCAAATTAGATTTTCAGGGTTTTGTTTTTAAGATTTTTATTTGAGGGGCACCTAGGTGGCTCAGTGGGTTAAAGCCTCTGCCTTCAGCTCAGGTCATGATCTCATGGTCCTGGGATCGAGCCCCTTATCAGGCTCTCTGCTCAGTGGGGAGCCTGCTTCCCCCCCCCCCCCCCCCCGCTTGCCTCTCCGTCAAATAAATATGATCTTTAAATAAATAAATAAATATTTTATTTGAGAGAGAGCATGCAGGAGTGGTGGGGGGAGGGACAAAAGGAGAGGGAGCAGACTCCCCACTGGGCAGGGAGCTGGTGATCCCAGAACTCTTGAGATTATGATCTGAGCCCAAGGCACACGGTCAACTAACTGAGCCACCAGGAGCCCCTAAGCTAGATTTTAAAGGATAAAATGGAGTTAGCTAGGTAATGACAGAAGGTTCCAGGCAGACAGAAGGAACAGATTTCTCCTATTTGAACTTCCATGGAGGAAAACGGAGAGAAAGAGCAGCACATTTGGGTAGTAAAGACTCTGATTAGCCCATGAACATGCCAGTTTGCACGAGATAACAGAGTGTTTGATTTCCTTCCAGGTGAGGCAGTCCCAGCTCATTGCTGCATCCTGTCAGCCTGCAGCCCCTTCTTCACAGAGCGCCTGGAGCGGGAGAGGCCAGCTCAGGGTCGGAAGGTGGTGCTGGAGCTAGGGGGCTTGAAGATCAGGACACTCAGGAAGCTGGTGGACTTCTTATATACCTCAGAGATGGAAGTATCTCGAGAAGAAGCCCAGGATGTGCTTTCTGCTGCCCGTCAGCTCCGTGTATCTGAGCTAGAATCCCTTCAGCTAGAGGGTGGGAAGTTGGTGAAGGCTCCCCAGGGCCGAAGACTGAACAGGGAGTGCTTACAGCCTCCAGCGGCTGCACCAATCTCTGCCAGGGTGGTGGCATCCAGCCGCCGCCCTCGGACTCCACTGCCTGCGACCCAGACTCCTTGTCCTCTTGGGCCAGTGAGATTGAAGTCCTCGGGGAAGGAGGAGGGGCCCCTGGAGAAAAACAACCGACAGAACGCAGAGAACTTGTCTGGCAGTCTGCTCAAGAAGAAGGCCAGAGCTTGCCCAACTCCACAAGAAAAAAGCTCTTCACCATCAAGCCACAGTCAGGGACCAAGAGAGAACAAGAGTGACTCTGCCCTTGTTCCTACAGCACTCTCCCCACCCAGTATGTACCCTTCTGTGGATGAGCGGCTACTGCCCAGAAAGATCAGACTGAGTCGCTCAAAGCCATCTCCTGATATCTGTACGTCCAAGCCTTCCAGCATGGTGAGCGGACCTAGCTCAGTACCCACAGCCCCTGGCCGGCGCCTTTGGCGGCAGAAGAGTATAAATAAAGTTCCAGAAGACAAGGAGAAACCAGGGAGAGCCAGTCCTCTACAGAGCATCCCAAGCCCATCTGGCCTTGGAAAGACAGGTGGGAGCAAGAAGCGGAGCCCTGAAGTCAAGGCACTGAACTCAGACTCTGCAGAAGAGGGGCAGGTTGGAAGAGTGAAACTTCGGAAGATTGTCAATGGGACATGCTGGGAGGTGGTCCAAGAGCCTCCCCTCAAAAACTCTCAAGACAGCCCTCAGACCCCAGAAGTTCAATTCTCAGAAGGGCCTGCAAGCACTCAGGCACCCTCACTTAAAGAGCAGGAACCATCATCTGCTCAGGTAGACCTCTGTCAGGACTCCCCTGTGTGCTCTAGACTCCAAGACATTCTGCTGTCTGCGAGCCGCTCCCCAGACCACCATCCAGTGGTGAAGTCTGAGTTTGGGTCCAGTCCAGAACTGGTAGGGAAGGAACCTGGGTTGGATATGGACTGCAGAGAGCCCTATGCATTTGACACAGCCCTGCTGGGGCAGCCCTGTGAAGCCGAGGAGTACCGCATCACGAGCGCTGCTGCCACCAGCGAGCTGGAGGAGATCCTGGACTTCATGCTGTGTGGCTCAGACATTGAGCCCCCCATAGGGTCTCTGGAAAGTCCTGGAGCAGAGGGCTGCAGGACCCCTAGCTATCACCTGACAGAAACAGGAAAGAACTGGATTGAAGGAGAAGAATGGTGTTTGCCAGACTTGGAACTCTGGCCCAGGGAGCTCACAGGACTGGAAAAGGAACCTGTTGGTGAGAACAAAGAGCCAATTGAGCCCTTTAGCCCCCTTGTTATGCCCTCTGAGAACAAAGAGCCAATTGAGTCCCTTAGCCCCCTTGTCATACCCTCTGAGGTGAGTGAAGGGGAGGTACTTTCAGTAGGAGGCTCTTGGACTCCAGATCTGGAAATTACCAGTTCCCAACCACTGGATGGTCAGAGAGATAAGCTTCATATTGACTCTCTTGACCTTCCCCAAAGGTCCTATGAGGACCTCTCACCTCCCTGTTCAAACTGGATGGACACTAGGCCAGAAGTGTCCCTAAGTATGGATGAGGTATTGTATCCTGCTCCAGAGGCTGGCAAGGAGGTACCTGGCAACTCTGAGTTGTTGGACCCACTTCCTGCCAGCTCCGAAGAGGAAGAGATTGATGTGGTGGACTGGACATCAGAGGGGAGGCTGGTGCCTACTGGTATTCCCTCTGTGTGGCCTGACCCTTCCTCAGAGTCAGACACAGAGGTGGACATACTAACGTAGAACAGGAAGTGCAGGTTAGGGGCAATGGGAGGGTGGGAAATGTTGGCTAGCAAAAGGTGTATTGGCAGAGGCTAGCACGTGTCCTGTCCTCTTAGCACAAGAAGCAGGTGTACTCCTGGCTCTCTTTAGGTCCCTCCCTCTCCTCCCCAGGCTTTGGGAGCCAGGCAAAAGTAGTACCATAGGTACAAAATTATGAACTCGAACCATCTTATTTCTTTGTAATCTATTTTCCAGTTAGTGATAAACAAGTGAAACTATAAACTGTGTGGTCCCCAACTCTACTGGGTCATGAGTAACAACCAACACCAGGTCTCTTAAGTTATGAGGCATCTGGTCATTGCTAATTCACTAATAAATGAGAAAGAATACCCTCTATGAAACAGAAAATATTCCAGAAGGTGTGAAATAGTGCTGGGGTGGGACAAGTGGGTACAAATAGCAGGACATTTTCCCATACCTAATGTGTGTGGCTTATTTAGTCCAGTATGGGAGGTCTAGCCAAACCTCTGCAGGGGCCAAAAAGACGTAACTTCCATCATCACTTCCAAGAAGTGAGTTGAAAAGATACTCAATTAAAAAATAAATTATTTACTTTTTTTTCCCCCCACAGTTTTTGCAAGTATTTCACATGATCTACCAGAGAACCTAGGAGCTCCAGGTTAATTTGTGACCTCAGAATATGAAAAAAAATACAAGGGGAGCCATTCCCACAAAAGGCTGGCTTTGTCCATTTCTTACCATAAGATTAAGTTTTACTTTATTATTCAGATACTTTATTTCAACTTTTATTAAACCAAATCCAAGAACTTTTCAATGCCTTACTAGAGGGTTGCCTCACAAGTGAACCATCCTTTCTGGAGGGGAAGAAACCACGGCTTCAGGTACATGGCTGAAGTTTGGCCATGTTCCATCATAAATGCTCCCACATCACCAGGGACAGGAGGCTGTAAACATGATGGGGAAAAAAATGGTTAGAGTAAGGGTCCAGGCAATCCGAAAGCCTAAGAAAGCTGTGCCCCCCACCCTAGAACCCACAAACCCAGGAGAATTCAAATATTGCATCCTCCCCCACATCTTACTCAGCATATCAAGTGCCTGACAACAGGTTCAAGCACTAAAGAGCAGTCAAATCCTTGGGGCCGTGAGTGACACTACAGTAATAATCATGTGGGATTAACAGAAAACATACTCAAAACAAAAAAGTAGGGTAGGGATAAGCACGTAAGAGGTTACACAAAAATTCTGGCCAGTACAAGGGGGAAAAAAAACAAGTGTCAATAATTTTAACTCACAAACGAGGAAACCGGTGGGATTTACACCACCAGCTTCAATAAACAAAACAACTGCCATCAGGTGTGCAAGATTGCTAACTAATACAAAAAGGGTCCGCACTCCCACTCAGGGCAATCACCCGCATCTTCAAAGGGCGCAAACTGTATTTCTATAGTCATTCACATTACCATCAGTACCCTACAACTTAGCTCAAAGACTGTGAAACATGTCGTTCGAAAACGGCACACTAAGAGGAAACAACTTTACTGCCGAGTTCTAGTTTTCCTACCCAGCAGAAAAGGGGAAATCCTGAGCAAGAAAAGTTGTAGATCGTGAAATGAGGACTGTGAGGGCTGCTTCGCAAATACCCCAAATCCACCGCTGAGCCCCCTTCACACCTCAGCGTGAGGACTTCTATCCAAAACACCCTATGAAAGGTGCTTCTTCAGCTCCTTCACCACCTCTTGAGGCTCCGGGAACTTCAGTTTGCGTGGGGGCCCCTTCTTAATCCCAGTCCAGAGTTCCACACCTGGGAAAAGACCGAGGAAGCCAAGTCACTTTGGAATGCACCAGCCCGTCCCCCAAATGCCGAGGTGCCCGCGGGCTGAAACCAGGGCCTCCCGCCTGCTCCCGGGCCCCCAACTCACTGCTGCCGTCGGGGCGCAGCAGCGTCACCTCGAAGCTGCCCCTCCGGGGTTTGGCAGGGTTCACCTCCACCGGAAGCTCCGGGGTCTCCAGGCGCAGCGCCTGGCTCAGGGCCGCGGCGTTGCGCCCGTAGACGCGTCAGCTCGTGCTAGAGAGAGACGGGGACGGTCAGAGGCTTGGGGCTTTAGCCTGCGACGCCTTGGCCCGCCTCCCCCGGCCTCTCCAGGCCCCTCACCAATGTTCGATCACGACGGTCGCCTCCCCTGCCTTAGCCGGCCTCTCCTGTTTCGCCGCCGCCGCGACCACCGCCACCTCGGCCTTCCGCTTTCTCCCACGAGAAGCCATGGCGCCTGGAGCTCGGCCGCGAGCCAGGCCGACCTGGGCGCGAACAGGGGTCCGGCCAACACCGTTCTGAGCTCCAAACCACAGGCCAGAAAGCCCGCCGCCGGGACAAAGCGTCTCCCCGGCTGCGCAAAGTGCAGCCGGACGCACACGTGGTCTGGAGGCGGGCTCCCCGGGCACAACCACTCGGCCCGCAGCCGGGGGGGGGGGGGGGGGGGGGGGG
>CM053613.1:8908520-9008916 GCA_028646535.1 Procyon lotor
GCGGACCAATCCCAAACCAAACCCACAACCTAACTTGGCGAGGTCAGTGCTCTGCGATTCCCGTAAGTAGCCTTCCCTGATCCTGGGGATCAGTGCCGGGCAGTTGGAGAAACTCGTCAGAATGGCCTTTGAGGTTGGGGAGGAGAGGCGCTTCCTCTGGCCAGGCTTTTCTACTAGAGGAGGAACACACAAAGGCGCAAACAAAAGGAAATCCCAGCTTCTTTATTATGGAAAACCATCAGCTGGGCGTTGGGAGTAGGTGGGGGAGTAAGTGAAACCCCATTCCTGCCCAAGGACTTTCTCCAGGAGGCCTCACCATACAAAGGAATGTCTCAAACCTATTCCCCTTCCTCCCAGACTCTAAAAACTATGGGTATTATGCAAGATTACCTTCGATGAGTACACTCAGTGGTGAAAGGTGTCTCCTTGGGACCAGTGACAAAATTAGCCTTACACTTTTTAATGAAGGCCACAGTCCAAGCCAGAAATGCCTAAAGAAGCAAGGGTCCTTGAGGGAAAAATCCTAGCACAGACTCCATACACAGGCATCTTCTGCTAGGCTGAATATAATCTAAGCAGGCTGTAAATCCACTAAGAGGAGGGATGAACACACAGCATGGTGGAGACATGTGAGTGGTGGCCGGTAACTGATAACTGACCCAAGCTTTCATTTCCTCATCCATGGCATCTAGAGTGCTCCCTTCTTCCAGTGAAAGTTGGCCACAGCAGTAGAAGCCATCCTGGAGGGTGGCTGTCAATTCCCTGGAAGCCTCTTTAAAATCAGAAGCAGCACCCTGCCCCATTCAGGGGTAGCCAAAGGAGGAAACATAAATAAAAGGCCCAGGCCTCATGCAAGGCTTGTGGTTACAGGAGGGGCAGGGCCTAAGAGGTGAGGAAGCGCGGACAAGACAGGGGTTCTATTTGTTCTTCTTGCTTTCCCCATCTGGTACTTCTGCGGAGTTTGAGTCCACAGGCCGCTCCTCGGGGGTATTATCTCCAGCCTTTGATAGCTTCTTGGCCCGTTGATACAGTTCATTCAAGTTGAATTCTCGGATCACATTCTCCTGCACAAAAGAGGTACATAGGCACATTAGGGTTCTGGTGGGAGAGTCCTTACTGGGAAGTAAGAAGTATTCAGACACTTGAACCTAGACAGTCTAGGAAAGAAGAAAAGAAAGGACAGAAATCTATTCTAATCTAACATTCCCTTTTTGGGTACCTGGAAGAGTCAACCCTGTACAATTAAGTACCCATTATGTGATGATCCCTGTGCCAAGAATTACAGCTACATTATTTAAAGATTTGATTTATTTATTTGACAGAAATTGAGATCCCAAGTAGGCAGAGAGGCAGGCAGAGAGAGAGGGGAAGCAGGCTTCCTGCTGAGCAGAGAGCCCAATGTGAGGCTCTATCCCAGGACCCTGAGATCATGACCAGAGCTGAAGGCAGAGGCTTTAACCCACTGAGCCACCCAGGTGCCCCTACTGCTACATTATTTAATGTCCTCTACAAAACAACCCTGTGACCCAAGTGTTACTCTCTTCAATTTACTGCTAAGGAACCTCAGGCCTACAGACTATACTGACAAGGGCCTTTGAGGCTGAATCTTAAGTAATAACTGCTCCCCTGTACTAGGAGTTCTGGCACATGGTAGAAGCACAACAAATGTGCTGACTCACTTCATGAATGAAATCTGTTAACTAGTCCACACTCTCAGAACTAGTGCGCCAAGTGGCAGAGCCAGGAATCAAACCCAGGTTGGGCTCCAAAGTGGACCACTGTTCTACACCCTTCTCCAAACCACTCGCTCCCTCTTCCAGATACCTCAGAGAAGGTCCAAGAGACAGCTCGTCCTTTCTTGTCAATCTGTGGCCGCCGCATGACCTCCTTGCCACCTTGGAATAGGATCAGAGTAGGGAGCTGCTTGGTGAGGGGCGATGTGCTCACTTTGTACCTACAGGGCCCAGAAAGGACTCTGTAAATGCATCTGTCTACATCACTCCAAGTGATCTACCGCTCAGGACCCCTGTCCAGGCCCTTACATACCGCATACTAACGTCGGTGTAGCGTCCAACGTCCACCTTCCCAAAATTTAGCCCTGTACAGTTGTACCTAAGAAAAATATATTATTTAACATAAGGAAAGAAGAGAATGGGCCAAGGAGAGTGGAAATGCAGATATTTGGGGAGCGGGGAAATGGCTTTGGTTGCATTGTGAGAAATCAAGGCCAAAAACAATGAGAGGGAAAGCACATACTCACTTGAGGGAGAGGTCAGCATAGATAGGAGCAAACGACTGGCAGTCATTGGACCAATTGGCAAAGAATTCCACAATCCACGTGACCCTCTTGTCCCGCTCTAGCTCTTCCTGCCACACACAGGGAAGAACCAGTGAGCTGAATCACAGAGGCTCCCAGAAAGGTTCAGACTGGAGCATCTAATTCCTCACCGTGGCTTTCCCTCCCCTCTCTTAGCTCCAGTGAAAAACCACAGTGCCCTTGACTTCCATTCTGAAGCAGTTACTCCTCCTAGTGAGTAAAAATGCACAACTACAAAATTACCCACAAGGGACCCAAGAAACTAGGAGAGAGGAAGAGAACTCACATCAATGGTTTTATCATTGAAGTACTTGATGTACTCAGGGCCCATATATAGGGGAGGTTTGCATGTCATCAGGAACACTAAACATGGAAAAAAGATGTCAGAGGAAACATATAAGGCCTACAGTAGGGGATTTATTTTCACACTGACTCAAAGATTTTAGGCGCCAAAGAATATACTTTGAGAACATATGCAGACCCCTGATACATTCCCTTCTTCTTCTTTTTTTTTTTTTAAAGATTTTATTTATTTATTGGACAGAGAGAGATCACAAGCAGGCAGAGAGGCAGGCAGAGAGAGAGGGGGAAGCAGGCTCCCTGCTGATGCGGAGCTCGATCCCAGGACCCTGAGATCATGACCTGAGCCGAAGGCAGAGAGGCTTTAACCCACTGAGCCATCCAGGCGCCCCGCATTCCCTTCCTAAAGTTTCTGTAGATTCTTATCACCTGAGCTGCATACATAATTAATTAGGTATAAGATATGGAAGAAGGGGATGGAGAGACCTATCTGGGATTGGAATTTGGTTCCCACAACCAGTCTCCTTACCTATGCAGAGTGTGATGTAAAGCAGGCCCATGCGAATATCCAGACGGAAGAAAAGAATGGCATTGGCCACTTTACTAAACATGAAGATGTTGCCTATATGTTGCTCCACAGTGACTGAAACACAAAGATGTCACAGGTCAGGCTGGGCGCCATACTCCCCTATCTTGTTTGTCACTCTTCCTGTGGTACTTCGAAATGAGAGAAGGGGAAGAGGATAAAGTCCAAGATCAAATTCAGCCCTGGCATGGAATGAGGGACTCGGTCATCAAATAATGCTCCTCTCCTAACAAGGATGAAAGCAGCTCTGGAGGGCATGTGGCCCAAGCTGGAGAAACTGAGGCGCAGGCTAAACTTACTGGATCTGCGGTTCTTCATCATCACAATGGCACTGAGGAACATCAGGATCTCCACTTCTCTCTGGAACAGAATCAGAGCGACGGGAATGTCATAAACACAGATGCTTTGGGTGGGTAAGGGAGCCAAATATGAACTAAAAACCAACAGAGATCCAAATTGGCAATAGTACCAGCAAAGATGTAGCGGGAACACCAGTCAGGTTCTACCCTGCCACAAAATGGCTGGTGTCCTTCGGCAGATCACTGAACCTCTGAGCTTTGTTTTTCTCAGTGGAAGAGTATCTGTCTCAAAATGTTATTGTGAGGAGTAAAAGTAAATGAGATAATGAGTATGAAAGAATTGCATAAAGCCTAGTACTGTATAATATAATACTGTAAGGCAATATTACCAACTCAAATTAAAACAAAATAAATATTCATAGTGATAATCCATGCACATTTAATAGGATTGGAACGCTGAAGGGGGCCTCTCAGAGCTTTAGAAGGCCCTTTTCAGTACCTAGGGCTTCCAGTTCTTTCTCAATTTCTAGACTCTAAGGCCTGTGAGACAGACAGTAATCACGTCAAAGAAACAAACAAGGTAATTTCAAAGAGTAAAGACTGTAATGCGTAACAAGGACCCTGTGAGAGAAAGCATGGGAAGGGGGAGCCAACTACAGTCTAGATGGTCTGAGGCCTTCCAGACCTTTCTGTTTACAATACAGGAACTCAAAACACTATTTCACACAGAACCAATCAACTATAATTTACAGCTAGAAGTCAGGGACCTTAGGTCCCGGGATTTTAGCATCAGTCTCCAACAAAATGTAACCGACTGGCTTTAGCAGTAGACCTTACTAAATATTCCTGAGCAGAAAGCAGCACATTTTCACAAGTGAAATTGGGTTAGAATTGGCATTTAACAAACTTGGAAAGATGAACTTCAAAGAAAAAAAAAAAAAAGGACCTGTGTCAAGCAGGGACTCAAATGTGTGAGTGAAAGGAAGAGTGTCTAAAGGCAGTGGGTCAATGGCAAAGACTGGCTATGGATACTCCAAACCCAGTTTCTGTTTCCTCCTGGGCATACTGCAGCTGGATTCTCAGTCTACTTGCATCATACTAGTACTGTATGGCTAGCATTCCTGCGCCGAATGTGAGTGGAAGCGATGTGCCGTGTCTATGCCAGGCTGTAAGCAAGTGCGTGTCCTCGCATTCCAGCTTCCTGTCCTCATCTGCTGCTGGCTGCTGATGGCATGACCTTAAGGCCATAGGGGGAGGCAGAATGAGCCTGGGTTCCAGACAAATGGTATGAAGCAGAGCCCCTTTGGTGTCCTGCCTGTTCATTCCTTGTTTTCAAACCTCTTATTATGGAAAATTTTAAAAATACATAAAAGTAGAGAGGGTACTAAAAGGTAGCAGAATGTGCCCCTCAAAATATGCTACTTTGGATTATTCTGAGTAATAATTTTGAGCCTAAAAGCAATTAAGAGGTAGATACAAGAAAAGCTCCTTGCCCTCCATTTGTCTAAAAGCAAGACATAATTTTTTTTTTTTTGGTTAGATTTTATTTGAGAGAGAGAGAGTGCGCACGCAAGCACACAAATGTGTGTGCCACACGAATAAGGCAGATGGGAAGGGAGAGGAAAAGAATCTCAAGCTGACTGTGCACTTGGCTCGGAGCCCCATACTGGGTTCGATCTCACAACCCTAAGACCACGACCTGAGCCAAAACCAAGAGTCACAAGGTTAACTGACTGAGCCACCCTGGTGCCCCGAAGCAAGACATAAATTTTTAAAAGTATTCCTCAAACCTTCTCTACCAAGGACAAAAGTTAATCAAGGGAGATAATTTTAGACCCTATCAGCCTGGAGACAGCACCAAAGGAAATTAAACCAGAGCCTATATTTACCTTAGTTTACCTTCCCGCAGTCTGCTGTCCTTGGAAGCCTAAAACTTCTTTCCTTTGTCCAGTCATCTCTTCAAAAATGTATTGATCTTTGTTGAGGACGTGATATAAGCCAGAGTTCTAATCTACCTTTGAGTTAATTCATTTTCCCTGGGTATCTCCCACGCATACATGAGATAAACATGTTAATAAATTTATTTTGGGGGCCTGGGTGGCTCAGTGGGTTAAGCCTCTGCCTTTGGCTCAGGTCATGATCTCAGGGTCCTGGGATTGAGCCCCGCATCCAGCTCTCTGCTGGGCAGGGAGCCTACTTCCCCCAACCCCCTGCCTGCCTCACTGCCTACTTGTGATCTCTCTGTCAAATAAATAAATTAAATCTTTTTTAAAAATTTTGTTTATCTTTTGTCTTTAATCTGTCTTTTATTACAGGGGTCTCGCCAAGACATCAGAAAGGTAGAGGAAAAATTAATTTTCCTCCCCTACAATACTCTAATCCCTTCTACTCGGATTTAACAATAACATTTGCCAAAATGGTTCCATTTTTCACCTATGGTACCCACTTTTTTTGGAGAAACTTAAAGCAAATTCTAAACTTCAGTGTGCATCTCTTACAGATAAAGACTTTATTTTTTAAAGGGGAGAGGGGCAGAGAGAGAGGGAGAGATAGAATCTTAAGCAAGCTCCATATCCAGGTTGACCTGAGCAAAATCAGCAGTTGGATACTTAACCAACTAAGCCACCCAGGTGCCCCAAGGACTTTTTTTTTTTAAAGAAGCCCCCCCTTTAGGTTTATTTGTTTTAGTAATCTCCACTTCCAATAAGGGGCACACTCAACAACCCCAAGATAAAGAACTACATGGTCTTCCAACTGAGCCAGCCAAGCGCCCTGGGATTTTTTTTTAAGATTTTTTATTTATTTATTTGACAGAGAGAGAGATCACAAGTAGGCAGAGAGGCAGGCAGAGAGAGAGGGGGAAGCAGGCTCCCTGCTGAGCAGAGAGCCCGATGCGGGGCTCGATCCCAGAACCCTGAGATCATGACCTGAGCCGAAGGCAGAGGCTTTAACCCACTGAGCCACCCAAGCGCCCCTGGGACTTTTTTTTTTTTAACAAAGCAAAATATCATTACCACACTTAACACAATTAATAATTCCTTACTGTCATTTAATACTTGGTCCTTATTCAACTAATCCCAATAATTTCAAATTGTCTTTGTTTGTTCAAATTGTTCTTTGTTGTTCAAAGACAACACAAATTGTCTTTGTGCAGTTTCCTGCAGTTTGCAGGAAAAAGCAAGCCAGATCCACACAATGTATTTGGCTTACGTGTTTTTTTGATCTTCTTTTATCTCTAAAGAACGTCTATTCTTGGGGCGCCTGAGTGGCTCAGTTGTTAAGCATCGGCCTTCAGCTCAGGTCAGGGTCCCAGGGTCCCAGGGTCCCAGGGTTCCAGGATCAAGACCGGAATCAGGCTCCCTTGCTCACCAGGGATCCTGCTTCTCCCTCTGCTTGTGCACGCTCTCTCTCTTTCTCTCTCTCTCTCTGTCAAATAAATGAATAAAGTATTTAAAAAAAAGAGAGAGAGAGAGAATATGCTTCCTTTTTACAAAATCTAGGCTACTTATCTGTTGAAGACATTGAGTCATTTGTACTCTTAACTTCCCCACTTTCTGGATCTGGCTGCTTGTTAACTTATGGTATGTGTCCTTCTGATGATGATTTTCTATCTCCCCTATTTCCTGTAAAGTGGCAATGAAATCTAGAGGCTTGAATACAATGCAATCCAAATCTTTTGCCAGAAATACATCATAAGTGGAGCTAAGACACTCCCTAAATGCATCCCTTCATACCTGAACCTTTCATCTGATGGTTTTAGCTTCCACAGATGATCATTGCCTCAGTTTATTATTTCATTAGGGGTTGATAAATGCTTTTGTTGGGTTTGGTTGGTTGGGTTTTTCAGGGGTTGTTTGTTTTTGTTTTTAGTAAGCTCTCTGCCCAACGTGGGACTTGAACACACGATCCTGGGATCAAGGGCTGTATGCTCCACTCACTAAGCTAGTCAAGTACCTCTGCTAAATGATTTAAAAAATTTTTTTAAAGATTTTTTATTTATTTATTTATTTGACAGAGAGAGAGAGAGAGATCACAAGCAGGTATAGAGGCAGGCAGAGAGAGAGGGGGAAGCAGGCTCCCTGCCAAGCAGAGAGCCTGATATGGGGCTCGATCCCAGGACCCTGAGATCATGACCTGAGCTGAGGGCAGAGGCTTTAACCCACGGAGTCACCCAGGCACCCCTGATTTTAAAATTTTATCAATCCTTGGGATGCCTGGGTGGTTCAGTCAGTTAAGTGTCTGCCTTTGTTTCAGGTCATGATCCCAGGGTCTTGGGATCAAGTCCCACATCAGGCTCCTTGATCGGTGAGGAGCCTGCTTCTCCCTCTGCCTGCTACTCCCCATACTTGTGTTCTCTCAAAAAATAAAACCTTAAAAAAAAAATAAATTTTATCAATCCTTCCATATTTATTAGCTCAAATTTGTCTATTAAGAAATCAATTATTTGGGGCGCCTGGGTGGCTCAGTGGGTTAAAGCCTCTGCCTTCGGCTCAGGTCATGATCTCAGGGTCCTGGGATCGAGCCCTGCATTGGGCTCTCTGCTCAGCAGGGAGCCTGCTTCCCCCTCTCTCTCTGCCTGCCTCTCTGCCTACTTGTGATCTCTCTGTCAGATAAATAAATAAAATCTTAAAAAAAAAATCAGTTATTTGTCTATTAAATCAGATTTGTCTATTAAGAAATCAATTATTTGCTTACTCTGAAAGACAATATGTACAGGAAACACAAAATGCTTGATTCTTTCTTTTCATTTAGAAATAAACTTTTGGGGGTGCCTGGGTGGCTCAGTTGATTAAGCATCTGCCTTTGGCTCAGGTCATGATCCCAGAGTCCTGGAATCGAGCCCCACATCAGGCTTCCTGTTCAGCAGGGAGGCTGCTTCTCCCTCTGCCAGCTGTTCCCCCTGCTTGTGCTCTGTTTCTCTCTGTCAAATAAGTAAGTAAAATCTTTAAAAATAACTAAACTTTTTTTTTAAGATTTTATTTATTTATTTGACAGAGAGAGAGAGATCAAAAGCAGGCAGAGAGAAAGAAGGAAGCAGGCTCCCCGCTGAGCAGAGAGCCCGATGCGGGGCTCGATCCAGGACCCTGAGATCATGACCTGAGCCAAAGGCAGAGGCTTTAACCCACTGAGCCACCCAGGCGCCCCAAGTAAATAAACTTTTGTTACATCACTGAAAATTCAAGGCTTACCTGTTGTTTTATTTTTTATTTATTTACCTGTTACTGCTAATATTATTTACCTTAATATCCTAACTTCCCAGTCTCCAAGGTAAATGAGTAAAACATGGATTTTCCAGGAAAACAAACACTGGTTATGAACTCTATGTAATTAATTTTAAAAAATTCTATCAGAGAAATAGCAAAATACAAAAAATTCCAGTATTTTGCATATTATTAAACGACAGTACATAGAGAAACTATATAAAAGATCCCTACACTTATTAAAATCTTTACTACTACTCACTTCTATCTTTGAGTCCTATTTTGGTTAAATCAGTATGGAATACAGTAGTTCTCCCTTATCTTTGTTTCTAGTTACCAGTGGTCAACCACAGTCTGAAAACAGATCATCCTCCTTCTGACTTATCAACAGAAGGTCAACAGTAGCCTAATGCTATGTTAAAATGTCTATGTCATTCACCTCACTTCATGTCACCTCACTTTATCATCTGATATCATCATCAGAAGGATGAGTGTAGTACAATAAGATATTTTAAGGGAGGGACACAGAGGGACCACATTGACATAATTTTCATTACGTTATTTTGTTATAATTATTCTATTTTATTATCAGTTATTGTTATTAATCTCTTACTGTACCTAAATTGTAAATTAGTTTATCACACATATGTATGTATAGGACAAAACATCAACTATATAAAGTATGGTACTATCCAGGGTTTCAGGCAACCACTGGGGGTCTTGTAATGAATACATACCCACCACCCCACCTGCCCCAGATAAGGGGGGACCACTATAAAAATAGGATCTTCTGAAGTTGCAGGGCTACACTTGAGCTTATCAGTAACACTGGGAAAGGACAAAGAGGAAGTATGAAAGCGTTAACAAGGGATGGAGAATAAAACTAAGGGAGTGGGTTCCGGTAAAGGTCAAGACAAACTTTGGGGGCTGGGAAAAAAAGACAAAAACTCGGGTTGACCCTCCTCCCTCAAAACACAGCTGCGGCCCTACAGCAGTGAGCACAGGGCTTCAACTCATTTTTCTCCGCTCTTTCTCAAGTACAGCAAGACTCTAGAGAGTGATTTCTTTACAATTATTTTTTACAATCTCTTTCCAACAAGTCTAACACTTGTGTTCATTTTTGCATCCTCAGGATGCAGCAGAGTGCCCAGGAGATAGTGCACGCTCTGGAAATGTTAACTGAAGAGAGGGCTGATGGAGTGTGCAGGTACTATGGCCAAAAGAGTTGTTTCAGGTCGCATTTACTCACTAGTTGACCCCCAAGTGACTAGTTTGGCAACTCGTCTAACCACGCCGAGATCAATTTCTCCATTAAGAAAACGGGAGTACTACTACCCTCTTTGTTTACCTCACTGGCTGAAGAGGCTTTACATGACCTGTAGCCCTGTAATACTGAACATGTGCTGAGTTTGGGTACAGCTATTGACCGGCATGAATGGTGAGATGGAAAGAACCCTGGACTCAAGAATCCTAAGAGCCAGGCTGTTGTGCAAGTTCACCGGCTCTTTTCCCGTCTTAATTAAGCAAGAAGAGGTTTTGGCTCGATGATGGTCTAGGCCCTACATTCTGACAGTCTGTAAGTCCGCTACAGGGTCGGAACCTCAGGCATCCTCAAAAAGGTGAACCTCGGGGCTCCTACATGCAACCTTGGGGAACAGGGACACTGAAGGTCGCGGGGTCCGCTCACCCAGTCAAAGTCACACGGGTTGCCGTCTTCGCGTTGCGTGGGGAGACTGTTGCAGAGAGGGGGTAGCTTCCTCACGAGTAGGAAAGCAACAGAAAGCAGGGCTGACAGAAGATAGTAAGGTCGGGCCAGCCATCGTGAAAGTCGTGGCACCGAATACACTAGAGCAATTAAAGGTGCCAGGACCGCCATCTTTCCGGCCTTCGCAGAGCCCGCCCAGCTTCGACGCCTGGAGCTCTGGTCCCGCCTCTCTCACCATTGAGACTTCTATTGGGTCTAATCTCGGATGCACTGCCTCTGCGCCCGGAAGTAGATCTCTGATTGGACGCTGCAGAAGGCCCGTGTATTTGACACTTTATTGGTCGATCTAGCTGTCGCTTTCTCTAGTTAAGTCATTTTATTGGATACGCGACCGTGGCGATCGGAGACTACAGAGAAGACTTTAGTAAATTTAGATAGCACTTCCTGAACGTTCTCATAAAGCGACGGAAGTAGTTGCCAGAAAAATGTAGGCGGGGCACCCAATGATAAGTGGCTCCAAGAGGATGAGGGCGGGACATCGTGAAAGGATTGTCCAATGAAAACGACCGACGCTAGACAGCGGGACCGCGCCGGGGCGGAGAAGACCATGGAGAATTTCTCGGCACTCTTCGGAGCTCAAGCTGACCCACCACCACCCCCAACCGGACTCGGCTTCGGACCAGGAAAGCCTCCTCCTCCCCCTCCCCCTCCTCCGGGCGGGGGCCCCGGCACGGCCCCGCCCCCCACTGCGGCAGCGGCTCCTCCCGGCGCCGACAAGTCGGCGGCTGGCTGCGGTCCCTTCTACCTTATGCGGGAACTTCCAGGTAAGTACTAGGCCTGGCCGAAGGCAGCCAATCAGATCATAGCGAGGAGGTGATGGGCGTGGCTCTCAGCCAGCCGGGTAGGTGTCAGGTAGCCTAGGCAACGCGTGTCGGGGACCTTGGAGCTCAAAGTCGGAACGGCTCTAAGGGTTCAAGGACCAAAGGGATGACATGAATTTTCGGCCTGCATTGGGAATGGGAGAGAATGCATTTCCATGACCATGTTTCACACCGTATTTGGCTCTGTCCCTCATACTGGCTTATGGCTCCCTAAAAATTATCCAGAGTTTGAGTTTGGAACTCATGAGGCCTGATTTAACATCCTTGCACACCTTAAGGTTTTTTCAGATCTGTCACAAACATGCTCTTGGTTTGAGGCATGTTGCTCTCCTTCTAAGGGCCTCTGCGTTTTTTCAACTGTCGGAAGGAGGGGTTAGAATCGAACCCAAAAATTATTTCGTTGAGTACCGTATGCTACGTACCTAGCGCTGGTCTAAATGCTTAAGATACAGCTGTGAGTAGGGCTGACAAGATCTTTACCTGTTTGGGAGTTTACATTTCAGAGGAGGCGGCACAGAGCACACCAGATAACATCAGATAGTGGTTAGTGCTACAAGGAGAAAATGTGATAAAGAATTGAGGCAGAACTGCTTTAGTTAGAGTGATCAAAGAAGCCATCTCTGAGTAGATAATATTTGAGCGTAAATGTAAAGAGCCAGTCACGTATGAGTGGGAGAGATAAGATGCAAGAAACGAGGTCAGAAGCCGTGGTGTGAGGGAAAAGCTTGGAATATCTGAGGGTCAGAAGACCAGTTGGATTCCAGTGCAGTTTCAAGGGAAAGTTGATAGGAGATGAAGGGGGGAGAAGTAGGCAGAGGCCTTTGTAACGCATTTAGATTTTAAGTTCAGGGAGAGCCATTTTATTATTTATTTTTTATTTTTAGTAATCTCTGTAGGGAAAGTGGAGCTCAAACACACCATCCCAGATCAAGAGTCAAAAGCATCCTGTACTGAGTGGGCCAGCCAGGCACCCCTCAGGGGGAGCCATTTTAACACAGAAAGTGACATGATCTGATTTACTTTTTTTTTTTTTTAAACTTATTTTTAATTATCCAAACAGCTACATTAAGAATGGAAAGTGGGGAAATCAATCAGAAGTTACTGCTTAGTAGTTCAGGAAAGAGATGATGGTTTGGACTAGGCAGTAGCAGTGGAGGAGAGAAGTGAACTGATGCAGGATAAATGTTAGGGATAGAGCTTATAGGAGTGAAGGATTGAATATGGAAGTAGAGAGGAACTGAAAATACTTGTAAATTCTTGTATTGAATAGTTGGGTGGATGGTAATGCTGAGACCAAGAAGGAACAAATTTGAAGAGGTGGAAATCAAGAGTCATTTTGGACATATTAAATCTCCAAGTTGCCTTTCAGTTCCTCCCAAGTCCTACTGCTACATCAAGAATTGAGGGAAATAACAATGCATATTGGTCCAGTGCTTTGAAGTTCACAGTGCTTATAGTCGAATAAAAGTAAAGCATAGAGAGGTTAACTCTCCTTTGGTCAGTTATGGTTGATGTCTACCAGCAGTTTCTCTATTCTGATTGTACCTATTTATATCAAGCAGTTGGCAGATACTGAGTATCTCTTTTGGGCGAATGCTAGTTTCTGTAGGGAAGGATGGTGTGTGGTGAGAAGGAGAGAAAATTAAAAAGTCTAGTCCTTGGGGCGCCTGGGTGGCTCAGTGGGTTAAAGCCTCTGCCTTCGGCTCAGGTCATGATCTCAGGGTCCTGGGATCGAGCCCCGCATCAGGCTCTCTGCTCAGCAGGGAGCCTGCTTCCCCGCTCCCTGTCTGTCTGCCTCTCTGCCTACTTGTGATCTCTCTCTTTCTCTCTGTCAAATAAACAAAATCTTAAAAAAAAAAAAAAAAAAAATTCTAGTCCTTGCTTTTGAGGAGCTTATTTAACTTAGGGATATAAAGTATGTGGTTAAGGATAGTGACTGTATTTCTTGTTAAGGCTAATCTCATTACTTCGTGGTCATGCCTCATATACAACTGTTAAGAACTACATGATGGAGGCCCCTAGCTGGGTCAGCAGGTAGAGCATGCGACTCTTGATCTTGGGGTTGTGAGTTCCAGCCCCGCATTGGGGGTAAATATTTATACTCTTGAAAAAAGAAAAAAAAACTATACTGGTTTTCAAAATGTGTTCCTTGTTATCCAAAATGACAGAGAGAGCTGTCACTCGAGCCAGACCTTGAAAATTTCATATTGGCGGAGAAAATTTGGAAGACTTGTCTTACAATGACATCAGCTTTCCTAAAACAGACTTCCCAAAAGGAAATGAGATGAGAAGTATGTTTCTCAGGAGATAACGGAGACTTATTTGGATGGATTAGAAACGTGGCACAGGGGAGTAGTGGCACAGGCCCCAAAGCTGAGTTACAGTAAGATGTGTTTTACCGTGAGTGCCAAAGGAATTTGAGCTTTTTCCTGAGGATAATTGGAAACCACTGAGATTTTTGAACCGAGGAGTATTGCTTCTAAAGCTATCCAGAGAATATCGGTGTCATGTATGGAAATAGAGAAGCCATGAGTGAGGTGGGGAAGATTTAGAGTTTAAAAACAAGTGAATCTGCATGGAATTGACTAAGAGGAAGTTGGAAACATGACTGGTTTTTAGGAGGCTGCGGAGAAAGGTTTATAAATCATTTTCGTGGGATTGATAGTCAAAACAGGGAGTTGAAGGGACTCAAAGTGTCTAGGAAAAGCAGGAGTGCCTTCTCACCCGAGCCTTGAGGGTGACCCCCTGGAAGAGGAGAGCTGACAGAGGGGGGAAAAGCAGGATGCTAGAAGGGCGGGAGGCAGTACCTAGTTCTGAGGAGCGGTACTGTGCCGCTGAGCGTTCTGCCGTCATAGTCAACCGTGCTTCTGAAGTGTCTGACACAAGAAGGAAAAAAGGGAAGGATAGAGTAAGGCTTTGGGGTATGGAGGAAAAATACCTTGCTCACTTAACTGAGCACCAATGGGCACCCAGTGACACATGTATGTACGAGAAAGACACTGTCTCAGCCCCCAAGGGGCTCAGATCAGAACCTGGGTTTTTCCAAGTGAGTGATTATGAACAAGCACTTTCGTCATCATTTGCATTCTTCGAGTTCATCCCAACTACAGATGAAGGCTAGCTAGGTAGGCTTGTAGGCTAGCTAGCTCCAGCCTTTGCCACTAGATCCTTATTAGATTATTAACAAGCTTCCATTCTTTGAAAAAAACAAGTCAGCCACACAGTATTATACTGATAGTGCCTTGCATCTATACAATACTTTATACTTCTCAATGTTTTCATTTAAACCTTGAAAAAAAAATTAAGTGTGCTTAAGATAGTTGTTACCCCACTGCAGAGATAAGAGAAAATCGAGGCATAGAGCACCGCTAGGATTAGACTTCTCATTGCCCAGATGCTAATGGAACATATCTTCCTTTGAGGCAGAGCATTATACTTGGCATTATGAGTAACAGAGATGGTGGTAACAAGTTAGTCAGCAGTACCTAAAAAAATCCCATTTCCTATGTAAAGGTTGTGTTTTCTTGTTAGTAAAAAAAAAAAAAGTCCTTGACCAGACACTCAACTCGTTGGGTCTTATTTGACTCTTACTTTGCTCTAGCTGAGCTCTGAGGTAATACCCTGCTGTGTCAGAGAGTATAATTTCTCACTAGTATATGAAAAGCACTCAGAACAGTGTTTCACACAGCATAAGCATCATGTGATTATTGTGGTGAGTCCAAGTTGGGGAGAGTGTCTCTTTCTTCGGGGGAGCTTCCGTCTCTGCCCTCTTTGGATGTTTGCAGATTTTTCTCCTCGTTCCAACTTAACCATTCCATGGTATATATTTTTAGTGTTTATTATATGTTGTTACTCAGTTTCGCTGTTTCTTACTTTAAAAAAAAAATCAAGTCTTTTGTAATTCTCACTTCAAAGAATCCTTATTTAGGCTAAAATATAGTCCTTCACTTTCCCTCTGGGTGACTTAAATATTCTCTGCTCTTGGGACTAATATTTTTTTGTTGTTCTCCCCGTGTCCTCTAGGTAGCACTGAGCTGACAGGCAGCACCAATCTGATCACACACTACAACCTGGAACATTCTTATAATAAATTCTGTGGGAAGAAGGTGAAGGAGAAGCTAAGTAACTTCCTGCCTGACCTGCCAGGGATGATTGATCTGCCTGGTTCCCATGATAACAGCAGCCTCCGCTCCCTCATCGAGAAACCCCCTATTCTTGGTGGCTCTTTTAATCCTATTACAGGGACAATGCTGGCTGGCTTCCGCCTCCACACTGGTCCGGTGAGTCCCCTCTTGGGGAGGAAGAAGGCAAATGGGGAGGCCGAAAAGGCGTGGAGGTGGTTTTTCTGTCCAATTCTGTTCCTTCATAACGTACTGAGCCGAACAGATGGGAGCAGGGCATTTCCTCCCCCCACTCATCTGGCCCTTCCTTTGGTCCCTTCAGTTACCAGAGCAGTGTCGTCTGATGCATATTCAGCCTCCCAAGAAGAAGAATAAGCACAAGCACAAACAGAGCCGTACCCAGGATCCTGTCCCCCCAGGTAAGAAGCAGTTTTGGCCAAAGCCAGAAACCCTGGATCTGGTTGGACCTTCCCCTGTTAAAAACCCAGTTAGGTTCCTTACAGAGAGCCCTGGACCCCCAAATTCTCCTCAGACAGTTTTAAAGGTAATTAGTGTTTCCTCCAAGTAGGTCTCCTGGGCGAGGAGAAAGCTGGAATGGTGCTTTAGCCTCCCTATCCTTCCTGGCCTTTGGAAGAGAAGTTGCCCTTGACTAGGTTTTCCTGTGGCCTTCAGAGCTCCAAGCAGTAGAGAATTTTGAGCTCTACCGTAAGGGGTTTTGATAGGCACATACTGTCTCCTACAGAAACACCATCTGATTCTGATCACAAGAAGAAGAAAAAGAAAAAAGAGGAGGATCCTGAACGGAAAAGGAAGAAGAAGGAGAAGAAGAAAAAGAAGGTAGGGTAGGCACCTGCTGCTGCAGGCCGCTGAGTCTCCCCGTCTCACCCTGTCCGCGATGGTCCTCTGCCTCAGGTGGGACCCAAGACTGAAAATCCAGGGCATGTTGCAGTTTTTTCCTGTACAGCCCTGATCAAGGCCAAGGGCACTTCCTAGTTGTTCTTACCCCTCCTTCCTGCTTTCCCCAGAACCGACACAGTCCAGACCATCCAGGCGTGGGCAGCTCTCAGGCCAGCAGCAGCAGCAGCCTCCGCTAACAGGACTCTACCGGGACGGCCCTTCCTGTTGGACTGAACCTGCTGATAGAAGCCGCCCTCCAGCTCCGGCCCTGCCGCCGGAGCATCCCCTGCACCCAGGACGGATGCCAGCTCCGACTGTGCTGGGCTAAGACTCGTGCATTGTATGAGAGAAGGGCCGTGCTTTTGTAAGGCTCAGCCCAGTTGGCTTTCTCATGTACATCTTCTCCTCTCCCAGGAAGCTTTCTTTTCATCTCTTTTGAACAACTGGTCTGATTTAGGACATTGTCTGATCTGTTAGGGTTTTTCTTAAAAAAAAAAAAAAAAAAAAAAATTTGCATTTATCAAACTGGCTGAACTGTGGCTGCCTGTTAAGAGGTAAGTGCCTTTCCATGTGAGAGTCAGGGTTTAAGTCAGGGCACTCAGATCTGAGGGGAACTGGGGTCTTACCGTTACATTAATGAGTCGGCAGGGAGACCACCGAAATGAGATTGGGGACCGTGGTGTGTAAGTGAGGCAGAGCTTGCTAATACCTATCCACAGGGGACACTTTTTAACACTCTGCCCATCATGGTGAGAATCAAGCCCCTGGATGAGGCCCCACCAGAGGAGCTAATCCAGTTAAGGCTTATCTGTCTTCTAGGTCAGTTTGGTGTTAGAATAGCCAACTGAAAAAGTCCCCACAATCACCAGTGTATTTCAACAAGATCAATTCCTGGTGAAACCTGTAATTTTTATTTTTATTTATTTATTTATTTATTTTTTATCTCTGGCAAGCAATGGTAAATGCTTCTCTTTTCTTTATAGCAATCTTTGACCTGCCTCATTCTTTAGTTATGATGATGAAACCATTAGGCTGATGCAAAAACATTTCTAAGCTTCTAAGACAGCCACAAAAAGGCAGCCTAAACTAGCAGAATGTGAGATTCCTTCAGTCTTTACAGCAGGCCAGGTAACTGGAAATGTCCATGAGAAAACCCAAGCTATTGTAATCTGACTTTAAATAAATTTGACAGAACAGTTAAAATCTGTTGCTATGAGCCAAGGTTGTTACCAAATCAGTAGGTGGAAAACCATTCATTCAGCTAGTTTTAATCAGGATTTCAGAGCAAGACTATACACTGAAGTCACGGACAGTGAAAATAATGGGTTCTGGCCAGTTTCCAGAGACTGAGTGTCTGAGGCGGCCTATTTAAAATTAGGGCATAGCCTTTTTGGTTTGGACAAACAGAAGAGACACCGTGAGCTATCAGATTGAAGTGCCAGGCATATCCAGGCAATCTGCTTCTAACAGGCTTTTATCCCTCGATCATCCACTGTCTCACTTCTGGCTACATCCAAAGAGCTTTATTTCCCAGAGACAAAGTTCTGTATTAAAGAACTGTGGAGTCAAGAGTTCTCTAACCTTGAAAAGACAAGAGCTTAAGTGGTCTGGTCACAGGTTTCTAAGAGGAATTTTTGCATTAAATCACCAAAATAAAAACAGGACCTGCTGTTTTAAGTGGTTATTACCACTATAGTCCTGCCTAAAGGTGGGCCAGGACCAGAGAAGCTTCTGAGGTTTTCCTTGTGACTTCCCACCAAAGATCATTCACTTTGCCTTAACCAGACAAAATAACACAAGTCAGGGGGAGCTGGTTAGATCAGGATTTCTTTTTATTCCTTGTTGGTTTAAAATGGCTAATCAGAATAAAAAATAAAAGGGCCTCTGTCTAGAGGCTGGGGTCTCCCCTATTTAGAGGTTAGAACCCAGGTATACCCCCACTACCCAGCACCATACTGAGGTGGGCTGAGGGGTAACCCCCAAGGGACAATCGGAGGGGCCTAGGCCTGCCACTCCTTCTCTCTATCCCGTTTTTGGCATGTGATGAAAAATATTGCTTTTTGGATTCATCTCTCCCGGCCTTGGATTTAAAAATAATGTTAACCATGTGATTTGGGGGAAGGCTCTGAGGGGACTAAAGAAGCCCACCCTAATCCCTCTCCCCCAAGAAGGGGTGGGGGGATTATCCAATATTGTTCCTAGAGCTCAGCCAAGCTCTTTTCCTGATCTCCCCACCACCACCAAAGTCATGGGGCTGTGACCCCTTTCCTGGGGAAATTAAGTGCCAATGAACCTAGAAAACTAACCCTCCTCTCCAAGTCCTTCCCTCCTCTGACCAAGACTCGCCTCTCCCAAGGTTTCTTTCTTGATTACTACGCACCAATAGCAGGGGGTGCGGTTTCCTTAGTTGGTAACTGGGACAGAAGAGAGGGAACCACTGGGAAAAGGAAGACTTTGATGGATGTCCCCACTTCTTTCCTGCTGGTCTGAGGAATGGGAAGAGTAAGATACCCCTCCTTTTGCATATCCCTCCCTCATTTTCCCATCCCAGGATAGATATATAATTTCTTTGATATTTATAATATATATATATATATGTATGTATATATATATATATATATGTATGTATATATATATATATATGTACACACACACCTGGTAACGCAGAGAGGAAAAAAATAGAATCCGTAACAATAATAAAAAAAATTATTTCTGGTTTAAAAATGATCTGGTTCCCTCCAGGGCGAGCAATTGCACAAATGTCCACTGAGTCTGGTCCAGGGGTTAAAGAAGGGAAGGTCTTAAAAGGTGAAGGGGGTTACTACCCCAGTCTCAGGGCCCCAACTCTCCGACTCCCCAACCCCACTGCATTTTATAAAACGCTCCTCATCCTCTTGGAATCGGTGGTTTAAAAAAATGTCCATGCAGGGGAGGGGAGCCCCTTGAGGAAAGGAAGGTGGCCACCTGGGGCCCTTTGGTGTAGGCGCAGAGGCGTGGGGGGAAGGGAGGTGCCGAAGGCTCACACAGAAATCTCATAGGTGGTACCACCCACCCCTGACACCTTCTTGACTCCGCCCCTTGTGGGGCTGCTGAGAGGTGGCTGGCCTGGGCCAGGAGAGGCAGAGCCTATACTCTTGGGTTGCCCATTGGATTTGCTGTAGGCGGTCTTGAGCTGTACTTCATCTCTAGGAAGAGAAAAAGGGATAAGTGTCAAGAAGTGGGACACAAAACACAAAAGGGAGACAGTTTTAAAAGTTACGAGAACTGACATACTTTTCTATAAACATACCTTCTTACTCAAACATTCCCACCCGTTTTATTGCCCTGCTTAAAACAAACCTGATGCCCCATCTCCCCTCCTTATTCCTTCTCTCCAACAGCAACTATCTTAAATACTTACTCTCAGGCAAATAAATACATTTTGGGAAGACACGCTTAAGAAAAAAGTATTAATCATTAGGGTCTTAACAGGAATAGAGGTTTTCCAGTCTTAACAGGAATAGCCCAGGAAAGCAGCTAAGAGTGAGTGAAACGAGTGATCTACAAGCAGGCACCTCTGCGTCCACGTGCACACAAGTGAAGTCATGACACCTATAGGGTGCTATGCTAATTTTTAAGTCCACTGATGGTCAGGATGCACTTATACTTACTTGGGTGTCAATAATGGCTGCAAGGCTACTTCCTCTGCCTCAGAGACACCAGCTGGGGCTTTTTGGCTGCTGTAAGACATAGATCGGCCCAGGTATGGGGCAGCTGGGCCTGGTTCAGGGGACCCTAGTCCCCGGCCCCTTAGCCCATCTGGCTTGCCAAAACGGGGGGCAGCTGGGCGTCCCAGTGGAGTCTTGACCAAGGGTGATCTCTTTGAATCATCTGAGGAGGAACTAGTACGAGGGGCATGGCCTGAGCCCGGCGTTGACTGAATGCCTGAGTCCCCCAAGCCTGGTTCTTCCTCACGGCCCGGGAGTGGGGGTGACTGGCGTAGCAGCTTCTCTCGTTCCTGGAGGGAGGCCACGATATGGCGCGACAGATTGTCGTACCGGACTGGTGAGGGCTCTCGGTGTGTTGGGCCGGTTGGCACCAAACGTGGGTGCCTCTCGGCTTCCCGTTGCTGGGCCAGCCGGGCTGACAGGAAGGGAGAGGTGTAGCCTAAAGGTGGGTCTGGCTCAGGCCCTGCCTGCACTGACTCGAAATCAGGGCTGTCTGAAGGGGTGAGCAGGCTGTCGTAAGATAGGCTTCCGTTGCGTGTCTGGTTGGCCAGGCTCTTATAGGAGGTGGAGGTTGTGCCCTCCGAACGAATGGATTGCAACTGGCCCAGCTCAAAGCCAGTGCCCTGGGCCGACTTGAGGCTGGAGGAACGTGAGCCACTGGAGAGTGGCTCGAAGTGAAAGCTCTTGCCAAAGGTGGGAGAACGGAAGCTCTCTGGCTCCAAGCTGGGCTCCGAGCGGTAGCTGGGATGGCGGCTGCTCTCTGCAGCTGACGTTGGCTCCTCCTTCAAACTGTCCCCTCGACTCAACTGAGGGAGAAAACAAAGTTTGCTCTCAGTGTCCCTCCTCTTGTGACGGATGCAAGGCCCCAGAGCCCGAACAGTCACATCCCGCCAATATGCTTATTAGAACTGTTTATATGCATCTTCTCACTCAACACCCAGAGCAAACTAGCGAGTTGGAACAAATAGCTCCTTCCAAGATGCAAAAAATGAGGCTTAAAGAGGTTAAATAACTCGCCCACGATGGGTTTTGAACTCAGATATGATGCTGTGATCAGTGCTTTTACCTACTATGCTCTATTGCCCCCTCTCTGATGAAGGACACGCTATCAAGATTCAATCCCATTAATGCCAACAATTAGTAAAATGTCTTTGTGTTTTTCCCTTCCATTTGCCTCTCTTCCTTCTCTTCTCCAAAATTCTTTTTCCCAAAACAACTGCTACACATCACAACCTTCCTTCCTCCAGAGTACTCAGTACCTTGGCGCTGGAGGAATGAGGCATGGCGGCCGACGTGCTGCTGCTACTGTAGCCCGGCCGGTACTTGTACATGGTAGGTGTGGGAGGGCTGTCCTTGCCCAAGAGGCTGCTATCTGCAGGAAAAAAAGGCCCAGGGACAAACACCACTTTACAAGCTGTTCTCTTACCTTGGCCAGAGATCCTTAAAGGACAGAGGGAGAACAAGGTAGGAATGGAGACACCAGCAACAGAAAAGTCCCAGGAACATGACTTAGCTGCAGTAAAGACTACAGACTCATAAAGGCCCAGAACTCCAAGAGAGAGAATGCACCAAACATGTCTAGGATGTTCTATGGTCTATCTGTCAGCACAGTTCCCTCCCCACAAAAGTCCAATTCACTGTCACTAGTACCACTAGCTACGTGGATCCCCTTTCTCCTCTCCTAGCTGCCCAAAGTGGCTCAAGGCCCAGCTGCTGGGTGTTCTCAGTGACAATGCGACTTTTACCTCCCAGACCTTGCCTGCTTGTCTTCTCCACAGCACACAGTAACCTCACTCTTGCCACTGCTCTTACCCTCATTAGTAGCCAGGCTGAGGTGTGTTCGTAGCCCTGTGTAACGGCTCAGGTCCGGCTTAGGAGGAGGTGGGGGTTCAGCATCTGCAGATTGGCTCTCTGTTATCTCCAAGCTTCCCTTAGACTGGATAAATGAGGGGAAATCAGATTTGGAAAGCTGGGTGTAAGGACAACTCAAAAGTATGGAACTGGTATTAGAGGGGTGCTGGGGCATCAATTATGTCATCTTTAAACTGGGACTAGAAGACAAGGGACAAGAGCCATTTGGGGGATGACAATGGATAAAGAAAAATTTTCAACAAAGGGTTTAATCCTGTCATTTAGGTGTTCATTTCCACCAACTATTTGTTGAGCTCCTTCCATCTGCAAGCTGCTACATTAAGTTCTATGAAAACGGAAATGAAGGGACTCAACTTATACTGTCAGTGGGCTTAAAATCAAATGGAAAAAAGAAGATATGCACTTAAGTAATTAAATTTTTTTTTCTTTTTAAGTAACTCTACACTCAACATGGGGCTCCAACTCACGACCCCAAGGTCAAGAGTCACATGCCTACCAACTCAGATAGCCAGGCACCCCTGTACTTAAGTAATTTTTAACACAAGTTATCAGAAATTGAGAAATACTGTAAGGGCAATGTCAACTGAAAGCAAGTTTCCACCTCTTTGCCATGGAAGTCCCCAGGTTACCTACTTTACTTCCCTAAATTCCTCACCTTGCTTCTCCTCAGCTCTCCCTGGATGCCATTGTCCATGATCTTCACAGTTATCTGTCCATCTGATACTTCTGGCCGAAGGAAGGGAGGTCTGATGACAATTGTCTTCTCTTTCTTTGGTCTCCCCAAATACCTGAGTGTTAAGAGTGAGAGGGCTTTCATTCATTCATTCTAAAATATCTAGTGGTTGGCTATCTTGTATAAAACATTTTTACAAATACAAGAACCGTCTGACCAAGGCAGCAAAAAGCTCAACACTGAACTGATTTCTTAGATTCCAGAAAGAACTGCACCAAGACTGCGCCTCTGGGCAAATACCTAGTTCAAGCCACCCTCGAGTAAACCTCACCCTCAACTCTCCAAGGAGAGCAGCCATAACCTGAAGAATATCAATTGAATTCGGGGGTCCACTAAAGGACGCCATGGCTCCCCCTTGCAAGCAATTCCCAGTCTAAGAGAACCTTCCCTCAATGGCAGTCTCCCACCCAACCTCCCTTACACTAGAACAAATCCAAAGATGAACGTTTTGACCAAGAGTGAACACTAGACCAAAGGTGTGGGTGTACCTGGGTGCTGGGGAACTGCAGAGCACACGGCTGACATTGTTACAGCAGCCATTGGTGAAGGGGTTCACACCTCCTCGGAATTTACCCGTAACCTAGAAGGAGGAAAAACGGACCATATCAGTTAGACGATGGACCTTGACCTCCAAAGGCCAAAACACAAATCGATAACCAATTATTGTGCACCCAGTACTCGGAAGATACAAAAATGAGTAAAATACTTATAGTATTAACAGTTAAGAATGGGAACTGTAGGGGTGCCTGGGTGGCTCAGTCATTAAGCGTCTGCTGATGGAATGGAGGCCCGTATGTGGCTCCCTGCTCAGCAGGAAGCCTGCTTCTCCCACTCCCACTCCCCTGTGTTTGTGTTCCCTTTCTCGCTGTCTCTGTCATAAATAAATAAAATTAAAAAAAAAAAAAAAAAAGAATGGGAACTCTAGAGTCAGGACCTTCAGTTTGAATCCCAGGGCTACCTCATGGTAACTATCTGACCCCACACATAAGTGTTCTTATGTGAAATGGGGATACACAGCTCTCTCAATACTGAAAACTAAGATAATATACATAAAAGGAAGGAGGTAAGGTTAGCTTTATTATAAGCACGAGAATAAGCGTTTCCCTTTAAGTGGCACCATGAGCTTCCCGAGGGCTGGCCTAAGTCTACTATTGTTTCTATAAGCTCAGAGCTTAAATTGTCCAGTATACAGTGCGCATTCTGCAAATGTCTGTTAACTAAGACGTGCTCCTGGGGAACCGGGGTGGCTCAGTCGGTTAAGCATCTGCCTTCAACTCAGGTCATGGTCCTGGGGTCCTGGGATTGAGCCCTGCGTCAGGCTCCCTGCTCAGTGCAGAGCCTGCTTCTCCCTCTCCTTCTGCCTGCCACTCCCCCCTGCTTATATGCTCACTCACTCTGTCAAATAAAGAAATAAAATCTTAAAAAAAAAAAAAAAAAAAAAAAAGAAAGAAAGAGAAATGGTTCTGTTCTTGCGCTTTCCCGGGAAGCACAGACACTTCATCACGCGAAGTATCTCTCTGGCGCCCATCCGCGTAAGCACCCCACAACGCTCTCGTTAGAGGGCAAAGGTTTGCACACCCAGCTCTACAGGGCGGCTCCCATCACTTCTCCCCGTACCTGTTCATTGGTTGTGCGTCCCCTAGCCACCAGCACCACATGAAATCCCGTGAGGCCAGCTACAGGGATGAAGAATAAGCCAGCCACACACATCACTGCCATTCTAAAGCCAAAGAATCAAGGAGAACAGAGCAGCACGATCTCACCATCCTCGGCCCCGATAAGGGCCACCTTCCCTTTGACCCTCGCTACCACAGTGCTCGACTTTCGTCCTCCTCCCTGCCCCCAAACCCACGACCCACAGAAGGATACGTGACAGCCGTGTGGACCCCTGAGAGTTCCTCCAGGTGGCAGAGGACATAAAGGAGGCCAAAGCCAAACACACCCATGATGTGCGCTGTCAGGGAGAGGAGGAAAAGGAAGAAATAGCGGTAGTTCCGGCGACCAATACAGTTGTTCACCCAAGGGCAGTGATGGTCAAACTCCTAGGGGCAAAAAGAGACACACTGAGAAGCATCCTTGGACCAGAGCCCTTGATCACTTCTGTTAAGAAAGGGACCAAATTGGGGCACCTGGGTGGCTCAGTTGGTTGAGCATCTGCCTTTGGCTCAGGTCATGATCCCAGGGTCTTAGGATCGAGCCTCTTATCGGGCTCCCTGCTCAGTGGGGAGCCTGCTTCTCCCTTTCCCACTACCCGTGCTTGTGTTCCCTCTCTCGCTATCTCTGTCAAATAAATAAAATCTTTTTTTTTTTTTTTTAAGATTTTATTTATTTGACAGAGAGAGAGATCACAAGTAGGCAGAGAGATAGGCAGAGAAAGGGGGGAGAGGGAAGCGGGCTTCCTGCTGAGCAGAGAGCCCAATGTGGGGCTCGATCCTAGGACCCAGAGATCATGACCTGAGCTGAAGGCAGAGGCTTAACCCACTGAGCCACCCAGGTGCCCCAAATAAATAAAATCTTTAAAAGAAGAAAGAGACCAAATGTCAGAACTGAAGTGCTGCTTTCAGTAACAGGCAATCGTGTTCACTGTTTAGTTACCAAATTAACAAGCTCAGGCACTTTATCTTGCTCTATCAATCTGTAAGGAAGACATTCCAGAGGTTGATCGAAAGCCAAGGCCCCCTCTCAGAGTTTATCCAATGTGACCAAGGAACTCTGATGGGATGAATATCAGAGGCTTTACAAAACATCAAGATTCATGAGAAAAAGAGGCCTGGCAGGGGAATCTGGCAGGCAACTGCTTATAGCTAAGTAAAAATTGATTGGAAAAAAAAAAAGTTAAAAATAAATGACAGGGGATGTAGAAGGACAAGCAGGAAGAGAAATATAGCTGTAAGATCTGACTGCAACAGAAAGCATGTACTGGATGTGGGAGAAAACACAAAGCCAGGACAAATAACCAAAAAGATGAGTCAGAAAGGCTACAGTTGGGAAAGCCTATTCCTATTTGGGGTCCCTCCTATAACAGAAGAATATTTATGCTCTACCTCTCATGCGTACATCATTGATAACACTTTTTTCTTCATTTCCAATTTCATCTAAATTATAGACACTAAAATGTACACATATACACATAATAAATGTCTGCTATTTATAGCTGTTACATAAAACCAAGATAAAGTTTTTAAATTAAGTTTTAAATTTTAATTCCACGGTATTTAACACAGTGTTATATTAGTTTCAGGTATCAATACAGTGACTCAGCAATTCTATATACTACTTAGTGCTAATCATGTTAAGGGTACTCTTTAATCCCCATCACCTATTTGACTCATCCCCCTACCCTCCTCCTCTCTGGTAACCATCAGTTTGTCCTCTATAGTTTAAGAGTCTGTTTCTTGGTTTGTGTGTGTGTGTCTCTCTCTTTTTTCCCTTTGCTCACTTGTTTTGTTTCTTAAATTCCACATGAGTGAAATCTTATCTGTGTTTCTCTGACTTCTTTCACTTAGCATGTTACTCTCTAGCTCCATCCAAGTCATTGCAAATGGCAAGATCGTCTTCCTTTTTACGGCTGAATAACATTCCATTGTGTATATATATACCACTTCTTTATCCGTCTATCTAATTGTGAACACTTTTTGACAGAGCCAGGATACAGCCCAAATAGTTAGCCAGGGCTACATTGCACCCAAGACCCAGAACACAGAGGATTGAATTCTTATTCAATGGGTAGGAAGAAGAGAACTTAGATTCAGCACCCAGGCCCAACCCCATCAGGGTTCCTACCTCCACACAATTGTCACAGACACTGCAGTGGGAACATCGAGGAGGACGGTAGAAACGGCAGGTGGCACACCACTTCATGCGCACCTGGATGCCCTTAATCTCCACTGTTTTGTAGAGGGGAGCTCGGAAGTCATCCTCCTTGTCTTCATCCTCCTCAGCTGCAGAGAGGAAAAATCAATTAAAAAACAACTATGCCAGAACTGCACTAGACGTGGGGGATGCAGTGATATTTAAAATATGGCCTCTGCCTTCGAGGAATTCAGTCTACTGGGGAAGAGAGAACAGGAACTAATAACTAATACTGTGAGGTCAGCCCTACATACAACACTACCGGAACACACTGGAAATGAGGTTCAAGACAGTATGACTCAGAGGTAGCTCTGATATGGGGATGCTGACACTTGGTTTACATACTATGAATATATCTGTCATGAAATAATTTACATATCAAAGCACATGAGTCTGCATAATAGTTCAATGTCTACAAATACATGAAAACCATAGCAATCCAAGAGAGGAAATAACAGCAATCCTTTTTATGCATGCACAAACCCCTTCCCCCAAAAGATCTTCCCCAAATCTATTAGTTTCCTATATATTTCAGTATTATTTGCTGGCTCAAGACATTCTCCTTACCTGAACGCCCTTTCAAATTCAATTATCAGAAACTCATGATCCCACTTTAAAACTTAAAGGGCACTATTTGCCTTCTCATCTACAGCGTACAATTTTTACTTTTTATTATTAATCTAGAAAAATACACATGGGGAGAAAAAATTAAATAAATGAAGGAGTAGGGGTTAAAAATTAAGTTTCCAACTTTCATGGACTGGGGAAATGCTTTAAAATATAAACAGGTGAGGGGTGCCTGGGTGGCTCAGTCGTTAAGCCTCTGCCTTCAGCTTAGGTCATGATCCCAGGGTCCTGGGATCGAGCCCCACATCGGGCTCCCTGCTCTGCGGGGAGCCTGCTTCTCCCTCTCCCACTCCCCCTGCTTGTGTTCCCTCTCTCGCTGTGTTTCTGTCTGTCAAATAAATAAAAATCTTTTAAAAATAAATAAATAAATAAATAAAATATAAATAGGTGAAAAAAATGCAAGGTAAAGAACTGTATACACAAAAGATCTCATTTTGAAAATAGAAAACAAAAACACACACTTGTAGAGCCTGGGTGGCTCAGTCAGTTAAGCCATGTCAGCTCAGATCATGATCTCAAGTGGTGAGATCGAGTCCTGAGTAGGGCTCCATGCTCAGTAGGGAGTCTGCTTGAGATTCTCTCTCACCCCCCCCCCCCGACTTGGGCTCTCTAAAATAAATAAATAAAGCTTAAACACACACACACACACACACACACACACACACACACACACACATTTGATACAGGTAAGTGGCATATGTAAATGTCATATATATAAATCTTTAAACCACTGAAAGGAAATAGGAACAGTTATCTTCTTTTAAAATTTTATTTATTTGAGGGGCGCCTGGGTGGCTCAGTGGGTTAAAGCCTCTGCCTTCGGCTCAGGTCATGATCTCAGGGTCCTGAGATCGAGCCCCACATCGGGCTCTCTGCTCAGCAAGAAGCCTGCTTCCTCCTGTCTGCCTGCCCCTCTGCCTACTTGTAATCTCTCTCTGTGTCAAATAAATAAATACATAAAATCTTTAAAAAAAAAAAAAAATTATTTATTTGAAAGAGCACGAGCACAAGCCGGGGGAGAGGAGGTGGGGGGAAAGAGAGGGAGATGCATGGCTCAATCCCAGGACTCTGAAATCATGACCTGAGCTGAAACCAAGAATCAGGTGACTCAACCGACTGAGCCACCCAGGCACCCCAACAACAGTAGTTACCTTTGGCTGTGAAATTACAGGTGGTATTTGTGTTTTTATGTTTTCTACACAATGAATATTTATTACTTATTAAAAGTTTTACTTTTTAGGGGTGCCTGGGTGGCTCAGTGGGTTGAAGCCTCTGCCTTTGGCTCAGGTCATGGTCTCAGGGTCCTGGGATCGAGCCCCGCATCGGGCTCTCTGCTCGGCAGGGAGCCTGCTTCCCCCTCTCTTTCTGCCTGCCTCTCTGCCTACTTGTGATCTCTCTCTGTCAAATAAACAAATAAAATCTTAAGAAAAAAAATCAAAATGCTACTTATTTTGAAATTTCTGATCTTTCCACACCAGAAGTGAGCACTTTATCTTCTTAAAGTATTATATGGTTCCTACGTTATTACTCTTATAACTTAACACAGTACAGCTTATTTATTCCTAGAAATATCTTTCTTTATAGACTGATGAGCTATTTGAAAGCAAGGACCTTTGGGGAAAAAAACTCATCCCAAATGACCAGGATAATGTCTTCCATACAGATCAATAAATATTTTATAAACATTAAAGTCTCATTGAAATAGGCCTCCCTGGAGTGCCTGGGTGGCTCAGTCAGTTAAGCATCTGCCTTTGGCTGGGGTCGTGATACCAGGGTCCTGAGATTGAGCCCCACATCAGGCTCTCTGCTCGGTAAGTAGTCTGCTTTTCCCTCTCCCTCTGCCTGCTGCTCCCTCTGCTTGTGCTCACTCACTCTCTGTCAAATAAGTAAATAAAATCTTTTTTAAAAAAAAAATAGCCCTCCTTGGCGCTAGGGATTGCAAGTTCCTTAGGTTCAACTAATCTTTGAGACAGAAGTCACAAATAAAGGAGTGATACAGGCTTTGTGAGCACAGTGATCTCGGGAAAACCTCAATCTCTCCAAAGCTGTCTTCCCAATCTCAGCCTCATCCTTACACGTTAACTTCACAGGTGAGAAAAATACTGGTTATCAGCAACCACCCTTATCAACGTCTCCCCACACCTAACGCCGGTTCCTGCCTCTCACCTTCTCTCCTCTGCCAGAAGAGCCCGCTTCTTCTCTAAGCTTAACCCTTCCAACGAGCACAGGGAAACCACGTCCTCCCTCCAGAAGGAAATTCTTCTATTACCCCCCTTTCCAGCTTCTCTTCTCCAGTTCCATCTCCTCACGCTATCAGAGTGTTTTAATCTCCTCTATCACAAAAAAAGAAAAAGAAAAAAAACCCCAAAGCTCTCTTTCACTCCTAAGACATTCCATCTTCTGCTGCCTTGCTTAACTTCAAAGAGTAATCTGAGCACTCATGGGCTCTGCTTCCTCACTGCCCATTCGCTGCCTTCCAAACCATCACAGTTTTGCTAATTTAACTGTATTTTTCGCATATACAGACCTAAACACACTGTAAGAACTATCCCTGTCAAGATCATAAATTCCTTAGTTACCAAAATGATAGGCAATTTTGAGTTTTCATATTGGATCTAATTTCTGATACTGCCAACCATCATGAACTTCATGAACTTTCCTTAGTTCCCCAGTTTCTTCTCCTACTAACCTTTCTTGCCCAATCCCTCTCCAATGGCTCCTCCTACTCCTCTGCTCATTATTAAAATGCCAGTGCTGGTCAGATCTGACCTTGGTTCTTTCCTAATCTTGTCCTACTTTCTCTAGGCAATCTTACTCCTGTTGCTTCAACTACCACATGGCTGAAGCCTCTGAGATCAAAGTCTCTGAGCCTGACTACTCAACTGGCCAGTGGGCAACTGTATCTGAATAGCCATACTATCTCGAGTTCAACGTGTGTAAGGGGCTATCTTCCCTCTAAACATGTTCAACATTCCTATAACTCCTATCTTGGTCTTATAAAAATCAGCATCCAACTTATCTCCCAAGTTAGGAGCCTCGGGACTAGTCTAGACAATTCCTTCACTCTCTCACTCTCCCCCAATAAACACATGGTCATGAAGAAATGTGTTAATTCTACAGCGAAAAATCTCTAAATCCAGCCTCGAATTCAATTTCTCATGTGGTTTACATTATGGCAATAGCCTCCCAAAAGGTATCTGTACTTGCTTTCAAGAATTATTTTTGTAAAAGGAAATCTGAGCTGGTGATTCCTCCCATTAAAGACCTCTTGCTGTCCAAATGAAAAAACGTAATCTATTTATTTTATTTTTTTCAAAGATTTTATTTATCTATTTGATACACAGAGAGAGAGAGAGAGAGAGATAACAAGTAGGCAGAGAGGCAGGCAGAGAGAGGGGAAGGAAGCAGGCTCCCCACCTAGCAGAGAGCCCAATGTGGGGCTCGATCCCAGGACCCTGAGACCATGACCTGAGCCAAAGGCAGAGGCTTTAACCCACTGAGCCACCCAGGCGCCCCGAAATATATTCTATTTAGTTCAGCACATAGTCGTGACAATTTGCCTCTCATTTACCTCCTACCTCTTCTGGCCCACTGAGCTCGACATTCGTGGCACATGCTGCTTCCTGGACATAGAATGTGCTTCCCTGCCACCTTCCACTCGACGTCCTTCCTACCTCCTCCTTACAGAATTCCCCAGTTTCCTGGGGCAGATATAAGTGCACCGATTCCTATGGCCTCAGCGAACTTTGTTCCTGCCTCCACTACAGTTCATGCCACCTGCTGTAACTAATTCATCCTAGATTATTGCTGTGCCTGGGGATAATGCCCGGCTCATATGCTCAAAATGAATCTCTGCTGGGGCGCCTGGGTGGCTCAGTGGGTTAAAGCCTCTGCCTTCGGCTCAGGTCATGATCTCAGGGTCCTGGGATCGAGCCCCGCATCGGGCTCTCTGCTCAGCAGGGAGCCTGCTTCCCCCTTTCTCTCTGCCTGCCTCTCTGCCTACTTGTGATCTGTCAAATAAATAAACTCTTAAAAAAAAAAAAAAACAAAAAACTCTCTGCTGAATGAGTAACTGAAAATCAAAAAGTTGACCCAAAGTGAATGAAGAGGACTAGAAGTTACGGCACCTGTTCTGGAAGACTCTGACCCACTTTTCATCATTAGACTACTGAAGTATCCCAAAACCCTCAGAGTCCTAAGGCCCAGGACCAAATGCGTATGTTCAGAAACCATTATTTCTCAAAGGTAGTTGAGGAGTTTCCAAGAGAGGAGAAGGAGATCTTACCTCGAGGGAAAATCCCTGGGTCCATGAAGGTGGCCATGCTGAAGTTGGCCAGCACAAAGAGAAAAACAATCGCATTGTAGATGGGCACTGCAGGTGACACATAGAGGCTTAGTCCTGGACAGCTGCACAGATAATAAAGAAAATGAGGGGCTGCCCTTAACACTTGGGACACCAACCATACAAAAATCGGAAAGGTTCAGCCCCTATACCTATAAATCGTGTGCTCCACCTCTGCTGTCTCAAATTATCTTCATCCTTCACAACAAGTGGCTCTAGTTTCCCCACAGAAATGTTCACTTTAGATCAAGGTACGAGACTCAGCATCTCTCTCACCATAACCCCTTGTGCTAAAGGCCTGTGCTCTTCGGATTCATTCTTCCCCTGTGGATCTTTCCACATTTTAGAATCTTTCCTTATCTCCTTTTAAGCAGGCACAAGAGCGAGGGACTGAGTATGTAACCGACGCCAGCTACATTTACTTCTCTAGCACAGCCCGAGGCTGCTGGATCTCAGCCATGCCCCACTGACCTGCACGTTGGCACAAAGCACGGGATACCACCTGCCTCTCTGGCTCCCCTTCCCTCTTCCTAGCTGGCTTTCAACCACTCTTAGCTGCCTAAAATTTCTTCACTGCACCAGATATTCCTGAGTCTTTTATTCAACTAAAAGCTAGTTCTCAAGGAAGACAGGGGGACCACACACAGATAAGTATGGATATCAAGACATAGAACTAGACCCCTTGAAGTCTATAAAATGACGTAGAAAAGTAAGGGAGAGAAGAAAAGGAGGGAGCAGACCAAATCAGCCCTAAATCCTATAGGAAAAAGAAACTGGCCAAACATATCCAATATTCCAGGGTCCAAATCAAGAGATATGTCTTAGGTAACTTTTCTGTGACACCCCCCCCAAAAAAAGGGGGGTGCCCTAGTCCACGATTAAAGTCAGTTTCTCTCAGGATATGAGTCTAAGTAGGAATACTGTAAGAACTCTTCCTTTCTGCTGATTTCCTGCGAGTTGGAAGTTTCAGAAGAACATCTGATGTGCTGGTCAGCTTTGTCAGTACTATCAAATGCCCTCTCTCCTATCTCAGTTCCTGAAGAACTTCCCCTTGCAAGACAGTGGCTAAATACCCTAATCTGCTTTGTGGCTGAGAACTTAATCTCCAGAATGAGGACAGCATCCGTCCTTGTCCCCTTTATCTAGACCAGTCAGAAGTAAAGGAAGAGTTCACTGAAAGGAAGAAGGGGCCAGGAGAACAAGACAGCAAATGAATCTGGAGAATTAATCCACAGTAGTCCTGGATTCTGTTGACAGAGATCTGTCTCCATCAAAACAAAAAACACAGCCCTGAATGGTGGTTCAAGATGTGAGGAATTCACAGGAATTGAGCTCCTTAATCAGATATAAACTAATAATGAGACAAAACTGATTGTCACAAAACATCTCACAAGTCTTTACCGCCTCCATCTATTTATTCACATTTGCCATTCATTTAAAAAAAAAAATTTAAGTAAATATTTATCGTGTGGTAGCCTTTTTAGATAGTAAATGCCAACTCTTTGCTTGGGGTAGGTGAGTGCGTAAGTGGGAAACAAAATAACGAAGCGAGGTGCAGGCATGGATTAAGGGAAAATAGACCCTCAGCCACAGCCCTCGTTTTCCTCTATCCACATCTCCCACGGAAGCCTCTTCCTCTAAGGGTTCCTCTGGATGTCCCCCTACGGCGGCAGGGTGTGGGGTGGAATACGAGCCAGAAGAGCCCTTACAGAGCCCCACCCAAAGGCTGACCTCCCAGGTTCCTTAGGAGGGAGGGGCTGAGACTGAAAACCTGTCATCCAGGTCACAGCCCCTCCCTAGCACTTAGCTGTCTGGCTTCGCCTTCCGCCAGGGGAAGAGGAGAAAGGGTGACTCACTTGACTCCTACAGCCTGGGAAGATAATTAGAAGGGAAAAAGAAATTAAGTCCTTAGAACCCCGAGGTGCCCGTGATTTAAGTCTCATTCCTAGAATTGACGACTGTAGCTACAGTGGCCTCTCGAGCTTCTGACAGACTAAAGGTTCCTCGATCCCTGAAGGGAGCTAAGGTCAGAGAATGAGATGTCAGCCCCCCTGCAGGTTCAGAGAGCAGTCTTTCTGACCCCATTTTTTTCTTCAGTTTGTGCATTTCCAAATGAAGGAAATCACCCAACTTCGTGGGTACCCTGCCACCCACCCATCCCTGGATAACGAACACCGCCCCTGCAATCTTCTTCCCCCCACAAAGGTTTTAAAGTGATCTCTGCACCCAACGTAGGGCTCGAATGCATGCCCCTGAGATCAAGAGTCGCGTGCTCCACCGACTGAGCCAGCCAGGCGCCCCACTCCTGTAACATTTCAGATATCGACTCATCCCAGCTGAAGCGTGTAATCCTACAATCCAGTTTCGGTATCTGTTGCCAAAATAAAGCCAACCCCCACAGTAGCAGCATCTAGAAATGATGCAAATAACTCCACTTCCAGGCAGCATCTGCCCCTTGATTGAAATCAAGGACCCACTGCTTCCAACCTTCACACTCTAGCTGACGGAACACTGCACTGAGGAGAGGCGTGAAGGAGCAGAGCCTGTCCCTGCCACATCCCATAGGCTACTTGGCGCGAAGAGAGGCCTGCTGTTGCTATAGTACTTGGCCAAATTCCTAGGTGACCACTCCAAGTGGCCTGTCTGAATCTGTTGCCTTTGAAGAAAGGAGATGAGGCCTGGGCTGAGGAGGAGCTGTTAGGGCTGGTACTCAGCCGATGGCAATAATCACAGAGCTCCAAAGCATAGGGAGTGGCCGGAGCCCAGAAGGCTGGCTGACTCACTGATGAGACTCCCAGACCTACACCAACCCAGGAAGAACAGGTTCTTCTGCCCACCCATCCTGCACTTCTGTTTTCAGAGAGAGTGGGTTTCAATACCTACACTCCTAGGGCACCTGGTTGGTTCAGTCAGAAAAGCATGCGACTCTTGATCTCAGGGTTGTGAGTTCAAACCTCACGCTGGGCGTGGAGATGACTTAAAAAAATAAACTTAAAGAAAAAAATACCCACACTCCTGAAAAATTTGTTTCCTAGCCCTAACACTTCCTATCACAAAAAATGGTTAAGTTGCAGGTAAGAAAAAGTAGGAGTCAAGCAGCTTTGGATCCTAATCCCATCTCAATCAAGGCTTTGCTATGTGGCTTTAGGTAATCTACAGAAAACTCTCCCATCTTGTTACTTCAGCTACATAATACAGATAGGAGAACTGAAGAAGACAGTATCTGAAAAGATCCTAGAATTCTTTTTAAACCAGCTAGCTTAATACTGAGCATTCACTGGATAGAAGACACAACCCGCCCAACACATTATTAACTATCACCATCATCATCAATTATCATTCCAGCTCCACCTTCATCCCTAACTCCACTTCCTCTATGTGAGGTACTAGAAATTCAAGAACACTTGAAACAGAGGCGCTAAGCTCCTAAAGAATAGGTCTAAACATTCCGCCCGTGCCTAGCACATAGTTTGACACATAGCTACTGCTCCTTGTTGATGAGGCAAGGCTGGAATGAACAGCCCACTTCCTGCCACTGGGAATCCTCAAGATTCCATGGGAAAACAATGTTTCCCCTCTCAGGTGGGTTTCTCCCTAAGATACCTGATTTGTCGTGTCTTACGCACACTGTCAAGCAGCTGAGTACAAGATGTAGGACTTGGGCACTTATTCCTGGATGAAAAAACAACGTGGGAAGTAAAAGGAACATCCACTGCTCAATTAATGCCCCAAATCACGAGGCTGCTCCCACTCAAATCAGGTGCTAGCACCTCTGCAGTCAAGAAAAAAAGGACCAGAGGGAGAGGCACTAGGGTTACCCAATTCTGTGGGTAAAAGAGTTGGCAGGGGCCAGAGGCAGAAACTGAAAAGAAGAAAGCTCTTTCCACAAACGGGACACTGGAAAGACCATCCTGGACTTCCGGACAACTGGAAGACCATCCTGGATTTCCGGCTTATATCCTGCCCGTAGAGGACGGCTTGCAGCAGAGACTTTACAACTACGCCCTCCTTACCAACTTTACAACTCGACACAATGAGACATTGGCTGACTCAACTAAGAGCTCGAGGAGATTTTAGGGAGGCAGTTCGGCGATTTATTTCAAATGGCATTGCCGGGAGCTCAAAGACAGACTTAGGGGTCCCCAAGGAGGCAAAGAGGACAGAAACCAAATGGCTGGGCCTCTACACACCAGCCTCACTTGACCCAGAGTGGCCCTCCTCTCATGTTTTACACACTGGAGTTCCACATAAGATCTCACTGGAAAAAGGGTCACTTTTTAGCTTAAAGAGTATCTTAAATAAACTACTCTTGGTCAACCTCCTCATTTTACAAAGAACAGATTCACAAAGGTTAACAGACTTTGCCAAAATTAGTCTCCTGACCCCCAAACAGTGCTGATTCCTCTTACCTAGCACTGCCCCCTACCCTTGCCAATCACAAAAGGGGACTAAACTAAGACAGATGAGGATCCAGGCCCATCATCCTAAACACAGTGTCTCAGATCTAACTGGGAGGAGGAGGGTTACTTTAGCAGACACTCTCCCTCCCCAACAGTGGAAATGGAGATGAATTAAAACAGAATCCCCAATAATTCTCCCACCTGGTTTTGGTATAGGACAAATTCAGTGAATGGAAGGGATCAGGGTTCTGGAGGAAAAGCCTCAACTGTTCTATTCAAGCTTCCCCAGGGCAGATCACCTTTTGTCGACCAAACCCAGTTGATAATTTCTGCTCACAGCTTTCCCTACCTGCCAGAGAAACACCAAGGGTAAACTATCCCTAATGAGTTGAAGCCTACATGCCTCCACTAATTATGTCTGCCAACTGAAAGGGACTCTCCCTCCTACTCCCTGTCCTCTAGGTCCCAAAGTCATTCCCAACTGGGACTCGGACTGATGTAAGAACAGATGGTTATAGCCTGGTGAAGAGAACAGGAGGAGGGCAGAAGAGTTATAGATTCAGGGCCCCAAACAGGAGTTGGTTCAAAGACAGCCTTCCTCTGGGGCACTTGGCTGGCTCAGTCGGTAGAGCATGTAACTCAAGAGATCTCGGGGTTCTAAGTTCGAGCCCCACAGTGGGAGCAGAGATTACTTAAAAATAAAATCTTAAAAACAAACAAACAAACAAACAAAAGAGAGGCTTCCTCTTGTCTGTTTGAAACCACAAACTGTTTCTTAGGTTGCATATAGTTTTAAGCCAGGAGAGGGGGGGTTTCCTCCAAGGACCTGAACCTCAGAAAGGATACGTAATCTGTGGGGAAATAGTTTCTGAAAACAGTGGCAGCTCAGCCCAGACATACTTATAGAGGAACTGCTACGGTGAGATGTAGAGGAAGAGAGGAGAATTCCACAGGTACCAAGAGCTAGGTGATAAAAGATAAATAGGGTGTCTGTCTCCACGAGGTGAGTAGGGGAGACTCGAGGAGGAAAAGAGCCCAGAAACTGGCCCTGAGGAAACTGCCGGGGGAAACTCTAGCTATGACTTAAACTCTAGCTATGACTCTTCTTCTAACTTTGGATTAGAGGCAGTGATTCCAAAGTCCATTACTGTCCTCCAAAATTCTTTTTCCTGGGGCTGAGAGACCATGGAATAAGGAGGGCCCCTATTTCTCTGGCACCAGGGAATGAGAAAGTAGGTTAAACAGCTTCAACTATCCGTCGAGAAAAGGCCTATGTCAGGACAACTCTTTGTGGTGAAACTGGTATAACCAGCCACACACTTCGATGGCTTCAGATTAACAAAATAAGAATGAGGATTCTGCTTGCTCTATTTCAAGAACAGATGGGCTGAAAGAGAGACTGCTCAGGCAGCCCCCTGAATTTCCTAGCTTCCCAAAGGCCTTGCCTTTTGAAGGAAAACAGACCCTCCTCAACCAAGCAGGCCTAACGGTGTCAATGCAGTCCTGTGCCATACCCCCCTGACATACCACCACAGCTGCTACAAGGACACGATGTCCCTATACAACCGTCCCTTGGTTAAAATTCTGATTCTAGGGGTGCCAGGCTAGCTCAGTGATCATGTGACTCTTAATCTCGGGGTCATGAGTTCGAGCCCAACACTGGGTATAGAGATTACTTAAACATTAAAAAATCTTAAAAAAAAAAAATGGTGATTCTATTTACTGGCCATAACAGCAGAAACGAAAACAAGTCTAAGACTGAAGGCTCATATCTCCTCAGTGACAGTCAATACATGAAGAAAGACAGAACACTAAACATGCTGAGTTTAAGCAAGAGAAAAAAATCATGAGGAAAAGTCAGATAAAGAAGAATATAGAGAAGGGCAGGGCTGCTTTAGACCCTTGAGGGACTCAACAGGCATGCTCAGGCTGGAGAGCTGGGAGCCAAAGAATCCATGACCTCTACCCTCCAGAGGAATAAGTAAAAAGCAGGATGCTCATACCTTAGATAAGAGATTCATTTTCTGTCTTGTTTAAAAACTAAACAGAAAAACAACATTACTTTGCTGACTCTATTGGCCAAATAATCCAAATCTTTTAGAATTCCTTCTGATACCTGAAGCTCAATTTAGGGGGGAAGGGGGGTGTCCTCCCCTGCTCTGACTTAATATCAGTTCTTAGATTTCTCCCCATAATAGAAACTGCCCCCTCCCCAGCAATTCCTGCTTCATTCATCCTTCAGTGAGTCCAAACTGTTTTTATTCCCTATCACTTCAATCCATTTCCTTCCTCTTCCCAGCAACCTCCCATTGCTCTAAACAGCACCTCACAATTAGGTCTGGGCCTGAAATCACGGCAAAGTGAAATCCCCAGAAAATCTAGCATGCTCTGATCGTTCCAAGAGCTACAACTAGAACACTGACTCAGTGACTCAACAGTTTAAGGCTCAGAAGCCTGCTACATGTTAACTCATAAACAGGTAACAGCGAAGAGGCCAGCCAGGTGGTCGACAGCTAAAATACTGTGGGAAGAGGAAAGATAAGTCAGTCTCCTCCAGTGACCAGCAGATGAACAAAGTCTGAATACCCTAAGCAGGAAAGCCTTCGGTGACAACCGCTTTTCCAAACAGGACCAGGGAATGCAGGAATGACTGCCATCCCTTCAGCAGGAAGGGATGTGAAGGCAGCCTACCAGGACTCTTCCTAAATAAAACCTGCCCTTTCCCAGTGGCCTTCACTGGTCCAGGCTTTGGCTCTTAAGAGCGCAGAGCAAACCATCTGAGCACAGGAAAAGCCCAGCTGTCTCCTTGGTATCTCTCCTAAATCAATTCTGCAATTCTCCGGTACACTCAGCTCCAGACATCCTGGGGAAAAGCCATTACCATCTGAAAAACCTCTAGCCGAGTTCTTTCTCTCCCAGAACTAACTCCTTAAGCTGCTTCAAGCCTCTCTGGTGGTTTCCTCCTACCTCCTTCCTAGTTCACGATCATCTCGTGATGGAGAGCTGGGTAGGAAAACACAAAGACATATGTGATTCCCAAGGAAGGGAGGCAGGGGAAGGAGCGGATTCAACAGAGTAAAATTTCTAACAAGGCTGACAGGGTAAGCTTTTTCTCCCTGTGCTTATCACGTCTCTGAGATGTGTTGTTGCCTCCAACTGACATTAGGACGCCCTGGCACGTGGTGAGAAACTAGCAAAACTCATTTGAAAAATATCCCCCTCACCTCCCAAGAAGCCCCCCAAATGCCACCACTGGGAGAAAACTCACGTAAAGGCAAAGAAGAGGGTCGTAGCTCCCACTAAGAAGATGGCGGCTGCTGAGACTGGAACATACTTGCTGGGCTTGAATCTCTTTCCAGACTCTGCGGGCATGTTGGAACTCTGATGGGAAGTCTGCCCTGCCGCATAGCCCAGGCCCACACAGCGGCAGAACAGACAAGAAAACGGGATGAGGGAAACAACGGAGAAAAAGAGCACAGAAGGAAACCAGGGAAACAGAAATTTAAAATTATCACCCTTCCCCCTCCCAAAGAAAACCAAAGGTCAAAAGATCTCAAATGAAGGAAAGCACATGGGAGGGGGAAAGGTGATTCCAAATGATGAATAACCACCTCCCCAGAACAAGGCAAGAGGGAGAGATTAAGAAACACAACTTGTACAGTTTAAAAATTGCAGACGAACAGTAGGCCGTACGCATGCGAACGGTTGCAGGTGGAGAACACGGGCCAGACGGGTCAGGGAATAGCTCATGGATGGAGGCAAGTCTTCACACGGCAAGCAGGGGGGAGTATCAGGGTAGGGAGAGCACACAGGCAAGGGAAAATTCTTCTGAGGAGACACTCCAGCACCTCCACGACTACCACACGCCACCAGATGTGAGCTGTCCCTAAAAAGGTGTGCCCTGTGTTTCTATTTTAATCCAAAAGGGAACCTGAGGCCCCTTCCAGTTTTAAACAGAAGCTGTTTTTACTGCAGGCCTCGTCCCTTTTAGGCAGTTTTCTCAATGCCACCACTCCCACACCTTGACTTCAGGGCTTGTAGTCTGGCAACGGTGGTTTAATTTTATTTATTTTCTCTTGATGGCTAAAGCTGGGCAGCAGCTGTTACAAGGCTGAGTTGTAAATCCTTTTCTTCCAAGGGGGAAGGAGAACAGAGGGAGAGAGCACGAGCAAGCTTGTCTGTCTTCAATCTCTTCTTGTTATTCCCAAGCCCTTTAAGGGCTCCGTTTCCTATCGAGTTCATGCAAAACTAAAGGGAAACGTAAAATCCCTGAAGCCATGTTCTTCCCAATTAGCAAAATAAGAAGAAATCAATTCCACTCAATGATAGTTCTAAACAGGTACTGTGGATGAAAGCAAAGTTCCAAAGAGGTCCCTGTTTCCAGGTTAGTCAATGTCTTTGATCTTTCTTCTTCAGTCTTGGGCTTTCTAGATGCAGAATTCAACGGGGTTACAGTGCCTCACCTGAAAAAAAATAACACAAATATCTTCATCAGTTAAATTCTTTCAGAGGATTTCTTAAGAACATCAAGGCTAACACCCTACAGGCTACTCTGTTTAAAAAGTGCCTTTTTAAGGCATACACTTCACTTATGTGCATGTGGGAAAGGATTCTGAATTGGGAGAACAATGGATTCAGAATCCTTCACTCTTCTAAGTGCTGTTCATATCGGAAAGAGAAGAACATGGTTTCACCTGGCCTGAGGTTATCAAAGACCTAGCTCTTATAAAAGGGTGCATCTCACCTGACACAAATGGGTAGTAACAAATAGCAAGAATATCAAAATCTAAAAACAAACAAGGGCATAACAGTGAAGGACGGTCCTAGAAAAGATTTCTCTTTGGACAAAGAGAGTATTTATTGCAACAATGAAAAAAGAAAAAAGTAACCTCAAAATTAGGACAGTATGTCTCATTTCCCTTCTGTGTATGTCTCTGTCTCTTATCTCTCTATGCTTTTTAGTTATAACCCTGAAGAGGGAAAAGCTGAGTTTTTGGTCTGCTGGAATAACCCATGAAAGAATCTGGTGAGAACTGTCCTTGAACTGAAAGGTGAGTTGCTCTCTCTGAGAAACTGAGTCAACGAAAAGGGCTGGTCCTTCTCTTCCCAATTCAACAATTTATTCCTACATTGGCCTATCAGAAGTCAACTGAGTCCCACATTCCCCATATGATTAAGAGTAACAATTATTTCTGTTGACTATAGTAGCCAAGTAACACTTTAGATTTTATAGGATGCTTTTCATCTAGTGATCTCAAAGCACTTAACTCACATTATCTGGTGACACAGTCCCTTATCCCACTCCATTAAATTGAAGGCTAGAGAATGCCTGAGGCCATTCTACTTAATCACTTGAGCAGTCAGGTTAAGAACCAGAGTTCACAGGCCCCTCTGCCAACACAAAGCCATTCTACCACTTTCTCATCCACTACACTACTTGCCCAGTGACTGCATCTTGGAATCTGTGGACAAAAAATTTTACTTAAGTTAGAATTTAAAAATAAAAGTTCATTTGACTCAAGCAGTTCAGTATTTCCTTTAATACCAATGGCAGAAATTCCTGTGTTGGAAGATTCAAACAGTGAAATAAAATGTGCCCTAGAAATCATCATATCCTCTCTTACCTGTGGCATGGAAGGCAAAGACACCTTCCTTCAAGACGCAGTCTCTCTTCTTAAAAAAACAGAGCATTAGAGGACCAAGCAGCAATATTAGAAGGAGTGAACACTCAGAGAGCACAAGAAATTATTAAAGGCCTAAAAAAGATAAACCCCCTCTAGCCCCTGATTTTATGATTATTTAACACGCAGTTTCTGGGGCGCCTGGGTGGCTCAGTGAGTTAAAGCCTCTGCCTTCAGCTCAGGTCATGATCTCAGGGCCTGGGATAGAGCCCCGCATCTATCTGCATCTATGCTGAGCAGGGAGCCTGCTTTCCCCTCTCCGTCTGCCTGCCTCTCTGCCTAGTTGTGATCTCTTTCTCTATGTCAAATAAATAAATAAAATCTTAAAACACACACAAAAAAACCCATGCAGTTTCTATAGGAATCAAAGCCCAACCTTCTCAATTTAGGCCTAAGTAACTTTGTGAACAACAAGAAGCAAATTCTTGGTTTGTGAGCTAGTACTAACTAGCAAAATAAACTTTCCCCTCAAACCCCAAAGAGTAGAGAAGATGGAAAGCTACATTGCTTCAGTTTTATCTAGAGTAAGTAATATCATTTAGACACCATCTATTAGGGGCGCCTGGGATCCTGGGCACCAGAGTCCTGCGATTGAGCCCTGCTCAGCAGGAAGCCTACTTCTTCTCCCACTTCCCCCTGCTTGTATTCTCTCTCCCGCTATGTCAAATGAATAAATAAAATCTTAAAAAAAAAAAAAAAAGACACCATATCCTATTTCAGACCATATTTTCTGATAGGAGAAAAGTCACATGGGTTAATATTGCCATAGTAATGCAGCATCATAAAAGGCCATGCAATTTGGGGAGTACGGTACTGGGAAACAAAAGTGATCAACATTTGAAATGTTTAGGGAATATACATTAGAAGGGAGAAAACAAAAACGGAACAATTTATTGAGTATAATAAAGACGCACCAGGTCTAAGCAGAAGAATGTGCTGTGAGTAGTAGGGATGAGACTGCAGGGTAGGTATGGTTCATCACAACCAGCAGTCTGGATCTGTACCAGCATGAGAAAGGTGTACAAGAATGTGTATGACATATTCAGGCACAAAGTAATCTATGGAATGGAAATATATACATAAAACAAAATACAGATCATATTGTATAAATGTTTAATACAAACATTTGAATCTCCATTCAAAGGGGTGAACGGAGATCAGCAGTACCCCCGATAACAGAAATTATCATTTGTTGAAAAAAAGTAGCATAACGCTACAATATTGAAAACAAAGTAGTCCAGATGTCATGAATAATCCACATGTCAAGATGTTGGCTGGAGTCAAGCAGGAGTTTAATATGGAAGTAGCCAAGTACATGGCAACACAATTCTTATAAGCATTAGGTGGGTTTTTAAAAATGAGTGATAATGAACGATCTGAAGAGATTTGATAGAGTACGAGGGATACTGGGATAAAAGGATAGGGATGTGACAGAAGATCAACCTAGACAAGATGGCATTAACCAGGAAGTGAAAAATCCAACGCAAAAAATGGTCTAGGATATAACACATATCCGATCCTACACCTCTTTCCATAACTTTTCAGTCACTTTCTTACTTCTCATTACCGTGTTTTCATTTGGCCGAGCGGGTAAAACACTTTCCACCTCCCTGTCCCACAAAGAGATTCCTATTAGGTAAAATACTGGCAAACGCATTCGAGCTTCACTGGCAAAAAGTACAAAGTACTAAAAGCACGGAGCACCCCGCTAGTGGGGGTAGGGAGGAAATGGAAAGATGGGAGAGAACAGGTAACAGGATGAGCCTTGAGCCAAAATAAGTATCAGCAAAAGGGGGCAAGGGACCTGAAATGCCGGGAGGTAAAAGGGGAACAACACTCCGTCCCCACCCCGGAGCTGGGGCAGGGACAATCACCATTCGGGGCAGAGCCAGCTAAGACCGAGAAGACGGAATCTGTGGCGGTAGGGCCCACTGAGGCTGCGGGAGACGGCAGAGCCCGGGGGCGCAGGGCCGGGGGCGGAAGGGGCGGCGGCCGGCCGCCAGGCGCGGAGGTCCCGAGCCAGGACCCGGCGGCCAGGCACTACCCGTTCGGAGCCCCGGTGGCCGCGGATCCCCGGCCTCTACTCGTCGTCCGTTTCCGGGGCCCACGGGTCCCGCCGCAGTTGGATGACCCGGCCCGGGGGAGGAATGGGGCCTCAAACCACCTCCCCCCTCCACAGTCCCCCTTCCCTAGAGGTCACTCTCCCCTCCCACCTCAGTGGCCCGGCACTTCCGGTTCCGCAGGGGCCAGTGTCCCCGGTACTCACCCCCGGCGCGGTTCCCGTCACCGCCGCCGTCGTTGTCGCCGCCGCCTCCCGGCAGTGCCGTCCGGCCTCTGAGAGGCCGCGCGCGGCCCCCGCACGCTCCACGCCCGCCCTGCTACGCGCGCTCCCGCCCGGCGACGCTCGTCTTCGAGCCGGCGCGCGGCCGTTGCCCTCAGCGCCGGGTCTCGAGCCCTCCCTGCGTTCCCATTGGCTCCCCGTCCCGGGCGCGCGCGACGTCTCGCGCGGGGCACGTTTCTCTCATTCATGCGGCCCGCGACGCCGCGCCCGCCCCCGCTCACTCTCCCATTCACCCCTAGCCCCCACCCCCACTCCGCTCTAGGGCGTGCGCGCGAACCCGGCGACCGCGGCGACCTCGCGGCCTGATTGGCTGCAGGAGCACAGCGCGGTACGCACGCCAGAGACCGGGCGCGCGCGCGCACGGCCGTCGGGTTCCGCAGACGCCTAGGCGAGGAGGACTGGCGTAGTGCTCAGGAGTCAGAAATGGGGAAGTGGCTGGGCGAGTCTTCCGTTTTCCTGCGTCCTATTTTCAATTCCTACAGTATCCAAGAAGAAATCCTCGGAAGTAGAAGTAGTTATGTGTGTGTGCTGAAGATACTCAAAAGCGAGGAGCTACCCTCGCTCGTTCTCCACACCCCTTCCAAGTAAGTGTGGTACGGCCCAGACAGGCTTCTGGTCTAACCAATCATCAGTTGGCCCCGCCGTCCTCCCGGTTCAGCCCCTTGGTGCATCGGCCAACCGCTTGACGACGGAATAGCTCCCCCCAACTCCCCCGCCCCCTGGCAATAACTTTATTTAAAGCGCCCTTAATGGAGGAGTCCTCGGTGGAGGGAGCTCGGTGATTCCAGCAGAATCGTGGGATAATGGGCCAGTCTGGCTGTAGCTCCTGCTTGGAGGGCGCGCCAGGACTAGGAGGGTCGTGTGGGGCGAAGATCCTGCTCAAGGCCCGGGAGGAAGAGGAAGGAGAGTGGCGAGAGACTCGCAGCCCACCATAGTGCCATCCGTGCAAGGAGACTCGGAGTGAGCGCCCCCGGAGGCGGTGGCAGCCCCCTGGACTTCGAGCGGGCTCTTGGCTTCATTCCCTTAGTTTCTCACTGCAGCACAAGGGATGGACGCCCGCTTTCCTAACCTCGCCGCAGGCCGGGAACACAGACTGGAATCGGCTGTCCCTGGCGAGCTTCAGGCCTACGCTGCATAGATCTCAGCGCCACACTTTTGCCCTAATTAGCCCTACCCAGCTGTGAACCCAAGAGCAAGGCCAGGAGTTGTTCTCTCCTCATTTAGCTCGAGGCCATTTCTCTTTTGAAAGGAGCTCTGGCTGTTACATAACAGCCTTTCAAAAAAGTGTTCCAGCAGCCACTTCTCTGAAGCCAAAGATGCTCACCTGTCAAGTGTGATTCTAAATCCTACAGTCTGTCCTCGGGTTTGGTGTCAAATGTTGCTGGTTTAACTGTGGTCTAATACTTCAGTATTAGGCAGCAAAGTAAAGGGGAAAGGTCTACCTTCAGTTTTCTGGGGTCTAGTTCTCATACATACGCCTCCTCTGACATGGCATATGTATGTATCAGGGTCTAGTTCATTCTTGCTAAAGATTTAAAGCCATGACTTATTGCAGCACATTAGAGAGTTCTCTTTTATTGACCAGTGTGTATTAAGAAATGAATTTTTTGGGGCGCCTGGGTGGCTCAGTGGGTTAAGCCTCTGCCTTCAGCTCAGGTCGTGATCTCAGGGTCCTGGGATGGAGCCCCACATCAGGCTCTCTGCTCAGCGGGGAGCCTGCTTCCCCCACCCCTCTCTGCCTACTTGTGATCTCTCTGTCAAATAAATAAATAAAATCTTTTAAAAAATATTTTAAAATGATTTTTTTTGTTTTTAGGGTTTTTTAAATTAAAAAATGAAATCTTTAATAAAACACTTTAGCTCATATAAAAGGTAAAGTTATTATTGGAGATACAGTATTTAAAGATCATGACCTGAGCCAAAAGCAGAGGCTTTAACCCAGAGCCACTCAGGCGGCCCTATAGAGGATTTTCTATCTGTAAATCAGGTTAATTTGTTTCCTTAAGAAATCAAATTTCAGGGACGCCCTGGTGGCTCAATTGATCAAGCATCTGCCTTGGGCTCAGGTCATGATCCCAGGGTCCTAGGATCCAGTGTCACATCAGGCTCCTTGCTCAGCCGGGAACCTGCTTCTCCCTCTGTCTGCTCTGCCTGTTCTGCCTCCAGCTCTCTCTGCTTCTGTTCTCTCTCTGACAAATAAATAAATAAAATCTTTTAAAAAAAATCAAATTTCAGGAGTGATTGGGTGCTCAGTCATTAAGCGTCTGCTTTCAGCTCAGGTCATGATCCTGGAGTCCTGGGTTTGAGCCCGGCATCAGGCTCCCTGCTTGATCAGCCTCCCTCCTTCCCACCCCTCCCGGGCTCCAGGCATCAGGCTTCCTCCCTGCCAAGCAGGGAGCCTGCTTCACCCTCTCCCACTCCCCCTGCTTGTGTTCCCTCTCTCACTGTGTCTCTGTCAAATAAATATCTTAAAATCAAATTTCATTTTCCTATGGTATATTTTTCTTGGATTTTAAGAGTTCCATTTACCCAACTTCACAAGTTAGGCATCTCACTTTTCCTACTCTCAGCCATCTAAGAACCTGTAAATTGTCTTGTCTTTTGGCTAGACACTGCCAAATGAAAATAAAAATTTGATCTTCTACCAACCAGCCACACATACTAAAGCTCTCCTAGGACACTGGACTACTGAATGCCAACCTTTTAGCTGGATAAGCACTAATAGTGGCATAATCACTATCCCAAAGTTTAGGCGCAATTCTTTTTCTTGTCCAGTTTATTTTAGGATCACACAAGATATTTCCTGGAAAGGATGTTTAAGAGAACCTAAGGTTTAAACTACCAGCCACTTCTAAAAAATATTGCACAGTAAAATCTAGGCTAAAACAATGGGGTATTGAGACTACCAAACTTCAAAGAAATCACTTTGCTATGTATATCATGTAATACCTTATAGTTTTTTTCTAGTGTGTACTTTTTCCAGTCCTCTTCACTTACATCTTCACATGCCTATAGATGACAGACCACAAGGTCACTTTAATGTACCATAAATAAACAGGCAGACAGAACAAACTGCTACCCTTGGGTATAAGCACAAAGAAGTTTTTCAGTTTTTCAGTACCAAAACCGCCACTGACCTCTTTGGGTTTTTTAAAGTTTATTTCTTTTTTTCTTTTAGTAATGTCTACACCCAACATAAGGTTTGAACTCATGACCCCTAGATATCAAGAGTCACATGCTTTTCCAACTGAGCCAGCCAAGTGCCCCAACCTCTTTATGTTTAAATACCAATGCCCATGGGCACCTGGGTGGCTCAGTTGGTTAAGTGTCTGCCTTTGGCTCAGGTCATGATCTCAGGGTCCTGGAATGGAGCCCTGCATCGGGCTCTCTGCTCAGCAGGGAGCCTGCTTCCCCCTCTCTCTCTGCCTGCCTCTCTGCCTACTTGTGATCTCTCTCTCTCTCTCTCTGTCAAATAAAATCTTTAGAAATAAATACAATCTTATAAATACATACATACATACATACCGCTGCCTTCCCTCCTGTCCTTAGGCAATGTCTCTGCTTGTGTTAAAGCACTTTCTCCCCTTGTGCTCTGGATCCCATCCCCTTCACTCCTGCATTTTCTTCCCAATTTTTTCTTTTCTTGTTTTTTTTTTAAAGATTTTATTTATTTATTTGACAGAGAGAGAGAGGGGACAAGCAGGCAGAAGGGCAGGCAGAGAGCGGGGGTAGCAGGCTCCCCGCCGAGCAGAGAGCCTGATGTGGGGCTCGATCCCAGGACCCTGAGATCATGACCCGAGCCGAAGGCAGAGGCTTTAACCCACTGAGCCACCCAGGCGCCCCCCAATTTTTTCTTTGATGATTTTTTTTAAGATTTTATTTATTTGAGAGAGAGAGCATAAGCAGGGGCAGTGGCAGGCAGAGAAAAAGGGAGAAGGTGGCTACCCCCTGAGCAGGGAGCTTGATTCAATCATGACCTGAGCCAAAGGCAGATGCTTAGCCGACTGAGCCACCCAGGTGCCCCTCTTTGACATTGTATTTGGAAAAATACAGAAAAAAATAGAATGGTGTCAAGAAGATTCTCATCATTAAATTCTCTCTCTCTAATCTGTTGATATGCTGAGACGTCCTATCTAAAAAACTAACAACAAACCCTCTCTTGACCCTACATCCAGCCCCTCCCTCTCTTAGCAAAGCTTGTCTATAGAGGCTATCTGTACCTCTTCAATAATATATGTATTTCAATAGGACTTTTATCCCTACCATTCCAAAACTACACTTTTTTTTTTCTCCAAAACTACACTCCTAAGGTCAATACTGACATCCATGCTTCCAAATCCATAGTCCAATCTCCTTTGCTAGCTCCCATTACCCTTCACCTCCTATGTTTGGAGTGCCCTGAAAGTCCATCTCTGTCTCCTGATTTCCATTTAGAGTCCCTAACTGACTTCATCCAATACTACTGTCTTAAAAAGCCCTCTATAAGCCAATAGCTCCCATGAACCTTCAGCCTTAACTTGCCCAAACCTTCCAGCTTTTTGTTTCCACATCTCCACACAGCATCTCCACATGGATGACTGATAGATGGCTGAAACTTAATACTGCTAAAGTAGAACTCCTGATACTCCATCATCCCCTCCCTGAATTTCTCCAACCTCATATTCAATCTAGTTACTCAACTAGTTACTCAAGTAGCTTAGTTACTCAAGTAAGAAATACAGGAATCAGCTTTGACTCCACTTTTTCTTCCCACTCTCATCAGCAAGTCCCATCTTACCTCCAAAAGATCCCCAGGCAATCTACTCTCCTATTCCACCTCGATATCCTAATCCCCCCCAACGGATCTCACATTGAAACTACCACAAGTCTCCTCACGTATCCTTGCTCCCACTCTTCCCTCTATAATGCATTTCCCACAGAGCAATGATCTTTTCAAAATCAGGCCATTCCTCTGTTTAACCACCTGCATTGGTCTGGAATATATCCCCCAAATTTGTAATGTTGAAATCCTAAGCCCCAAAGATGAGATACTTAGATCATGATTGTAAAACTTTCATGAATGGGATTAGTGCCTTTATAAAAGAGGCTCCACAGTGCATCCTTGGCTCTTCTATGTGAGGACATAGCTAGAAGTAGGCAGTCTGCAAGCCCAAAGAGAGCCATCATCAGAACACGACCGTGCTGTTGCCTTGACCTTGTAACTTCCTGCCTCCAGAACCGTGAGAAATCTCTGATGTTTATAAGCTACCCAGTCTGTAGCATTTTGTTATATAGCCACCTGAAGGAACTAAGACACCACCCCTCTCCCATCCTTTGCCACTGCTCTTAGATTACAAGATCCCAACATTATCTGGTCTCTGCTGCCCCCTCCAGCCTCAATTTTTACCAATCACCCCTTGACACACCACACCAGCCTTTCCCTTCACTGAATACATTGTTGTTTTTTTCCTTTCTTAGGATTTTGCATGAAGATGTCCCAATTTCACACAGCCAGTCAGGTCTTAATGTGAAATGGGCTCAGGGGAGGCCTTTCCTGACAGCAATCTAAAGCATTTTCCTAGTCACTCTGTCTCAGACCACCCAATTTTAACTCTGCGTAGCACTTAACCTTTTTTGTTTATTCTATGTAAGCTCTGTAAGACTTTGTCTAACTTGCTCCGCATCTAGAATGGTTCCTAGCAAATAGATGCTCAATAAATACTTGTGAAAAGAATGAATGGATGAAGGGCATTAGACAGTACTCCATAATCCAGTCTAAACTAGGAACATGAATCTTTTGTAAGAAATCAGAGAATGGGGGGGGACCTGGGTGGCTCAGTGGGTTAAGCCTCTGCCTTCAGCTCAGATCATGGTCTCAGGGTCCTGGGATCGAGCCCCGAATCAGGCTCTCTGCTCAGCAGGGAGCCTGCTTCCTCTCTCCCTCTGGCTGCCTCTCTCTGCCTATTTGTGATCTCTTTCTCTATGTCAAATAAATAAATAAAATCTCTCTTTAAAAAAAAAAGAAATCATGGGGCGCCTGGGTGGCTCAGTGGGTTAAAGCCTCTGCCTTCAGCTCAGGTCATGATCTCAGGGTCCTGGGATCGAGCCCCGAATCGGGCTCTCTGCTCAGCAAGGAGCCTGCTTCCCCCTCTCTCTCTGCCTGCCTCTCTGCCAACTTGTGATCTCTCTCCTCTCTGTCAAATAAATAAATAATTTAAAAAAATTTTTAAAAAATAAAAGAAGAAGAAATCAGAGAATGGGGCTTTCCCAGATTCTTACTACATGAAAGCTTAGTTTACCCTGACCTAGGGCCCAGTTCCAATCAGACGGACAATAGTAAAGACAGCTGCAGCTGAGAGCAAATGGGCTATGTCTGGAAAATGATTAAACCAGAAATCTCAATCCAAGTTTATCACCAGCCCCCGTAGCTCCTCAGAGTAAACCTGGCATTGACAACAGATTTAGTATCTCTTTTACAAGGAAGGGAAAGGAGAGCCATTATAAAAATTCACCTGCTTGGCTCACAGGTGGGCTCTTGGCTTTCCTCTCCTCTAAGCATTTAGCAATAATTCTTTCCAATGTTTCCATCTTGCTTAGGGGGGAAAAAAACTATACCAACTTCTGTGATATAGCAAAAATATTTATTAAAATTTTCCATGTTTGAACTTTATTAGAAAGGCCTTCTGATTCAATCTTTCATCCTGGATAAATGAGATAGTAAATGCTATATGTAGAATATAAAGCAGTGATAAGAAAAAGAAAATTTCTCCTAAAAATCAGTCCACCAAGTAGCAAAGTGGAAGAAATGGGATTCTCCAGGACCTCAGGGAATTCAAAGTGGCACCTTCGGTGATCCAAAAAACCAAGTATATTCTCATGGTTGTCCTTTTGGTTCAAGATTAGAAGAGTTGGGTTTCCACCACCTGTTTTAAGAGGTAGAAATATGCTTTCTACTAGTAGTTCACTATTTAGTCCTCTGTGTGGCCTCTACAGTCATACCTCAGCCTATCTGCCTTTGGTGATGGCCAGAAGATCTCTAATGCCCCAGGCAGCAAGGCTTCCTGCCAATCTCTACTTGAGATCCATGAACCGGATATCCATGATGAGAAGGAAGTTCTTAGGCAGTGGGCGGGGGGCTGGAGAGAGAACAGTAAACACCTGATGTTCCAGGTCCACACTGGTCACCACGATGAAGCCAGCCACACTGGTCTCAGAAAGGTTCTCCTCTGTGCCCTCGGCAGTGCTAACACTCAGGAGGTGGTGCACCATATCTCGGCCAGGTGTGACAGGTACTAGCTTGAGCTGATTGTCCTCCTGAGACATGCCCAAAGGCAAACAGGAGTCTGGAATGGTGGGTGCCCCAACTTTGTAGATTTTCACATCTGAAAATTTGACATTGAAGGCATGGGGATAGAAACAGCCCCGGAATCCATAGAAATACTCACGGATACGCTCATCCCTACATTCCCGCCGGAAGTCTTTGGAGCGTTCAACCACACCTCCCGATTTAGGGAGCAGCACAGTGCGGACAAAGTGAGGCAGGTCCCGTTTTAGTTCATTGTACAGTCGTTCTTGATCAAGAACCACTACCACATCGACCTCAAAGGCTGAGGCCGCGTGGACCAGGGCCTGGTACCCAGAGCCCTTGACCCAGCCACAGGTGTTAATGACGCAGCCACTCACAGAGGCCCTTCGGTTCACTTCACACCTTTGATTGAACACGTCCGCTAACCGGGATGTAATCTGCAGAAGAGAGCATCAAGGTGAGGAAAGGAAGCACAAAGCAAACTCATAGCTACAAAGCATAAGTGGCTCTTCGGTACAAGAAAAAAATGACATTCTTAATGGCTGTGGTTTTAACCCGTAACATGGATTTCATTTTTAGGTTGCTTCTTCTGTTTCATGTCCTAAATAGAAATTTAGCAAATTACTTAAGAACGGGGCCATAGAAACGTTTAATGATCTGAGGTTGACTTATATTTCTAACGGTCTTTTCTGAAATCATGTGGCAGTAATACCAGCTGAGAGGGAGCAACGAAATGGTCACGGACAGTTTTAATTAGCACACTTCTGCACAACTTCCTACCCTGATAGCTGCCCCTCCCCCCTCCCATCCCACCTTGGTTCTGACCTTATTATAAAGTTTGATGTTGGTGCCAGGAGTGGTGGAGCCAAAATGATATACCAGAGGAGCTTGGATAGAGAATCCCTCTTCAACATCTGCTGGCCGCTCAATGTAGAGGGCCCCCATGGTACCAGGGATGGAAACAGAGCCCTGGCCCACATCCAGCTCCACGTAAGTGGGGCGGCGGCCCAAACGCACTGCGTAGTTGAGCAGTAGACGGCACACTGTGGACTTGCCCACATCAGTGGGACCCACTACCATCACCCGGGGGCCTCGCTCTTCTTCCTTCTCTGCCTGCCTCCTCATCTGCTCCAAGGCTGTGTGAGTGTTGAGATAAAGCAACATAGGTGTGTCCTTGGAGACGTAAGCCACCTCGGTGCGGCCACTCAGCTGTAAAGAACAGCCATGCCAAGTGAAAACAGCCACCTTGGCACCAGCATCAAAGGTGAATTTCTTGTTTCGGGTCAACTCTGTGCCAAAGATTTCTGCCATGCCAGCCAGCAGCTCCAGCTGAACTGACTGAGATGCCTCCACCTCAAAGCGAAGTTCTGTTTCTCGCTCTAGTTCAAATTTAGTTGTTGGCTTCTTGTCATCGTTGGCCTCCTCTCCCATCTTTTGTGTGTAGCTGCTGTGCCTAGAACACAAATTAATTATCAGATCTAAACGGAAGTGAGGACACTGTTCAAAATCCTCCCCTGGATATTTCCCCTTACCTTGCTTTATTTTTCTCCCTACCTGTCTCACTATGTATTTGCTTATCGTCTGACTACCCCCACTGGAATTTAAGGGTTGGGCAGTCTGGTTTGCTGCTGTATTTCTAGTATCTAGAATAGGGCTTGACAACCCAAAGGCATCTCATAAATACACCGAGTGAATAAATGACTCAGGCATAAAATTGTATCTACACACTGACCTAAGACTTGATTATATCACCTCCATAGTTCCTTTCGTCCCTCTATTGGGATACTCCACTTGAGAGGGCAACAAATGCCCACTCCCCAAATCCCTTCGTCAACAAGAAACGCCGTCTGCGATCTGGATGCAAAGCAGAGAATACTGGGTTTGGATTTAGAAAAGAGCATTAACGCCCCCGCTCAGCAACCGCTAGTACTGTCGTTAGACAAATCATCTTATCTCTCTGGACCTCTTCCTCGGCCGTCAACTGGAGGCACTTACGCTTCCTCTCACAAAGTGTTGTTCCGGGCACTGCTGAAGGAAAAAAATTACCTCGTAGTCTAGAAAACGCCGAGAAACAGTGAAGAATGACTTCCGATCGCGAACCACAGCTCCAAGTCCAGTATCTGTCCCGGCACCCCCAGACGCCGAAATCTGTCCTGGTCCTAAGGGGGTGACAGTTGCATTCCTGAGCCTATTATCTCACCTGCGCAGCCACAAGCCCAAACCGATAAACCGATGGGCCCCGGCAGCACCTAAACCCAACTACACGACACGCTCGCCCAGATCCACGCCGGAAACAAAGGCGGTTCCGCATCTGCGCAATGGAGAAGCCGCGGTCGAGCGATGCCCCTCGGGATGTGTAGTTTTGCCGGAACGACCTGCGGCTGCCTAGCTCGCGCAGCCGCTCGGCCTTCTGGGAGTTGTAGTTAGAAGATTGTTTTGATCGTGACGCCAAAGGTGGGCGGGGCGGCGGCCGTCATTGTTCGCGAAGCTGGCCAGCTGGGTAGGAGTGGCGGTTGCGCCCCGCGCGAGGCGGGGACCTGCCGAGGAGCCAATGGTTGCCGAGGCGAGGCTGTGTGCGGACTGTCGCCCCAGGGTTCCCGCTCACCTGCGGGAAAAGGGGAAGGGCCGGGGAAAGGGAAGGGCGGGGAAAGGGAAGGGCGGTGGAAAGGCGTTGGGCCCGGGGGCGGGAGGGGAGGGGCTGGCTAGGGTCGCCATCTGGGTCCCACGACCGTCTGCTTTACCTGGACTGCAAGCCAGGAGGTGGGGGGAAATCTGGGAGTAAGGAAAGTGGAGGCAAACAGCCCGTCAGAGGCCAACCTGGGCTGTCATCCCCTCTCTGACACAGCGCTTAGCACCTAGAGAGCATTAGTTTTTTTTCTTTTAATAAAAGAATAAATATCCAAGAATTTCTTCCAGTCATTACCCAGCAACGGCTCTCCTATTGAGAGGGGATTTCTGTTGGTGACTCGGTTTCCCTCCCTGAATTCCTGACAGTTCTACAAGGCCAATCATTTATTCCACAGGCAACAGTTTGGGCCACACTTATAATCCTCAGGAGCTCGGGCTTTGGAGTCTTGTGTTCTGCTTTGCCACTTTCTTGTTGTGTGACTTTGGGCAAATCAGGCATAAATGCTCTGAGACCCAGTTTCTTGTCTATAAACAGGGATAATAACAGTACCCAATCTCTTAAAGTTATTTTAAAGATTGAATGGGATGATACTCTAAAGTACTGAGCACAATATAGCATAGCATTTGATGTTAGCTTTTAAGTTTCTATTATAGGTTGAGGAAGGGGAGCTCTAATAATGCCACCCATTTGTACAACAGTTTAAGTTTTTCAAAGCCTTTTCCAGTATCTTCTTTCACAGCCAACCTGTAAATTCAGTTTTGTTATCTCCAATTTCAGATGAGGAAGGAGACTAAGATAGATGAAGGGACTTCCCCAAGTTAGGACTCAAACCCAAGATTTGGGATTCTGAGTTCAGTTATTACAGTAGCAAAAACACATAGTGTTAGATACCAGGTATGTTTCCGTGAGCTTTACAGGTGTAAATTCATTTAATCCTCCTAGGAATCCTGTGAAGCATATACCATAATTAACACCCCTCACTTTACAGATGAGTAACTTCCTTCAGTCCAGCTCCCATGGTTACTCTGGATCAATAAGCCCGGGACGATTATTTTCTGGCTTGCATCTTTCACACGCGCCCTGCCTTAGCACTCATTCGGTCCGCAGTGCCATCCTCACTTCCCAGGGCTTATTCCTTAATGATTTGCTTTTAATTCAATCATTCACCACGCATGCATTAGTTCTCCAGCGAACTTCCAGGTATATCCCATAACTTTTCACCACTCTTCAAAAATTCAGTTCCAAGCTTCTATTTGCAAATTCTCTCCCCAAATGAGCTCAGCCTCTCCCCTTTCCCTGCAGTCTATTTCCCAGATCTGTTTCTTTGCCTCCGCACTCTCTCCCTTGAGGCAATTTCTCCCAATTATCTGAAGGTCATCTTTATTTGGCTTATTTGCATAGCCATCTCAAGCTGAATTTAGGGAAAAGAAACCTCTCCCTGCCTTTAGACTCTCTCCATTTCTCTTCAATTTTATTTTTTTTAAGTAACCTCTACCCCCAGCGTGGGGCTCTGACTCACGAACCTCCTTCACCACCCAGATCAAGAGTCAAGTGTTCTACCTGCTAAGCCAGCCAGGCCCCCTCCAATTCACTTCTTAAACTGAGTGAGGGGGCGCCTGGGTGGCTCAGAGGGTTAAAGCCTCTGCCTTCGGCTCAAGTCATGATCTCAGGGTCCTGGGATCGAGCCCCGCATCGGGCTCTCTGCTCAGCAGGGAGCTTGCTTCCCTCTCTCTCTGCCTGCCTCTCTGCCTACTTGTGATCTCTCTCCTCTCTGTCAAATAAATAAAAATATTTTAAAAATAAAAAAATTTAAAAAAAAACTGAGTGAGGGCACAACATTTATAGCATCCATTCTTGCCTATACTCTTTTCCCCCTCGTCATCTTTCACCAACCGTTCCTGACATCTCCACTCCCACTCCCAAAGAATACTGTCCTCATAGGTTTTTTTTATTCTCTCCAGTTAAACCCTTGATCATTTTCTTCCTGAGTTAATTGGTATCCCCTCTTTTCCTCCAAACTTTCAGTCTTTGCCCTAAGAACTATTCACCTACCTTTTTCCCACTTCCCATTGTTTTCCTCAAGAATGGTTCCCCAAATTCCTCCCCACTTACCTTTCCTCTCTCATCTGCTGCCCAGACAGAAACACTTCTTTCTTTACCCAGTTCTCCCTCTCAGTTCCAGACTTCCGGTGATATCACTCAAGGTACTTGCACTGTGTTTTCAGAATTTATCTTAAACCCCAGAATCTTCCCTGATTAAATAGAATTCCTTGTATTTTAAAAAAATTTCTTTTTTTAAGATTTTATTTGAGAGAGAGCAAAGCAGGGGGAGCTGCAGGCAGTGGGAGAGGGAGAAGCAGACTCCCTGTTTAGTAAAGAGATCCTGGGATCATGACCTGAGCTAAAGGCAGAGGCTTAACCGACTGAGCCCCCGCAAGATGCCCCTCCTGTGCTTCCTCATACCCAGCTAGCAATGCCTCCCATCACCCACATTTCCCTACTCTTCCCTGCCTTACATGTGAAAAGACAAAACGACCCATGAACTGTCCTTTTTTTTTTTTTTTTTGTGAGCTGTCCTTTCTGAGTACCTATCTTTGTCACACTTCATTTTCTAGATGGTAACGTCTGTTAGAAATTGGGGCTTTTATCTTAGAGGATATGTTCCGCATCCAATACTTCAGAGATATGCACAGGACAGCACTCCATGAGTGCTGAGAATCTGAGTCGAATGAAATGTAATTGGAAGCTGCTAGAAAAATAGCTCCAAAAGATGTAAGTTCTTCATAAGATATAAATTGGTATGTGTCTCTTGAGATGTCAGAATTTAATAGTAAATCCTCTCTGGGTTTCAGGGTATGAAGTTGAGAACACCGTTTGGAAATAACTACCATTTACTAAGTGCTGATCTTATGCCGGGCACTTTTTCGGTGTTTACATGTTACCTCACTTTACTTCACATCTCCATGAGGTAAATCTTAGCAGGAGTGGAAAAACTGGCGGCGGCACAAAGAAGATCAGAAACTTGCCCAGGGATTCCTGGTGGGTACATTGGCAGAGCTGGTACTCGAACTCAGGTCCCTTTGAGACCAAAGCCAGACACTTGGACCATGTCTGAAGATGCAGCTGGAGTGCTGTTCTGTGATCATCTTCTATAGGCAAGGCTCTGCGCTAGGCATTGCAGTCCTGGGATGCAGAGAGGAGTTTCCCAGAGGACCTTTCTCAGTAAGTTTAGAGCCCAGTAGAGAACCTCATATAATGTGGATGTCTCTGTTCCCGAAGCTTGTGTCCCGAACTTGGAGGTAGCTGAGAAGAGGTTCCTGCTTGTGAGATGTCATATTCCATCTGTGACGCCTTCAGGGGCATTAAGCTGAGGCTCTGAGGCTTGGAAGTGGCGGGTTCAAGCTTGGGGGCCACAATGTAACAATCAGTATGTCTTTCTTCTTCCTGAGTCAGGGCTGGCATCCGAGCTGAGATGGGAAATGTATCCTCTTGAATGTGTGCACACGCCTGGTTCTCTGCATCCATCTCTCACTGTCACCGCCTGGCCACCTCCTTTCCTCCAACTGCCACCCGTACTCCATCCTTGCCCAGCCCTGTCCTTCCCCCAGGTTCCTTCTGTCTCCTTGGCCACACTGCCTTCCTCCTCAGCAACCAGCCTCTCCTCCGGCGTCCCTCCTCCTGTCCTATCCGTCTGCTCCCACCCCCCTGCTCCCTCCCCTAGACCCATCCCTCCATGCCTGCCCCCTCCCTTCCTCCCCACCCGCCTCCTGTGTCTCCCAGCCCTGCTCTGACGTGGGAGGTGAGGGGGTGGGGGGACGGATGACTCACAGTGTTATGATGCAGTTCCACAACACACAGCTACATTCACCCACAGACCGAGGTACAGACGAGAGACAACCTCTGGCCCCCCAGCAGCTGGCCAGCTTGGCAGCCCCAGCCTCCAGCCCCTAACTACCCTCCCCCCGCCCCCATCCCCTTCCCAATTGGAGGAGCGGAGAGAGAAGAGAGAAGAGTGAGCAGAGAGATTGAGAGAGAGAGAGAGAGACAGAGAGAGAGATAGACGGAGATCTCTGGAGCACACCTCAAGGTGAGGGGGCAGCCCTTCTCCAAATGAGTTTTTTTCCCTTTTGCAAATTTCCTCCTCCTGCTGCGTGTTGCTTTCTCCCCATTGCAAAAGCATTATTCATCCACCCTTTGTCCTCCCTTCCCCCTCCCCGCTGCCTCTGCTCCTCAGCTCCTCCATCCCTCTCCGGGCTCTGACGGTTCCCGCACTTATTTCCCGGCAACTTTGGCTGCTGCATCAGGCCCCACTGTTTATTGTTTTGCTGCTGGTGCAGACCCCCGAAGCCCGCCGAGGGAGCTGGCTGCGCTGCTAATTATTTGGACCATACCATGCCGAGAACGCCAGCCCGGAGGGGGGGGGGGGGGGCGGCGAAAGCTCGGAGCAGATGAGAAAATCCATTGTGAGCAGGTGCCGTGTCCCCCGCCCCCAGGCAGAGGATTCGCACCTGGTTCCTCGAGCCTCCGCCTGGGCGCCTCTGCTGTCAGCGCCGGTTGCTCAGCACCCCCCTCCCCCCAGCGCTTCCTCTCCCCCACCTCCCACGGTCCAGCCCCATCTCACTTGGGGGAACGTCCTCTCCCCGGCACTCAGCTTGGCTTTGTTTTTTCCCTCATTTGCCCAACTCGATTCTGCCTGCGATCTGAGCCAGGAGAGCAATGACCCCTGCTCCCCCTCCTGCGAGGGATTCTCTGGCCTTCTGTGCAGCCTCTCCTCGGCCTGACCGGCAAGCAGAGGAGAGAAAGAGAGAGAGAGGGAGGCGTGTCGGAGGCTGGGGGAAGGAGCTAGGGAGGAGAGACCTAGCCCGGCCCCCCTGGCCGGGCCCCTGGCAGGTGCACTAGGTGGAGCCCAGCAGAGGGGAGCTCACAGGCAAAGTTGAAGGCAGACCCGGGAAGTGGGCACTGAAACCTGGACACTGGTGACGAGGGCCCCTGTCCTGCGGCCAGAGCCCAATGTCACCCTGAACTCAGCTCAAGGTGTCTCTCTGGGGCCCAGCCAGGGGTAGAGGACCTCAAACTGAAGCTGGGCTCTGTCCGGGGTGGGGGTCCTGTGGAGAGACTGCCTGGTGGCCCCAGGAAGCACAGGAGCGTCTGGGGCATCAGCGGCCGGCACAGAGCGCAGGTTGAGAGCCCGCTTGCCCTGGCTGCTCACAGCCAAGCCGCCTCCCCTCTGCCGGGTGGCCTCGCATTGCCAGAGAACCCGGCTGGCTCCTCGGAACCGGACTTGAGCTAAGTCACCACGGCAGGCCTCAAGGCCCGGTGGAGGAGAAGGCGGCGGAACCTCACCCGCTTATCAGAGCCAACAGGGGACCCCTCCCTTCTTATCCGCTGCCTCTGGCACCCTCAGCCACTTTGGGGCCAGTGTCTGGGCAGATACTGACCTCTTCCTAATCAGAACCCAGCAATTTTATCTAATGTCACCCACAGAGTCACTGCTGTTTGTCCCTACCCCCACGGAAAAGGTGGAAACGTTCTCCGCCTTGTACCCCAAAGCCTAGGTTTTGAAAATAGGAGTCCCCCCAACTTCTGCAGCGGACCTTGCTCCCACAGCGCAGGAGGGCAGCCCTCCCTGCCGTGATCCCCATTCCCCATTGCTTCTAGCCGTTAAATTTGCCTGCAGGAAAGATATTTTCTCTCCTCGGGCTGGAGGGTCCAAGTCTTTAAATGAGGCTAAGGAAACAGTGAGCAAAGAGCAGGAGAGACCAAAGGGGCTCAGAGGCTAAGACAAGGGCCAGTCGCTGTTTCTGAGCTGGATTGAATGGACCAGAGTGCAGGGCTGGCGAGCGGCCACGTCTGAGGTCTTTGGTACCAGAGGAGACGTCCATGAAGTTCTAGTTCCCGGAGTGCAGGACCCCAGCACCAGGACAGGGCTGAGCAGAATGTGTGCGCCTGCCTGCCTTGCAGGCTGGCTTCACCCCCACGCAGAATGTATGAAGGACCGATTGCATTGCAAATGGAGGCCGCAGAAGAGAAAACCCGCCAGGCCTCCCCAACTTGTCAAAGGCTCAGAACCTGAGCCTAGCAGCACACGGGGGATGCAGACCCTCACAAAAGGGCCGAAACCCGGGAAAGGACACTTGCAGATGACGTTGCTCCCATGGCAGCGTTGGTACCAGCGGGCTGCTCTCAGTGGAAAACGGCGAAGGCTCCTCCCGCCCCAGGAGGGAGAGACGCCACCTCCCCAGCTGTGGCCCCAGAGGCCTGAAACGGCGGCCAGCGCTGCCGGGAATCCAGGGGACCGGGAGTCGGTGCGACTGGCACGCTGAGGGTCCCTAGTGGCGGGGGAAGTCAGGGCAGGGCAGAGCGGAGCCCGTCTTCCCCATTCCCCCTGGGGAGGGGCTCTTTGCGAGGTCAAGGCTCTCCTGATGTGCTCTCTCCTCTTGCCAGGTGACTTCCATTTCTACCTGGTTCACGTCTGGGGGGGCCCTGGCCGGGCAGCCCCCCCACATTTCTCCTGCCCTGAAACACGGCTCTAGCCAACCTGCTTCGCTGCTTCACCTGCGACCGTCTGTGCGGGGGCTGCACGGCGCCAGCCCCTCCGGCCCGCCAGGGCATTGTCCTCCAGCCCGTCATGCCCAGCTGCGACCCTGGCCCGGGCCCTGCCTGCCTCCCCGCCAAGACGTTCCGCAGCTACCTGCCCCGTTGCCACCGCACGTACAGCTGCGTCCACTGCCGTGCGCACCTGGCCAAACACGATGAGCTCATCTCCAAGGTACGCCAGGTGGGGGCTCCGCCGCTCCTCTCTCTCCCCCTGAGAGGGGAGAGGCAACAAAGCCCATCCGCCCTCTTCCTCGCCCCTGGGGGGCTCAGGCAGTGGGGCCGAGGGCAACCCAGCAGTCACCGTCTGTCCTGTGTCTCCACAGTCTTTCCAAGGGAGCCACGGCCGAGCCTACCTGTTTAACTCCGTGTGAGTCTACCTCTCTCTTTGTGTGTATGTGTGTGCGTGTGTCGGAGCAACTTTCCAGGGTGGAGAAAGAGGGTGAGCCATCAGTAGGTGGCCTTGCACCTTTGGCTTTTGCCTCTCCTTCTGCCGAGGGGTCCAGAAACTCAGGCCACAGTTCTGTTGTGGAGAGTCTGGGCAGAACTCTGGGCAGGAACCGCTGCCATGGAGAGGAGAGGCCCAGGCACTAGGCACACGGGGGCAGGGAGTGCGGCCGGCCGGGGCTTCCAGTGGGGCGGGCTAAGTGCTCTCCAGATGTTCCTTTGGGCTGTTTGGGGGGCTGAACCAACAGAACGACTCCACTGGTGCTGGGTCCTTCGTGTTTCCGGAGACAGGGTCAATGTGGGCTGCGGACCCGCTGAACAGCGCCTCCTGCTCACGGGGCTCCACTCGGTAGCTGACATTTTCTGCGAGAGCTGCAAAACCACCCTGGGCTGGAAATATGTAAGTGCCTGGAGGGGGGCTACCCTCTCACGTGGATGCTCCCCATGCCCCCCGTCCTCCTGGGACCAATGCAGGCTTTTGCGTGGTCCAAAGAGGCAAGAGGGAGTTTGTTGCTGGGTCGGACTGAGCAGGGGCCCTTGGGGGCAGGGGTAGGAGCCCTGGTAGGAGGACCTGGAGGGGGTCTGTTTTGTCCTACATTCACTGCTTCCCCTCTACCAGGAGCAGGCTTTTGAGACGAGCCAGAAGTACAAGGAGGGGAAGTACATCATTGAAATGTCACACATGGTGAAGGACAACGGCTGGGACTGAGGGGCTCAGGCAGGCTGTGCCCTTCCTCCGCATGCCCACCCTCCCCACACCTGTCCCCTGGCCCTGCCAAGCAGTCCATACCAGCATGAGTACTGCCCCACCCCTGGGGGGAACCCAGCTCCCACCACCCCTCCCCCCTCCACCTCATCACCCCCAGGCCCCCTTGGAACGGGGGTCTGGGGTACCCCAGGGGTGTTCAAGGCTCAGGAGTGGGCAGCAGTCAGGGAGAGACAGAACTGGGGAAAGAGGATGGCTGTGGGTCCTTTTAGCCCTGAGGTCCTGAAAATGGAGGTGATGGCAGGGTGTAGGTCGGGCAGAGGACCACGGAAGGATCTGCCCTAAGCTCTTTTGAGTGAATGCAGGACAAGCCTGAGGCACGGGGCTGGTAGGTCCCAGGCCACAGGGCAGCAGATGAGAAGGGGCTTGAGTCGGAGTGAAATTTTGGCCTCAGACGCCGGGAGACACTAGTCTCTGAGGGTGAAGTTTCCCGCCCCCGTTTGTAGGAGAAAGGATTCGGGGGTGGAAGGGGAAAAAAAAAAAATCCCAGATCCCAAGCCCTGGGAAATAGAATAATCACAGGGGTTTCCATTTCACTCCACTTGTTAGTTCATCTTGGCACTAAAGAGGCACTTTGGAGCATCTAACCTTCGCCAGTGGGTGGGGTGGGGAAAGCTGCTCCTGGAACAGCCCCCACCCCAGCTGGCTGTTTGCAGAGCGAGCAGGCTTTCCGGGCATTCTCTGAGGCCCAGCCACTGCTCCCTGGGACCCAGTCCCTTGGAGGGGAGGTGGGACATCAGTGCCACGGGGTCAGGCTTCCTCGTGGCTGCCACCAGCGAACGAAACTTTTGTATGATACATAAAGTGTTTGGGTCTATTTTTAATAAAAAGGGGAAAAGCAACCGTGAGGCACTCTGTCCTCTTGACTGTCCTTCCCGTGTACCTACCATACACTATTCTGTCACCTTCCCAACCTCCCCCCGGGGGCCTGTCCCTTCATGCCACTAGAGGGCAGCAACTGCTTTCTCTGTGTCAAAACCCCCCCTTGAGCTTTAACCAGGGGTTGGGGCTTCAGGTGAGGTTTGCTTAGTAAAGAGGGAGCTTCTGGAAGCAGTGGTCTAGCAGGAGCATCCAAGTTAGGTCCTCTTCCAGAGCCCTTGACAATGAATCCTGCTTTTGCCTAGATTCAGGATTGGGCACCTGGAAGGGTCTCATCCTTGAACAAGAGTGTTCTTGGGTCCTATTGCCTTTCGGCCTGGTTTTGAAATGTTTGGGTCAGCTCATGGCCACACTTAAGGCTGAAGGGAAAATCGATCAACCAAAGGTGCTGGCCCAGCACAGCAGAGACAAAGTGGAACGAAATGGCTCAAAAAAAATCGCAGCATCAGTGCAACCGTGTGACCCATGCGCAATTTTTGGCAGTGATGTGAAATCCCCATTGTTGTTTGTTGGGTCACTGACAACCGCAGGGAGGACTGTACACATCATAAAAATCCTTTTTTTTTTTTTTTTGGTAAGCCAGCTTGTTATCCAGATTCGCTCATTGCTATTGCCGATCTTTGGTGTTCATCACCGGGGGTGCCATGGAAAGCAAGGCAGCTGTGGCCTGACTCCGGGGGACTTTCAGTCCTTCCCACTAGGGAGGACAAACAATATCAAGGCAATTCCAGGAACAGGGGACAAAGGCTCTGGGCAGCAGGTTCCGGAGCTCCTAGGAGAGGCTTAGCCTAGATTTGAGGAGTCAAGGAAGACTTCACAGAGGTGATGACTGGTGGCTTATGGAGGAGCCCTCAGGTGGGCATCGGGGGAAGTGGGAGAGGGACTGTTTCAAACAGAGAGAACTTTGTGTGTCGAGTGGCTTAGCTTAATTTGAGGAGGGAATAGAAGTTTCCCAGCGCTGGAGTGGAAATGCCAGTGTGTGAGAGAGGACACAGGAAAGACAGACCATTTAGGGATCTACATTTCATCCCAAGGGCATTGGGAAAACACTGAAAAATTCCTGTTTTTTTGAACAAGAGTGGCGTGACATCATCAAAAGGCTGTTTTGCGCCCAGAGAAGAGGATCAAACAGAAATGTGAATACACTGAAGAAAGTAAGGGACATAAGCTAACGGTACTGTCAGATGCTATGGTCAACGTCAGAAAGGAGGCTGCCTGGGCAGAAAAGGCAGGAGGGAGGTAGGAGACACAGAGATGCAAGAAGGCAAATGCAAGCCGCAAAGGAATGACGTCCAGCACCTCCGCCTGAGGCCTCAGAGGGCTCCAGCAAGTGACCCAGAAACCCTCGCACTCCCACTTCCTGCACCAAAGTCCAGGAAGGCTTCTCTTCTCAAGCCCCAAGCGCTAATCCTGAAAATCAGGCACCAATTAGCTACCTTCTAAAAGTTCCCCAAATCGGCACCCCCTTCCGTTTACTTTCACAAATGTTCATTAAGCTAACTAGGCACTGTGGGAAACGGGGAAGTGGAGCCGTCAGTGCTCTCAAGTTTTTTGTAATCTTTCTGGAAGGAATCACTCAGTGGCCGTGGTTCCAGCGATGCTATTTAGTCTCTAAGGTAGGTCGGGCCATAGGTTGTACTGTCCAAACCCGGGATGCCCAGACAGGTGTACCCCGGAGAAGCATCATTATCAAATCCGCTGTATTTCCCAGTAGGGTCATGCTGGGAACTGCAGGCAGAGATGAGCTCTCCCTTTTATGCCCTAAAAGCTGCAGGTGTGGAATGCCAGGGGCACACAGGTCCTTGTCCCTGGTGAGCCGTCCTTCCAGGTTAGCACCCTTTCTTTGCTGTGTACCCACTTTTTCCCATGGAGGTCTACTCTTGCCCTATGAGTGATCCTCCCAACCTCCACCCACCCTCCAATCCCAGGTCGAGCCTGGGAACTCTTCCTCCGGAGACAAGCCACCACTTTGGTCCTTGAAGGTTTGAGGCTTTGGAAGATACCCTCCTACAACCAGCAGGTGGCATCAAAACCTTCCAACCCTCAGCTCAGGCAGCCTCCCAGGGGACAGAACCTACTCAGATCTCTGCAGAGAAGTTTACAAAAGAAATGGGCGAGCTGGCCAACTTAGGACAGGGTTATACCTCAGCTCTGCAGTCGAAGAGCTGCTATAACCATGGACACGGTGCTTAAATCTGTCTGGCTCTCAGTGCTTTCGTCTGTAAAATGGGGGTGTTACTTGCCAAGAAGTTCGTTGGCTTCATCAAGGATGAAGTGGCTGGCACACGGAAGTGCGTCCATTCGTGTGAGTTGTTAGCTAAGAGGCTTCCCAGATTCTTACCAGGAGGATAGCTGATTGGCGCCCAGAGGGGAGAGGAAGTCTTGATGCTGAGGAGGCAGCCGGCGCTGGGTAGCACTACGCGGCCAATGCCCTTTTAACATTGCACTGCTAGTGGTAGGTGCAGACAGTAGCACAATGTGAAAAGAGCTCCGGCCCGCAGCAGAAGCCTGCCAGCCCTGCCTCCTCGTCCCTCCCCCAGGCCCTGGCCCACTCAGCTCTCGGCCCCATCTCATCTTTAAGACCCCTTTCCTCCCAACTCGGTGCTAACCGTCTATTTCTGGTCCCCCTCCTCCTCTGGCCTCCTTCCTCACACCCTTCCCAACAGAGACTGCCTTTTTCTTAAGGTTTTGGGCGGTAGGGAAGGAGACAGGGTCCATGGAGGCAGCTAAAGCAGAGATCTTGAGCTGGGCCCTCGACTTGAAGGGACTGATAGCAACCGCAAAAGTCTGGGGGCCACTCACGTGCAACTGGGTTCCCCTGGACTTGATCCCGGTCAGTTCTCTTTCGGAGGAGTTTGCTGACCAGGACCGCAGCACCCTCTATTCTATCCCTACTCGAAAGTTCTCCCTCCTCTTAGTTCAGATCAGCAGGAGTTCTGGGCCTCAAGGGAACCACCTCAGAGGACCAGAGTGAGGAAGGGCAGAGGTCCCAGCAACACAGGGAAGCTTTCAGATCTAGGAGTAGAAGCTGCAGGAAACCCCATCCATGGTCTTTAAATCCACTATATGGATTCAACATTGAACAAAATCGTGAGGGTGATTCCCTCTCTCGTAGTGAGCATTAGGGATGGGCTTTCATTGGCAGTGAGATCAAATCTGGGCCGTTCCTGATTTTACCCAAGGACTCCCCTTAGAGTCTTCAAGCTCACTCACAACTTTGCCATCCTATCCTATTCAAGGGGGCTTAAACATTGGATAAACAATCCTGAGACTGATCAAAACCCAAAGCCAAAGGTTCAGAGCTCTAGTGTGGCCCGTTCCTGGCTAAAGCACTGGTCTCAGAAGCCTAACACCAGGTCTGATCTGGTAAATAGTGTGCGCCCCAAAGGGGCAGAGGTTGGGGGGTGATTCCTCAGGCACACCAATCAATGAAGGCCTCCATGGGATGGAGCCGCCTCTGGAAGATGCTCCCCACTCCACGGCCAGCAGGAGACCGGGAGGGCAGGATTCCAGTTCCGAGCTCTTCCTCGCCTGACTTCCTCTCCAGCTTCCTCCCACCCCCCCAGGAAGCAGGAGAGTTTGCCCCAGTGATCTGCAGACACTGGGCCCTGTCCCACAGTTTGCACAGTTGCAATGACGGAAACCAAGGCCCCCCTAGGGTCAGTCACCAGGACTCTGTTGGGCAAACCAGCCCCAGCTGGGAATTGGATCAGGCCAACAGGGAGCAGAGAGGAGTAAGGGCAGGACTGCCCAGCCTGCTTCAGGGAGGCTGGTGGAAGATTATTCACCAAAGAGTGTCCAGATCTCTCCTTGGGCAGAACAGGGAGAGGGGGCTAGGGCCAAGATCCCCTCGGCTCTCACACCCAACCCCTTCCAGAGCGGGCCCTGCGATTCACCAGCCAGCAGGGCCCCTCCCCCACCTTGGGCCCAGGAGCCATCCCCCAGCTCCTTCCAGAGGCGGGTGTAGAGACCGAGGAGGAAATGGGGGAGGGGAGGCCCCGGCTCAAGTTCTCTCCACTCCCCCTCCTCATTGGCCACCATCTTCCGGCCCCTGCCCCCCAGAGCAGCAGGGGATGGGGCCCAGCCTGTGGAAGGGAGAGAAAGGGCAGGTGGAGGGTTAGCCGGAGCAGCAGGGGCAGGGGCTGGCCCCAACTGTCTCCTCCCACCCCCTCCCCGCAGCCATGGCGACAGGCGGAGGAGACCAGGAGGGTCGTGAAAGCCATGTTCTGTGAATGGGATGAGAGGGGCAGGGGGGAAGTGGAGGGTGAGGGGCTCTCTCCCTCCCTCAACACCCAACTGTGCCCCCCCCAACACACACACACCTCTAGGCTGGACCACACACGCGCGCACACAAACTCCCAGCCATACTTGCCACACAGCGCAGCCCTTACTCCACACTCACCCAAACAGCGAGCTCTGGAGTGTGAGCACACAGCTCCCCCACAACCCCGCACCCCTTAACACCGCACACTCTGAGCTCACCCACACATGGCCCCACAACTTCTCAGGATGCACAACTCCCCGCCCGGCTCCAGCCCTCCAGCCCCTGCGTTCCCCTCCCCGCACACCCCCGCCGGGGCCCCGGGGCCCCGCACCCCCACACCCTCCCACACACGCCCGGGCAGGGACAGATGGCCCAGCCTCAGCCCTGCCCAGCCGGGCCCCCCGCCCCTTCCCCACCACACCCCCCGCTGGAAAATGACAGGGAAGCCACCCCGGCGAGACATGCCCGGTGCTTCCGAGTCGCAGTGGTTTCGAAAGGAGACCCAGAAGAGATGCCCCCGAGTGGGGGAGAACGAAGGGGGGAACGAGAAGACGAGAGAAAGAGCCCAGACCAGCCCCTCCCCGCCCGAGAGAGAATAAAACCGAGAACCGCCGGCTTTACCCTTCTGGGAGCTCCCGATACCTACACATCGCTCTTCGTTACGTTCCTCTGCCTGCCACCTCCTTCTTCCCGGGCTCTTTCTCTGCCCTGCCCTCCCTCTCGGCTTCCCTCCCTGGCCTCGCTCCCCCTCTCGCACGCCCTCCCGCGCCCCGCCTGCCCTTCTCCCGGGTCGGGCTCCGGGCCCCCGCGCCCGCCCCGCCGCCCGCCGCCCGGGCCGAGTCCCGAGGCTGGCCGGCCGCGGCGCCCTCGCCTCTGCCCAGCTCGCTCTTCCCCCCTCGCCCCCTTTCTCCTTCCACACTCCCTGCCGTCCATCTTGAATACTTGGGATTCTTGAATGGAGTGAGCAGGATCCGCTCCCCCAGGCTCCCATTGGCTGTGGGTTAACCCTTTTGAAACGAGATCCTCCCTCCCATTGGCTGCCAGGCTCCCCTCTTCTCCCCCAACCCCCATCCCCTCCTCCTCCCAACAGCCGGCGGGATCAGGGCGCTCCCGGGCGCCCCCTCCCCTGGCCTCTCACCCCCTGCCCCCACCCCGGGACGCCCCTCCGCCGGCTCTTTCCATCCCCCCCACCCCCCCAAACGGGGTTGCAGGTGGAGGCAGGTCCGGTTCCCGCCAAATGCGGCCCCGAGGCTGGGCTGGCAGAAACCCTGTTCCCAGATGCCCCTTGTGCTGGACTTGGAGACCTTGTTAGATGTAGGGGTGCGATTTCCTGTCCCCCAGCAGCTCCTCCTGGAGCAGAAGTACCTCTCCAACAGGGAATCCGTTCAGCTTTCCGCCTCGCCCGGGAGAGCAGAGAGCTCCCGAGCACTCCCGAACTGGGCAGCCCCCTGGGTTGGGCAGGAAGAGAGGGCAGCTCCGGAAAGATCTGAGGCTCTTCGGAGAAGCTAATTCCCTGAGTGCCGCGGGGCAGGTCTGACCCTACCAGGAATGCGCAGCATCTGGAGCTCTGCTCAGTCACAAACATCCCCTGGGACCAGTACGGCCTGGCCCACGTGCTGGGCCCACTAGGGGCTCTGAGTTGGGGGAGCCCAGAGAAGCATGGGGGAAGGAGGCAGCAGGGAGTAGTGTATGAGTCAGACCTGGCGGTGGGGAACCTTTGTTCTAGGCCCACATCTGCCCCTACCATGCTTGGTGATGGCCAGTCTGCTCACTGGGTCTCAGTTTCCTCATTTGCAATAGATCGGTAGGGCAGAGCATGGTCCTGTAGGAGTTTCTGTGTGAAGATGGAAATGCTCTTTATCTGTATCACCTGACATGGGAGCCACTGGCCACATGTGGCTACTGAGCCCTTGAAATGTGGCCAGCTGGACTGAGAAACCGGCTGTTTAACTTCATTTCATTGTAATTGCTTTTATTTTAAGATTTTTTAAAAAGCGATCTCCACACCCAATGTGGGGTTCGAACTTACAACCAACCCTGAGACTGAGAGTGGCATACCCTACTGACTGAGCCAGCCAGGCCCCCCTGTAATTACTTTAAATAGCCACATGTAGCCAGTTGGCTATCATACTGGACAGCACAGGCCTAGAATGCTCGTGGTCCTGCTGGTAAATAACATTCCATGATTCTTGTGGGGGGGGTGTGTGGCAGGGGGATCCTTTCTCTTCATCCTCAGGTATAAAATCCTCTAGATCCAAATCACCAATCACCAAAGGCATCAATGTCCAGAAACTGAGGCTCCAATCCTGGTCACCTCTGTCAGGAATCTTTTCCTTATGTAAATCTCTTGCTGACAGGGGAGCTGAGATATACACATCCACAATACCAGGGAAGATTGAGGCTAGCCAGGATTTTGCAGGTTGGCCCCACCTGTCTTGTTTTTTCAAGGATAGAAACCAAGATGTGGATGGGGTGATGGCTGTAGATGTCCCTGGCCCAAGAGCAAGCCCCAGGTTAATATCGAGGGATAGCCAGCTCCATTGGAGGGCCAGATAGGCTCCTGGGTATGCCGGGTTACAAGAACCTGGGCCAGATAGGCTCCTGGGTATGCCGGGTTACAAGAACCTGGGCAGCCACCAGACCCCACTCCCTCAACCAATGTGACTGGGTGATGCCATCTTCTACCATGAGGAGAGAAAGCTGTGGGGCAGGAGAGTGACTCTGGGTTCATCCTTAGGGCTGACCAGGAAGCAGAATGAACCCAGGGCTGGGGCTTCTGGAGGAGGAGGGGTGCAGGCTGTCCAGGATTCTGGTGGCTATGGGCTCAGATTGGCGCATCCAAGGCCCTAACCCAGCAGGGACCCCGGAGCTGGTAGAGAGCTCTTTATCCACTTTCCATGCCAGAGGGCCTCTGCCTGGGTAACGTGTCGCACACAGGCAGACAGAAGACAAGGGTTGCCTGGAGAATGCCTTCTTGTCTTCAATACTCCTTTACTTCCGGGTGAACATTGCTAAATGACTTCCCTGGGCAATAGACAGATGAGGAGTTCAGAGGAAGAGGGACAGCCTCCCATGGAGAACAGAATCTAAGAAGGCTTCCTGGAGGAGGTAGCATCGCAGACTCGAAGAACAGAAAAGATTAGGGACAAGAAAATGGGAGAAAGGAGGAGTGTTCGGGGTGGGTGGGGGATTCAGGGAGAACCTAGGAGGATGAGGGGGGAACAGCAAGGATGGGCTGGGATGGATCACGGAGGGCTCAGACTCTCCCCACTGGCCTCTACTCAGCTCCAAAGATACTGTTTTTCTTGAAGGAGCTCTTCTCCTTTTCCCCACCGAGTGACGCCTCCCATCTCTTCCTCCAGCTACCCCCCTCCCACCTTGCTGCTCACACTGTGGTCTGCAGGCCCCCTACTTATGTTCTGTAAGCATTCTTCCCAGGACGGAGCAGACCAGGTCCCCATCAGGGGATAGATTCTCCTCCGTCCCTCTTAGTTCAGTCTCCAGTCTCTGGATTCCCCCCCACCCAGGAATGGACTGCATGGAGAAAGCCAAAAAGCTTCCTTTTTCACTTACCACCTTCCAAATCCCTGCTTGGCCCATCCGTCCTCAGGAAAGAGTTGAAAAGGAAGCCAGGAACAGCCAGACATGGTCCAACTTGTTATAAGAGTGTTAAAAACAACAACAACAACAAAAAGGATCCAGGAGCTCTTTGGCTTCTAGCCACCCCACCCCACCTCACCTCCACATTCTTCCCTCCTCCTCCGGGATTTCCAGAATATGCCAGGGCTTGGTAGTGGCCTCCCTTCCCCACTGTCCCCACAGCAAGCCCGGGACCATTCTAGAAGCGCCCCCTTTGCTTTCCTCCCTAACCCCCAGAGACCGACCCAGGGTGCACCACATGGATTCTGTAACTGTGAGACGGGGAGACCATCCACCCCGATCCTCCACCTCTTGGAGGGATTGGATCTGAAATGCTGGGGAAGAGTTGCTTGCCTGCTTCAACATCAGTGGGGGTGGCTTGCTGGCTAATCAGTGGCTCCTGCTTCGCTGGAATGATATAGGCCTTTCCGTAGGAGCCTCTTCGGTTTCCCCTCCTTCCAGGATAAGGGGCCTCTGCCTTTTTCCCATCCTGCTTCTCTCCACTACCTTATGTGTCTGAGTGCTTCCCATGTGGAAGGCTCTGGAATCATTGCTGGGAAACATTCCTGGCCTTAGGTGCTCCCCATTGAGGGGTACCAGGCAGATGCACCAAGAGGAAGTCAGGCCTTGGGCGCCTGGGTGGCTCAGTGGGTTAGAGCCTCTGCCTTTGGCTCGGGTCGTGATCTCAGGGTCCTGGGATGGATTCCCGCGTTGGGCTCTCTGCTCAGCAGGGAGTCTGCTTCCTCCTCTCTCTCTGCCTGCCTCTCTGCCTACATGTGATCTCTCTCTCTCTCTATCAAATACATAAATAAATAAAATCTTAAAAAAAAAGAGGAAGTCAGACCCTAACAGGTGTCCCAATAAATTTAAGAACTTTCTTTCTGAGCCAAAGCCATTTCCCTGAGGTCTTAACCCTGTTCTTGCTTCATCCATTGTCCCCTGTACTGCACCTCCAATCCCTTTCTGTGAGCCTAGAGCAAGGGTCAGCAAACTCCAGCCCAAGGGCCAAATCCTGCCCTCGGCCTGTTTGTGAATAAAGTTCATTGGAACCTGGCGGTGCCCGTTGGGTTACCGACTGTCTCTGGACGCTTTCGCACTGTAGCGGTGGAGCTGAGCGGTTGTGACAGAGACCACATGGCCAGCAAAGCCTAGAATAACCAGCTCTGTGTAACACGAGTTTGCCAACACCTCGTTCGCAGGCCATTTTGGACCCTGGTGTCTCAGAGAACTGTATGGAACTCCAGAAAGGCAGCCGGGAAGCGGGGCAGGGGGCAGGGACACAGCCCAGACTTTCGTCCTCAGCCTGCACAGGTGTGCAGGCCTCCCACAACCCTCCAGGAGACTCCTCACCATGCCAGGCGGCGTTTGACCTCCTTCTTACCAATCCCATTCTTTTCTCAACCCCCACCACCCCCCACCTCTCTCTCGAGCATTCGCCTCTCTGGACTGTGTCAGAAACGCCCATGGCTTCTGGAAGACTGGTCTCTTTGGGGTTGCCTCCTATTTTTCCAACTATCCCGTCTCCTGTCCCTTCCCGTGGGTCCTCTTCCTTCCCCTGCCCCCTACATACACACAGTCTGCCAGGATTGGTTCAGCCCTCTTCTCCCTCCATTCTCCGTCACCGCACAAAATCATGCACATGCCTGATTTCGACAGTCGGAGAGAGAGCACAGTTGGGGGTGGGGGAGCAGAGGCAGAGGCAGAGGCAGAGAGAGAATCTCAAGCAGGCTCCATGCCCAGCCCAGAGCCGGATGTGGGACTGGATCTCACCGCCCTCAGATCATGACCGGAGCCAGAATCAAGAGCCCGCCGCTTAACCAACTGAGCCCTCCAGGCGCCCCCGGTAGTCACTTCTACGTGGATGGCTTCCCAATATACAACCTCTGAACTAAAGGCCCCGGTGTCTAACAGACGTCAACTTCTGTGCCGCCTCAGACGTTTCCTCACTGATCCAAGTGAAGTTGTCCAGCATCATACATGTCTTCCTCCACCTCTCTCCTCACTTAATCACCTTTGCTCTCCTTGAGTGTGCCCCTTCACGGCTGCCATTCCCGAGATCTGCCCTCAACCCTTCTCTCTCTGGGGGCAACTATATCCTTTCTTACAGTTTCACCGATGCACGAATCCCTGGCAAATCTCTATGTCCAGGTATGTTTCTAGCTGCCTCTCTACACGCCCAAACATTTGCGTGAGGGAGACAGCCATTGCTTTTGTCTACCCAGACTTGAGCCCCCTTCTAGTAACTACACCTTAGCTTTCCTTTGTGGAGGCACCTGTTCTCAACTTTCATCCCCATGATTCACCTGAGGCTGACCTCATCTACTCCTCCAGGGGCAGTCACACAACTCAGGTGTTACTGTCACTGTGTAACCAATTAGCCCTAAGCCTAATAGCTTAGGACAACACTCATTTTCTCACAGTTTCTGTGGGTCAGGAATCTGAGCAGGGCTTGGTTGGGTCCTCTGATCGTGAAGTCTCATGAAGCGGCCATAGAAGTGTCCCCCACGGCTGGGTTTCTTCTGAAGGCTCAGTGGGCAAAGGAATTGCTTCCCAGTTCACTTTCATAGTGGTTGGCAGGATTCCATTCCTTGAGGGCTTTGTTTCTTTGGTGGCCATTGGCTGGAGGCTATCCTCAAGGTCCTAGGAAGGTGGCTGTGTCCAACATGGCAGCTTGCTCCATCGAAGCCAGCAAGAGAGAGAGTCTGTTAGTGAGAGGGAAATCACAATCTTTTGTCACCTAGAAATGGAAGTGACAACTCCTTGGGGCACCTGGCTGGTGCAGTCAGAGGAGTGTGCAACTCTTAATCTCAAGTCGGTGAATTCAAGCCCCACGTTGGATTGGGTGTAGTGAGGACTCATGACTCAGGTCATGATCTCAGGGTCCTGGGATCGAGCCCCACATCAGGCTCTCTGCTCAGCGGGGATCCTGCTCCTCCACCTCCTGCCTACCTCTCTGCCTACTTGTGACCTCTCTCTCTCTCTGCAAATAAATAAATAAAAATCTTAAAAAAAAAAAAAAGTACAAATACTAGGAAATACCATCACCAAAGGGCCAACTTAGAGATTGTCACCTGCAGCCGATTTAGTCAGTTAGATGACAGTACTTGATTCAAGGATGGGTATCCAGTCAGAGTCCATCAGCCACAGGCTTGGGATGTTGGCTGGAACCTTCGGGACAGTGGCATGGCTGGGGTTGTTAGGCAGGTAGCAGATAAGCTTGAAAGTGCTGGTGGTCATAACTGTTACAGTGTGGAGGAGAATCTGCCTAAAATGAAAACATAATAGAGAAAAAGAAGGCAAGAGATAGGGAGAGACAGATGCCCGATGACATCATTTGAGAACTTGATACAGCCATGCCTGAAGCAGGACCTCTTGAGTTTTTAGTTAGGTAAACCAACACAATCCCTCTCCTATTCACATAGGTTTCAGGATTCTGTCACCCACAACCAAAATGTTCCCAGCTGATGAAATGTCTCAGAGATACCTCGGGGGCACCTGGGCGGCTCATTCGGTTGAGCATCTGTCTCGATTTCAGCTCAGGTCATGATCTTGGGGTTATGAGATCAAGCCCCGAGTTGGGCTCCTCACTCAGTGGAGAGTCTGCTTGAGATTCTGTCTCTCCCTCTGCTCCCTGCCCCTGAAATAAACAAACAAACAAACAAACAAATAAATCTTTTTAAAAAATGTGTCATTCAAGATACCTTGGATTCATTTTGCCCAAACCCAGTTGATTATCATACCCTCATCTTTCCCGCAGACCTGCCTCTCTCCTTACGTTCTATTTCACCTCTGAAATCAAAACACAGTGGCTCCACCTGAAAACCTTGGAGTCTTCGTCAACCCTTCGTTATCTGCTGTAGAGATTGGAATAAACTCTGCCCCATGGCTTGATTCTATAGAATCAGAGGAGAAGCCTTCGGCTGTATTTACAAAGGTGGGGGAGGCTCAGAGGTCACCCTCTGAAACACCATGTTCCTGTAGGTAAATGGGGAACTCCAGGGCTTTTACCAAGCCATTAGGATCTTACAGAATTTCTGGATGTGAGTCACATGATATAGAGAATGAGACTAGTGTATCTGAGTGTCCTATCAAAACACACCAAGGGCGCCTGGGTGGCTCAGGTGTTAAGCGTCTGCCTTCGGCCCAGGTCAGATCCCAGGGGCCTGGGATCGAGCCCCGCATCGGGCTCTCTGCTCTGCAGGAAGCCTGCTTCTCCCGCTACCAGTCCCTCTGCTTGTGTTCCCTCTCTCGCTGTGTTTCTCTCTGTCAAATAAATAAAATCTTAAAAAAAAAAAAGACCAAAAAATAAAAAAAATTAAAAAAACAAAAAACACACCATAGGCTAAAATGAAATTCTGGCCAATTGCCTAGTAGCTTGTGGTTTGGAAGGCATCCTGGGCAGGATTTGTGAAGATCTTCCTTCTATCTCTAAGGCAGATTAAAAGAAATTGTGCAGACAGTATGTCAACTATGCCTTAAAAACATAAATAAATAAATAAATAAATAAGAAATTGTGTCATTTAAAAGTCAGTCATGGTTTCTTTTATATCTTCTTCCTGAGGGTTCCCGTCATAACTCTAAACTTTACCTCTCTTTTCCTTTGCCATTTTCATCCAATTGCCCTAAATCCTGTGTGTGCAGGTGCTACCTCTCAGACGGTCCTGTTTTCTCCATTCCCCTGTCAGGAATACCCCTCTTGGGGGTTTGTATCAGCCTCTGAAAACTCTCCCCTAACCGCCCCCCACCCCTACTAGCCAGCTCCATCAGAGGGTGAATCCTCAACATAAACTTCAGATCTTTCATCCGCCCTGGGTTTAAATATAAGGATGGCTGTGGGGGAGCGCCTGGGTGGCTCAGTGGGGTAAAGCCTCTGCCTTCGGCTCGGGTCCTGATCCCAGGGTCCTGGGATCGAGCCCCGCGTTGGGCTCTCTACTCAGCAGGGAGCCTGCTTCCCCCTCTTTCTCTACCTGCCTCTCTGCCTACTTGCGATCTCTCTCTGTCAAATGAATACATAAAATCTTTAAAAAAGAAAAAAGACTTTCTCTCCTTCTCCTTCTGTCCCTCTCCCTGCCAACCCCCACCCTGGGCGTGTGTGCTCTCTCTCAAACAAATACATAAATATTTTTTTTTAAAGATCTTTTTATTTCTTTTTTTTTTTTTTTTTTTAAGATTTTATTCATTTGAGAGAGAGACACAGCGAGAGAGGGAACACAAGCAGGGGGAGTGGGAGAGGGAGAAGGAGGCTCCTTGCTGAGCAGAGCCCGACACGGGGCTCCATCCCAGGACCCTGGGATCATGACCTGAGCGGAAGGCAGAAGCTTAACAACTGAGCCACCCAGGCGCCCCTAAATACATAAATATTTTTAAAAAAGGATGTAGTTCAAAGTTTTTAGCCCCAAATTCCTTCCAAAATTATCTCTATCTGCCTTTTTAACTTCAACTTCTACCTTGGGCAGTTACGGTGTTTTGTTTTAAGCCTTTATTTATTTAGGGGCGCCTGGGTGGGTCAGTCACTTTGGCGTCTGCCTTCTGCTGAGGTCATGATCCTGGGGTCCTGGGGTCGAGTCCCTAGTCGGGGGGTGGGGGGGGTCCTTGCTCAGCAGGGAGCCTGCTTCTCCCTCTGCCTGCTGCTCCTTCTGCTTATGCTCTCTCTCTCTCTGACAAATAAAGTAGATGAAATCTTAAAAAAAAAAAAGATTTTATTTATTTATTTGAGAAAGAGCAGGAGCAGGAGGTGAGGGGCAGAGAGCGAGGGAGACGCAGTCCCCCCACTGAGTGAGGAGCCAGATGCAGGGCTGATCCCAGGACCCCAAGATCATGACCGGAGCCCAAGTCAGATGCTCAACCCACCGGGCCACTCACGAGCCCCGGTTATGGCTGTTTTAGGTCTGATTCCCCACCAGACCAAAAGATTCCCCAGCAGCAAAGACTGTGCCGTTCATTTTCCCTTGTTACATCTCCCCAGATGGAATGAAAGTTTCTCTGGAGCACCAATCAGAACACCTAGCTTCAGCTAGATAAATTGTTGGCTCACTGCCAGATTTTTATTTTATTTTATTTCACTGTGCTAAGAACTCTTACCGTGAGATCTGTCCTCTTCACGAATTCACAAGTGGACAATACAGTATTGTGGAGTACGGACACAATGTCTAGAGATCTAGAACTTGCCTTGTTTAGCTGACACTTTATGCCAGTCGATTAGTAATTCCTCATCTGCCACCATTCCACTCCTGGATTCTAAGAGCTTGACTATTTTTGATACCTCAGAGAAGTGGAATCACGCAGTACTTGTCTCTCTGTGTCTGGTTTGTCTCACTCAGCAGAATGTCCTCGAGGCCCATCGACGGTGTTGCCTTGTTCAGAATTCCCTTCTTTTTTAAGGCTGACTAGTATACATTGTGTGTGTGTGTGTCACATTTTTTCTATCCTATTCTTTGTCTAAGATTTTATTTATTCATTTGACAGAGAGAGAGCTCAAGCAGGGGAGCTCCAAGAGGAGGGAGAGGGAGAAGCAGGTTCCCCACTGAGCCAGGAGCCTGACAAGGGGCTCGATCCCAGGACCCGGGGATCATGACCGGAGTTGAAGACAGAAGCTTAACGACTGAGCCACCCAGGCGTCCCTTCTTTACCAATTCATCTATTGATGAACTTTTTTTTTTTTTTTTTTTTTTTTTTTTTTTTTAAAGATTTTATTTATTTGACAGAGAGAAACACAGCGAGAGAGGGAGCACAAGCAGAGGGAACGGTAGCAGGAGAAGCAGGCTTCCCGCGGAGCAGGGAGCCCGATGCGGGGCTCGATCCCAGACCCCTGGGATCTGACCTGGGCCGAAGGCAGACGCTTAACGACTGAGCCACCCAGGCGCCCCATATTGATGAACTTTTAAGTTATTCCTTTATCTTGGCTATTGTGAATAGTATCGTAATGGATTTCTGGGTTTCTAGTAATTTTTAGGAGCAATAGGGTTTTAGGGTGATGGGCTTGGATAATATGGTACAATGTCATAGGTTCCCAATCTATACTCTAGTAGGGTTATGAGTTCAAAACTTTTCAGGTTTCGTGGACTCCACAGGTATGGGAACTTCTTAGATCTTGTGATGTGGTTTTGGTTTGGAGAATATAGGTTCCCAAGGCTGAACTTACCCCATTTGCCTCACTGCTGCCAGGAATCCTTGTTTGGTAGAAACTTAAAAACTGACCCAGTTGGTGGACTCTCAGGTGAGTTTACTGATTTCATAGTGTTGCCCTCACCTAATCTTAACCCCCAAAAATAAGCCAAGGCGGAACGTCTCTATGTCTCTGCAAAATAGGCATTCTGAAGAAATCTGGGGCAAAAGATTCAAAACTAAAGAAGGGTGTGCCCCTATTGTAAGGACCCTTCCCAAAAGAAAATTGTTCCTCCTTGGCCACATTTCAAAATCCCTCCCACATTTTAGTCCTTCCTCCACACCCTTTACATACACTGTGACACTTCATATTACGTGGTAGAAAATGGGAGGAAGACAGCTTCAGCCCGTAAGAGCACATGTGCTGAGGGGACAGGGACTACATCTTGTTCGACACTCTAGAGTGCAAAACAGGACCTGGCAGCTAGCAGGCTCGCAGTTAATACATAGCGAATGAATGAATGGAACATTGGGAGAAGTCAATGGACCTCAGCTTCCAGTTGACAAATGCCTTGTGATTTCATCCATGCATAAGCCCTGAAGGATCAGGGTCATACATAACATGTCAGCACCAATGGGATGACTTCAAAGTCTCCCACACGCAGCATATGCAGCACTGATAAATCAGCTGTGGTCACCATGTGCCAGGGCTTCAAAATGGCGGCATCAACATGCTGTGGTTTGAATTACAGGTTCAGATTTGATTCTGCCTCATGACCCACAGTGGCCACTCAGGCTCCAGCAATCATGTTTTATTCCAGCCTGCAGAAAGAGGAAGGACTAAAGAAGGGTGTGCTCCTATTTTAAGGCCCCTTCCCAAAAGTTATCCTTGATACCTCTGCTTACATCCCACTGGCCAGAACTTAGTCACATGTTCACAACTACCTTCAGGGAGAAGTCTTTAGTTCTGTTGGTCAAGTCACCAGCTGAGAATCAGGGGTTCTAGTACAAAGGAAGGAGTGGGAAACATGTATTGGGGAACACCTTTGACATGGTTGGGGAGGTAGTTTGATATGGAAAGTCTGGCTTTGCAAAATCGGAGAAACCTGTCTGAGCTTATGCCCCCAACTCACTGCTCTTACCTCGAGAGAGAGGGTCAGTAGGTCCACGCCTCCTAGGGGTGGAAGAGTGGGCCCCACGGGTAGAAGTCAGTTGCTGAAGTCAGGTGGTCACAGGATCAAATACATCTCCGGACCTCTCCTTTCCTCCATGTATGAAGCAAGGAAAACAATACCCATTGAATGGGTTGTGGTGAGTATTTTACCAGGAAAGTCCCTGGGACAAAGTTGTGACCCAGGAATGGTGTTTTCTTATTATTGTTATTGTGATAAAACATACAGCATATAATTAACCCACGCTTAGTGTACAGAACAGGAGTGTTAATATATGCACACTCTTGAGGCGCCTGGGTGGCTCAGTGGGTCAAAGCCTCTGCCTTCGGCTCAGGTCATGATCTCAGGGTCCTGGGATTCAGCCCCACATGGGGCTCTCTGCTCAGCAGGGAGCCTGCTTCCCCCTCTCTCTGCCTCTCTGCCTACTTGTGATCTATCTCTTTCTCTCTGTCAAATAAATAAATAAAATCTTTAAATATATATATACATATATATAATATATGTATATGTGTGTATATATACACACACATATATATGCACTTTCTCATGCTACAGGTCTCTAAAACCTTTTATCTTGCAAACTGAAACTCTACGTCCACTGAACAAGAACCCCCTCTTGTGTCCTCCTACCACCCGGGCAATTCTACTTTCTGCGCTTCTGCGAAAGTCGAATAATATTCGGTCGGATGTTGACACTGCAGGATCTTTGTCCACACATTCTTCATCCAGTGGACATTTAGCTTACTTTCACCCCTTGGCTATTGTAAACGACTCCAGAAGAACGGTGTTTCCTCTCCAAAACTAGTTGGTATCAGAAACTAGTTCTCTCCTTTCTTTTAATATGTTGGGGGGAGCTTCATGATTTATTTGCTTTTTTTTTTTTAAATAAAGACCTACCTAATTATTTATTTGATACAGAGAGAGAGCACACAAACAGCGGGAGCAGCAGGCAGAGGGAGAGGGAGAGGCAGGCTCCCCACTGAGCAGAGGGCCCCATTCGGGGCTCCATCCCAGGGTTCTGGGATCATGACCTGATCTGAAGGCAGATGCTTAACTGACTGAGCCACCCAGGTGCCCCAATTTTGCTTTTTCTGCATGTAAATAATTGTTAGGTTACGTATCTCGGGTGTTTGGACATGAGAATTCTATAGATACTACATATCAATTAGGGGGAAAGGGAAAAGCCCCCATCCCTCCCCAGAATAACAACTGAGTACAGATTCTCTTTAGGTGGCCCTTTGACTAGATAAGAGAAGACAATCTATCTGCCGGGCTGTGACAGTGTTTAATCCTACAGCTAAGATTCCAGGCTCCAGATGTTTACTTCCATGAAAGGCGCAGAACCCCCTTCCCCTCCAGTTCTGACTGAGGCAGCCTATCCACGGAGTCTAAATCCTGACCCCAGGGATCACAGGCAGGGGTGGGGTGTGGACAGCAGTGAGGAAGGAAGACCACCCAAACACAAATGTGTCATTCCCTGGTTGAGAGATAACTTGTAATGCAAAACCCTGACTGATAATAAGGGCAAGGAGCCGTGCTTTGGTATTCCTTCCTCTAGGGGTTTCCCGAGGAGATACATTAACTGAGAATAACATCAATGTCATCCTTATAAAGTAAAATCTTTACCCAAATATGGACATTGTTACACTTTGTGGGTTTTTCTTAAAAAAAAAAAATTTTTTTTTTTTTTTTAAATCAAGTAAGCTCTACATCCACCTGACGAGGGGTTTGAACGCAGAACCTGAGGTCAAGACTCTCGTGCTCTACAGAATGAGCCAGCCAGGCATCCTTGGACCTTGTACACTTGGAATCAAAGGCGTTTGCTACACATTCATAGGCATCCACAGTTCCAGGCAACAACAGTGGGAGTCAGGTTCCGAAGGAGCTTCCTAGTAGCTGGAGTGAAGAAGCAAATACTCACGGACGCGCGACAAATTATGCAAGGCGATGTATGCTCAGCGCCGTGTTTGCAGGCGCGGTGGGAAGAGCAGAGCACGCTGCTGGGGATGGGGGTTTGCCCTGGACACAGAAGAATGGCAGCGTTTCAATAAGTCGGGTTTTGTTGTCGCTGACCCCTGCTGAGTGGGAGTCCATGCAGATAAGGTACTGAGCCCTGTCGGTGCCAGGCTCCGGGCTTGCAGCTGAGGAGAATGACAAAAAGACATAGTCTCTGCCTTCAAGGAGGCTTTCCAAATTATTTCAGCAGGGGAGCAGATTCGTCCGGGATGGCCCGCCGCTCTGGCCCCAGAGACACCCCCAGCACACTCAGTGCCCCGGAAGCAGAGCAAGATGACCGGGGACTGGGGATCCAGGGCGGACAGTCTGGCTCTGATGCTACGTCCAGAAGCCAGCCAAGTCCCACCAGCGCGACCACACCAGCCTGGTCCTCGGTGGTGGCCGCTAGAACCTTGCCCACCTCCTGTATGGCGGGCTCAGTTGCCCTGATCCTTGGCCCTTGAGGCTGATATTTGGCCTCCCAGCCCCTGTCAGACTTTGGCTCTAGCTGATTTAGGAGAGAAGATGAGAAGATGAGGAAGTGGGTCGTCCAAGGGGACATGCTCAGCAATAAGCCGGTGCAGGGAGATGGGGGGTGGTGATGGAGAGGCCACTGGGACCCAGGGATATGCAAGACTCTGGTTTGGGTACCCTCTCTAGCCCTTCCCCACCGGGTGACCCTGAGCAAGTGATTTCTTCACAGGCTCCTTATCTGAATTTGCAAACCCGGCGAAACAATACCAAGTCTCAGGATTATTGCAGTTTCCGCGAAATACTGAGAAGGAAGCCCAGTCCGTAGCCCATGGTATGGCCCGTTTGGAAGGGGGTAATGCGTGGGAGGGGGGCCTGGGGGAGTATCCCAGGAGCTCCGCCCGAGTGCAAAGAAAGGAGGTGCAAGCTAGCAGTGGGGCTAGCGTGCCCCTGGTTATGATTTTGGACAGGACCGAGGCCACCAGGCTTGGTCCTCGGCGGAGCCATTCTTCGGTCACTCAAGGAGAAAGGGAGCTCCGTGGGGGCGGGGCCCGGGAGGCGGCTGCGCGCCCCGCCTGTCGCTCCGGGATGATGGATGAGCCTACTCTTTGCCTTGTAGTTAGTGCCGACTAGCTCTGAAATTCTCACCGTGGGGGGATGTTCCCTTGTCCTCCGTGGCTGGGAGGCCCTCCTCCGGGATCTGGCTGGGCGAGACTGGGTGTGGAGTTTGCCCTGACACTGTGGCACCCCCTCCCAGAGGCTGGTGTGCACGTGCTTTTGTACTGTGAATGTGAGTGTATGTGCGCATCCCTGACTCTTGTGTCAGCGCATGTGTGTGCACACGTGTATGTACAAACGTAAGTGTGTACTTACATGTCTCTGGGTGAGCATGTGTCCCAGGTTGCTCGCCAAAAGCAGGATTAAATGTGCAAGGAACTTTCGGCGGGGAGGTGCAGCTGTCTTCCGTCACCAGGAATCCGGGTTCATCCCACACCAACCACCGCCACCACGCCGCCCAGGTTGGACCCCAACAAGATCAGAGTTGTGTCCCCGAGGTGCACGGGTGGGGAGGCGGTGCCACGTCTGCCCTAGCCTGGGAGATCAGCCCCCTGGGTCTGTCTCGAAGAGACATTGGTGATGACATCGCCAAGGCAACCAGTGATTGGAGATTGGAAGGGTCTGAGGATGACCATGAGGCTGACCGTCCAGAGCGGACAAGCTCAGATCGAAGTGACACCTTCTGCCTCTTTCTGATTATCAAAACCCTCGAGGAACCACCAAGAGACAGAAAGAAGCAGAAAAAACATGAAGTCCAGTGGAAACGCCACTTTTGTTGAGATTGTCAGTGTTGCCTGACAAACGCGGCGCCAATCTTTAGCCCGAACGCTCTCTGGAACTATTAAAGAGATCTTGGGGACTGCCCAGTCCGTGGGCTGCGATGTGGATGGCCACCACCCTCGTGACATCATAGATGACATCAGTAGTGGTACAGCGGTATGCACCGCCAGCTAAGAACTGCAAAGGAAAACATTTCAATAATGGATCATTTGAAAACAAAGCAAAACAAGATGCAAGGAGAGGAATCCGTAAAATGCTAGATTTTTGTCTGGATCACTTGAGGCCGACTTTCTATTTCAAACGTTGTTTGACTGGCCCTTCTTAGTTATCCAAATGGTAGGCAGCCCCTGTCCTGAAGGAGGGAATACTAGAAGCATCCATGCCTCTCTATATAGGCTGCCCCTCCCTGAGTAGCCACAGCAGGGCAGGAGGGAGGACCTGTTCCAAGTTGTATAAGGGTTTTTCTGGAATAAGAGGATTCACATTTCCCTAACATTTCTTCCTGAGATTCAACATTGCAGAAAGCTTTTGGGATGGATAAGTGGAATTTCAACCAAGGCTTAGGGCAAGGAATATCAGTAAGTTCTCAAAGATGGAACCACCTTGGGGGACACCTGGCTGGCTCAGTCTACGGAGCACGTGACTCTTGATCTCAGGATCATTAGTTCAATCCCCACATTGGGCGTGGAGCCTACTTAAAAAAATAAAATAAAATCTTTAATAAAAATAAATAAGTTGGGGCGCCTGGGTGGCTCAGTCGTTAAGTGTCTGCCTTCCGCTCGGGTCGTGATCCCGGGATCCTGGGATCGAGCCCCGCGTCGGGCTCCCTGCTCCCTGTTTGCTCGGAGCGTCATTCATCAACCATGAGACGTTAAAGGAGTAGATGAATTACTTTTTTTTTTTTAAAGTTTATTACTTGTTTTTAGTAATCTCTACACCCACAGTGGGGCTCAAACTCACCACCCCGAGATCAAGAGTTGCAGGCTTTTCCCACTAAGCCAGCCAGGTGCCCCTCTGTAGATTAACTGCTTTTTTTTTTTTTTCCTTTTTTAAATTTTCAGTTCAGTTAATTAACATACAGCGTATTATTAGTTTCAGAGGTAGAGTTCAGCGGTTCGTCAGTTACACATAATATCCTATGCTCATTACATCAGGTGCCCTCCTTAATGCTCATCACCCAGTGACCCCTTCCCCCTACTCCAGCAACCCTCAGTTTATTAACTCTATTCCCTAGAGTTATCTCTTATGGTTTGTCTCCTTCTTTGATTTCATCTTGTTTTATTTTTGCCTCACTTCCCCACGATCCTGATCCTGTGTTGTTTCTTAAATTCCACATATGAAATTAGTTGCTTTCATTCTTTTTCTTTTTCTTTTTTTTTTTAAATTAGCTGCTTTCTAAGACTTCATTCTTCACCTACAAAAAGGAGACATAAGAGGTGTGGTACCATTATATATTATGTAAATTTGAGTTAAACAAATTTGAAAAATTGCAAATCCCCCTAAATTTTTTTTTTTTTAAGATTTTATTTTTAGGGGCACTTGGGTGGCTCAGTGGGTTAAAGCCTCTGCCTTCGGCTCAGGTTGTGATCTCAGGGTCCTGGGATCGAGCCCCACATGGGGCTCTCTGCTCAGCAGGGAGCCTGCTTCCCCCTCTCTCTCTGCCTGCCTCTCTGCCTACTTGTGATCTCTCTCTCTGTCAAATAAATAAAAATCTTTAAAAAAAAAAAAGATTTTATTTTTAAGTAATCTCTACACCCAACATGGGGCTCAAATGCACAACCCTGAGATCAAGAGTCACACGCTCCACTGACTGAGCCAGCCGAATTCCCCCCAAATCTCCCTAAATTAAAAAAAAAAAAAGCACCAAGGTTACATGATTTCAAAACTGGTGAGTTGAGTGGGCCTGTGCGCTGCGTTCCCAACCATTGCCACATGGCAATATCCCTTGAGCTGACAAAAGTAAATAACGGCTCTTAATGTTCCTATTGTGTGAACTGAGCCATTGTTTATGTGTGTCCTAACTTCTGAGAGTGGATGCTAATGACTAATGTGCTGCTGTTTTCATACTCAGCATTGTCATTTCAAATATTTTCTGCATCCTAGAATGATATTTTCTCAGAGTTCATTAAGTGCTGGCATGAGTGCCAAAAAACACAGTCCAAAATCAATAATTTTGTAATGGACGTTAGCTATGATAAAACACTATGAAAAAGCCCAAAGAACTGTCGTGACAAGACAAGCAGTTGATGCAGGAGTGCCTGCGCCACGAAACAGAGATTTTAGTGTTTACTAAACAAAATATAGCACAAAGGCCGAAATATTCTGAAGTGGTTGAAGATTCCTCTCCACCCTTTTATAATGATTCTTCCGGAAAACCAGTGTCAAATTACTTAAGTCTTGAACTATCCGACATCTTCGGTAGCATATCTTTTCCATAAGGTGTGATCACTCCTTAAATGAAATTATGTAATCCAGGGGCGCCTGGGTGGCTCAGTGGGTTAAAGCCTCTGCCTTCGGCTCAGGTCATGATCTCAGGGTCCTGGGATCGAGCCCCACATCGGGCTCTCTGCTCCGTGGGGACCCTGCTTCCTCCTCTCTCTCTACCTGCCTCTCTGCCTACTTGTGATCTCTTTCTCTCTCTTTGTCAGATGAATAAATAAAATCTTTTTTTTTTAAGATTTATTTATTTGAGAGAGAGAGAGAGAGAGAGAGAGAGAGAGATCACAAGTAGGCAGAGAGGCAGGCAGAGAGAGAGGGGAAGCAGGCTCCCTGCTGAGCAGAGAGCCCCATGTGGGGCTCGATCCCGGGACCCTGAGATCATGACCTGAGCCACCCAGGTGCCCCATAAATAAAATCTTTTAAAAAAATTATGTAATCCACGAGAAATTCTTAATGTGGGGCCCGTGGTTGCTGCTGTTGGGGTTACCGGGCTGGGCTGGTTCCAATTCAGCATGTGGCTCAGGTCGGAGGTGTTCTAGAATCTAGGCAAAACCTGAAGGTATTCATCTTCGGGAAATAACGGCCGAAGGAGTATAAACCGTAAAATTTACAACAGAAGCTTAAATCCCCACGCTGTCTACGAAAACACCGGGAACCTCACTGGAAATCCCAAGTGTCCGAAAGGCTACGCAGGATTAAGTTTCAACAGTGACGCCATGCGGTGAGAAGGGCTGACTGCGATGGAGCCCCAATCACACTTCAGGGTCCTTTCTTAGAATGTCTTCAATCAAACCCATGTGTGGAGGAGGAGCGTGTAATTGGGAAAGGAAGCAGGTCTTTGGAATCATGGGCTGACACACAGAACTTGGTCCATCCCAGAACAGGCCGGCAGGGTCAGGGTAGGGGTCCTAGTTGTGTGTTTGTCTATGTGTTTATGACCTTCTATCTTTCTCAAGGGACACGTGTCACTTGTGACAAGTGCCAGAACTTGTTGACTATGCCACAGAGAGCAGCAGCAGCAAGAGGAAAACTATATGTAAGCAACTTGAAACTTCACGTAATGAATCATTTCTGAAATTATAATGATATAGACAAAAAGTCCTTAATTCTTTAAGGAAAGGCTCAGAGCAGCAAGTTGCTTGGGAAAGTTGCCAGTAGTTTCTCTACAAATATGTAAGACAACTGGTGTAGACTGAGCACAACAATGGGCACAACAATTCACGCTTCCTCATATCCATGCTCTTCGCAGGTGACTTTGCAGGTCCTCTAAGAAGTGGACACTTTTCCCTACACTTTGATTCTGAGCTGGTCTGGAACAAGGCGTGTGTGATGTATTACTTCTTAGTTTCTTCTTCTTCTTCTTTTTTTTAAGATTTTATTTATTTATTTGACAGAAAGAGATTGCAAGCAGGCAGAGAGGCAGGCAGAGAGAGGGGGGGAAGCAGGCTCTCCGCTGAGCAGAGAGCCCGATGCAGGGCTCAATCCCAGGACCTGAGATCATGACCTGAGCCGAAGGCAGAGGCTTAACCCACTGAACCACCCAGGTGCCCCTGCTTCCTAGCTTCTGACTCAAGAGAACTTGTGTGCCTCTGCTCACACTCTTAGACTCCTACTGCCTCCAAGAGTAAGTATAGACGAGCCTCCTGGCAGATGAGAGGCCACATAGGGCAGAGCTGGTAAGGGTTCCATCTCAGCCCAGATCCAAGACATGTGAAAGAGCCTCTATGAGCTCAGCAAAGCCAAGCATCCTGGGACCCTCCAGCTAACCCCCCAGCTCATTGCAGTAGGCATATAACCAAGGCCACCTTAAAACTGGGGGAGGGGCCCACACTGACTCTATGACTTATAAATGTGTATCATTTTAAACAAACAAAACTTGGGGGGCACCTCGGTGGCTCAGGTGGTTGAGCTTCTACCTTCGGCTTGGGTCATGATCTCAGGGTCCTGGGATCAAGCCCCACGTCAGGCTCCCTGCTTGGTGGGGAGTCTGCTTCCCCCTCTTCCTCTGCAGCTCCCCCTGCTTGTGCTCTCTCTGTCAATTAAATAAATAAAATCTTTGGGAAGATTAAAAAAAATAAACAAACCTTAAAAAATTGACACATCTCTTTTACAAGAAATGCCTCCAAACAGAACTATTTCAATTCTTCCCACTTCCAGACTTAGATTTCCTACTCTTTTCCTGCTACAGGGATGTGGGGATTCATTCAATCGTTCCGTTGTTTCTTTGGTGTGTTTATTTGTGTGTGTGTGTGTGTGTGTGTGTGTTTTAGGGTAAGGCACTTCAGTAGTTTTGATGGGGACATATTGTGCAGAGCATGAGAAAATACAAGTCTGGGGCCATGTGGTGGCTCAGTGGGCGGAGCATCTGACACTGGTTTTGGCTCAAGTCTCCTGAGTTGTGGGATCAAGCCCCCCATCAGGCTGTGGTGAGGAGCCTGCTTGAGCTTTTCTCCCTCTGCCCCTACCCCACCTGCATGTGTGCGCACACACATGCTTTTTCTAAAATAAATAAATCTTTTTTTGAAAAAAGAAAAGAAAATATAGATCAGGGACACCTAGCTGACTCGGTTGGTAGAGCTTGAGACTCTTGACCTCAGGGTTGTGGATTGAGCCCCATGTTGGATAGAGAGATTACTTAAAATTTTTAAAAATCTTAAAAAAAAGGGGCACCTGGGTGGCTCAGTCGGTTGGGCGTCTGCCTTTGGCTCAGGTCATGATCCCAAGGTCTTGGGATCAAGCCCCGCATCAGGCTCCCTGCCCAGTGGAGAGTCTGCTTCTCTCTGCCCCTCTACCCCTCTCCTTGCTTGTGCTTGCTCTCTCTCTAATAAATAAAATATTTTTTAAAAATCTTAAAAAAAAAAAAAAAAGAAAAAGAAAAAATCTGATTTACAGTCTAGTTTGGAAAGAAAGGAAGGAAGCCTGACCGAATAAGCTACCCACCAAATTTGAATCCAGATGACATGGGATCAATTAATAGCTGTGTGACCTTTGGATAGTTACTTAATCTTTCTGAGTTTTAGCTCCCTTATCTCACAAACAGGAATAAACCTGGCTTTCAGCATGGTGGGGAGGGTCCAAAAATTGGCAAAGGACGGTGCCCACTGGTCAGAATCCCTTTCCACCACCTGACTCTGCTTATCCATATCTCAGGAGGGCACTGGGCACCACCTTCAAGTCAGGATTGCCCCAAGGAGGGAGGAATCTTCCTGAATTTAGGAGATGCCTTTCCTTTCAAAACCCCTCACATACAAATCTGCCCACACAGGAAACTTGGTGTCCTCCCAGCATCCTGTAATGGACTTCTGCACACTGAGAGAGAAGGGCATGCAGAGATCCTCCCGCACCTCAGGCCTGTTGTGAAGTGGTGAGCTCCCCGTGCCCAGGGAGCTACAAGTTCTCTGGATGACCCTTGTTGGGTTTGCAGCCTTGTCTGGGAGACTGAGCTGCAAGGAAGGCCTCTGACCCGAGACCAGCTGTCCTGAGGTTTGGCCCTAGGAACGGCCCACACGGGGAGCCAGGCCTGCCTCTGTCTGAGAGCAGGAAACAAGAGTGGGTGATGGATATGGGGGAAGGGATAAGCCAGGAGTACTCCTCATGTCTTCTTTCTGCCCCTCCGAGAATTCCGACTGCAACCAGAATGTGCATGAACTAGAGTACACTGACCAGTCCGGCTCCCGGCAATGAACGTGCTTGCTGGTCAGAACCCATCGTGGTGCTAGTCCCACCAATGATTACTGAAGCTTGCGTCACCTCGTGCTGCATTCAGTCCTGGGCCATAGTGAGGGGAACCAGCGTGAAGGGAGGGAGCGGTGAGCCTGGCTGCAGTCCCCGGCTAGCTCAGTTTTTGCATCGCCACCGTCCCCATGCTTCAGTTTCTCCAGAGAGGGTGGATGGGGAAGACAGATTCTCCAGGCAGCTTAAGTCCCTAGTGAGAGGTGGCGGTGATGCGAGCCCACGTCCTGTCGGCTCTGACTGGCCTTAGGAGATCACGTGCCCTCCAGAACAGCTCAGGCAGGACTAGCTTGACCGCAGTTAAGACCCTACGAGCACATCAAATCTTCCTGCAGGGCACATGCTTGATGGAGCTCCGCGGAGCTGGGCGACATCCAGAAATCTGTCCTCGTGTCTGGGTTGACAACACTGTAACAGCGGGAGGGGAGGGGGGCTGGTGCCGGACACAGTCCGTGGGGGGAATAGGGACAGGAGACCCAGACCAGAATGCGATGAGAAGAGGGAGAACAGGAGAGAGGGAAGTAGAAGGGCTAAAAGTTGAAGGGAACATCGGTGAGTTGAAGGGCAGAAGGTAGAAATGAGAAGAACACATTGAGACATCTTCGGGGATGAAAAGCACACTCAGGGGACGCCCGGCTGGCTCATTCGGTGGAGCGTGCGACTCTTGATCTCGGGGCTGTGAGTTTGAGCCCCATGCTGGGTGTAGAGACTACTAAAAAAAAGTAAAACTTAAAAAACACTAAAACAAATAAAACCTCTCTTCCTATCAGTGCCATCAGGCCATAGGTTTTGAAGGCAAACAGTGGGTCTAAGTCCTCTTCACACGTGAGCGGCTTAGCATCATGCCCAGCGCAGTCCTCGGCACTCGGTGAACCAATCAGTTGGGCATTTAAGAAAAGTCAGATTTTTTCAGACAGAAGGGCAGAGAGATAGAAGAGAGTGGTTCTGAACTTCAGAGTCAGACACACGCTTTCCCATCCCGGTTCTGCCATTTCCCAACCGCGTGACTTTGAGCCAGACTTGCCCTCACCGAGGCTTCCGTGTGACATCGTGGCGAGGAGCGAAGGTCTGCAAGGCTCGTGGCAGGCTGCCCGTGCAGCTTCCCGACAGTGTTAATGCCTGCCGTTACTGTCCTAGTCATTGCAGACAAGGGACACAGGGACTGCGATAAACGCAGGGCCCCGGGACACCCGGGTGTTTCAGTCAGTCAAGCGTCTGCCTCTTGGTTTTGGCTCCGGTCGTGATCTCAGTGTCGTGAGATCGAGCCCTGCGATGGGGTCCGTGGCCAGGAGACAGCTTTAGATTCTCTCTCCTTCTGCCCCTGCCCCTTCCCCACTCACACGCATGCGTGCATACAAGCACGGGAAAGTTTCTCGTTCTAAAAAAAAAATGCAGGGCACAAATAGCCCCCGATTAATGACCTCACCTGTAACTTTCCATTCCTTTCCATTCTAACCCTAGGTCCAGCCAAGTGACTTGCTCTAGCTGATGGGATAATGGTATAAATTTGATGCAAGCAAAGGCGTGGAAAACACTGCTCCTTTCTGGGGCATCTGAGTGGCTTAGTCAGTTGAACCTCGAGTCATGATCCCAGGGTCCTGGGATCAAGCCCAGCATAGGGCTCCCTACTTGGCGGGAAGCCTGCTTCTCTCTCTTTCTCTGCCTGACACGCCCCCTGCTTGTGCTCTCTGTCAAATAAATAAATAAATAAAATCTTGGGCGGCTTCTTTCTGAGGCTTTTCTGGGAACTCTGCCATTGCAGGGGAGCCTGCTGGAAGGATGCAGGAGTCATGCAGAGGAGAGCCAAGGTGTCCCAGTTGAGGCCATTATAGATCAGTCAGCCCCCAACTATTACGGAAGGTAAGGTCAGCCAGGTCGAACCAGATTGGCAAGACCACTCTTGCCAAGACTTATGTTAAGTAACAAATGGTTGCTACTTTAAGCCACTAAATTTAGAGTGACTTGTTACACAGCAATACTAGCTGATACAGGGACTGTGGTTGCCCTTGTCCTCTAAAATATAAAGGTTAGGGTGCCTGGGTGGCTCAGTGGGTTAAAGCCTCTGCCTTCGGCTCAGGTCATGATCTCAGGGTCCTGGGATGGAGCCCTGCATTGGGCTCTCTGCTCAGCAGGGAGCCTGCTTCCCCCTCTCTCTCTGCCTGCCTCTCTGCCTGCTTGTGATCTCTCTCTGTCAAATTAATAAATAAAATCTTAAAAAAAAAAATTTAAAATATAAAGGTAAGTATGAGAGGAAGTCATGGTCTGCTGGGTTTTATTTGTAGAGTCTGGTGAACTTGAACCAGAGGAAGCTGTGAAAAGTGCTTTGGGGAGCCACAAGGAAGGGATGATAGAAGCAGGTCCCTTTACCAGACCCCGAGGGAGCCCTTCACGTGGAGAGCAGGGGACACCTGGGGCAGGAGGTGCTGGGGGGGCCAGTCCAGGCAGGGCTGCCCCTGGAAAACATGAGGCTGGAGGGGGACGGCTTGCCTTAGCCTGGTGCCCTGCGGGTCTCAGACGCGGGGGTCATACACTCGCCCCATGAAGACAGGGAACCCGTGCCGCTGGTCCCAGAGCAGGAAGAGGAAGGGCTGCTGCACTTCGAAGACCAGCAAATTGCGGGCCACGGAAATCGCCGAGGCCGCGGCCGCCTCCACCCCGGACTCCGTCAGCTCCAGCGTGGTCTGGTGCTGCATCGCAGAAACCTGAAGATCCATGTCCTTGGTCAGCCCGCACAGGTTGAGGTCGTAAAGAAAGTCAAAGAAATCTAGAGCATAATCAGACAAAAACAAAGAGTCAAAAAGCAATAGGAGGGGCGCCTGCCTGGCTCAGTTGGCGGCGCCTGCGACTCTTGATCTCAGTAGTGAGTTCGAGCCCCATGATGGGTGCAGAGATTACTTTTTAATATTTTTTTTTTTTTAAGATTTTATTTATTTGACAGAGAGAAACACAGCGAGAGTGGGAACACAAGCAGAGGGAATGGTAGCGGGAGAAGCAGGCTTCCCGCCGAGCAGCGAACCCGATGTGGGGCTCAATCCCAGGACTCTGGGATCATGACCTGAGCCGAAGGCAGACGCTTAACGACCGAGTCACCCAGGCGCCCCAAGAGATTACTTTTTAAAAAAAAGAAAAAGAAAGACCAACACGAAAGCCTCAGCTACTGGAGATATCTGTCCTAAATTTTCTGGGTTGGTCCCAAGTCCCAGTATTCTCTTTGTCCTCCTCCCTTGCTTGTCACATTATATATTGTGCCTTCTGGTACAGTCCATGGGACCCTCTATCAGTGGCCTGTCTTCATTCCAAGTACCACCTTCCCTGAAGAGGTGAGAGGCCTTGCCCCACCCGCCAAAGAACCCTGAAAAATGATGTCCTTGTTTCCAAGGACCTTAGAAGTGAGGTCATACATAAGAAAGGGGTCATGTGTTATCAGATGAGGTCATCCACAAGGGTGTAATGTCTCATACTGGGAAACGAGTTCCCCTATTGGAGGGCCAAGTTCTATAACAGAAAACGAAGTGGCGTATCTAGAAATGAGGTCAAAGATGAGGAAGTGAGGCCAAAGGATAGGGAACAGAGTGTGGCATCCTCCAAACTCAGAAGCGCCCAGACTGTTCCATCCAGACAGCTTCTTGCATAGCCCGTGGGGCGGCTGAGTGTCGTGAAAGGTCCTGGGGAAGGCGTGTCCACGACCCACCCGGGTCACCCGTCCCAGCGTCTTTGCCACCATGAACCAAGGTGGAAAGTCGAGCTGGACTTGCTCGCTTCTCACCAGCTCAAGGGACCTCGGGTAAGTCAGGTAAACTTCGAGCCCCACTTTCCTCAATGACCCAAAGGGATAATAGCATCCTCCCCTCTAACTCACAGGACTGAGGAACGACTGGACATCACGGGTGTACAAAATGTTCCAGAGAGAGCTAAACCACGCTTTTAGGATGCCCGCGCCCCCGCCCCACCCAATGGCCCAGGAGCGGCCCTGGGCCGCCAAGGCTCACTCAGTTTCTCCATGATGGTCAGCAGGTCCTGGTTGCTCTTCACTTTGATGTGGGGCAGCATGAGGAGAGTGGGCTGGAACTTGCTCATCTCCAGCTTCTTCATGATGGCCTTGAAGACGGTGGGGCTGAGAGCCTTCTCCAGGTCTTTGAGATGGTGTTTCGTGCTCTGGGGCACCAGGATCACCAAGCTCAGGTTGTGGGAGAGCTGCAGCTGCCCCACCTGGAAAACAAGAGACGCACCTTATCCGTCGTCCTGCCCTGGCTTTCCTGGGTCCCACCCGCTACAATAGTGTCCCAAGGCTTAGCCTCCGTCCGCTGCCACCGTTCACGCTATGGCAACAAGCCACAGCGGGACTTGGGCTCCCCAGCTTTGAATGGGGATGGCAGCTGGGTGGACAGTGCTGGTCTAACTCCATGCACGTGAGATACGGAGGGACGAGTATGGCTTTCTGATCACACAGGCCGAGAACGACACCCTGGCTCTATTGACGACTAGCTGGGTAATAGCATAGGCAAGTGATCCGGTCTGTCAGATCCCTGTTCCTTCCCCTTCCAGTGGGCCGGGCATAAAGTACATAACAGGCAGGGGTGCCTGGGTGGCTCGGTCAGTTCAGCATCTGCCTCCGGCTCAGGTCATGATCCCAGGGCCCCAGGATGGAGCCCTGCATTGGGATCCCTGCTCAGCGGGGAGCCTGCTTCTCCCTCTCCCTCTGCCCTTATCACAACTTGTATGCACTCTCTCTCTCAAATAAATAAAATCTTAAAAAAAAAAAAAAAAAAAGATTTTATTTTTAACTAATCTCTACACCCAATGTGGAGTTTGAACGTACAATGCCAAGATCAAGAGTGGCGTGTTCTACCGACCAAGCCCACCAGGCACCCTGGTCCTTTTAAAGACTTCTGACGGCTCTTTCTTTTTTTTTTTTAAGATTTTATTTATTTATTTGACAGAGAGAGAGAGAGATCCCAAGTCGGCAGAGAGGCAGGCGGGGAGCGGGGGAAGCAGGCTCCTGGCTGAGCAGAGACCCCGATGCGGGGCCTTGATCCCAGGACCCTGAGATCATGGCAGAAGCTTAACCCACTGAGCCACCCAGGCGCCCCTTGATGGATCTTTACAGCCTACAAGCTTAGGTATAAATGTTTTAGTGTAGCATTTGAGATTGTGGACAAGCCAATCCTAGCCTACCTTTCAAGTTTGCCATGAAAAGGACTTCCAGCTGGTGGTCATACAATAGTATGACACAGGGGCAGGACCCAGGGGTCTAATATATAGGGGTTCTCAACCCAGGATGAATTGGCCCCAGTGGACTCTTGAAAATGTCTAGAAACATTTTGGTTGTCACAACTGGAGGACAGGGGACTCACAGGGCTGCTGGTATCTAGTGGACAGAAGACAGGGATGATGCTAAATCCTACACGTTGCCCAGAGATCGTCCGCCTAACAAAGAATTATCTAATCCAAAATGTCAACAGTGCCAACTGGTCCTGTGTACAGACCTTGAATCTCTGACCAAAAGATTACCATGTTGTGGTCTTGACCTTTCTAGCCAGTAACCCGAGCATACTTGAGTTGGTAAATCTAACCTCCTTAGTTGGATAAATGCTCTTAAGTCAAAGTAAAACAACTCTATGGTATTTTTGTTGTTGTTGTTTAATTCCCTTTCTGAGAGGGAGAGAGCATGAGAGCGTAAGCATGGGGAGGGGCAGAGGGAAAGGGAGAAGCAGACTCCCCGCTGAGCAAGGAGATCAAGACGGGACTCCATCCCAGGGCCCTGCGATCTTGACCTGAGCCACCCAGATGCCCCCCAACTCCACTGCATTAACATCAGGGTACATCGAGAATTGTAATCTGTGTATCTGTTATTCAAAGTAGTGCTTATAATTTTTTTAAGAGAAATCAGACATACTCATTTTATACTTTGAAACAAAAAGGTGTAGGGTAATTAAATGGGTGCGAGAAGGCTATGGAGATGTTGGTGGAAAGCTGATTTACACTTGGAGTTTAATTTTTATCTCACGGCGGCCTTTGGTGCTTGGAAGATAGGGCCAAGCAGGGCTGTGCTCCGGAAGAAAATCAAGGACATTAAACTTACCCGTGCCATTCTGGCTCTGTCAGGGATGAATGGTCAGCTACACTGCATAGGCATAGATCGGTGGGTGGAAAGGTGCATGAATAGTTCCGAGTGGTCAGAGGTAACCTCTTCTCTGAAGCCTTCCTGGGCACCCCTAAGTGGGTTATACCTTTTACCGCCTTCCAGTGATTTCATTCATTTATTCAGCAAACCTATAATGAGCACTTACTATATGTGGCACTATCCTGGGCCCCCGGAGATAGGAAATAAGGCAGGGTGAGGTTTCTGTTCCCGAAGGGAGAGACAATAGCTCAGGGAGACAAGCAATATTGTAATAAAATAAGCAAATAAACAACCTGATTTCCGATAACGAGAAGCACCCTGAATATAATCGAGGGCAATGTTTCAGGGTGAGGAAAAGGCTACTTTAAGAAGCAGGAAGTTCTCGCCATTGAGGTGACCTTTGACCTGACACCCAGGTGCGCAGGAGGAAAAAGGTATGTGAGAATCTGACTGAGAAAGGGTCCAGGCAGAAGGAAAAATTAGGGAAATCTCCCTCCCGAGGTGGAGCAAGCCTGGCACTAAATCACTGGCTATTCTCCCATTGTTTTCTATCTCCGAAATCTGTGTCTTGGTGTCCTAACAAGGCAGAAATATCTAGATACATCTAGAAATAATTAGAATCTTCCGGGCTCCACAATCTTCCCTCCCTCCCCATGTGTTGAAATTCTACCGCTCAATCTCTGCAAAGGAACGTAAGCCATTTACCACATGCACACGTGTCTACACCTACCACATACGTGCACACGTGTCTACACCTACCCAGACACATGTACACCCACGTATGCATGGGACACACGGGCACACACATACACCCAGGACTTGCCAAGCTGCCAGGGGCTCCTGGTGGGTGGATGGGAAAGAGATACAGATGAACAGACTCACTTTTGGCCATCTGACGTGGTAGAGATGAAGAAACTTTAGAATCCCGCTCTCCAGCCTAAAATAAACACTGCCTGCCTCGGCCAAGCTAGAGAGAGGAGAAGCACAAAAGACAGGGTAGAAATACAGACGGAAGGAATAGAAATGATGAATTCGTAAGGGTATAACACCCAAGCGGATGGGGCCACAGCAGGAAAGACATCAAGACCCTCCAGAGGCCGTGAGACAAGAGTGGGAAGGGCCGAGAACATACCTTGGCCTTCAAGGTCGGGTCAGTGAAATGGGCCACCGGGTATTTCTTACTGTTCATCATCAATGCTTTTATCACAGAGGATTTGAGGTAAAAGGGCTCCATCGAGGTTCTTTTTGGATCAAATGTTGTCTTCCACTTGGCTAGAGGGAAGGGGAGAGAGGGCTACTCTAATGCAGGGGTGAGAAAGGATGGAGAGGAGCAAAAAACCCCATTGGTGGGGGGTGGGATGGGCTCAATGGAATCCAGTTGTGGAATCTGGGGTTGTACAGGCTTTGAAGCCAAGAGGAGCGAAAAGACATGGGAAGGAAAGACCACAGGACCCAGGGCTCCCTCACCTCTCAGGTAGATGGCATTGAGGAGGACCAGGCGGGTGTCGGAGGGCAGACTGTCCAGCAGGTGTGTGATCTTGTGGTTGGTCTTCTCTGCCACCCAGGTGTTGATGAGTTCTGTGTTGATGTCACTGTCATTCCCCAGGGCTCTGGGGCTGCTGCCATACAGGCTCTGAGAGGCATTCACAAAGCCGTCCCTTATGACCAGGTCTGGGGGAAGGGGGTAGGTAGAGAGAGGGAGGCGTGAGTCCCCCGAAATCCTCTCCCTTCTAAGAGCAGGCTTTGGGAGGGAGTGTGTTTCCTACTGCTTTCAGCTCGCTGCAGCAAGCACAGCAGGTTGGAGCCAGGGTCCGGCCCACTTCTCCTACAGATACAGCAACTGAGGCCCGGAGAAAGCAAGCCCTGGACTTAGGGCAGGACCCCACCCAGGTCCTGGCTACCGCTCCTTGCCATGCACCTGTGGCTTGGCGAAATAACTCTCTGAGATACCGACTTCCATCTGCCAGTGTTTTCCCTTGTTTCTTCCCTTAATTCAGCAGGGAACCCACTCTGCTTCTCAGCGGAAGCTCATGGCAAGACTTCCTGGCTTTTGTTCTCCAAAGGTCAAGTCCACTAAAGAAAACAGTGTTTGAAAGACAAATGTTTCCCGGACTCTGTAGATAATAGCGAATGCAGCTATATTCTCTAGCAATCTAGCCAGACAGAGGATCAAGTTGATTTCTAGCAAATAAGTAAATGCAGTGTTTCTTGAACACCTCCGACACAGATTTTTCCCATCTCTAAAAGAGGGAATTTTTTTTGGAGAATGGGCTGGTGAGATTCTGTTGTTTCTTCCTCTTCTTCTTCCCTGTGTTTTCTGGGGTTTTGTTTGTTTGTTTTTTAATATTTTATTTACTTATTTGTCAAAGGGAGAGAGCGTGCACAAGCAGGGGGAGCAGCAGGCAGAGGGAGAAGCAGGCTCCCTGCTGAGCAAGGAGCCTGATGTAGGATTTGATCCCAGGACCCGGGAATCATGACCTGAGGTGAAGGCAGCAGCTTAATGGACTGAGCCACCGAGGCATCCCTGTTTTCTGTTTTCTACAATGAATGAATATCGCTTTTATAGTTGAAAAAAAAAAAAAAAACAGGGAAAAAAATTTCCTTTTAAAGAAGGGGGGCAGGGGCGCCTGGGTGGCTCGGTTGGTTATGTCTCTTCCTTCGGCTCAGGTCATGATCCCAGGGTCCTTGGACGGAGCCCCGCACCGGGCTCCTTGCTGAGCAGGGATCCTGCTTCTCCATCTGCCTGACGCTCCCCCTGCTTGTGCTCTCTCTCTGACAAATAAAGAAAATCTTTATAAAAAATTAAATAAATTTTTAAAAAATTAAATAAATAAAATAAAGAAGGGGGCAGACTCTCTGTAGCTTTCAAACCTTTTTAAGGAGCAGAATTGTCCTGAAATAGTCATGTGTGAAGCCGACGGTTAAAAGGGCTCTGGTTGAGGCTGAGTGAGGGCTCAGAGCCCACCTGGCTCCACTGCTTCCCACAGGAAGGGGTACCCCCACACCCTACGCGGCCTCCCCGACCCCCCTCAACTCCCACCATGCCTCCTGAAGCAGCTCAGCAGAGCCCTACGGCTCTGGGGAAGAAAATTTGAAAATAACTGTATCAGGTCATTTCGGAAGCTTATTAATCTGATTACATACTTAATAATGCAATATACGTAAATGATCAGAAATTCACAGAACGCTAAAGCACAAAAAACTAGAAGCCTCAAGATTTCCCCCGGGGCCAGGTTAACAAACACTGGTTATCTTGAGCTCTCGGGTTCTACCTATGAATGAAAGCAGAAGGACATTCTTATTTTAACCAGAGTTGATGAATGGAGACGACTTGCCCGAGGTCTCCGCAGACAAGGCATCCGGCTCCTGAGCCAAAGGACCTTCCTCCTGAGGCCTTCACCTGCTCCGCAGTCCATCCCTGACGCTCTAGCTCTAACACGCCCTCTGTCTTCTTTCCCCTCTTTCTGAGGCATCAGGTCCCCCTCAGAATCCTCTCAAAGTCCTGCCAGGCAGCCGCTGCCCTTTCCTGGGGCGCTCACCTGGGCTGTGGAAGATCTGAGAAACTATGGTGAAGCCTTTGGACGTGAAAGCCTTCTGGGCCTGGTGGACACAGGCAAAGTCCTCGGGGTAGGAGAGGAGGCTCTCCAGGTTTCTCTTGGTACTGTTCCCAGCCCCTGCAACAAAGGGCAGAAATGAGCGCAAAACGGCGGGGGGAGGCGCGGGGAGGCAGTTTTGATGGACTGGACTGGACAAGACACTTCATTCAGGACTAGGCTGGAGGGACCAGGCTGGCACGGGTCTGAGGTTGGGGGTTGTTTCATGCTATGGAGGGGATCACAAATCATCAGGGCTGGGACTGCTGTTTCTGAAGACAATTCAGAGGTCAGAACGAAAGGGGTGGGGGAATTATGAATCATCACAGTTGGGCTTTTCCAGGGTTTTGAATCCTCTCTGTTTTCTACCCAGTTTTAACCCCAGTCCACTGAATCTCCATAATACCCTTTTCACAGAAGGGTAATTCCTCTCCCTCTTTACAGACGAGGAAACTGAGGTTCAAGTGATCTACTCTACTCAGAAGGGAGTAGAGAAGGGACACAAGATTCGAGCCATACATTCTGGGCAGTAAAGACATTGCCAAAGCCAATCAACTGCAATGTGCCTCCCAGGGGACATCTGGCAGTTTTGGGGGTCCTAACTGGAGAGTGTGGGTAGAGGTTTATCCCAGGGGATTTAACAACATCTCTCAGGAAGGCAGGGGATTAACATTTTTTGACCTCCCTCTAAGCTACGCACTAAACTCTCTGCTTTCATTTTTGAAGTGCCACCATCTCCATTTCACACCTGAGGACTCAGGCTCAGAGAAGTTAAGTAACCTGCCAAGGTCACACAGCCAGTAAGCAGCATCAGCAGGATTCTACTCTCTGTCTATCGCTTATGGTTTCATCTCCCTTGCTGCCTTCCCCTGACACACGGCTAGGGACCGGAACCCTGTTTTATATGTTCCCGTGTAGTTTTAAAAGCAACCGCGCCTGTGAAATCACCGTTAAATGAAGGAATAAATGAATGCACACCCTCCCACCCCCACGACGTAGCCCAATTTTATAGCCTTCTCCCCAGGGCATGGTTTTGTAGGCATCTGGGTTGGGGACCCTCATGGGAGGGTCCAACATACAACTTGGAGAGAACTTAGGTTCTTACCAAGCAGGACCTGGTTTAGGAGTCTGGCAATGCTGAATGGAGAAAAGGCCATGTTGGTCTCTGCCTTCTTCGACGCTGAGAAGGCATGGTAGAGCTTCACAGAGAAGTCTATCAAAGCCTCCTTCAACTCGGACTCTGCCCAAGCGGTCTTCAGGTCAGAGCAGGAAGTGACAGGCTCTGGGCAAAAAGGCTCCATGGTGGGCGGGATGGGCTGAACAGTGGACTGGGTCGAGGGCTCCGTGGTGGGTCCAAGAGTGGCACTGGTGGTAACACTGGTTGAGCTGGTTGTCGACAAGGTGGAAGAGCCCACGGTGTGCTCAGTGGGTAGAGTCGTGGTGATCTCTCCCTCCAAGATCTGTCCTTCGCTTTCCTCTTGCCAGCTCTCTGCCTTGGAGTCGGGGCTAGTAACATTCACATTTGAGGAGGCTCTCACCTGTGGTTCAAGAAACTGAGTTTCATTGTTCCCACCACGAAGCACAGTCAAAAACCTTCAAAGCAGGAAGGGACCGTGGCGATGTGGAAAATGTACCAGAGAATGATTCCTGGGAAAGCCTGGTGGGTAAGGGACCTGCCCTGAAGCTGCCCTCCACTAGTTCTTCCCGAGAAGGGGCAATGCGGGAGCCAGTGGGGGTGGAGGCAGAGGTAAGGAGCGGGCAGGGGCTCTGGGGCAGGGACTGTTATCTCTAAGGAATCGCTGCCACAAGGGCAGCTCTTTCCCAAACTTTGGAGCTGAGGGTCTGTTGCCGTTTATCTATGTTCTTGCAATTTCTTTCTTTTCTTTTTTTTTTTAAAGATTTTATTTATTTACTTGATGGAGAGAGAGAGATCACAAGTAGGCAGAGAGGCAGGCAGGGAGTAGGGGGGAGGCAGGCTCCCCGCTGAGCAGAGAGCCCGATGCGGGGCTCGATCCCAGGACCCTGAGATCACGACCGGAGCCGAAGGCAGAGGCTTTAACCCA